>JAPUBQ010000035.1:2432500-3632500 GCA_035578125.1 Mellilla xanthometata
GGAGAATATGGTGGGTGGTCAAGGAGATTGAAGCCAGCACAGCGGATTGCGTTGAGCGCAACTTCCGATCGATGAGCAGGAGCGTTATCTTGAAGGAACAACACGCCCAACGACAATTTTCCACGACGTTTTTCTTTAATCGCTTCACGCACTTTCGGGATTAAATTTGCATAACTAATAGGGTCCAGTAATCGTCTGGCCTTTTGGCATGTAATCAATAAAAAGGATTCCTTCACTATCCCAGAACACAGAGGCCATAACTTTGCCAGCGGTAGGAGCAACTCGAAATTTCTTATGGATGGAGAGGATGGTCGTTTCCAAGACATGCTTTGTCTTTTAGTTTCAGGATTAAAATGGTGGACTCACGTTTCATCCATGGTGACAAGACGACGGCAAAAAATATCCGAATCACGCTGGAACTTTTCGAGATTACGCTTGGAAATTTCCAAACGTCGCTTTTTGTTTTCGTCGGTTAACATTCGTGGCACCCATCTTGTAGACACTTTTTTGAACCCCAGTGAATCAAATAAAATGGATTGAACGCTACCAAAAGATATCTTTAGGATCTCAGCTATATGTTTTATAGTCATTCTTCTGTCTTCCAAAACCAGATTCTCAACCTTTATGACATTTTCTTCTGTAACGGAGGTTGAAGGCCGCCCAAAACGCGGGTCATCTTTACAGCTTGATCTACCTCTTTTAAATTCAGCCACGCAGTACGCAACCGTAGAATAGGGTACAACATCACCCCCTAATGTCTGCTGAATGTCCAAAAAAATTTCCTTCCTAGACATTTTTTTCAAACTGAGATATTTTATCACCGCACGTAACTCACTTATATCCATAATTTTAACTTTTTAGCAACTTGTTGCACAAAAAAAAATATTACATGCGAACGAACTGACAAAAACAAGTGACAGTCTGCATAAATATAGTGTGATAGACACTCTTTAATTTTAATATCGAACTTGATCCAAAAAAGTTTCATATATATGCACTTCTAAGAACTTTTTGATTCACCCTCGTATAGGTATAGTTAAGAGTACTAAACAATAGTACTCACTTCGGAGCGCTGTAAAACCTTAGCTATTAACTTAATGAAAAAATGATGCTAATAAAAGTTGTTCCCCAAAAAACGATCTACAAAAAAGGTCTGTTATTATTTTTTTGTAAAATGATTAAAAAAAAAGTTATATCGAAAAATATAATTTTTTTCCTCGAATTTCTGAAGATTTTCGCTTATAACTTTTTTATTTATAGTTTTACGATAAAAAGTTACGGGACCAAAGTTGTAGAGAATTTAATTTGCAACAAAAAATGTTAACAATTTTTTTTATCAAATAAATAGTTTAAGAGATATATCATAAAAACCGTTTCAACCCCTATTTTCAAGATGGCGGCCG
Source organism: Mellilla xanthometata (assembly GCA_035578125.1). Taxonomy (NCBI): domain Eukaryota; kingdom Metazoa; phylum Arthropoda; class Insecta; order Lepidoptera; family Geometridae; genus Mellilla; species Mellilla xanthometata. Next base: position 2,433,904 of record JAPUBQ010000035.1, read on the forward strand.
TGGGACAAGGGTGGCGACCCCACAAACTTGGTTTTAGCTTTACACTGACCCCCCCTACACATCAAAAAAATAAAATTGCGTCCTCTAAAAAACGCAAGGTTAGGCCTAAAAAATGTAACATTTCAATGGACTATGAATATAAATATTAAGAAAGAAACAAACGTAAGTATTTTCAATATGAAATGTGAATATTTATGTTTTATTATAATTGATATTTAGGTTAGCACCGGCTTGGGGAAATTGGATATCTTCCATTGTTGTTCTGGCCCAAAGCCAAATTGATACAAACTTTTGCATAACTTGCAATACCTAGGTATTGCTTCACCTATCACTTGAACCAGATTTCCTACTTTATTATGTTTATTGTATATATTTATAGGTTAGCTGAATTCTGCTGTGTCATTTAGTAATATTTTAATATTTAATTTAAATCATTTTGACTCAGTTTTGCAAATAATTTTAATAACAAAATAATATCCGGGTCTAAATATTATAGGTTATCTTCATATAACGACTCATACTTTTTTATAAGAATAGAACAACACTCAATTAATGCTGTATAACTAGCTGACCCGGCAAACGTTGTTTTGTCACTTGGGGGTATGGATGGTAGCGGATTCTCAGACCTATTGAATACGCATATAAATTTGCTAAAAATCGGTCAAGCCGTTTCGGAGGAGTACGGTAACTAACATTGTGACACGGAAATTGTATATATAAGATTTATATCTTAGCCCTTTTTATAATATGAATGTTTATGGACAGATACATTGTTCAGTAATTTAATTAATTTAAACAAAAAATAAATTAAAAACTCACGTGTGCACCCAGCCCAGCGGAATACTACAAATTATATTTACTTAATACTTACCTAAAGATAATATTACTAAATTTTACAAATTCATAGTTCTACCTAAAATGGTGATCCATATTTATACTAGTACTTAATTGGACATTTCAAATGTTTTCTTGACGTTTCCATACTAAAGTAAATTCTTAGATAAGAGCAAAATAAAAAAATACTTTTTAAGCATACAACAAGAAGTATAATTGGCTTAAGGGGATTCGAGAGCGTTGGGAAGGAAAATTTTAATTCAGAATAGTTGTTGTAGCTAATTTACCTACTTCTAAGATAGGACATACGTGATAAAAATAATATACGATAGATATTTCATAAGAAATGCGTCAAGTTAATTGCCCAAAAACACATACATCACTGTATAAAGATTTTCACTGATTACTTGAACCACACTGGTTCAGAAAAAAATACAGGGGCGGAATTACAAAATTGCCGTCTGTAGGTAATTGAATTCTGCACCTTCCGCCCGTACTTCTGAAATCGATGATATTTTGCCGCTATTTAAGCAACAAAATATCCAAAATTTGCCGCCCCATAAAAATTGCCGTCCTAGACTTGGCTTACTCAGCGTATTGGTAAATGCACTACAACAAAATATTCTATATGCCGTCAAAAAAACTACTTTAAAATATATTTTATAGTCATATAGCAACCATATAATCTCTAACAATGTAATTTTTGTTGCAGCAAAAAATGCTAAAGCTCTTTGTAGTGAATTATCTCGCCAACGCGTTCGAATCCCCTTAACTAAGTAAAACATATTCTAATTATATATTTATTCAATTAATAAAAAAAACATCTAAAATAAAACAATTGAATATAGTGAAATATATAGCTATTGACATTTTTAAATGACATAGATTTCATGATTATGTCACACCTTACCATTTTTAATCATTTCGCAGTAAATATTTACGTTATATTTGCAATGACATAAATGAATAAAATCATCCAAAGTCTCAAACAACAATATTTGATTAGTGTAGGTCTGTGATTGTTACTTTATAATAATAATTTATTAATTTTAAAATATCTTCGACTTTTGACATAATGAAATACGTATACGGTAGAAAAGTATTTTATGTAATTTCTAAATTCTAAAAAAAACGCAAATTGTTTATCTGGACGTACTGAATCTGCCCTTAAAACATTTTGCTATTTTAACCTAACCAGTGACACCATCTGTGTTTACTTTATTTTTTTCTTAAATTGAGGTTGTTTATCGTGTTTTAGACAAAGCATAGACTTTAGTACTTAAAAAAATTATAAACATTACAAAAAATGTTCAGGTCCCGTTTACAACAAAATTCCCTTTTTGCAATACACGTAGATTGGGAAAAATATTAATTATAGAAGTAACTTCAAACTTAAAACTTAAGTAAATATAATACATATTTTTTTCACAATGTATACTTATGTATTATATTAGTAGGTACATATGGAAGAAAAATGTAAAATTCAGATTAAGTGAACAGAGGTATTAATAAAAATATTTAAACTATTTCGAATTTACTCACAATCACATTAAAGCATTGATTTGTTAAATATTTAAATTGGAATATATAAATTGTAATATTTAAGTTGGAATACTTATATTAAATAATACAATATTTAACACACTTTAATTAATGTATTAATTATCTACATTAAAATGCACAACCAAAATGTACAATTTACATTATTCAACATAAACTTACTTATAAAAATAATTATAAATTGACATTTTTATGTAATGATATTAGAAATTGCTTGTTATTCCAATAAAATACTTCATTCATTCTTGTTCAAATTGCTATGATTTGTTCTCAATTATTCGTGAAATTTAATTTAAAATGACAAATATATTATGTCCTTAATATTGCTTCATTAACATATTTCTTGAAAACACATTCACAGGTTTGACATAAATAAATAATAATACTAAATCCATACTTAATGTGCGTAAAATTTTGCGTTTTTTATATTTTTTCCATCTTTACACTTAATAGGTAAATGTGTTTATTTAGAAATATATTTTCCAAAATCATAAATAAACGTTTGCAAGTAAAACAAAGCGTGAATTAATTGTATCATATCTTTGCAGGTATAAAAACATATACATATTGGAAATTAAAACGTATGCTTAAATTTTACAACTATACTTTAAAGCATTTGCCGACATTATGCAATATTCACAAGCCTTCACATTTGTATAAATAGGTACATAATACATATAAATATGCATTTAGAATTAAGTTTTGACATAATTCAGCGTCACACACGACTAAACCAAATTTAAAAAAGCTCCGTTTCTTTTCATCTTAGGCGGCCAGAAAGAGACGGCACGTTCTGAACCACAGACAAAACAACTAAAATCACGTCAAATATGGAATGTGCAGACAGTTTTAGAGGTGATACAAATGATGTGCGGTCTAAAGTCGCCTATATTTTCTACATTTGACGTGATTTTAGTTGGTTTGACTATGGTGCACAGCGTGCCGTCTCTTTCTGGCCACCTAAGATGAAAAGAGACGGGGCTTCTTTAAATTTAGTTTAGTCGTGTGTGCCGCTGAATCGCCACATAGTGATAAAAACAATTTATGAAATTAAACAATTACGTGTTAAAACTTAATGCGACCAAAAATTTGCTCAATTATTTTCGTGTTGAATTTCAATACTTACAGTTTGTAATAAAAATTAAACTACTTATTAATAGTTACAAATAATGGAAATCTATTAACAATAGATTTAAAGGTGAATTTACTCACAACTTCCGAGTTAATTTGGGTGGGCGTGTCTAAATGTCAAATTTAATGACCATACGTACGTGTATTGATTAGATAATTGTTTTTTCTTTTTCCTCTCTATTTCGGTAATGGACTATAGGACGTTTGCGTGGACAATAAGGCTGTAAATTTTTAAATAGCTATGGCTGGGACGGAAAAATCGATACCGACTACACACGGTATAGTAGGGTTAAATCGAACACATCTTTTCTGAGATCATAATTTGCTTGAGTCATATGTGATTGATAATTGTGTTGATAGACTTTTTTCGTTACATCGTCATGGGACAAATTTTTGACATTTATAGTTTTATCGTTATAAATCATAAACAGTAAGAATAATTGAAAACATTTAGTAAGATTTGTACCTATTTTGATACCAATAAGAGTTCAATCAATGTAAAGAAAAACTCGTAAATAAAAAAATATTTAAATCAGATAGACATCAAAATTAATGTAAATATTTTTAGGGTTATTCTATAGATGGTTTACCACTTACTTTTTATTCGTTTACTTATTACGATAAAACTGTAAATTCACGACTTTGTTCATGTTATCGTTTATAAATATAATATCCCATATCTAGGTCTAGGTAACTGAAACTAGTTTAGAGAATAATGACAAAATCGTGGTCTTTCTGTATTCTTACTATTGGGAGAAAAGTCTAGCCTCGTAACACAGTCTATCGACTGGCACGAGGCCAGGTACAGTTAAACTATTTTAGTATACATTTAATTCATTTATGTACATTTTTATTTATTGTAGGCGCGCAAATCTGAGCGCGTCCAGTGATAATTTAAATTTGGAACAGTTTTCACCATTTAGAAACACATTTTTTTTTTTAATATAGGTATTATGATTATTAAGTACTTGTTGTTTTATATCAATGTATATGGCAGTTATGCTAATAATTGCTCATGTTTGTGATTGTGATAATTTTAACAGAAGAAGTTAGAAACCTTTTATTTATGTAGTTAGACTACCAAAGCTAAAAATCTGTTCTAAATTTGAATGTTCCCGCCTTACAGCAGCTGTCCCTTTTCAGTAAAAAGCTCTATAATTTTTAGACTTGCAAAAAACACGTATTTTTTTTTTTTGCTTAAATACTGATGAGCAAACGAGTGGTGGAAAATGGTAACTTGGCTATAAAATACACGGACTATAGGATAGTGATTTTTCTACCATTCTTTAGTGGACCTAATCAGTTGTTTGATATACAAGTACATGATTTATGCAATTTAACAATTCCCAATTTGTGTGAAGTAAGTCAATAGTCAATACTGATTTTTTACATCACCAATTCTTTCTATAAATAACTTTATTCCACATCGTTTCAACGTATTCACAATAAATATATGAATACAATGCTACAGTAATATGTAACTGAATCTTCAAGGTCAAGCGAAAGGCACTAAACATATTTTGCACTGGTTTTGTACAATGTACATACAACCCGTTCCCTCTACAATATCTTATAAGCTAAGCAATACTGTGACGCTTTTCTCTATCAATTTTGTTTACTAAATTACAAATTACAATTTAACAAATTTAAAAAATACATTTAATGAATAAGTAATGTCACTTAATGAATAATGAAATGTAATGAATAAATACTGAAGTTTAATGAATAAACAATGAAACTCATTGATAAAATCATTAATAAAATTGCGCTTTTTGATGAAATTGCAAAGATGAGGATTTTAGATTCTACTCGTACGTCTTCTTAGCATATAACAATATAATAATGTCTATATATCTATAATTTCTTTCGAAGCTTGTTTTTATGAACAAATGCAGCTTTTACATAAATTTCTATGACAATAAAATATTTTCTGATTGCTATTGATCTATCATGTTTGTGTACAACATAAATAAATACAATATTTCTTTTTCATAGTACCTTTTGAAAGTTTCAACAGTTTCATAAATTTTTGGTATATAACTATAATAATTACAATAATGACAACTTTTTAAAATTTATTATGTTATGTATAATTTTATCAGCACGCGTGCATTTTGACACAATTAGCGTCCGAGCATAATTAAATCTTATTTTGTTAATATTAAGAGATAAAATCTTTTACATCTAAATTTATCGTAAATTATAATTTTGTGTCAGTATTTCTAAATTTGAAGAAAACAGTTGAGCAACATTTTAATTATGTAGTTTATCAAGGAAACGTTTGCATTATATTAATTTAAACATTAAATTAATTTGTGAATGGGTCTTTTGTTCGGATCACATTTTTTATGTTTAACTCCACTATACTGCTTACTTATGAATAGTCAGAAATAAAGTTATTTACATTATTTATGAACTTACTCAAAATTATAGTTTTAACAATTTAATATTTAGTAATTTTCGTTAGAATATTGGTTATTGGAAATTCTGTCACAAAATTATTGACTTTTTTTCTTTCACAACGCGTTATAAAAAAATTCTTTCGCCCATTTTTGACCGTGCATGGTCTCCGTCGTCTGTGTCAACTATCCTATGTCTCACTCTTATCTTTTAGAATGGAATGAGATAAATAGCTTATTTTCAAGCGTGTTACAAAATCACAATGTCGAGCACAATTTTTGCTAAAATGTTTTTTTCGTGATTCACCTCATTTCGGTGTGCACTCTGTAGCCGATGCCGCGTCTTCAGGAATCCTGTCATCTGGAATGGAAATTGTAATAGAGTTTTTACTGAATGTATAAATCCTACTATTATTATAAATGCGAAAGTTTGTGTGTGTGTATGTTTGTTACGTACAAACGGCTGGACCAATTGTGATAAGATTTACTATTAATATAGATTACACCTCGGATTCACACATTCACACACTTTTTATTCCGGATCAACTTCTTTATTGTCATGGATAACACCGCAGGGCGTCGCTTGTATAAAATAATTTCCATATTTTGTACATAATAATATTTATACTACCATTTTTTTGTTAGTTGTTTAACCACAGCTTGCCTGATGTTAAACTGCGCGGTGGTTTACGATGTAGCACGCTTACCTAGGAGGAACCTATTCACTCTTAAATTTTAAATCCCAGGATACTCGTACTTTGCAGGAATCAAAGCCATAATTAAGCTAAAAATGTTTGATTTGTTTCTATTTACGAGTATGCTCTTTCACTATGAATAAAATATAAAGCACAAATGCCTAATTAGCATGTAAGAAGCCATATTTCGTTCAGAGTCTTAAATATTGTAAATTAACATAGCTACAGGAAAATGTTCACAAGCAACGAAGCGATTTTATATATTAATTGTTTAGAAATATGAGTTGGTAAAAGTGGCAGAATGTATATTTAATAAAAGCAGTGACAACAAATTTTTTGTGTTATTTTATAGTAAACTAGCTGACCCGGCAAACGTTGTTTTGCCTCATTAATTATTTTTATTCTAGTTTCTAGACAAATTCTAGTATAATTAAAATGTTACTTACTTATTATAAGTGTATATGGTATATGCGTGAAATGGGTATGGAGCGCTATGAACAAACGTTAAGGAAATATAAAAATAACAAACGCCAAAAAATATTATGTTCAAGTTTTTATAGTTTATTACCTAAAATTACATATCACATATTAATTACGACAGGAACAATAACAAACAACATCAATCTTTTAATGCTATAGTGTGAACCTTATCCATAGCACCAATTGCCTCTTTTAAATGAGCATTATATTCGATATTGAGCTCATATTGGAATGCTAGACGCAATAAAAATCTTTTTAAAACAAATAACCGACTCCAAAACCATATCTATTTAATAGTGTCTATTTCAACAAACTTTAATTTGTTCTTCTTAGATGGCACCGACGCCATATACAGGATAAATAAAACTTGAAAATAGCATTTTTATAAGTAAATCAAATAAAGTCTTCGATAGTACTTATGTGTAGGCATAAAATTATTTTTCACTTTTTAGATACAGTTAAAATTTATAAATGTAGGTATGATTTTGAAGTCTGTTATTTGTATAATACAATTTCATTGTAAAATTTTTAAGATAGTTTTTAGTAATGATATTTTTCCAAAGTTTCAGTATTCAAAATTTTTTAGCGATTCCGTTCGAGCCGTTACCAAACAAATTACATAATATTTGTAGTGTCATAAGCTATGACCCAAAACGTCATAGGACCAATCGCGAGCGAAGCGAGCCGGACTCGAGGGTAGCGAGCAATGCGCGAGCTCGAAAATTTTTAGCATATTTGTTCGAGCCGCTTGAGCACAAAGAAGTCCAAAGCAGAACAAATTACATAATATTTGTTGTGTCGTAAGCTATGACCGAAAACGTCCTAGGACCAATCGCGAGCGAAGCGAGCGCGAATTTTTTTTAGCATATTTGTTTGAGCCGTTTGAGCATAAAGAAGTCCAAAGCAGAAAACATTACATAATATTTGTAGTGTCGTAAGCTATGACCCATAACGTCCTAAGACCAATCGCGAGCGAAGCGAGCGCGAAAATTTTTAGCATAATATTTGTTCGAGCCGTTTGAGCATAAAGAAGTCCAAAGCAGAACAAATTACATAATATTTGTAGTGTCGTAAGCTATGACCCAAAACGTCCTAGGATCAACCGCGAGCGAAGCGAGCCGCCTGCGAGCGCAGCGAGCTATGCGCGAGCGAAGCGAGCGCGAAAATTTTTAGCATATTTGTTTGAGCCGTTTGAGCATAAAGAAGTCCAAAGCAGAACAAATTACATAATATTTGTAGTGTCGTAAGCTATGACCCAAAACGTCCTAGGATCAACCGCGAGTGAAGCGAGCCGCCTGCGAGCGCAGCGAGCTATGCGCAAGCGAAGCGAGCGCGAAAATTTTTAGCATATTTGTTTGAGCCGTTTGAGCATAAAGAAGTCCAAAACAGAACAAATTACATAATATTTGTAGTGTCGTAAGCTATGACCCAAAACGTCCTAGGACCAATCGCGAGCAAAGCGAGCCGGGTGCGAGCGCAGCGAGCTATGCGCGAGCGAAGCGAGCGCGAAAATTTTTAGCATATTTGTTTGAGCCGTTTGAGCAGTTAAGAAGTCCAAAGCAGAACAAATTACATAATATTTGTAGTGTCGTAAGCTATGACCCAAAACGTCCTAGGACCAATCGCGAGCGAAGCGAGCCGGGTGCGAGCGCAGCGAGCTATGCGCGAGCGAAGCGAGCGCGAAAATTTTTAGCATATTTGTTTGAGCCGTTTGAGCATAAAGAAGTCCAAAGCAGAACAAATTTAATTTCATAATATTTGTAGTGTCATCATCATATTTGTTGAAAATTTTTTGCTCATACGTTCGGGGTCTAGTTTATTAGTACATCAAATTTTATAACTTATTCTACGTAAGAACTAAGTGATCAGGCTCATATAAGTTATGGTGTCGAGAGTTTTTTAAGCTCCTTCCTTAGTTTAACGACTGTTTGTACTAAGTGGACCTACAATTTAACGTATAATCCGATCCACAGTAGCGCACAGATGAAAATACATTTTTTACAACAGTCATGTGCAGGAGAGGTTATGCAATAAAGCGGCTTACACACGGGTGGACCCGCGGGCAACAGCTAGTAGTTCATAAGAGTGTTACATTGAGATAGCAAAATGATAATTGTAAACAATACTACTGCATACGATACATAAACAATAACGAAGGTCGAAATTTGTGTAAACAGTGAGAGAAGTCTGTGAAGAAGAATTTTGTGAGTGAAACAGGAGAACGACTTCAGTCTATGGCATAGTGTGGCATTTCACTCACCAGTAAAGTAAAGGCGCGGCTTTTTAAGTGTTTAAGATTGGTAATACTAAGCATATGTATATCAGGTTTAATTTTGTGAGTTAATTTCTTCAAAAAAAAGATAGATTTTTACTCGAAGTACAGTTAAAGACACTATATTTGATCAGTAATCAAGCGAGATGAAAAATGAATAAAATACTAAAATCGCCATAAAAAATAGGGGTTGATGATAAAAAAGTAAAAATTTTGGGTTGTATGTATTTTTTAATGCCACTTTATATAAAATTCTAATAAAAAAAAAAACGTCGAAAAATAAAAAAATATATTTAAGGGTAAACAACCCTTATCATTTAGGGGTAAAACGTTACACAGTAGCCGATTCTCATACCTACTGAATACGTATATGAAATTTGGTAAAGATCAGTCAATCCGTTTCGGAGGAGTACGGTTACAAACACTGTGACACGGAAATTTACTAAAATGGCCATAAAAAAATAGGGGTTGATGATAAAAAAGTAAAAATTTAGGGTTGTATGTATTTTTGAATATCGTATCATAAAAAAATAAAAAAATAACATTTTGTCAAAAAAATGAAAAAAAAAATTGAGGGGTGGACCACCCTTATTATTTAGGGGTGTGAAAAATAGATGTTAGCCGATTCTCAGACCTACCCAATATGCTTACCAAATTTCAGAGGGATCGGTCAAGCCGTTTCGGAGGAGTATCGAGACTAACATTGTGACACGAGAATTTTATATATAAGATATTGCAAGCGTTATTAAAAAGCTCTTGAGTTTCAATAAATAGGTATACGAATACATAATACTTCATTACCTAGGTTAAATCGATAAGTAATTTGACCTTAGAAATGCACAAATACGATTGGTTAGTGCAAATATAAAATACAAATTGTTATGCGTGATTATAGATTTGGCATTTACTAAAAGGGTTTAAGGTAAGCTTCATAAAACATACCTCAATCATTGAGTCGCCAATTTTCGTGTTAGGCGTTGACGAAGGATGATTTGGTCCTGCCAAGTTAAACATTTAGAGTATGAGACACTTGGAATATTATGCCTCAAAGTTGTTCAAACAATTTATGATACAGTGGTGGCTTTAGAAATATCAGCTTTGTAATTTACGACTAAGTCGCCAAAGATACGTTGTGTCCCTTAAAGTTTGAGGAATTTGTTGTAAATACTTAGTATAATATGCCTATACAGTTGTGTTAAGTTGAACATTGATTTTGTCGAACTCTCTTGTACCTTTTAAATTCTACCAACTAATGAATCAACCATCAAATTGCATCGACAAATTCAACGTTCACAATAAAATAGGTATTATCAATGCTTACCCAGACAGAGAAGCAGAGTTAGAAATAGCTGGACTATTGGACTCGAACTCTTCCTTAGGTTTTTCATTAGCAAGTTGCATCTTGAGCTGATGACCAAAACACGCCAGATCTTCTCTGAACGTGTCTGATCCAGGAGTGGTTGGTTTCTCATCATCACCAGTTGCCATCGCCTCAGCATCGTTCTTTAGCGGCTCCTGTTCGGATTCTTCCTCTTGATTGTATATCTTAAAATACGCAAACGTCAGGTAAATGATTGAAATTATAAACGAAGGTATCGGTATCGCCATCGCGTATACCAGGTTCAGAGTGTTCTGCCACATGTCCAGTTCTGTTATCACGAGGCCTGGATCTACGCGGCTGTAGTAGCATGTGTAGTTGTTGCCTATCGGTTTGTACTTGCTGTAGAAGACGGTGCAGTTTAGGATCGGTGGGTAACCGCATCCTTTTACGTTTGGGAACAGACGAGCTCCGGTGAAGTACCATTCTGAGTCATTTCCCATCAAACCTGTTGGCTGTACTTCGGGAAGTTCCTCTTCTACCATGTCTGGGTATGACTTATGGGCCGAGGCTTCGTAGTTGTCGTATTCGTAGTCTTTGCGCAATGCTCTCTCGACTCGTACTAATTCTTGGACTTCGGCTTCGGTGACGTTTGGATAGTCTCCAAGTTTGTAGTTGACTCTGATTTGAGTGCATTCAAAAAGGTCCTTGGTGCAGCCTTCTCGGCACGAAGCCCAGGAACAGTTGCTGGCTCCAACTAAATGTTTTACTTGGGCAGTTACACACGTTGCTGCTACTGGATCGAACTGCATAAATATTGTGGTGAACGCTGGTTCTATGACGAAGGGTACTAAGAAGAGGAAGGCGAAGAGACTGAAGATAGCGCATAAGACGAAGCTAGCTGTCGTGTAGAATAAGAGTTTCTCGAGAAACGTGGGCGGTATTGGTTCTTCGTCGGCCATTTTGGCAAGAATCCACTAGGAGCGACCATATCGCTTGTTTCAGCTCGGCTTTATCATTTCATGCGAATTGTTTGCAGTCTTCTGTATCGGTTCGTGTGTTTGCTAATCTTCGTCGCTGTTACGTTTATTTGATATTTGTTTTCATCACATTTTTGTTATGTTATTGCTCTGGGAAATGGGAATTGCGGCTGGTTTAGTTGAACATATTGAATTATATTTCAAAATAGTTTTTCTAAGAAAAGCATGCATAATATGACATTTTCCGATGATCAAATCAATTGAAAAGGAAAATGAATACAACTTAAAAAAAAAATGCGATTGAACTGTTGTGGTTAATCAATCAAGATGTATGTCTGTTGGTTTAACTACAAAAGCACCATAAATCATGAGACCTATGGAATACTAAAAGTCCAATTGCCTTTGATAAGAGAAAAAAATGTTTATTATAGCGAAAGTTATTGAGTGAAAGAGTATAATATGATATTGTGAAATTCTGTGTGTATTTCTTACTAATATCAAAAATTCAATATCTATGTTACTCTTCCATGATCTAACGGCTGGACCGATATTAATGAGATTTATAATGAAGATAGGTAAGATTTTGAGACTACTTTTATCCCGGATTAACTCTTTTTCACGAATTATTAGGCATAGCTAGTGTTACTATACAATGAAGCAAGAGTGTTACATTAAAATTGTTTAGTTACTATGTATCCTTTTTTATTTTTACATACATGAAATCCAAAGATCAATAGCAAATTGCAGTTCCTCCAAAACAAAACGCAAAGATACCTAACATTATTCGTTGTTGACATATTTTGTATTCCGCAAGAGAAACATCCAATAACAATAGACCTAACTGGAAAGTCACATTCCTGTCGCCAGCATGTCTGGTTAGGAATCTAGATATTGATTCAGTCTGGGGTTCTCTGAATATCTACTATAACATTGATACGTAAATATACAAAAATATACTAAGAACATGTAGAATATGCGACGAGCCGTTACAGCTTATAATGTTTAAATGCACTTTGAGTTACTTAGCGTATTTGTTCATAATTAAGATGAAATTTATAGTTATTTTAAGAAAGAGTTTAAACTAAAGAGTCTAAACTTTTTCTTAAGAGAAAAACCAAGAAGGATTAGATATTATTGCAATTTAAATCAACAGGTTCAAGTGTCTTGAACCTGTTTTTTAATTTTGCCTTATAACAATAGCCATTTTTCAAATTTTTCACTTCAACAATTAAATTTTGATACAATACCTGACAGTGGATTGCTTGCTTACGTGTAAAATCGTTGATTTAAACTACAATAATATCTTTATTTTTCTTCTTTTGACATATCTGCGAGAATCAATATTTCACCTCTTATAAATTAAGTAAATTTTTGATAAAACTTTGGTTAACTATGTATTAAGTTAACAAATCATTATTTAAAGACAATACGAGTATAGGTCAGATGTGAAACATCAACAAAAGCATTTCCAGCAAACAGCCTCCTATCTTCCATTGTGAGTTAACAATAGACAAGGCAAGGAAAATAGCATCAGACCTAGATTTCAGACGCCGAGCAGTCTAGGCTACAACACAGAGCGTATTGATTATCTAGAATTGGCTTCAGATATTTGCGGACCGTGTTGGATCCGATGTCGGTCAATGCAAGAATGTATTTGTGATCAATGGAATTCGGTTTGAATATGTAAAATTTGTAAGCAATGGAATTCGGTTCAGATACACAAATAGAATTTGGTTCAGCACACAAAGAAAGTTTTTGTAATCAATAGAATTTGATTTGGAAAAACAAATAATGTTAATATTGTAAACAATGGAATTTGGTTCGGATACACTGAGAATTGCATCAACGGAATTCGGCTCGGATACACAAAGATTGTTTTTGTAGCCGATGGAATTTGGTTTGGAAAAACAAAGAATGTTAAAATTGTAAGCAATGGTGTTTGGTTCGGATACACTGAGAATTACATCAACGAAATTCGGTTCGAATACACGAAGAAAGTCAAATTTGTAAGAGATGGAATTTGGTTCGAGTACACAAAGAATGTTTTTGTAACCAATGGAATTTGGTTTGGAAAAACAAGGAAAACACTGAGATTCCCAAAGTTGTTTTCAATGGAATTCGCTTCGGATGCACAAAGAAATTTAAATTTATAAGCGATAGAACTCAGTTTGGATACACGGAAAATCTTAAATTTGTCAGCAATGGAATTCGGTTTGGATACACGGAAAATCTTAAATTTATAAGCAATGGAATTTGGTTTGGATTCGCAAGAATGTAAAGTTTGTAAACAATGAAATTAAGTTCGGATACTTGGCAACTCTTTTGCAAAATTGCAGCTCTATTTGCAAACAAATTGTCATCTATCTCAATGCAACAAATTAATTTAATTATGCAGCGGTTAGCTAATTTTAGATCTATTCAACGGAACTATTTGCGGTTCAGTATTAACTATCGAATTGGATATTCAAGTAAACTTATGACGTAAGCATGGATATTAATAGGTTTACTAATAATATAAACTTATATTTAACTCAAGTTGATAAAAAAAGTTCGAAATCTTATGTTTTCATACTTACAAAACCAAATAAAGTGTTTATGTATGTATACATAATTATACATACAGTAGTTTATAAGTTATGTTAGCAACCATAATAAAAACTAGAAATGGATTAGAATGAGGCTAACTAGCCGTGTGTGAAATGTGTCCTGAAAAAAATATGTGTCTTTTTTTGTTTTCTTTATTAATGAGTTACTATAATCGTAGCGCCTGTAGCTCGGCTAATTAAGGTGATCTGACGCGATCATCAAGGTTCAACGGTCGATGTGGGCAGTCTTTAGATCGATGACGATGCACAAGACTGTCTTTTAAAAAGTGGCATTTTCATCTGGGACGGATGACACGCTAAATCGTAGGTCCCGGTTGTTAGTCTTAGAATCGTTAAGCCAATTCAGAGATTAATAACTCTATACCAGAGTTGAACCACTTAGCTCATACGAAGAAGAGCAAGTTTTAAATAAATTTAAACCCATAGTTATTGTATGTATGTAATAAAATTCGTGGGAAAAGGAATTTCAAAAATATGCAATTGCATATTATTTGCGTTTCGCTTTAAGAAGAATATCTTGCAACTGCAGTATATTATTCTAGTCTATAGTTAATATCTCAACTCAAAATTTTATCTTGTCATAAATAATTACTGTTCACTCGAAAAATCAACCAAATTTTGTTTTAAAAGTTCAACATCTAATCAGCATACAGGAAATTGGACTATTCTGATTTATCTAAAATATTATGTTAATACTTATTGAAGTACTTGATGCAACTTAAAAAAACATCGTTACTATAAAATATAGGTATGATGTTATACAACATAAATGTCGATTATACCCAAAATGACGACGAAAATATATAAATTATATTTTCGTCGTATCAGAGTCATCCTAAAACAATATTAGACTTCGAATTTCTTTAGTACTCAAAACAATGTTTTAACTCCATAATGTTTTCTTTCCTAACATGTTTTAGCACGTGACCATATATTAAAAGTCTTAACTTAAGTACCCCATACACATAAAAATGTTTTCTGATAAGAAACAAAACTAACACGCACTATTTAAAAGCACAAACAGCAAAAAAGTCACACCCTTGATTAAGAGTTTCCAATTCTCATAAGACCCAATAACATGGTTAATATGGAAGCACTTAGATCTGGATCTAGGGTTTTAGGTTACAAAGATAGCTAGTTCTTTCTGCTGGTGTATTATATCACTGTTACATAACCTAACCTCAAAAAGAAAGATTTAACGTCACAAAACCCTAATGCGGGCTTATAAAACCTGTGTTGTATTGCCAATCTTTTTTATTTATTTTTACTATTGTTATTTATTACAATCGTAATAAATAAACTCCAAAACAACAAATAAAACTCACAAAATATGTATGTGACGAGATTTGCCTAAATGCTGAATGAGCTTTAAGCTTTATGCTCTTTAAAATAGGAGAGCTTTTTCCTAAGCTCGTTTCGATAAATAAGAAATAACAGTGAGCTACAAACGTTACGTTTTGACATAATGCAGTAATGAGTTTACAATGAATGCCTTTTTGTATTTTTCATGTAGAATATGATGAAAAGGTGAAATAAAATGAAATGAAAAGGAAGTAGAAATGTGTGTATGGGTGGCAGAAACCAAAATAGACGTCAATACGTTAAGTAAACCAGCCTTTTTCTTCGCTTCCTTCACAGCCAAAGGTTTACTTTCTACTGTTACCAAAACACTTGGAACGAAAGGACATCAATATTTAAAGGAAACACTACAGTTTAGCAAGCGCTATGTCATTATTTTTAGAATTTGGAGCGTAGTTATTCAGTTTTTTTTTTTTGTGAACCACGTCTGTCTGAAGACGTGGTGGTCTGGTCGCGGCGGATCATGCACTGAGCGCATGCTTATTCCGCGTCAGCCTTATTGGCAACTCGAAAGCCTGGAATTTGCTTTATTTAACCTATATTTCTTTATATAAATCTTGGAGTAATTTAATTTACGTTTACATTTTTATTTCAGACGGAAAGAAACATTTAAATACATTCTAAGAAAAAAATATTCAATAACATTTTTTCTAATTGATTGATTTTGTTTTTTAGATATAAGTAACGGTTTAATTCATAAATATTTAAAAAAAGAACGTAAAACTATATTTGAAATTGGAATTAACTTGATATTGTTTTGTTAGTATGCGCGCGTCGCTATGGCGGGTCGATAGAGCTAGCTATCGTGCCTCTGAACGGCGTCAGACAGTCTTTCTTGTTTTACAACCCTCATACATTAAGATTATTTTCGTTTAACCACCAGCTGGGACTCTCGTACAAACTATAAGTAAATCTATTTTTACATTTCAGGCAAAATTGATTCTTATGCGAGACGGAATGGGTAATGTATCTAAGTAAGTGTCCAAGGCGTTGCGAATGGACAGCAATGAATGGGAAGTTTTCTTAAAAAGGGAGAAAAACCCTTTGGATGAGGTCTGTAAGCTTTCAGGAGATCAAAAGGTGCATTCAGTTAAATAAAATAATATTGGCATTTATCGTTATCACCATTCACAAAAAATTAGAAAAGCTCTTATTATAAACTGAATTTAATATAACTATGAATTAATAAACATTTATCACACAAAGTTTCAATACGTTATACTTACGTATGACTCTTTAGAGTAAAGACTAGTTTAATCGTTATTTTTGGGACTACTTTAGTGTGTGTATTTTATATATAAAAATAATATTACTATAAGTTGACGACCTAGTTGTTGTAATGGTTACCATGCCAGACTGCCAATCCTTTAATTTTTGTTTAAAAACAGTTCGTGAAGGCACATCAATACATGTTTTATGACTGAAATACAAAAAACTGTAACGTCTATTTTGTTTTTCATCTCTCAAAATGAAGATTTGTCAATGTGTATGTCCTCTAAATTCGACATCTAGTTTTGAACATTAGTATAGCTTTTATTTATTAGTATAACTAGCTTTATTATATTTAGTCGGGCGGAAGTACACTACATATTTATTTTGTCTTCTATTTTCAATGGATATCCGCAAAGTAACGCCTGAGTCAATAGGTTAATATTGTACTACTAGCTGACCCGGCAAACGTTGTTTTGCCTCACTTAGGGGTATGAAAAATAGATAGTGTAGCTTATATGACACGTTCGTAGTTTTACCATAGCAGCGCCATCTTGATTACTTACTCAACCCAGTCGAAAGGTATCGACATCTGTTAGAATCATTTGGAGTTAACAGATAATTGTGACTGTCAAATAATAACAGAAAATAATTAGCAATAGATTAAAATTGCGACTATAATTTGAGATTTAAACTATCCTATCTCTCAAGTTGGATCGAACTGCACATGGTGTGCGAATTTTATTATAATCGGTTAAGTGGTTTAGGAGTCCATTGAGGACAAACATTGTTACACGACATTTATATATATTAAGATATATCCACAGAAGTAGGCAAAACTTATTCGTGGTGCCGTTGTCGTTCAATGCTGTGGAATATGACATGAACATAAACTTTTAAGTCTTCTTTACGTCACGTAAGTCGAGAATAACGTGAATATTTATAACGAAGTGCTTTCGAAGCTACTTCAAAAGGTAGGCATGATTATATACAGGGTTTCGTATGTTTGACGACCTCGTTATCTTGATGGATATAATGACTGACTGCCAGATGGTTTCGGGTTCGATTCCCGGTCAACATTTTTTGTGATGACAAAATTTTTTTTGGCTGCCGGTCTGGGTGTTAAATATGGAAAAGACATTTGGCCAGAGTTGTGGATTATGGCTTAAATGTGTCTCCTCGTGAGAAAAGGCCCCGAGTCCCAGCAGTAGGAACGTAGTGCTGCTTTTGCTTAAATGTACAGTATCCGGCTATAAAGTTTGCACATCGATCTTTGGAAAGGGACAATCGCCGATAGTACGAGTATACTGTTTATTCTTTCTGTTTTTGCAAAAATATTTTTTGGACATTTCTCAAGCATATTTATGAACGAATGAACGGATTACATGGACTATTTTTAGCACGGATTATTATATTATTGCGAGTAACATTGTGGGGAACAGCTAGTCATTTTTGTATTCCTTTATAACTGTCTGTTAATTTCACTTTTTTATAAAATAAAAATAAATAAAATATTCCTTTATTGACATAAGTAAAAAATACCATTGGTGTTGATTTAGTCATAGACTGTGTTTCAACACCAATGGCCTCTCCCACAGAGTTATTACTAGTCTTGGTACATATATTAACTTATAAATAGTGCTATAATAACAGTCACATATAATATTTTTTTGGAAAAATAAATATGGAATCTTAAAAGGTTATTTTATTTTATATAATCGGCCTAAACGATAATGCCGCCCATACATTCCCTACCAAAGACTTGAATAATACGTGAGCCTAATGCCTAGACTAAAGTAGGTCACAGGTTTTATAATTAGAGCTATTCAGCTTGTCGGAACTTGGGGACCACATGAAAGGATAATTTAGAGGCCCAACCAAGTTTTTGTGCTGGATCCCGGTTCTTTTCTTTGAGAGGCAATTAACATTTTTTGTGATTATGCTGGCATGAAATACGTAATTCAATAAATATTAGGCTACTGAATGTAATACCGTACAAGCCATACACCATGTTTTGATGGAATGCGTGCGAAGTGAGAGCTTGCGACTACAATTATTTGCCAATCAGGATTATAATAATATTGGTAGCTGTAACAGTATATTGGCTTCACCCAGTTCGGATGAAGCCGGGATACTAACAGATATTTATCTGGATGTAATAAGCTGATTTTTCGATTTTTCTTTACTATGGTGTAAGTCTCATAGGATTGGCATAGTCGGTTACCGACAAAACTCCTTTACAATCTAAGATTAAAAAAAAATATTTGTCTATGTCTTAGGCCCTTAAACTGCTTTTAAATTGTAAGTTCCGACTTTAACTTTGGTTAAAAACAGTTACTGAAACCAAGTCATAGATACTATTTGAAAACTCTCGACACCAAAGTTTGGCCATTTCATTCCTTCTTCTAAGCTAAGTGGCCAAGCTCTGGTGTCGAGAGTTTTCAAGCCGCCCGCCGTCCTCTGACTTAGCTTAACAACTGCTTATACTAAGACTATAGCCGGGACCTACAATTTTACGTGTCATCCGATCCACGGTAGCGCCCGGATGAAAATGCCACTTGAAAACGACAGTTTTGTGCATGGTCACCCATCCAAACACTGTCCGCATCGACCGAAGCTAAGCTGCTTCGACGATCGCATCAGATCACCTTTGCTAGCCGAGCTACAGGCGCTACATTATTGGTGGCGATTCAGCGGCACACACGACTAAACTAAATTTAAAGAAGCCCCGTCTCTTTTCATCTTAGGTGGCCAGAAAGAGACGTCAAATGTAGAAAATATAGGCGATTTTAGTCCGCACTCACTGTAGCACCTCTAAAACTACCTACATTTTCCATATTTGATATTTTAGTTGTTTTATCTGTGGTTCAGAACGTGCCGTCTCTTTCTGGCCACCTAAGATAAAAAGGGCTTCTTTAAATTTAGTTTAGTCGTGTGTGCCGCTGAATCGCCACCATTATTAGTATTACTAGCGAATACATTATACTAATTTCCGTATAAGAAAATAAACCAGCTTATGATTATGATATAATACGTTACCGACTAGTCGTAGGCTTAATGTATACGCCAATGCAGTGAAACGCAAGGTTTCATGCCGCCGGGGGTCGTTCAACCCTTTCATACTTACTGGCAATTCTTTTAACGCGACCCGAGTAGGGTGATAAGCGAAACGAGAAATACAATAAATAATTAACCTATTAACTTCGGCCTTATTTTGCTTTTGAAATATTTAGTATACTTCCGCTGTGATCTGAAACTAAATTAAGATACTTGAGGCGGTATTAACTTTATCTTTATAAATGGAAGACAAAATTAAATATTTAGTGTACTTCCGCTGTGTACACTAAATATTTAATTTTGTCTTACAAATTTTTTAATTTTGTCTTTACAATGGATTTCCGGAAAGTAACACATACAGTAAATAGGTTATTTATCTTTATATTTTTAAGGCGGTATGGCTGTATGGGCAAAATATCATATTAAAAAAAACCCTTTACAATCTGCGTGAATATTTAGCTTTAATTCAGTGTTAAGAATCACTAGAGCTCCAAGGCACGATATTTTAAAATTCGCTTGATAGTTTTTGTTTTTTAAATAGTCGTAAAATATTGTGCGTTTGAAAAGTAATAAACAAATCTTACTTTTTTGCAGGTAATTCTAGAATCGTCAGACTTTATAATATACGATCAAACGAACTTACCAAGTGAAGTTTGATCATTATAATTTATTAAAAACAAAAAATATATCAAAAGGCTTGATTAGTAGAACACACATTGTAGTGCGTTGGTAATTTTATTAATTGTAGTTTTGTTTTAAATTTGAGTTGCTTACAAATGTGTATGATGATTGTGATAATTTACCTCTGGATAGGAAAGACCTTAGGATAGGATAAGGAAGGCCATAATTAGCCGAGCTACAGGCACTACTGTCAATGATTTACAAGGAGCGGGTTGCCTGAATAAATCCGCTTACGCTTATGTAATATGACCGCACCTTTCTCTGGCGTGCTAAATTATTGCTTCTAATCGATCCGTAGAAAGAATTGTACAGTAGGCAATTTAAAACTTTTTTCTAAATTTATTTTCATGTAAGTAGTACGAGAATATATTATTTATTAATAAAATTATGTTTGCCAACACATAACGACTTACTTACTTAGTAAAAAGTAGTATTATAAATTAATATATAAGTGAATAGTAATATGAAAGAAGTATTATAAATAACTAGCTGACCCGGCAAACGTTGTTTTGCTTTAGAAAAATAGATAGTAGCCGATTCTCAGACCTACTGAATACGCATTTAAAATAAGGTAAAAATCGGTCAAACCGTTTTGGAGGAGTACGGTAACTAAGAGTAACATTTTGACATGGAAATTTTATATATTAGAAGTTATTAGATTAGACTAGGTTGGACTATGTGTGTGTGTTTGTTGCTTCTTCACGTACAAACCACTAAATCGTTTTGCATGATATTTTGTGTAGAAATAGCTTAGCCCTGGAGCAGTAAATGATACTTTTTACACGCTTTATATTAGATTTTGATTGACACGTTTTTGACCCACTTTAAACGGCCAGATTTCGTTGAAACTTTGTAGATTTATTGAGGACCGATGACAATACACTAATTTGATATTATTTTTTTTTGTTTGTTTGTTTGTAACCGACTTCTTTGGGCGCAATTTTGACCCACTTAAAACAGCCAGATAAGCGTGTTTTTAGTTTTTTTTAACTACTTTTAGTATACCGCATTAACGCGGGAAGCGTCGTAAGGCACAGCTTATATATATGTACAGCATGTCATATAATATGTATATAATATATGTATGTATATGTTCCACAAATCAGCTCGACCTTTCGGTAAAGGAAAATATCGTGAGGAAACCATAGCATGGTGGTAAGGCGTTCTTTATCGCTCAGCTGACTAGCTACCACTCTCGAGTTGAGAAATCTGTCGCCTAGCATCTAACAGTGTTTTGACAGCCTCCTCAGAGCCAGTTATTCCAGGCTAGGCATGTTCCACCTTAGGCCAGAATGATGCTAGCCAGTTTGGTTACTCGTCCTGCTAATGAAATGGTTAGCTGTAATGAGTAAAAAAAACATAATTATGTTTGTTACTCCTTCACTTATAAACAGCTAAACCGATTGGTATGAAGTTATTATTTTTAGATACGTGAAATTTACTGGACGTAGACTTTAAAAAATGTGCATCAAAAACCAAACGTTTATGTAATTACGACACAAATTACTTGGGCACATTTTAATGTTATTTTATTCTTCCTACAACCAATTGATATGGATTTTTTTATATTGTTCGCGTGTTTTAAATGGGATAAATAACAATCACTTTAATTCTCAAAAACCCAGTCTGGGCAAATTAATATTTAAAGAGACAGTTTAGAACTTGGATAAACACATAGGCTGCTTTTAATTCCTGACTATAGCAGGGATCATCTTAATTGAACAAATTGAATGCTTTTATTAATCTTCTTAATATATATAAATCTCGTGTCACAATGTTTGTCCTCAATGGACTCCTAAACCACTAAACTGATTATAATAAAATTCGCACACCATGTGCAGTTCGATCCAAGTTGAGAGATAGGATAGTTTAAATCTCAAATTATAGTCGCAATTTTAATTTATTGCTAATTATTGTCTGTTATTATTTGACAGTCACAATTATCTGTTAACTCCAAATGATTCTAACAGATGTCGATACCTTTCGACTGGGTTGAGTAAGTAATCAATAGATGGCGCTGCTATGGTAAATCTACGAACGGGTCATATAAGCTACACTATCTATTTTTCATACCCCTAAGTGAGGCAAAACAACGTTTGCCGGGTCAGCTAGTTGGTATATATAGTAAAGGTCAAATAAAAAACACATTTATATAAAACGCAAGCTTTATTTGTCATTTTCATACACTTCGTGTTTTGCGCTTGAACATTTGCTATAGATATTTGCATTTGCTTATTCTAATCTTAATATATTTAATTAATTAAATTTCCAAAGTATCCAATATTTACACGCAACTTATACAAATTTATTATAATATATTTCAACAAAGTGAGTGGATATAAAGGAATATAATATTTTAACAATAATTTAATTTTAATAAATAATCTTATTAATAATAAATGTTGAAATTTATAATGTGTGTGTGTTTCTGTTATTTCACGTGATCATCATTAATAAATAAAAAATATAATCAGATAAAAGCTGAGCTTACTTTAATTTAAGTTGTAGTGTTTTGATTTTTCTTGTTATCTTTAAGTTTGTACATAGTATTTTAATTGCTTTTTCTGTAATGAGTTAGATTAAATAAAATTACAAATTTCATTAAATAAATATTCTACATCAGATAAATATGTACGTTATAATTGCCTTTGAAGATATTTTATATCATAAATTTTGTAATTTCTATAACATTAATTTATATATTTAGTAAACTTCTCGGCTTAGCTATTTAATTATTAAAAAAAAACACGTAGTTGTTAATATTTAACTTTTAGAAATTATAATAATCGAACTATCGTACTGTAGTACTTACATAACGAATATAACTGCAAATGAATATCGACAATTATGAAACAAAAAATAATTTGATCTTAATTACATTTAATATCACATAAGAAATGGCAGGTATTTCATATTTTAAATGCAAAAGCAATTTTACAAGATTTTCTTTATAGAATCATATTTTTACAACTAAGTGTGTTGATATATTAAATGCATTTTCAAGCCTTTTTAAACACAGTTAAGTAACTTATCATGCACGCTCATCTTAACAACTAGTAATATTTAAAATATTTACATGAATGATAGAAGAATAACATATAACTTAAACTTACTTTTTTCCGCAATGGAAAACATAATTATATTTTACAATATTAAGTACGTAATAAAAAATTACAAACACAATTTTGTCGAAGCTTATTGGGCTTGGGTAGAAAGCGGACACACTTGTTATTAAAAGTTGGAATGAGTCCAACAGTTTCGGTGCTTTCCGAGCACCATCTTCAGGGGCGAGTGTTACACGGACCGTCGCCGACGAGATCCGCGCGCGCGAAAAGCCCCAAAACGGTTAGACTCATTCCAACTTTTAATTATAAGTAAGTGTGGACGTTTTCTACGCGAAAATATTATTAGGCTTAAATTAATTAAATTAAATATTTTCTTTAAAAAAATATAATGAACACTGGTCATTTTCACAATCATAATTTAGATTATTTATCAATATAATATATGATATTTAATATAGTAACAGCTAATATCCTAACCTAATAACATAAAAGTTTCACGCGTTTCCGGAAGCAAAAATAGATATAATAATAATAATAATTAATAATCCGGCATAGCTCAAGTTACAATAAAGAGACGCTGTTTTTATTATTATTTTTATTTTTTTAAAGCAAAAGCTTATTGCCCGCCGAAAGTTTGCTAAATTTAATACTGACCTTAAATTGACCTTAATATTGATTCCGCCCCCTTCATTTGTTTTTTGACCTACGAATGCGAAAAATTCTGCTTTTTTGTTCAATAATATTAAAGTGTACTGAGTCACACTAATAAGCAATTAGTATTTTAATGCTGAAAATATTGACAGCAATTATAACTTTTTAAATTTCGAAATACGATTTTGCAGAATATTATTTATGAATTATTAAAACGAGAGGTTTAATTTCACAACCATTTTTGTTTATTTTTTAAGGGTTTGAATAATACAGAGTATAAACTTTTCATGATTCTCTACTTGGTTTTTAAAAGCATTATTAGGTTTAAGGGAAAAATGGATCTGCAAGAATTTTAAAATTGAATGCAAAGATACGTTCCTGCGTTAAAAAGTTCAATAATGTTATGAGGTGGCTTTGATTTACTTTGATTACTTTTAACCTGGCTGAATTCTTTTAAATATTAAAATAATACAAGACAATGAGATTGAAATTTACCAATTTCATAGAAAGTTATTTATACTTAGAAATTGATGTCTGATTTGCTTAAGATTGCCTGATCGAAAGATTACCATTTAACGTACATCAAAGAAGTTTAGCTTAGCATCAATATGTATTGTAATCATAAAAGGCAAAAATATGCAATAAAAACACTTTACAACCAACTGTGAAAAAGCTTATGTTTTCCCAATTGTTTATTGCAAAAACATAAGCTTATAGGGCTATCTACAAAAATCAAAACCATTTTTGTACATTATATGAAAATGGTTGTGACTTTCCCAACACTAATAAATAAAAAAAAACCCTATAGATATTTTTCAAGACAACTTTTACGCAGTAACAACTATTTCAGTATTGAGTTGACTTATTTTTAGTGTCGACGTACAATAATTTCATGTAGAGTCAGCAAAAAAGTCAACATTAAAATATCGACGCTGGGTTTTTTTGAGACACTGTTTACGCAAGAACTAGTATTACAGTAATGAGTTGGTTTGGCTTATTTTCTTATTTTAAATGTCATCGTACAATAATTATGTATTTATGTAGGGTCAGCAAAAAAGTCAAAATTAAAATATCGACACCGTGTTTTTTTTTATACTTTTAACGCAGGAACTATGTATGTTTGCATTTTTTTTTGTCATACTTATTTTGTTTAGTGTTTAGAGCTGTGTATAGCCATCGGGGCGAGGGGCGGCGCGGCGGCGGGCGGCGGAAGCTCGACGTCAGAACACGTCGTCGCTCGGGTCCTCATCCAACTCGCATAGAAGTTTGCTGCTGTAAAAAAAAATAGAAAAACATTAATTGATTTTTTTGCATGTAGTACATGTTTGCGACTTGACACGCTTCATGTCAATGCGAAGATAGGAGTTTGCTGCTTTAAATAGAAAAATAAAAAATGATTAATTGATTTTTTTGCATGTAACTTGACACGCCTCATGTCAATGCGATGATAGGGGCAAAGAAGTTTGTTGCTTTAAATAGAAAAATAAAAAATAATTAAATGATTTTTTTGCATGTAGTACATGTTTGCGACTTGACACGCCTCATGTCAATGCGATGATAGGGGCAAAGAAGGTTGTTGCTTTAAATAGAAAAATAAAAATGATTAATTGATTTTTTTGCATGTAGTACATGTTTGCGACTCGACGCGCCTCAGTCGCGGTGATAGCGGCAAAGTCTTGAATTTAAAGTTTTTTGTATAAGTCATAAATTGTAAAAAATTGCTTAAAGAACGTCTAAAAAACAACTCTAAGAATATGTATAATTCTTTTGGAATAATCGAATTGGAAAAAGAAGATTAAAAAAGAAAAGATTGTTGAACCAGTTTTATTTCTCATTCCTATGCCTGAGAAGTACCAAAATAAGCTTAAATATACTTAGAGTTGTTCTTTAGACAGCTTTTAAGTTATTTTTTTCATTATTTTTACCGTTTATAAATTATAACGAAAAAATGTAAACTAAAGATTTTGCTCTTCTCATCGCCTTAAGCTACGGTTTTTTATTGGGAGTCTGATTTTTTTTTTAATTACTGAGAAGATTTTATAAATATTAGTTTGATCTGCTGTCTACCTTGTACGAATTATATTAGGAATCAGTGTAAAATGCTCAGTGAAAATGGTAGAAATGTATGGGTTTTATACAAATAATACATTTTTGCCGGAAAATATATAATTATCCGGAAAATTTGGAAGATATTTTGCTATGAATTACATATGTCATTTATGAAACGTTGAATTGTGTCACAGTTAAACAACCTACAGTAAATTAAATTAAGATTTCATTTAAGTTAAAAATATAATGGAAGTATATTACTATACAATTTAATTTGAATATGAATAAATAATTAATGTCAATAAAATTACATAAAGTGGACTCTGTGTAGAACAATATAACTCAAAGCGAAGCTAAGCCAATTTCCTTTGATTAATTTCGCTACATCTAAAACGCACTAAGCCACAATACAATATCTAAATACACGTCTAAATTTGCTTCAAAATACACTCGATACGGTGCAATAATTTCACAAGAACACGTACTTGTAATCTAACTATGACGTTTCTTCGCCGAACTGGAATGCGAGCCTGAAATTCCAGTCAGACAATGAAACAAAAATCAATGTAACTACTAAACAACATAATCACCAATGAAAGTTCCAAAGGTTTCGATAAACAGATTACTGCATGCGATTCAAAGTTGTATGAAGACTTACTCCTCTTTGCTAGCGTATGATTCTGCGTGCACTCTTCTGTTGCAGGCCCTGTCGCAGCATCGACAGTGCCAGTAAGCGAGCACACTTAAACTGAAGACAAACACCGTCGTGGGCAGCACCAGAGCCAACACCAACCCTCGTATGGTCGTGTCCCAGGAGTACCTCGCCACCACAAGGTCAGGCCTTGTCATACTATAGTAGCAAGGAAAGATCTTCGGCGCATCCGGCCCCGCGTACTCCTTCGCAAAAACTGTGCAATTCACTCTGGGAGGATAACCACAGCCTTCGGGGTTTATCAAGAAACGCAAGTCCATTTCATCCCATTCCTTAGGAACTGGCGCGCCTTCTACGAAAGGCCTCCGAGCTAGATTCACTCTAATCTTGTGACATTTTGTATGTGCAGTCGTGCAACCTTCTCTGCACGACGCCCACGTGCAGTTAGTCAAGGTCTCTGCGTGGACGTGCTCTGAAACAGCGCATATTCCAGCTTCAGGGACGAACTCAGCCAGTATCGTCTGGATGGCGGGCTCCACTACGAACGGTATTAGGAAGAGGAAAGCAAACACGGCGAGTATAGCGGCGGTGCCAAGGCATATTGATGTGTATAATTTGAACTTCTCAAAAAACTCTTGTAGTAGCTGTTCCCTCGTCGGTTCTAAAGGTATGAATTCTGGGCTGCCCGGTTCCGCTGACGCTCCCATAGGCAGGGTGGATCTCTCAGAGGCAGCCGGCGATAGGCTGGTGCGGGATCTACTCATAGAAGACATTGTTCCGAGAGAGATTCAGCCAGTACAAAGCATAGCAAGCGTTTAGTCGTCTCTTAGTGAACTAGCCGGACCCTCGCAGAGGAGGGGAACGCCTGGAAAAAACAAAAATACATTTAAGCATGTTACAACAAATTACTCAACAAGAAAATTTATGGATTAACGTCGTAAAAGTTTTATGAGTCCTTCAAAGCTCCTTCATATGAAATTCTGTGTGAAATTGGAAATAAGTGGATGTAATTTTGATGCCAACGGTTGGAGGCTTGAAAATAAAATATTCATTAGTCTCAAGCACGATACAGTCACGGCACAAACGTTTCAAGGACGACCAGTGACGTTTGTTGCCCTGTAATTTGGTTACATTAGCATTGATTTATTTTTATTTCAGGAAACAATCTTACGTGACGGATCTCAGAGTGGAGAAACAGGATCATTTGGACTCAGTTGCAAATCAGTCTGTCCTCCAGCACATCCTTTGAATCTCATCTTCGCATCGTCACCTACTTCTATAGTTTTCTGACAAAGCATCAAGGTTATACACGACACCACCACTAGAACTGTGGGAAAAACTAGCGCTACCACAAACTGTCTATAAGTAGATTCCAAATCAAAGCGAGCCACTACTGTGTCAGGACTGTTCTCCATATAAAAGCAGGGGAATCTGGCTTTCGCATTGTGATCAGCTCCATCGCGCCCAAAGTCCTTGAGGAAGTCTTTGCATTCATCAGCTAGAGTATTAACACATCCTTCAAGATTAATCATCAGACGACTATCATTAGCCAAGGTCAGTTCTACTTCAGATGGCGCGATATATCTGTTTGGAGCTGCTCGTGTTTGATATAAATATTGCAGATAAGTGAAGTTTGTCAGATCAGCTATCTCTGTGCGAGGTAAGAGAGCAGCGTTGATACAATCCACGGCTACTACTCCTGTGGTACCGTTGTGGACTGCATGACAAGATAACATTAGAACTTCTTCACCATTATCAGTCCAGAGCACTGTGGAATTTTCTTCTGATCCCACTTTATTACACCGAGCTAAAAACACTCTGTCACCACTCAAAACTATAACATTTTTGTTGCGGGTCGGGATATCGACGCATCGTCGGTCACAGTTGTAGGGTGTTCTAATCTTTCTACAAGTTCCTCTGTTACACGAATACAACCCGTGAACGTCTATACAAGTTATTTTCCCTCTTCTTCCAGAACATTTTAACGGCGGATCTGTTTCACGGAAAGCACACTCAAAGGCGTCTGTTATGTTGATACACTTTCCCTCCGTGCAGTTGAAGGTTCCAGTCAGATTGCGGCACTCATCCCTGATGCAGTGGTACTTTCTCGCATTCTCCTGATCGATACCGAAGCAAGTTTTGTTGGCAGCACTCCCACATTCAGACAGAAGCAAAGACGAGCCGTTCTTTCTGACGTTCACGTAGATCTGGATGCAAGCTCCTGAGGTTTTGCTGAGGCACCATTCACCGCAGGATCCCCAGTCGCAGTTGTCTTTGTTGACGGCCCTTGTTGTGGTACACATGATAGGTGTCGGGTCGATTCCAGACGCGATGGCTCGGGTGTAAGGCATGTAGATGGCCACAGTGAGGTATACGATCGCGACGCAGCTGAGAACAGCTGTCATTTGACAGACGCATATTGTACCGCATATTTTTTGGTCCTGCGGTGGTATTATTAGGTCTTCCTCTGGTGTCGGTTTCGGCATGTCGGACACTCGCGAGAGGCCGTTTCTCGCGGCCACTGACGTAAGGTGGTGGTACACGCATGCGCGGCTCGGGCGATCGATTGCGCTGCACTGCGGCCAACGCTGTGTGCTATTTTTTTAATTAATCATCGATGTCAACGGCCGCCCGATGGTCGGTGACGGAGGCACGCAAATGCGCCAGCAAATTGTATATTGTCGAATGCTTATTTTTATGGGGTGCCTGGTTGACGTCACTAGATGTAATCACATTTGACATGGTAGTTACGTTATGGAATATTATACAATATATGAATTACTAACGTTAATTCACTTAGTGTGCTAAGTGATTAAGGTGATTTTGTATCACTAAGAAAAATATATGTAGTTTAGTGTACAAAACGTCTAAAACTATACCATTTAATACATTTTATAATAGTTGTTGTACAACTTTTAACATGTACAGTTAATTTCACAGCCTTGGAGTTTTTTTAAGATTGAGACAATCTGATGCTATAAGTTTTTTAACAAAACAAACTTTACAAATGTATATATATTTTTTTAATTAATCAAAACCCGCCTACTTAAAAATCATATGCAAGTAACGCATCGCAGAATCACTTTTTTTTACTTTTACTATGCTAAAACTGATTTTCAGATAGTGTCAAATATTATGATTTAAAATATCTTTGTTTGTTTATTTTTTTGCCCACTATGTTTATTCATTACTACATGTTTTAACGACTGGATGGTTTGCATAGATTAGAAATCATTGAATTTATAAATATCTAAAACATGTGTTTATATAATACCCTTGTTTTAGATGTTCTAAATAATCGTCCAAAACCTTTTTTACTGTCAAGCTTTTGACTTTAGATTCGGTTTGTACTTGTGTGCTTATAATTAGAAGAATCATAGCCAAAGCTTGTATTTTATTCAACCTGTTTTATCCCAAAGCTGGACACAGGTCTCCTCCAATGATCTCTATGCCTTCGTGTCTGGGGCCTGCTGCTTCCAGTAGGTGTTTAAGTCCACCAATTTTACGCCATCGTCTCTGTTATATCTTAGTTGTTTTTGAGATTTTATTCGTAATTTAATCTATTATCATAATTTTTATTTAACAATTATTTACAGTAACGAAATGTCAGATGACAAAGCATTCTGTATTAGTATTGTATTTAAATTAGTAGGAAACATATAAAGCACGACGTCTTTGCTTGTAAATTTTTATCTAAATGGTCTTTCTGAAGTCATTAAATTGCAAAGCATTCAAATAAAATCATGATTTTATTGAAATACTGTAGAAATAACAGATAATTAGTGTCTACTCACCCTTATAACAAGCAGTCTTTTACACAATAAGTCCCCGTGAGTTTCAAGATATGTCACAAAATTTTCTACGTTCTAAAATGTTATTATCACCGTTTTATTGTCAATAACAATATTTTTTTCGTAATTTTGTTGTCTTTCCTGATGTTTCTCCTTGCTTGGTGTATTTTCAATCTGAAGTTAGGCGCGGTCGAGGCTGCGCAATGCGACCCTTTGTTATAGAGTGAAGTTTGTTTACTGCATCACAGATTACTGCGATGTTTTTATGGAATGTTTTTTTTGGGGGGCGTATTAGGGGGCAAATAATTTCAAAATATATTATATTATATGCTCACTTTTAAATTCATGTCACACTATTATAGTATTCTAGATTTAATTATCTAATTTAGTAAAACTTATAAACATAAAATAACATTAAATTTACAATAATAAATTGAATTTAAAAGTATTGACACTAATATTAAAATATATTTATTATTATAGAAATAATGTCACAAGCTAAATAGCTTCAAGTTTTTATTTGTTTACTTAAACTTAAAATATTTAAAGTCATATTTTAAGTATTTTGTTTTTGTTTAGTTAAAATAGATTTTTATTAGAATTTATTATTATATTTTTAAATAGGTTTAGGTTAATTTTATATAAATACAAATTGTTAATTTAAAAAACAAAAGAGGTGAAACGTGCTATAGCTATTTTAAATTCTAAAATAAAGCTTTATCTTATCTTAGTTTTTGTTTTTCTATATTATCCACTGCGCCCCGCGCTAAGTATCATATAATCCTGTTATGCGGGGCAACAGTATATATGTATTTTTAACTTAAATAGAGTTAAAACCTTACCTGGTACGTGGTGAATCTTCAAAATTTCCATGTCTCTTCCTAGCTTCCAGTATCAATATGAATTATTCAGACACTCATCCTAAATTTTGACGTTTTACACTCCACACCTTTTGTTTACATCTTCTCAGAGCAAGTTTTGGTATTACTGGTCACTTTGCGAAATGCTACATAGCCGTAAATCGGTGCGCTTTAAAGCGCATGCGATTTACAATGCCAAAACGTGCCTGGTCAACTTTAGCCGTATTTGCAGCGTTTTCATCGACTGAAAAATTTAAATTGAATTTAACATATTTTGTAAAGTGGCTTAGAAGAAAGTTAAAACTAGTTATTTGATAAACAACGAGAGAATAGATATAAATTGAGAGAAAGGAAAGTTCTTATTTAAAATTAAATAGGTAGGACAAACAAAAACTTTAAATATTTACAGATATGGCATAATATTGGGGTGAAATAAATACAATTGTTTCAGAGTATCTAAATCATTAAATGGCGAGGATTTTAATTTTAATTTTTTGTATTTTTATTAATAAAGTATCAATAAAATATGTAGTTAAAAGTCTTGACTGTCATATTTAAATAAATAATTTGACTGTTAGAAGTAAGCAAAAAATTCAAGAACACTCAAAAAGTAATCATTTAAACATTATCTAGCGGCTTTGCAATTAGAATTATATGATTTTTAATATATTCACCGTAAACATAATATTTGAATACTATATAAATACCTCAATTAATAATAAGAAGATTTGCTATAATATGTAAACTTGACTTAAAAAGTATGGTATAAGTATAGTAAAATGGTTTCAACATCTTTACTTACTTGAAAACAACAACAAAGAAAAAAGTTAATCAAACGTGTTCTTTCTTCAATCCAGACGACAAAAAAACTAGTACAATTCCGGTCTAAAGGACCACAAAACCGGTCTTTAGCCCTTCAAACCGGCTGCCAACCTTGGAATACGTCGCTAAACTGGTGCCACATTGTAAGGTCTAGTTTTTTCCAACTGGTAAGTAAATTAGGTCATTTGTAAGACAGTGAATGTTTTTCAA
Source organism: Mellilla xanthometata (assembly GCA_035578125.1). Lineage (NCBI taxonomy): Eukaryota > Metazoa > Arthropoda > Insecta > Lepidoptera > Geometridae > Mellilla > Mellilla xanthometata. The sequence continues at coordinate 2,466,585 of JAPUBQ010000035.1, forward strand.
CTCATTACACTCTCCTGCGTTGAACTGTTTCGGGAGCTTGAAATCTTGCCTCTACTGTGTGATTTTTTATATCAAATACAAATACAAATCATTTATTGATAACACCAAAGTTACAAGTCATCAGGTGGCACTGTTCACACACACGCACCTCGAAATATTTCAACGCAGGGGCACAAATAAAACGTGGGATTTACGAAGCAACGCGAAAAAAAAACAATTAAAAACGCCAGCACATAGACTCGTCAAATCGGAGAGGTCCGTGTATATATTAGGGCCCGCGATCTACAACCGTATACCCGCATCTGTCCGCGCTTTAAAACATACATTATAAACAACTTAGGGTGTGGCTATTAAATAATACATTTTATAATTTAGATGATTATTTGAAACATACTTCATTTTATTTATGACTTTATTTGATTTAATTTTATCTATTGATAAAAATGTAATTAATTGACGTGTAACTTTTGGTGTTATCAATAAATAATTTGAATTTGAATACAGCTATGCATTTTACCAGTAAGGCACGTAACCAGATAAATCAGTGACATTCTGGTCTAAGATGGAGCATGCCTAGTCTAGGTTACTGTCTCTCAAGAAAGCTGCCGTACTTGAGGCTGGTAGCTGGTAACTCTTCCATTATGCTCTGGTTTCCTCACGATGGTTTCTTTCATGGAAAGCTCTATCTTAAAGATTTAACCCATGACGAAAGGCGGCCCGGTTGTTCGACTGAACTTACTGAAGTTACTTCTACTTTATGTACCTATATTGCTTTATCGAATAAGAAATAACATTGTTGATCTTTAAATAACTGGCCAAGTGCGAATCTGGCTCGCGCTAGAAGTATTTGGTTCTCGTATGGGAGCCCCCTTAAAAAATAATTTTACAGATAATTGACATAAAACTCATAATAATAGGAGCCCGTTTTTACTTTTTAGGTACGGAACCCAAAACAGCCTTCAAATATAATACCTTGTAAGCGTTATGTTTACTGTGCCAGACTGCCAATCAGAGGGTCATGGGTTGAATCCCGGCACGGCCAACATATTTTTGATGACATAAATTACGTGTACACATACGTGTATACATTTTATGTGTAATTGAATTCATGTCTTATTTATATTATTTCAGATTACTAGTGACTTATATTACCTAATAAGCAAAAGTACATACATATACCTAGGTACCTCTAGCAGAGGGCATAAGGGTCAACGTACAAAGAATGGAGCTGACATCATCGATTGCATTATGTGGTTAGATTTGATTGTGGCTCGCAATTTATCAGTTAACTCATGCGACATACGGGGCGATAAATCTTGTGAGGCAATATTTTTGTTATGCACCTATCAGATCTCGTCTAGGATAGATTTGTCAGCATTATACTCGAATCAGATCGTGGGATTAAAAGGATTTACGAGTACAACAGAAAACTGTGGTAGTTTTTAGGGTTCCGTACGTAAAACGTAAAAACGGGACCCTATTACTAAGCCTCCACTGTCTGTCTGTCTGTCTCCAGGCTGTATCTCAGAAACCGTAATAGCTAGAAAGTTGAAACTTTCACAAGATATGTATTTCCCGTGCCGCTATAACAACAAATACTAAAAAAAATATAAAGCAGGGTACAAAGGAAAATGTGGAAAACCGGGAAAATACAATAAACCCAAACAACATACAACCCCATACAATAAACGTGTTTTTTTCGTATTTTTTGCTATATATCAATAACGGTAGCTGCTAGACACTTAACATTTTCACAAAATATATAATAAATGTATATTAGCTATCAAACTAAATTATAAATTATTTAGAAATAAATATTTAAGTGGGCTCCCATAAAACAATGGTACGGAACCCTTCATGCGCGAGTCCAACTCGCACTTGGCTAATTATTTAGTTATGAGATAATGTACTTTGACGACCTCATAATGTTGGCGTAATGGTTACCATGCCGGACTGCCAATCAAAAGGTCCCGGGTTCGATTCCAAGGCTGTTAAACTAAACTAAACCATTTCTAGTTAGTCTAGTCTAACCATTGTTATTTTGTTTTTAAACTGGTATTTTCATCTGGGCGCTACCGTGTGTCGGATGACACGTTAAATTCTAGGTGCCGACTGCTAGTCTTAGTACAAGCAGTCGTTAAGCTAAGTCAGAGACCTTCGGGCGGCTTGAAAACTCTCGACACCAGAGCTTGGCCACTTAGCTCATACGAAGAAGATGTCTAGTTTGTATTATGGTTGCTAAAACAGCCGATATACGCAAACATAAATACTTTATGTCAATATTTAACACTCAGACCGACAGCCAACAAATTTAGTTCACCACAAAGATGTTGGCCGTGCCAGGAATCGAACCCGAGACCCCGGATTGGCAGTCCGGCTTGGTAACAATCTTGCCAATGACTAAAAATGAATTCATAAAAATTAAACCCATTATATGAAACACATTTCAAGTTCAGAACCTGCTTTTAACTTACTAGCTGTTGCCCGTGGCTCTACCCGCGTGTAGGTCGTTTTTTAAAACCTATCCCTCTCTGTTTTTTCCACATTTTCCTTTATTCCTTTGCTCCTGTAAGTCACAGCATGATGTTTTATAGCCAAAAACCTTCTTCGATAAATAGTCTATTCAACCCAATAATAATTTATCGATTCTTATCAGTAGTTCCTGAGATTAGCGCGTTCAAACAAACAAACTCTTAAGCTTTATAATATTAGTATAGATCACTTCTTTTCATGAAGATATGAATCAGTTAATTAAACTGGCTAGAACCAGTTATTCCATAGAATCGTCCAGGTGCTTCTGCACTTGGACGATTCTATGTATCGTAATAAAAGATCATTTAAACTCGGCTTGTTATGGACCTTGGATTGGTCCGCACTAGTGTAAAACATTTTTCTTTCTTTATTTCTTAACTAGCTGCGACCCGCGGTGGTACCCGCGTTAATCCGGAATAAAAGTACCAGTGGTAATCCAAGGTCTTCTTAGTAAATCTCATCAAAATGAGTCCAGCCGTTGGAGCGTGAAGGAGTAACATAGATTTGAGAGTAAAATTGTTTTCGGGATAAAAAGTAGTTTGTAATTGTTGTAATATTAGTGTCTAGTTTTAACAGATTTGGGGCTAAAGTAGGTTTTTAATATCAATCATCTTCTTTATTAACATCTTCTCTATAAAATTGTTTATACTATTTTCATTATTAAGGAACAAACAGACAAAAAGACAAGATGACAAACATGTTTTATAATATTTCATAGTCCTTCGATTAAAAATGTACTAGATTTTAGGTGATGTCTCTAAAAACGGCAAGGAAAATAAGACCACAAGTATGAGTGTGGTCTTATTTGAAATTGAGGAATTTAAGCGTTATCAGTACAGTAATACAGTTGTATTTTCTAGCGCTCACTGTGTACGGTCATAAATTGTTTATATATATATATATAAAAGATGATGTTATGTTTATTACGGCGTTAGTCGAAACTCAACCTTAAGATACATAGGTAGGGTTGACTTGAATTGAAATATTTTTTGTGACGTAGTTTATTGTAATAGATGCAATAGATAGATATTTAACTACATATACTATGAAGACTCTTTATTGGGCAAATTGTAGGCACAAGTCAAAATAAAAAATAACAACACAAAATATGCCACAAACGGCAGCCTTATCGCTAACAGCGTTCTCTTCCTTGCAACCTTTGGATGAAAAGGAGTTGAAAAGGACGAGAAAAAAAGGGATTGCACAATAAAGAATATTAATACTAGAGGGCTTAAAATAAATGTAAGTAACTTCATGCCATTTTTTTGTGCTGTGTTTGTATGCAACACTGAATCTGGGATATATCTTATCGAAGGACTAGTCATAATAAGATTACTCCTCACTATATAAAACTGACTCAGAAGACGTCAGATAAAATGTAAACACGCTGTGTGGTTTGAACCAGACTCTGGGAATTGGATGAGACTCGCCTGGATTGCTCCTAACCGACCTACGGAACCACTTTGACCGAGGGGAGGGATCGTCAACATTTTTTAAACTGTGTTTTTGATAATAATTAAATAAATATTAGGACACATTTCACACACGGCTGGTTAACCCCATTATTATTTATTGAACCATTTCTAGTTCGTATTATGGTTGCTAACACAACTGATATACTACATATACGTACATACATACATATTTTTATACATACATATTTAACACCTAGACCCACAGCCAACAAATTTAGTTAAGCGTATAGATGGTATCTTCTGATCGGCAGTCGGCATGGTAACCTTTACACCAACGAGGTCGTCTGAATCTCATCTCAGCTGATCAGCATCATCATAATCTTCCCACTACTGATACACGAAGTACGATTTTCAACAAGAGGTTGAGCGTATATTATATTTATTAGTTTATGATATGGCGACGACTAGGAAGAGACATAAATCTTTAGTTAAGGGAGCCTACGCCAGGGAGGCGACATTTGCACAAGGAATGGAAAAATAACTAAGAAAGACAACACATATGCTACAAAACAAAATAATCAACTTAATTATAATTTATACAGTTTAAAATATGTAGTTATTTAATGTGACTTGTAAGTATGATATTGTGAATCAACTATACCAAGATATAAACGTTCGATTGAAGATATAAACGGAAAAGTTTGATTTTTTGTTTGTTTTACGCAAATAGGTTCCGAAACTACTGGACCGATTTGAAATTTTTTTTCACTGTTGGGAAGCTTATGGGCGAGTGTTATAGGCTACGTTTCATTTAAAAAAAATGGATTTGATTACTAAAACTTGAATAAGCTCACCCAATGTGTAAAAAATAATTAAATATATTTAGTTTTGTTTTAATTAATTGAATAAATTATAAACTTCATTGTACAGTGTTGATCTTTGTAAATTTCATATGTGCATGGAATAAAGGGCTTTTTTATTTTATTTTATTATCTTTAATATATATATATATATATATCTCGTGTCACAATGTTTGTCCTCAATGGACTCCTAAACCACTTAACCGATTATAATAAAATTCGCACACCATGTGCAATTCGATCCAACTTGAGAGATAGCATAGTTTAAATCTCAAATTATAGTCGCAATTTTAATTTATTGCTAATTATTGTCTGTTATTATTTGACAGTCACAATTATCTGTTAACTCCAAATAATTCTAACAGATGTCGATACCTTTCGACTGGGTTGAGTTAGTAATCAATAGATGGCGCTGCTATGGTAAATCTACGAACGTGTCATATAAGCTACACAATCTATATTTCATACCCCTAAGTGAGGCAAAACAACGTTTGCCGGGTCAGCTAGTTTTACTATAGATACAAAATGTTGATATTCCCTGCAGCGATGTCTCGTCGCTCCAGACCGGGTGTGGTATATAAGAGCGTAGCTGCAGGACTCTGCGTATTGTGTCTGCCGACTCCCGACATTCTCATCATGAAGACTCTGCTAGTGCTCGCCGTGTGCCTCGTCGTTGCTCAGGTGAGTTCCCTCACCTACAATTACATATATTTATGATGTTATACAAAAATATTAATGTACAACAAGTTGCCAGAGAAAATAACAAATCTTAATTGTAGTATGTTTAAACAAACCAAACTGTGGAACTATTTGTCGGAATCCCTGTTCCCACTGAACCTGTCTTCAAGTGTGAACCGGTTTCTTTTAGGCAAGCGCGCTTCATCTTAGACTGCAATGTCACTTAACATCAGGTGAGTTGTGGTCAAGCGCAAGCCTATTAAGCGTAAATAAACAGTTTTTGTGAGAGTAATTCCTTTCATAATTTAAGCGAATATATGAATATGGAGCTTGCAGAATCGTTATTCATGTGTAAACAGGAGTATTTTTTTAATTTAATAGACATGAAAAACAAGTGCTAATGGGTGTAGTATTTAATGGGGTAGAATATTTATTTAATGAAATTTGTAAGTTTATTTAATTTAATCTAACTAATGTTTTTAAGTATTAAGTAATTATTGTAGTATGACTTGCCTTTCACGTATGTTATTTAGGGCTAATAAAGTTCTGTTTTCTGTATTTCATATTTTGTCAGGTATTTCGCCGACAAGCAGTAGTGTGCAAGTACTTTTGCGTTTCGGTTTGAGAAGAGTTGGTTCTGGTGAAATTACTGGGCAAATGACTATGTAAAACCTATTTAGGACATATTTCACGAGATTAATAACAACAAAAATTAACAATGATATTAGCTAGAATCGTGAAAAAAAGCAAGAATTATTTGTTTGACGACCTCGTTGGTATAATGGTTACCATGCCGGGCTGCCAACCAGAGGGTCCCGGGTATGATTCCCGGCACGGCCAATATCTTTGTGATAAACTAAATTTATTGGCTGTCGGTCTGGGTGTTAAATACGTATCAATATAAAGTATTTATGTATGTATATATTTTTTTTATGTATATTTGACGACCTCGTTAGCGTAAAGGTTACAATGCCGGACTGCTAATCAGAAGGTTCCGGGTTCGATTCCCGGCCCGATCAACATCTATGTGCTTATCAAAATTTGTTGGCCGTGGGTCTGGGTGTTAAATATGTATGTATTTATATATAATATGTATGTATGTATATGTAGTATATCAGTTGTGTTAGCAACCATAATACAAACTAGAAATGGTTCAGTGTGGGGCTAACCAGCCGTGTGTGAAATGTGTCCTAATATAAAAAAAAAATATATATGTAGTATATCAGTTGTGTTACCAACCATAAGACAAACTAGGCATGGTTTAGTATGGGTTAGATTTAAATTAAATTAGTTGTAAATAACTCCACTTGCCCACCATGACATACGGTGCCGAGACATGGACTCTTACTGATGAGGCTGTGTACAAAATAAGAGTCGCGCAGAGAGCCATGGAAAGATCCATGCTCGGCATCAAATTAATGGACCGAGTCCGTAACACTGAAATCCGACGACGAACGAAAGTTCGAGACGTCGGATATGCAGTCATGAACTTGAAATGGAGTTGGGCAGGGCACTTGGCCAGACGATGCGATGATAGGTGGAGCAAAGTAGTAACCGAGTGGTGGCCGAGGCTAGGGAAGCGGAACGTAGGCCGTCCAGCAGCAAGATGGGTCGACGACATTACAGCTATCGCGGGTCGAACCTGGACTAGATTAGCACAGGACCGAGATAGATGGCATGACAAGAGAGAGGCCTATACCCAGCAGTGGGATAGAACAGGCTGTGGATGATGATGATGATGAACTCCACTTTACTTTGTTAACAGGCTCTGTCTGATGAACAAAAGGAGAAGCTGAAGAAGCACAAGACCGAATGCCTGACGGAGACTAAACCGGATGAGCAGCTCGTCAACAAACTCAAAACTGGTGACTTCAAGGTAAGACTGTGACTTGACAAATTATAAACTTGACATAGCTAGAAAGAAGGAAGTTTTGTTTCTAAGACCGTCTAAAGGACCACTCTAAGAATATTTATACTTATTTTGGTATAAATCAGAATAAACAATTAAAAAAAAAACTTATTAAAAAACTACTAGTAGTGAAAATGGACATTATGATTAATATCATATACTATTGTAATGATATTATAGTACTAGAATATAATTGAAAATTGACATGGATACATATCATATACTTTTGTAATGATATCATATTATTTGACTTGTAACTTTGGTGTTATCAATAAATGATTTGTATTTGTATTTGTACTAGATTTTTGTACCACTTTTATTTCTAATTCATAATTCTGATTGGTACCAAACTAAGTATTCTTCAAGTTGTTCTTTAGACGGCCTTTCAGTTTCTTTTTCTTATATTATATATATGGAAAAAAAGAAAATTCTTGAATGCGGCTTTGATTAATGTACGAATTCTTTTATCTGGAAGTAAAATTATAGACTTTAGTGAAGCTATACGATCCATAAACTGGGACATAATTGGTCTGGTCTCTGTGAAACGAGGCCAAACAAAAAATTGCAGAGCGCTCAGATTTTATCCTTTTTCACTCACCCGGAATAAATGGAAAATATGGAGTTGTATTGTTTGTAAAACATATTTAAATAACTTGAATTAACGGGGGAGATTTATGCCCAAGCGGCAACTTTTGCTTAAAAATGTGTAAAAAGTATGTTATTTTTAAAAATATGTATAAGGCAATAGAATAAAGGCTTTTTTACTTTTACTTACCTATCTCAAATGTTATAAATTATTTATTGCTCATGATAGTTTTAGTACAGTATGTATAAATATGTGAGAACAAAATAGGCCTAAGCTAATAATGTATATTTTATTTAGTAAGTTAGGTGTCTCTTACCCATATATCCTTACCAATACTTTTTTTCAGACGGAAAACGATCCCCTGAAGAAGTACGCGCTCTGCATGCTTATCAAGTCTGAGCTAATGACCAAGGATGGAAAGTTCAAGAAGGACGTTGCCCTCGCTAAAGTTCCCAACCCAGGTGAGGAACTGTTTTGATAGTAAGCTACTTGCCCCATTTTCTTCTTCTTCGTATGAGCTAAGTGACCAAGCTGTCGTGTGTTTTTCAAGCGGCTCTAAGGCCCCTAACTTGGCTGTCGTTAAGCCGCGTTTTGCTTGTACTAAGAATAACAGCCGGGACCTACAATTTAACATGTCATCTTACCTACGGACATATGGGCTAGCCTCATGGTATGTTACTTGCTACGAGTAGTATTATGGTAAACTATGTAGTAGGTTTAACCTACCGTACCAAATTTCATCAAAATCAGTTTACCGTTTGAACGTGAAGAAATAACAAATATATACAAACACACATACAAACTTTCGCATGTATAATATTAGTAGGATTATAATAAATAGCCGCTGCCACAAAACCGCGAATTATTTCATCACAACTTTTTCAATACGGAACTGAAAATTGAAAAGACTTCACATATAGAATACAAATAAAATACATTATTTTGGATATAAAATAAAAATCATTTGTTTGTATATAATAATATACATTTCAAATACAAGATGGCGGCTATTACAAATTTCTAAAGACTATTTCTATTTATTTTTATTTTAATTTATTCAAATTATTCCAGCCGACAAGCCTGCAGTTGAGAAGTTGATTGACACCTGCCTGGCCAATAAGGGCAACACTCCTCACCAGACCGCATGGAACTACGTCAAGTGCTACCATGAGAAGGACCCTAAGCACCCCATTTTCTTGTAAAACGTTCCTGGCAGTTTTTGACAAAAAAAAGAACACCCAGTTTAAAATGAGAACATGCAACTAAAACAAATGAAAGACGGTTATTGAGTTCGTATTTTGAGATTCGATTTAAATTGTTTATTTTTTGATTTTGCAACATTATTTGCGTAAAAGTAGTATTTTTTTAGTCGTGTGTTAATTAAATTCAGCCTTATTTATTGTATGAAAACAATTTGATTGTAAATTAGTTTTCACTATTAATAACCAAATGTTTCAGTTTTTGATGTAAAATAACTTCTGATTACAGGGTTTTTATTGTATTTTATTAATATTAAATTACTTACAAGTTTAAAGGGACTGCAACTGCCTCAACGAATTTATATTTCAATACAAATAAATATTTGAATTAATTTTCGTGTTATTTTTTTACCTAAAACCAATATTATTAAACTACACATTTTATTAACTATTGTATTCACTAGGGATTTGACATGTAGGGAGAGTAACCACACGAGTCAGTGACACTCTTTCCGAAGATAGAGCATGCTTAGTCTAGAATTACTATTTTTAAAGTTAATACATAATTAAATCTGTGAATGTATAGAGAGTATACTAAATGTCGTTATAAAGATGGAGTAAAAAAAATCTTAAAAATTACGTTTGTTGCACAGGGAAAAAAATGGCCCTTAAATATTTATTTTATTTAAATTGCATAAAAAAAAACGAAAAAAATCACGTTTTGTATGGAGACCCTTTACTCGTATATTTGCATTTATTTTCTTCTTGCTTCTTATTTTTAGTATTTGTTGTTATAGCGGGACGGGAAATACATATCTTGTGAATGTTTCATTTTTCTAGCTATTACGGTTTCTGAGATACAGCCTGGAGACAGACAGACAGACAGCGAGGCTTAGTAATAGGGGCCCGTTTTTACCTTTTAGACATGGAACTCTAAATAGGAAAGAGAAAGTTACAGTTATTCATACACCCATATTATGTAATTTTAATCATAATCTTAATTACATAATATGGGTTAAATACTTCGCTAAAGATTATGAATCATTATTATGAAATTTCTAATCTAAGCTACATACGATATAACAATGGAAAGGTAGGAATTTTATTATCAAATTCTGTTACAATAATGATAATAGTGTTTATAATAATTCTAGATGAAATAATAGCGAATAGGTAGAGTATGTTTTGAATAGATATAATTCAAAATATCATACTAACTGACTCATTTCCGTTTGGTTAATTGAACTGCATTTCATTTGCAATTGGACTCTTTTGCAGTAAAGATCTTTCCAGCTTCTAACATTATTACTTTAATATTTTTTTTCTTGAATTTCCTTTTTATAAATTAATTTTTTATACATAAGAAAATTTTGATATGAAAAATTGTTGAGTGAAAATGAAGATTTTAGTATTCATTTGGGTGACCATGTGTTTTTTACAAGTAAGTTTAGTGTTTTTTATGTACGTATATGATTTTTTGAGTTAAGTAAACATAGAGACTCTGTCAACGGGACTCTATTCCTCAGATTGTCTGTCCATCCGTCCGTATGTCTGTCACTAAACTTTATTTCATGAACCATGATAGATCTTTAGTTATAGCATCTAACCTCTGGTCTTCTTTAGGTTTAGTCTAGTTAAGTTTTAGATTAAGTCTTTAGTTTAATTTATTTTAAAAAATAATGTGTTTATGATTTAATAAAACAAGTAGACGTAAAAATGTAAGTCTGAAGTCAGCTGCAACGTTAGGTTTTATCAACAACTTAACTAATAAAATAATAATAATAATAAATATTAGGACACATTCACCTAATTATATTTCTGTTATCAATTTAACAACAAATTGAGCCTCCCTTAAAGCTATATTTAAGGAGGGCTCCCATACAACAAAAATGTTTTTTTCTCGCTCTTTTTTTTTGGCAGTAGGTAGAAAAACACCTGATATATGTATTCACAGAATATTTAGTAATGTAAAAACATAAATACATATTCCCAAAATATTAAGGCACCAGTAAATGTTTAAAATAATTACACAGAATAAATATTTAAGGGGGCTCCCATACATATATGTGTTATTATATTTTGAACGGTCTGTCTCGCACTTGATATTTTTTTTACCTTCATTCTAGACCTATCAAATAAGCAGTGTACAGACCAAGAAAGGAATATGCTTTATGTCAATCTTCGCTCTACAAGGATATGCGCTTCCTTCTCATTTTTATGAAATGATAGACGATGTGAGTTGCTTTTTACACGCTTTATATTAGCTTCACCTGTTTGTATGTTTGTTTGTAACCGACTTCTTTGGGCGCGATTTTGACCCACTTTAAACGGCCAGATTTCGTTGAAACTTTGTAGATTTATTGAGGACCGATGACAATACACTAATTTGATAAAATTATTATATTTTTTTGTATTTTTGTTTGTATGTTTGTTTGTAACCGACTTCTTTGGGCGCGATTTTGACCCACTTTAAACGGCCAGATTTCGTTGAAACTTTGTAGATTTATTGAGAACCGATGACAATACACTAATTTGATAAAATTATTACATTTTTTTGTATTTTTGTTTGTATGTTTGTTTGTAACCGACTTCTTTGGGCGCGATTTTGACCCACTTAAAACGGCCAGATAAGCGTGTTTTTTAGTTTTTTTTTTAAACTATTATTATTAGTTAAAAAATCTGTTGCTAAGCACCTAACGATGTTTTCCGGTAACCTCATTGTGAGTTATTCCAAATTAGGCATAGTCCACCTCAGGTTAAAGTTACTCGTATGGTTATAATTATGTCCTACAGGTCAAATGCCTAGCTGTAATGAGTAAGAAAATAATTTTTATTTTAATGTGTTTAGACTGGAGTGTTCTTAACATTTTTTTATGAAAATAGGTCTTAGATGTCCACCATCATAGAATGGCATATGTACCATACATATTTTCTTACAACTCCCATAATAATAAGTTAACATAAGTTTTTTTTGAGACAAATGTTATGATAACGCAGCTTGCAACTTCCTTGAGAGCCAGTTGTTCCAAACTAGACATGCTCAACCTTAGGCCAGATCGTGGATCGAGTCAAATGCCTAGATTTAAAAAAAATATGGCAAAAAATTATGTCTAGAGTTTTGTATTATATTTAAATTTATATTTCTTTTTCAGTTTGATGACGTAAACGCAAAATACGAAATAGCCCACACAACGTTCAGTGAGACAAAGTTTAAGCCCACTACGACTACCACGGAAGCGCCCATCAAAGACGAGTGGAGACAGAGGGGGGAGTACCGCATCATGTGCGTAGACGAAGTGAGGGTTGACCCTAAGAAGATAGTGAGGTTAATGTCATTAGGAGATTGGAACGTGAGTAAAACTACTTTTCTGCAACCTTTATTTTTTTTAATCCGGGAAAAACAAATCCAACCATATCAATAAAAAAATATTTGTTCCACCATAGATGAATTAATAGATATTAATTTATCTATGATTTCACTACATTAGATACGCATGACATATTTGTTTTTTTTTTTAAATATATTTAAGAAGTGATTGACCTGTAAAATATATTTTACCAAAAATGATGAATACGATTTTGTTTATGATTATAATACAGGCGAAATTTAGTATGTAAGTGTGTGTGTATGTTTGTTACTTTTTAACGCTGAAACCGCTAGACCGATTTTGATGAAATTTGGAACGCAGATAACTTTAACACCGGTTTAAGACATAATTTTATCTCGGATAAACGTACTTTCGCATTTATTATAACAAAACAATTCTAAATTCACGATTCAATCTTTGTCATTGCCTGAATTTTAGCGAACTAGAATAAATAGAGTAGTAACTTGGCCAATAGAATGGTTCCACTGTCCAAGCGTAAAATACCGCAGTGGGCGGGGCAAAACAGCTACCCGTGCGCCCGCGATGCTTCGACCGACCAATCACGCGTGCGAGCTTTGATTGTGTGTGTGTTTCGTTGGAATAGCAGTATAATATTGTGTGTAGATGGACCCAAATTCTAAGCGACAATTGTATGGAGTTACTCTTTCTTCCGTTTATTCTAGTTCACTGCTGAATCCTGATAGTAGGCATTTGCCTTTTTGAACCCTAATATACAAAGATATTATATTGTTACAGGTTGACGATATACTTATAAAGAAATGGGTTCTATGCGTTTTGAATAAAATGCAGCTTATGTCCATGGAAGGTGTTTTCAAGCTCGATGTCGCATTGGCTAAGATTCCCTATAAAGGTTTGGTTATTTCTGATAAATACTATTACTACTTTAATTAATTGTTATTACCTATTTGGGGGGCTTGAAAACTCTTGACACCAAAGCTTGACTTGGTGCTTTTTGTTCCTTAAGCAACATAGTACTGCTAGGCAAGCATCATAAGAGACGCAAGAACGATAGGGTGTAATAAGTTTCATGTGTTTGTGTGTGTGTGTGGCATCGTACCTTCCAGACAGATGAACCGATTTGAATTTAGTTATTCTTGTTTGAATGAAGTGTTCTTAGCTGTGTTCGGTCAAATATGGCTGCCGCTGCAAAATGGCGGACGATCACTTTAACTCAAATCCTTCCAATATACTGTGTTGGTCTCAAGTGAGAGGAATTGGCACTTGCCAATGTAATCTCCTTAAATGGCATAGGTTTTAATAAATTTAAAATACAGCATTGCTGACATAAAAATAAAATAATGAACAAATTACGAGCTACGTACCATTGTAAGATTACTTTACGTGAGTTCTAGACTTGAAACTTACAATAGTACGGCCTATGCTAGAAACCCTGTTGATATTCCCCATCAATGGGGATTTGTGAACTTTTAACATTTTCCCTAACAAATCCTCATTGGTGTCTCATCTCTTATAAGCTATGAAGCTCGATGTACAGAATCAAATCTCAAAAATGTGGAGAAGAAAGAGAAGAGAAGAAGAAGAACCATTTTATTTTTTATATGTTATATAATTTATTGTTTTTAACTATATTCCAACCTTATAAAATACTTTCATTATAAAAATGATTTGAAAAGATAATTTGTCAAACAACCAATTCTACTTTAACAATGGTAAAAACTAGAACTAAAAATCTTCTATGGATTCTGTTAATATAAAGCGATAGTGGCTCCCTCACAAGCACACACATATTAATTGTAATTTATAAACTTGTATTGCAGATAAAGAAGAAGCCGAAGCATTGATAGACCATTGCTTGCCGACCAAACATATGGAGGCACCCGACATTGCGTGGCTATACGTGAAATGCCACAGCCGTGCCAAAGGGAATTTCTCTGCACTTGGCGTCTTTTGAGTCTTGGAAAATAAATAAAATTATGCATGATAAAAATATACCACGAGTTTCTTCACTTAAATAAATAAAAAATATCACAGCCTTTTTTGATTAGCAAACTAAAAAGCTTACTCATATAATAATAATCAAAATATTGTTTGATTTTTAAATAACGCCATCTAGCGAAAAGTGGCTACACTAACATCACTAACCCGTACGTACGTCATACTGCACTAACCATGAATATTATTATAGCAGACAATATAATAATTGTGTTGATTATTCTATTTTAGTTATTATTTTTTAACATTATTTTATATCTGAAGAGCATTAGTTATAAGGATTAGTATATAATATGTACTAACATTATTACTAATACTATTAGTAATTTAATGGGTGTAATTTACCGCCATCTGTTGAAATTACTTGAAACGACGTTGATACAGTAGCGTATGACATTTGTGTAATGAAAACAATAAAATTAACCAAAACAGAGTGCATTTTAGTTCTCAATCGTTTCACTAGATGTCACTAAAATAATTATTTAAGTGTGTTTTAGCTTTCTGTGCCTAAAAGGTAAAGACAGGATCCTATAACTAAACCTCTATTTTATACTATGAACTAGCTGACCCAGCAAACGTTGTTTTGCCTTAATAATTTTGTACGTTACGATCCAGCTACAAATAAAATATAGGTAATATATTCACTCTTTCAATTAGATTTTGAGAGTGATAAATAATATTTTTGCTGTCAGACATGTCAGACATACTTAAAACTAATGTAGGTCCAGTAATTTTAGCTACCCTAGGTTTTTAGGGTTCCGTGCCTAAGAGGTAAAAACGGGACCCTATTGCTAAGACTCCGCTGTCTGTCTGTCTGTTCTTTACTCCTTACTGTTAGGCATTTGCCCACACTCTTGCCTAAGGTGGAGCATGCCAAGTCTGGACTAACTGGCTCTCAAGAAGGCTGTCGGAACACACTGTTAAGTGCTTGGCGATAGATATTTCAACTTCAGGATGGTAGCTAGCCACTAGAAAATGAGTCTTTGGTCGATTGGTCCCAAGGCAAGTCAGAACCACGGAGTCAATCGCCGAATTAAATATTTTGAACTGGTCGATTGCTCCCGGTGTCAAATTTGATGATTTGTAGAGTCAAAGAGAAAATTTTATAGACTACAATTTCAAAAATGTTAATACCGTACTAGTCTATTTTATAAGCAGCCCACTATTTATGTTCCCAGAGCTGGTACTCGGGGCCTTCTCTCATGAGGAGAGCGATAGAGGCAACACTAACAATTAGTAAACTACAATATCAAAAATACCGTTCCGTACTCCGTACCGTTTCAAAACTACCGTACAAACCCATTAGTACAAGCAGCTAACTATACTTTACCAGAGCTGGAATTCAGGGTCTTCTCTCACGAGGAGAGCGATTTAGTTAGTCCATAATCCACCACGCTGGCCAAGTGCGGGTTGGCAGAAGACACACGTCTTCGGTTATTTTGGTCCTCAAACATGTCGGTTTCTTCACGATGTTTTCCTTCACCGTAAAGCGAGTGCAAATCCACACGTAACTTGAAAACAAGGCATTGATGTAGGGCCGGAATCGAACCCGGGGCGGTCAGATTGGAAAGCCGATGTTTACCCACTGAGCCACACTCGCAAACTTTTCAAGCAAGTTAATTCAAACTTTGAATTTTGATGTGTTTAAAAATATTTTGAGAACAATATACATAAAACGAACGTATTTTTTTGCGTCATAATGCAAAACCTAGGTATCTCAATTCCACAATTTCCTATACCTACCATTTTTTACAATTTACCACATAAATGCATATTCCAAATAGGGTCGGTATAATTATCACAATCTAAACTACCATCACTCAATGGCGTCCCTTGGTGTTGTATGACACACATACAAACATACATACATTGTATGTATTGTACATGGTTTGGGTGGTTATTATAGTTAGGTATCAGGAAAAATGATGGATATGGATGCTTATTTATTTATCGTGTCACTGGAATTTTTTGGTTAATTAGAACATTATTGAAAGGGCTAGATTTATAGAAACTTAATATCTTTACTTTTTTTAAAAGGAATTAGAACGTAAGTGCATAAATTAAATTGTGGTAGTGGTATGGACATGTGATGCGTAGAGAGAAGATGCATGTCACTAGCAGATGTATAGATATGGTAGCAAGGAAGAAGAGCAAGTGGCCGCCCGAAAAAGACATGGATGGAGTGTGTGAATGAGGACATGAGAAAGAAAGGATTGAGTGTGAAGATGACGTCTGATAGAAGAGAGTGGAAGAAGAAGATTTTCTGTGCCGACCCCACCTAAGTGGGAAGATAACGGATAATTTTTATTTAGTGCCCTTATTTTGGTTTAAAATGGTGAAAGTCGAAAATGTCTTTTAGTTTAATTTACAGGTTAGGTACTGGCACTTATCAACACCCAACCATTCTAATTTTTTTTTACTTTTTGGAATACGCCTTTTCATACAAATAGTTGTCAAAAGTATTTATTTTTATAAAGACTAGCTATCGACCGCGGCTTTGCCCGCGTGTAAGTCGATTTTTTTTTTGGGAATAAAACTTTCCCTGAATTTTGCTACAAACTTCATGGAGCTCGAGACCTTTCCTACGAATGCTGTACCGTGGAAATCGGTTTGTGCGTTCTGGAGTTATAGCGTCAGGAAGGAAAACCCGAATTATTTTTATAGGTATTATAGATTTCCAGAAAGCATACTCTAAATAGTATTTAGGGTTGCGAACCTAAAAGATGAATTCTTTTATCTTTTTATGTATTTAAGTATATGTATTTCACTTTGACTGCAACACAAATTGCTTATACGCTTAGTAAATAGTCTCATTATATTGATACATATATTTTGTAGAATAAAAAGCACAATGTTGTTAGCTAAAAGGATTTTATCGTAGTCTCAATATAGGTAAATGCGATATTCTAGTGAATTACTCGGTAATTAGGTGTTGTACGGTCTATTAGGATATTTTAAAATAAAAAACAGCTTTTATATTTTACTAGCGGCGCTCCGCGGTGTTACCTGCGTTAATCCAGGATAAAAAGTGGCCTGTGTGTTAATCCAAGGTCTAATCTATGTTCATAGTTAAATTCATCAAAATTGGTGCAGCCGTTAGACCGTGAAGGAGTATATTATTAAATTTTGAAGCTATTTGCGTAGCCAAGGTCTTCACACCTAATTTCATCAAAAGCCGTTTGAGTGTGAAGAAGTAACAAACATACACACTTACAGACAAACTTCCGCATGATCAAAATCTTATTCTTATATATAAAATTTCCGTGTCACAGTGTTTGTTACCGTACTCCTCCGAAACGCCTTGACTGATCTTTACCATATTTTATATGCGTATTCAGTAGGTCTGAGAATCGGCTACTGTGAATTTTTTATACCCTAAGTGATAAGGGTTGTTCACCCTTAAATTTTTACTGAAGGCAAAACAACGTTTGTCGGGTTAGCTAGTATGATATATGATCTACATATATCGTTAGAAGAATTGTCTACTTGAGTATAACATATTACCTATACAATATATATGTTTTAGCTATTTTTATTCATTTATAAATAGTAAATTAAATCTAAGCCAGTGTCCGCGGGTAAGGTGCCTAAAATGCTGGCGGCATTACCTATATAATATAACATAATTCATATCGTTGGGGCTACATTAATATTTAAAAACCTTAATCATTCCTATGACAGATATAAATAGATACGTAAACAGTAATCTAAAATAATTAATATTTTGATGTGATCATTTTGTATAATTTTGATTGTGTTTATAATTATTATTTGACATTATAATTATAATATATACTTACTTCCTACAACTTTGTCTCGTCTAAAATTATTGAACATTGGGAATGCAAAATATAAAATATACTGAGAAGGTTACTCAATTATCCAATCTTCGAGATTAGTAATAGAAAATCTTACGCACACAAAAACAAAACGTTTTAAGTCAATTTATAAAAAAAAACGTTCTAAATTCAACTACGCAATGAACTAATTTCAAACATCGAACCTATTTGAACTCAGAAGCCATTTGCACCGCCCATCTGGGCCACCGGATTGGCTACTGCAACATTGTAAGTTAACACGGAAATATACCCGTCCTTCTCACTCCTACTGTTAATCTATTGCAGCCAACTCTCACCTCCCTTTTTAACCCACAGATTATTAGAAAACTAATTGCCGATGGCTCGCTTTGGGTTTTCTACGAGAATTTTCGTTAAATATTTTGGAGAAGCTAATATTATTTCTGATAAACAAATTTCGACTTTCACTCTATAGTTTTAAGTCTCAAGTTTGAGTGGCTTTTGAGTAGAACTTAGGACCTTTTGTGATGTGAAAGGAATAATTTTTAACAGAAGGCTTTTTTTGCCAAATGGTATAATGGCTACAGTAAGCTGTTATAATGGCGGCTTTTTTAGTATTCTACCAACGTTTCCGCATTGAGCGGGGTTTACAATTATATATTCGCTTATCTAGATTGCAGATAAGGATATTTTACATTGTCTGGTTTGAACTTCCTGAAAAAACTTTAAATTTACTCATTCATTCATTACTTTTTTTACAAAATTTGCTTAAAAAAAACCCAAACATACAATAAATATAAAAACACAACGAACGTAAAGAATGAATGAAATTTGGTATAGACATATAGAAATTTAAACCGCTTCACATTTATTTTCATCTGGGTGTTGCCGTGGGTCGGATGCCACGTAAAATTGTAGGTCCCGGCTGTTAGTATTTTTACTATCTGTCGTTAAACGAAATCAGAGGCCTTCGGGCGGCCTGAATACTCTCGACGCCAGAGCTGAGCTACTTGGCTAATACGAAGAAGAAGACGGATATAGAAACTTCCATTCCATTAAGTTAATTTCCATCCTGCTTTCCTGACCAAATTTAATTTTGGTTAGGAAAGCAGGATTAAGGAACTTGTATTATTTTAGCATCCCGCAGTTAATGAATTTTCATTATAATCATTCATTATAACATCTGCTGGTGATTTTTTAATTAGGGACATTTATAAACACTTAAGTGTATTAGTGATAATTATTTATCAAAAATTGTAGGTGTATTAGGTTCTGTGCACAATAAATGTATTTTCTTTCATTTCACACACGGCTGGTTGCCCCGTACTAAACCATTTCTCGTTCGAATTATGGTTGCTAACACAACTGATATACTACACATACATACGAGTACATAAATACTTTATATCGATACATATTAAACACCCAGACAGCTAATAAATTTAGTTCACCACAAAGATTTTGGCCATGCCGGAAATCGAACACGGGGCCCTCTGGCTGGCAATCCGGCTTGGTAACCATTACGCCAACTAGGTCAAAATACATATGTCTATCCGTCGTCATATTATGTTTCTATAATGGAATTAATATACATTTTATAACGAACGTTTCGACATATTTATCATAATTTATTTTATTGTAAAAGCTTACTGTTCCATTTACAATTTAAAAGAAAAAACGGCACGACCATAACATAACTGAGAATTGAAATGAAACAATTAATTTTAATTCTCAAGTTGCTTTGCAAACAAAATTAAACGTCTGATTAGATTTTATTTATGTTACCAATTATGGAAGAAGTATTTTGAGATACTGGAAGAGGCTTATGAAATACATAATAGGTAATGAAAAAAATACATATTTACTAAAATCATAATATTATGTTGTGTATATCTTCTTATCTTATCTTCTTCTTAAATATAAAATTTCCATGCTACAATGTTAGTTACCGTACTCCTCCGAAACGTCTTGACCGATTTTTATCAAATTTTATATACGTAATCAGTAGGTCTGATTATCAGCTACTATCTATTTTTCATACCCTTAAGTGTTAAGGGTTGTTCACCCTTAAATTGTTGCTTAAGGCAAAACAACGTTTGCCGGGTCGGCTAGTATAATATAATAATAGAATAAAATATATTGGGCAAATCAAATCAATGTCAATAAAGCTAGTGTAATAACTATTGTTTATACATTATATTACTTTTATATCCATTATACTATTATTTTCTGCTTTTAAAGTTTTTACTAAATACATAAAAATACAAAAGGGAGCCGTTATTATTTTCTTATACATTATAACTAGGCATTTAGATCATAAGGGCGCATAATGACACGGGTACATGATTACGCGCCCAGGAATGGAGTATGCCTAGTCTGCAATATAAAACACTATTAGGTGCTAAGCGATAGATTTTTTACTTGAGAGTGGTTGGTATCCTAGTTGATTTTTGTGTTACATCAAACATTTTTTTTGTATTACATGGCTTCTTGTCCTTTGTAAGGGCTTAATGGCCAAGCTATGGTGTGAGTTTTCAAGCCGCCCGAAGGCCTCTAATAGGCTTGTACTAAGACTAACAACCGGGACCTTAAATTTAACGCGTCATCCGACCCACGGTAAAATAGATGAAGAAATACTTTGTACAAGAAGTGTCTGATCTAGTTAAAGTAGTTTTTTTTTATAAAACTATTCAATAGATGAAATTGCAATTGCAAATTGCAATATAGCATGAGTTATTAACATTAACTTGTATAGTTGTTATGCTCGCTCACTCCTTAAACGGTTGCCTGATTAGAAAACATTAAGTGTGTATCGATGACTTTCTTGTTGGGTTCCGTATATATATTTTTTGTATATACTTTATTACCCGCGGTAATTGGGGTTAAAAAAAAAATAATTCGAGATAAAAAGTAGCCTATGTGTTGATCCCAGGTCTTGCCTATCTTAATAGTAAATTTTATCGAAATTGGTCTAGACGTTTGAGCATGAAGGAGTAACATAGATTTTGAAGTTACTTGAGTATCCCACGGGACCCACAAATGTTTTCGGGATAAAATATAGCCTACGTGGTAACCCAGGGTCTATCCTATCTTTACACTGAGTTTCATCAAAATCTGTTACGCCATTTGAGCGTGAAGAAGTATTAAACATAAACATATACCCGTCAGAACCAGCGGAAGACCAGGGGATTGTTAGTGGTAGCCAAATCTGTCCAAAAATCCATCCATCGCTGTTAGTATATCTGATCTGATCGAACCCTATTATAATGGGTATGTAGGCAGCCGTTGCAAACTATCAAAGATTTTCTCTTCATTCGTAAAAAAGTCACAGGAATTCAGGGTTATTAATCACTATTTTAGAAATGTCAACAAAGCAATTTTTTTACTTGTAGCAAAAAATATTTCAAACCTTATCTGCATGCATTAAAAATGTTCGAAAAACGAGCATTCCTAGCCAATATAATGATTAAAGCAAGTGTAAAATAAATATTTAAAATGAAACTGAAATGAAATTTTCTGGTGGCGGCCATATTGGATTTTAAATTTATCATCATAAAGGTATTCTATTACGACCTTTTGAAAGCTAAATATCACAGACATAATGTACACATATACATAGATAGGGTAAGTAAGAGTAAAAAAGCCTTTTATTCAACTACACCATTTACAGTATAAATGTACATATTTTAGGCACTTGTCAAATTAAAAAAAAATATTTCATATTAATTTTAATATAGTTTCATATTAAATTAATTATAAAAAATCTTTAATTATATGATATCATATTAATAGTGCGATTTCTCTTGTCAGTTAAGTATTTGTTTATGTAGCTGTCGCCTCATTGGCGTATCGCAGGCCTCCGCGGGCGGGTAGAGATGGGATGAAAAACTTTAAATGTTTGTTACTTGGTAGTTTAGAAAAATGTCTGTGACTATTAATTAATGTTTGCTTAAAATGTAAATTGGCCCGATAAATTATTATGTATTTGTATTTAAGAATCACAAGTAACCTTGTACAAGCGCGCGTGCTCTGTACTAGGAATTTTCATAATGATTGCCAGCTATTTGCATACAGGCTAATTATAAATCTTTATCAGACATATTGCGATGCAATATCGATCTATTGAATGTTCCGTTTGATTGGTTATTGATTTTTTAATTACTGACTAAACAAGCGAAGTTTGTAGTGGCACATAATTCTTCTTCTTTCTTGCCTTATCCCACTAGGCTGGATCAGCACAGCAAATTTTCCTCTTCCACTCTCCTCTATCAGCTGTCGTCTCTACACTCACTCCTTTCTCTCTCATGTCCTCATTCACACACTCCATCCATGTCTTCTTCGGTCGGCCTCTTGCCCTTCTTCCTTGCACTTTCATTTCCATACATCTTCTACTAACATGCATCTCCTCTCTACGCATCACATGCCCATACCACGCTAACCTTCCACTCTATACTTTTTCATTCACTGGTGCTACTTTCAAACTTTGTCTCATGTACTTCGTGGCACAGAATTATAAAACAAAAATCACCGATTACGAAATTTTCATTGAGAATTAGAACATGTTATATTATCGAGTTTTGTGAAGATTGGCTCAAATTACGGCCGCTACGGGAGTTGAAAGGAAAAAAAATCACCGATAACGAAACATACAGGGTAAAAATGTAGCCTATATGTTAATGCAAGGTCAAACCTATCTTCACACCAAACTTCATCGACATCGTTTCAGCCGTTTGATCGCGAAGCAGTAACAAACATACACACGTACACACTCTTGCATTTATAATATTAGTATTACTATTACCTTTAATTCTAAAATTCAAAAAAATCAAAATGTTTTTATTCAAATTCATATGTACAATACAAACTTATTCACTAACCCTCTAACTAAAAAGCGCCCGTGCCATGGAGGTCTTCCAGTGACTTAGATAAGTACATGTAAGTATAATAATTTATAGATTAATAAACAGTGATATTTTCAGACGTTCGTGGAAATAATTATTTAAAATGTAAGTCAATCAGTTGGTTACTTAATATGCAAACTTATTATAATAATTTATTTGTTTGTGTAACGATGCAAAGCACATTTATATAAAACATTTTTATATAAGCACTTATTTTTACTACCAATCGACGATAAAACAAAATTATATTTTTGTCAAAGCGATAATTCAAATCGTTATTTATTTAACTAAATACACTAGTAGTGCTTATTTTAATATTAATCGATTCTTTTAATTAAGAAGCGTATGAGAAATGATGTCAATTAAAAAAACTCGCATTCAGTACTTAATTAAAAATAAAATGGTTTCTTTATCAGGCTCATTGCTGGTCATTTATAATGTTCAAAGCACAAATATAAATAAAGATATTTTGTATTTGTATAAATACCACATCAAAATTGTCTCTTAATATCAATGTCAGTTACAAGTAATTATGAAAATAAATAAAATTTAAAATTAAGTCTTGTATCCTAAAAGACTGAAAACAAATACTAAGGAAAGGGAATATTCAATAGGAGTAATTGAAAAAAATCTACTTTTGACAAATGATATGTTTGGACAAAGCTAACCCGATAACCGCATTTTAACATACAAGCTTCCCGTCCCGGTTTTGTACGGTCTCTAAAATATTCTACGTTTCTAAAAAGAAACAATTATAGTCTATGGTACAAGGGGAAAATGAAGCTAACCAACGACGAAAGAATTTTTCAACAAATCGGTCCAGCAGTTTCGTAGCCTATTTCCGTCAAACTAACACTCAAATCAAAATCAAATTGTTTTTATTGGCTCATCAGTAAATTTGTACAAAGATTTTACAGTACATAGAATTTACATGTATCTCTTAGACATTGATTAACACACAGCCCTCTTCATATTTTGAACTAACAAAAACGAAGACTTCTTGTTTTTTTGGGTCTTTTGTCCCATAACTCCGTCATTTTAACTTAAATGAAAAAAAACACTTATTTTAAAGGCATTATCTTATAATTATACAGTGTAAACTCCATGTAACGTCACTCGATTTAACGACAAACTCTCTAAAGCGTCGAAATCAATTGGCTTTAGTTGGTTTAGCTTGTATTCCATACAATATTAAATTCTCTCTATATAACGAACATTTTCTATAACGCCATAAAAGACACAGTCCCTGCACTTGTTAATATAATAATCGAATATACGAGAAGTTAAAATCGCGCAACTAACTAGTAATAATATAAGCAGACTAACGTGGGTGGTAAAACAATTAGACATTCAATATCGCTTACCATCAGGCGGTAAGCTTGCTCGTCACTTGAGTAAACAAGCACTTGGTCCAATTATAAGATAATGTGTCGGTGTATCTTTGACTATTTGATATAACCGACATTTTTAATAACCAGCATAACATGAGCTCATACTTTTCAATATTTGTAAAAAAGTTGTTAAGTATTATGAAATGAGTATATTTGCTGTTTTGACCTCCAACGCAAAAATGAGGGGGGTTCAGAAGTCTAATGTGTGTGTGTGTGTGTCTGTGAGTATGTTTCTCTATGGCATCTAGCTCCAGAGTATATGAACTGATTTTTATTGGAGATTTCCATCGTAAATAGGCTTGTTTCTTCTTCTATTCATAAGCTAAGTGGTATCTGGTATCAAGAAATTTCAAGGTGCCCAAAGGACTTGGATACCGACTGTCTGTATTAGGACTAACAGCTGGAACCTACATTTAAATATTATAACTGTTAGGTAATCACAAACCCGGTTAATATATAACAATAATACAGCTTTTTTTATATATCTTATGATATATGTAGGTAAGTATGTGTAATTTACACTTTCTTGTTCTCTTTTTGTATTATTTTATTTTGTTGCTAATAATGACATTTAGAATATGAATTTGAGTTTTATAGATTATTTTAAATTTGTTTTTTAATGTAGTAATAAATTAGCATATAAATATTTTACATTATAATGTTCATTTTATTTTTTCTTGTAAACAATTGTGTTAGTGGCATAAGCTTTGTAGGGGTCAAGTGAGGCTGGTCAGTTAAATGTTCTAACCGAGTGGGACGAATCGTTCAGAGCGGCACGTTTGATCTGCGACGCGGGGAATACAAAGGACTTTGTAATTGGCCGATTGTTTTTTGGGTTCGCTCGGTTTTGATGCGTGGTTCTGTAGAGTTAACAATTCGCTTCATGAAAAAAGTACGTTTTTTTATGTGTATTAGACGTTGGAGTTGTATGATGTTTTAGTAAAAGGTAAACACTTCTTTTTTTTTTACTTCTTTGGTTAAATATTTAATTAATTCCAACTTACTTGTTTTGATGCGATTAAATGTGTGATGCTTTTGTATTAGTATAGTAAATCTCACTAACTATTACCTCACTGTCTTCAAGGCGAGAGTGTATCGGTTTCTTCTAGGCAAGCGCGCTCCGTCATAGATCGCAACATCACTTAACATCAGGTGAGTTGCAATCTAGCGTAAACCTATCAAACATTAAAGAAAAAATTTTAGTAACATGAATACGTAGTGGATAGGCCCGTTCTCGATCGTGCTCGGTGCAGAGGATAGCCATTGCTATTCAGCGTGGAAACGCAGCCAGTGTTATGGGCACCTTTGCACCAAGTACGTTCATGGGCGGGTTTTCCTGACATTAAATGTTTTTGACGTATAATTAAAAAAAAATATGTTAATAACTAGATCTTACTACCTATAGCAGTGCCTATATTAACATAAACAAATAAAATAAAGTGATTTGATTTGACCCGCAAGGCATTTCACTACACGAATTAGGAACACTAAGATGGAGCATGTCTATTTTGGAATAGCTGGCTTTCAAGGAGGGTACCGTAACACACCTTTAAGCTCTAAGCTACCAATTATACACAACTTTCATTGTCATGAGAAAAAAAAACAATTTCATTAAACTTTCATAATAAGTACTTAAAGAGACAATTCGTATAAAAATTATTGATAGTCGCCGCCTCTTCCGTGTTCGATACAAAGTTGGTATAAAAAATTGGCCATGTGCCAGTTGGACTCACACATGAAGGGTTCCGTACCATTATTGTATATTTAATACAAAATATGTAAAAAACCATAGGTATAAGAAACATTCTTGCTACCAATTGTATAAAATTGTGTATAAATAAATTATTTGAATTTGAATTTGAATGGGAGCCCCCCCCTTAAATATTATTTTTATTTTATAATTTATTTTTAAAGTTAATACATAATTAAATATTCTGTGAATGTAAAGAGTATACTTTAATGTCGTTATAAAGAGTAATTTAATGCTTAAAAATTAAGTGTGTTATATGGGAGCCCCTATAAGTGTCTATTTTAATTTTAAGATAATGCACATATTTTATTCATTCCGTGTGTGTAAGTGTTTACAAGCAACCGTTATTGATAGATATAGAGCAAAAAATACTAAAAAACCCATACATATTTATTGGGACCCTAAATATTTTATATTTTTAGTATTTGTTGTTATAGCGGCACGGGAAATAAATAACTTGTGAAAGTTTCAGCTTTTTAGTTATTACGGTTTCTGAGATACAGCCTGAAGACAGACAGACAGACAGCGGAGGCTTAATAATATAGGGTCCCGTTTTTACCTTTTGGGTCTTTTTCCCGAGAAGTACAATTTGGGGGTCTTCAAATCTAGAGTAAATAGATTCCTTCTAGGCAAGCGTGATACATCTTAGACCACAGTCAAGCTAAACATCAGGCAAGCTGCGGTCAAACGTAAGACATCATAAAAAAAGGTACGGAAAATGATTGGAATATTGATAAGACTGCTTATTGGATTATTTTATTATTGGATTTTTAGTTAGGACTGTTTATTGTGTTTATTTATGTACCATATAATGTAATGACTAAATTTAAATTAGAATAAGTTTTAGTAACATGTAATTTTTTGCATGCCTTAATAGACTAAAACATGGGTGAGACTTATCGTCATAAAATGATTTTCCATTATTATGTATTACCCGTGTTTTGCAAAATAAATTATTTGAATTTGAATTTGAAATTTGAATTTGGAACCCTAAAATTATCAGTTCAGTATAAAAACAGTAATACGGTACGTTTGTCAGTAATTTGGTCGCGTTGTCAGCTTGCGAGCCGAAATGTTCGATGTAGTGATAAAAGGACACCGGCGGCAAAGTCTGATAACGGAAATTATGTTTTTAGAAGTTTTTTTCGTGTGGCATTTAATAAATTCAGGTTTTGTAAGAGATACTCTAAAGTTTAATCAATAAGTTTAAACAATAACAGCCCCCTTACTTCGACCTAACAAGCGAACTAACACGCCGACCAAGTCGCTCCAATATGCGCCAACATTCTAAGGTGACAACAAAGGGGTTGGCGTATTGGAGCGACTTGGTAGCTAAATTGGAACGAGTTGGTGGTTGAATTGGAGTTTAGTCTATTTTTGTAAGTTGCCCATTTCAGCCGATTATTTTTAATTTTAGTTGTATTATACTTTAAATCACTTTTGAGCGTTGTGTTTTTTTTACTTATTAAAAATAATGTTTACTATGCTAATTCCTAATATTTAAGGTGAAACTCGCATATCCAGAAAAAACCGGATCACTCGTGTGTTGAAAACCGGTAGATTGTTTTAAACATATTTTTTGTTAAAATATGTCTCAAATGACGGCCATCATAAAGTGCAAATATTTGTCATAGTTACATATAATTATTTGCACTTCTACCTTAATATGGTTTTCACTTCTATATCAAATGACAAGGCTAGGTAAGCAAAATTCATAAACAATTATACTTTCAAATCCTAGATTGCCGCAAAATGTCGAGTCTGCCGAAATCAGAATCTACCGATTTTTTTCGTCACAAACGTTCATTTTGCTTGCATAAAAAACAATTGAAAATAGGCAGGAAACAATTTTTTTTTATATTATGTATTCACATTTAATGGTATAAAAACCAGCCAGTTACATTCAGTACATCTAAAGAGGTGTGATTACTAATAATACATATAAATTTCAAAAATACTATTGCCCCAACCTAAAATTTATATGCAAAGTGATATTTGGTAATTTAACTTGCATTTTTTTACACTCAAAAGTTAAATTTGCTAAGTAGTGTCTTACGTTTTAACACAGTAACTGAAGTTGTTTTTTTTTTGGACAGATTTCACACACGGCTGGTTAGCCCCATACTGAACCATTTCTAGCTCGTATTATGGTTGCTAACACAACTGATATACTACATATATATACATACATATTATATATAAATACATATTTAACACCCAGACCCACAGCCAACAAATTTAGTTGAGCACAAAGATGTTGACCGGGCCGGGAATCGAAACCGGAACCTTCTGATTAGCAGTCCAGCATGGTAAACTTTACGCCAACGAGGTCGTCGTTTTAATTATCATTACTTACTTATCTATTAATGGCAAACTTGTTACCCGTCTAACTGCTATATTTATGTCCTAACTAGTTAACTAGATCAAAGCGCGGTAGGTGACCTTTGGGTTAACTATAAATTAACTTGAAGTACCGGATGTTAATAAATATATAAATTACTAGCTGACCCGGCAAACGTTGTTTTGCCTCACTTAGGGGTACAGCGCCATCTATTGATTACTTACTCAACCCAGTCGAATGGTATTGACATCTGTTAGAATCATTTGGAGTTAACAGATAATTGTGACTGTCAAATAATAACAGACAATAATTTGCAATTTATTAAAATTGCGACTATAATTTGAGATTTAAACTATCCTATCTCTCAAGTTGGATCGAACTGCACATGGTGTGCGAATTTTATTATAATCGGTTAAGTGGTTTAGGAGTCCATTGAGGACAAACATTGTGACACGAGATTTATATATATTAAGATAAGGAAAAAACTAAGTTCAATACCTAAGTTTGATAAAGCGAATGAAGTGTGCGATTTTGGCTAGGCATGAGTGAACTCCCCCCCGTGGGGCCCCGCATTGTCGAGGCGGGGGGGCTCAGTAACCGTGGCCTGGTCACCCACGGTGAAGCGAAGAGGGTCCCTGAGGCGGGCCACTCTCTAGACTTGTAATCCCTGTACGCAAGTTCTAGATGGAGTGGCACCAGTAGGCTGCGGAACCTCGTTTCGGGGGGGTTTCGCAACTGAGGCGGGCTGCGGTGTGGTTTGGGAGGCACCGCAGCTGAAGGTGTGGGGCCGCGGCAGGAGAGAATTGTCGGTATTACGGTGCGCCGCTCTTCCTACCTGCCGCGGCCTCGACGGGGTCGCCACCGTTGATGGCGGACGCGGTGGGGCCGCAGGGAGAAGGGAGTGGTAACCGGAGACTACCACTTTCCCTATTCTCTGCGGCCGTAGTGGCATGTGACGGGGCCACAGACCTGACCCGTCACGGGGGACCTAGGACGTCGGACTGGGGTTGTCCGGCGTCCATTGCACTCACGGTCCCCGAGGTGGTTGCGGTGCACTACGTGCACTGCAAGGGTAGTCATCCCCTGAGGAGGAGTCTCTCTCAGGCTAGCCGAGGTGGGCGGGGTGGTGGGTTAATGCGAGAAGCGGAACCTCACCCCGTCCTTTCCGGTGAGGAGGCCATCGTGAGATTTTAGTCGGTAGTGATGCCCTTCTGGCATCGAGCCCGGGTGTGGTGGGCATGCGTAAATGCATTTCCTCACGTTAAAAAAAAAAAAAAAAAAAAGGCATGAGTGAACTGGTTTCTTCTGGGCAAGCGCGGTTCATCTTAGATGACAATATCGCTTACCATCAGTTTGTGATAAAACGCAAGCTCTTGATGTAAAAAATAATTAAGTTAATAAAAAAATATTTCGTGCATTAGAAGCATATTTGCCCCGGGGACAGATTTTCATTATTATATGTCACATCTTTTATTGATGTTTTCTTTTTCTTTAAGGACACATTTGACATACGGCTAGTTAGTCCCATACTTAACTATTTCTAGCCCGTACTCGTATTATGGTAGCTAACACAACTGATATACCTACTTCATAGCATGGGTAGTCCACTATACGCTCCTTCTGCTGGGACTCGGGGCTCTCACGAGGAGAGATATATACGCTGGCCAAGTGCGGGTTGGCTGATGACACATGTCTTCGAATATTGCATTTCACGCCGGTTTCTTCACGATTTTTTCCTTCACCAAAGCGAGTGCAAATCCACACATAAATTGAAAAACAAGTCATTGGTGTAAGGCTGGGATCGAACCAGGAGACACCTGATTGAAAAGCAGACGTTTTTCGCACCGAGCCAAAATCGCTTTTTTATACTTGCCCTGGCCCTGCTATCAAATTTTCATTGTTTAATAACCATTTAATTCTAACTACTTTAAAGAAACCCTTTAAATATTGCGTGTTTTGTTTTTGCAGGCTTAACAGAAGCTTGATGATTAAGATGCATATCATAACAACTGCTAGCTGTTAACCAGAAGTATTTAAAAGTTTATTCTTTAATTCGATGAGTTTGAATAAGAGTGTGACAAGCTGAATAAACGGGGATTCTTAAAATTTATTTTCAAAACACATTTTATAAAACTTTTATGCTGGCAATCGTAAGATTATGATTAGTACGCGTATCTATTTAAATAAGTTTTATAGAAAACTTGGATTTAAAAATAATAAATTTCTAATAATCAAATTTATTTTAATGGAAAACCTGAATGTAATAATAATAAATTACAAAAAAAAAACAAATAGTTTGCTAGCCAGAATTAAAATTGTTGAGTGTTTTAATTTTTGAGTTTATATTTCAGTTTTAGAACTTTTTACTTTGAGTTCGAACACATTATTTTAATTTTATTTCTTAGATGACACAATAATCAAGTAAAATATCAATATTAGATTCTAAAACATACCCATGTTTATGTATTTGTCTGTGAAGTAAATGAATAAATGTTTATTATGTGTACTATTTTAATTATTATATTTTGTCCTGTGTTTAATTTGTCTCAATAAATAATTTTCTTTCTTTCTTTCTAAATAAATGACCAACATTAAATACTTTTATTCTGGCAACATTGTCATATGATAATTTCCTTTTTGTCATTATTCCTTTATCAAATTCAAGTGTTCATACATTTATTCTGGTTTCTTATATAACTTTAATTAACTAGAAGATATGCATCTTTGCCGATAGCCTATTTAAAATAAGTTAAATAATCATTCTACCTCTCAAGCTTACATTAAAATATTTATATAAACAATAAAACATTACTCATTTAAGGTTAATCATGATAACCACGCCAAAAGTTAAATTTATTGTTTAGTAGGAAAATGTATGTATAGTTTGTTTGCAAAATTGATTGTTAAAACGAAAGGGCAAATTTGTAACTGAAATTGTTCTTGGTTATTTATGGTGTGTGCCATCCAAAAGTACAGGATATCGGTCCGGTTTGAACGCAGGTTTGGCTCTTAATGTGTACTCATCGCAAAAAAATACATATTTAATACGAGCTATACACCACATAACTTGATTGGATACAGGAATTGAGAGCTATTTTTATTTCGCTAACACTCATATAGTTGCAACATATACTTAACATTAGGTGAGTTGTGGCCATGAATAAAAAAACAGAAGACATAATAAGCTTAAATAAAAGACAAAATATATAAACATCTATGTATGGCTATAATTTTTTTCAACTTTATTTCAACATAAAATTATAAAACAAGCAATTTTTTAAAGACTTTAGGGAAATAAATTTAGCAACCAACTTCTTCAATGATACTTTCGAGTATATTATCACTACTATATAGTACGAGTATATCTCTTTTAATGGACAGTTTAGTTCAGTGTATCTTTAGGTTTCACTAAAAACGATGACCAAAATGCAATTAGCTGACAAGCTTCAAAATCCTCTTAATATTCGAAAGTTTGTGTGTATTGTTACTTCTTGGTTAAAACTATTTCGATAAAATTTGGTATGGGGATAACATAGACCCTACATTAACATAGGTATTTTTTATCCCGAATTAAAGCGGGTCACATCTTTGGGCGCAGCTAATAAAATTACACAGAAATTAAATTCTGTAACGGATAATGAAACAATTACAATTCCTGTCGAGTTGGACTTTGTCTGCTATCCCTACAAATACTTTAAAGCGGTATCATATCACAAGTTTGCGGAATAAAGTACTAATTCAGTCACAGAGACAAGCTACTGCCTTAACTGCCGACAAAGGGGTATTTTGCACCTGTGTCCGACTGCTCAAATTTTCTTGCATAAGTCGCGTTAATAAAGAAAAAGAATTAAATATTTATGCCCCTTGCTTGCATAACAGAGTGAGAGCGAGAGGGAACGAGTTTTCAATTATTTTCTTTCTTTATTAGCCAACCGAAGTAGCTAACCGAATAAACGCTGGTTGGATGAAATGGAGACAGTCTCAGAATTGACGTGCAATCGAAGAAAATTTACAAGACGATAATTAGACCTGTACGGATCTGAGTGTTGAGGAACGAAAGTAGGGCGTGTAAGAGAAGTGCATGCGGCAGAGATGCGAATGTTGATATGGATATGTGGAGTAACAAGAATGAACAAGGTAAGAAATGAGTATATTAGAGGAAGTGTGAAAGTAGCCCCAGTGAGAGAGAAATTAAAGAGTGGAAGATTGGCGTGGTCTGGGCATGTGATGCGTAGAGAGGAGATACATGTAGGAGATGTATGGAAATGGTAGTGCAAGGAAGAAGGGCAAGAGGCCGACCGAAGAAGACATGAATGGAGTGTGTGAATGGGGACATTATATCTTAGACCATTTTTTTTCAAAAAATATCACTTTTGGCTTCTTCTTCTTTTTATGGGCTAAATGGCCAAGATCTGGTGTTGAAACTTTTCAAGCTGCCCGAAGGCTATTGACTTAGCTTTCCGCTAGCATACTATTCAAACGAAAGACGATATTGCTATTTCTTAATTGCTTAGTCAGAGGCCTTTAATCGGCTTTAAAACTTAAGACATCAGATCTTGACCATCACACACAGACACATCATATTTATAACACTCCGTAATTTTTGCGACGTGGAATAAATGTATAACATGAACTTTAGATTTCCGCATTGCGATAAATAATAGAATTCACCCGCACTAAGCAAATTATGCAAAACGTTCTTCAAGGTCCAGCAAAAATTATAGCAAATTAAAATTCTTTGTAATATGAGTAATTTAAATATTCTAAGAAATTAAACCGCTTTCCACTAATCTTCTAGCGGGAAGGTTAAGAAAGTTTTAGTAATGACGACTTTCTGTGGAGTACAAATAATGAAATGTCAAAAAAATATATATTAGGACATATTTCACACACGGCTTGTAGCCCCATCCTGAGCCATTTCTAGTTTGTAAAAAAAACTTTTAACACCCAGACTGACAGTCAACAAATTTAGTCCATCACGCCATTTGACCGCGCCAAGAATCGAACTCAGGGCCTTCTAATTGGCAGTCCAGCATGGTAACGTCAACGTTGACTTTGCATGTAATATATGTATGAAGAACCTTCATAATTGAGGATTCCCTCAAGTTATTAGATCCATCAGTTAACTCCACAAAATTGAACCTAATATATAAACGCCCTAGGTTAAAGCATTTGTAACCTAGTTAAAACCTAATTAGACTTTTTTTCCATACCGACATTAGTAAGTTTGTTTGGTTTTTTGATTCAAATAAGCTTCGAAACTACTGGACTGATTAAAATAAAGACTATATTTTGTTACTCTTTACAACTTAGATTATATTTTTATAACCCGTGCAAAGCCGGGTCGATCTGCTAATATGCTAGTATATTATAAAGTCTATATAGTATGTAAGTAATATATTAACAAAACATTAAGAATCAACAACATATTGTACCTTTTTAATTACCAAGAATATCGTTTTCTTACCAATCGCATGTACCGACAGGCTTAGCTAGTTATTTATATAAATTAGCAGTTTACTGACGAATTACCATAATTACTGCATATGTAGGCTACATAATTTTATGCGGGATTCTTTGTAAATTATGAGCGCAAACTTTGTAGGCTAATTATAATTATTGTTCATGGCTAACATGCACCTAAAGCATTCAACTTTAAGAAAAACACATTGCGGTATAGTAATATAAATGTAGCGTTATACATCCTGAAGGTCTAACCTATTAGCAAACCAAATTTCATCAACATCGGTTTTGCCGTTTAAGCGTAAAGAAGTAACAAACATACACTAACTTTCGCATTTTATGAGTACCTATGTTTGTTACTTTACGCTTAAACGGCAAAACCGATGTTGATGAAATTTGGTTTTCTAGTAGGTTAAACCTTGGACACATAGGCTATTTTTTATCCGGAAAAAATTGTGGTTCCCGGTACGCAAATAACTTCAAAATCTATGTTACTCCTTTACACTTCAACGGCTGGATCGATTTTGATGAGTTTTATTATGAAGGTAGGTTAAACCTTGGATTAACAGATAGGCTACTTTTTATACCGGATATCTATCTTACTTTAATTTCGTAAAATCTTTTTATAAGAAATAAACATTATTATTACAGCTATTTATAGCTGTAGTATGGTGAGATATTAATTTACTTAGATACACACTTTGCACACATTAAATACTAATTTCCTTTAACAGCTCACATATTAATCAACGCAACAGTTTTTTTTCCATCAAGCTAATAAGCTATGTAATAGCGTATAAAAATATTAAATAGCATAATAATATGTTGATCACCTGCCCACTTTAATAAAATAGTCATTTTAACTGACACCTTAAGTCTTTACTTAATTCTAAAGCTCCTGGTTGACTCTTATCTTGTTCAGAATGGCATTTGAAAAACATATCTAATCTAATTTAACCATATTAAATGCCTACATAATCGTACTAATAGAATATGTGCGAAAAAGTGAGTGAATGTTTGTTACTTCTTCACATTCAAACTTCTTAAACGATTCTGATGTAATTTTGGTGTGAAGATAAGTTATACCTAGGATTAACATTGGACTCCGCTAAGCCAATATTTTCGTGCGAAATTCGTCATATATATAAATGTATGTATATAATCGTACGTTGATTATTGTTGTCACAATATATTAAAATTCATAGCTATCATTAAACAACGCATGTAATAAAAATGTAACTATTTTTAAATACAAGCAAGACACTAAGCCTTTTTCATTAAAAATTAGCCCGATGTCGCATTCCGTATTCAAACCGAATGGAACGTTTTTCAATTTTTAAATTCCGAACGTGCTCCGGGCATCTGCGCGTGCGACGTTCACTTGTCACTTTGACACTTCTATACAAACTACTCGCGCGCTTTTAACCCTTGTCGGCTTTTGTTTTTTTTTTGTTTTTCACTTGTTTCTGGTATTTTTTTAAACTCTTATCTTATCTTACGGAAAGGTTGTGTCGCTTTGCAAGCTAATGCATTGCTACTGAATTTATTTAACTGATAATGGTTCGATTATTTTGTTTCGAGTATTATTCAAATTGAAATAATGTTTCTTGGGTGAAATTTATTTTAATTACCAGTATGCGGTAATTTTTTAAGTAGGATTATCGTAGTAAGCTTACTTTTAGCGATATTATTATTGTGACAGGGTTTTGACTACCTATATTATAGATTTATCGCAAAACGTAATATTTCTTTAAAAGTTTTCTTTATTAAGAATAATAAATATTTGTATTTATTAAGAATAATTTACAAACTTTTCTCCTGATTTATCAAAAACTAGTTAAAATAAATGTCTTACGTTAAATCACAGACAATTTACTTAAAGCCCTATGATCATCTAGAGTTACAACTTTGGTAAACACATCAAAAGTAGTTTTTAATATCGTAAAATATTTTTAACCACCATACAAATAAAGAAAAGGATTTGTCTGCTATATGTAAGTCAAACTCTGAAAAATAAAACACAAATATTTTTTTGAAAAATGTTTTTTTTTACCAAATATTTTTTTTTTATTAATGGCATGGTAATTTTTTTAGAGGAACACGTTTTTATATATCAAAAATAAAAGAAAACAACATAAAACTTTTTAAAGTGAGTAAAATTGAAATAAGGTAATAACAAATAAGGACACCAATAAAACAAAAAAAAAAACAAAACGAAAACCAACTAAATTTAAACTTTTGCAAGTTATCCTTTTTTTGACAAGACATTCAATCGAATCATCGCATATCATAATATTCATTGTAGGTAATTATTATTTAACCCACTTGTTAAAAATAACGAAATAATAAATATTCTACGCGCGCAAAATGCACCTGCAAAATACACGTACGCACAATTTTAACAACGACTTAACTTTAATTCTACAGGGCTACCAATAACTAACGTAAAACCTTTTTCGAGTGGCTTAAGACAATGTAGAAAGCAGTGATTGTGTTACGATAACTGCATACTTATAAATAAACTAGCTGACCCGGCAAACGTTGTTTTGTTCATAGGGGTACAGCTCCATCTATTGATTACTTACTCAACCCAGTCGAAAGGTATCGACATCTGTTAGAATCATTTGGAGTTAACAGATAATTGTGACTGTCAAATAATAACAGACAATAATTAGCAATAAATTAAAATTGCGACTATAATTTGAGATTTAAACTATCCTATCTCCCAAGTTGGATCGAACTGCACATGGTGTGCGAATTTTATTATAATCGGTTAAGTGGTTTAGGAGTCCATTGAGGACAAACATTGTGACACGAGTTTTATATATATTAAGATATCACTTTTTTGTTACATAGGCATAAGTAGCCCACTATACGTTCCCACTAAGCTGAGATTCAGGACCTTCTCTTACGAGGATATGGGTCATAATCCACGAATATGACGCGGGTCATGTGGCAACACGTTTTCGGATATTGTGGTCTTCAAACATGTCGGTTTCCTCACGATGTTTTCCTTTACCGTAAAGCGAGTGCAATTCCACACATACCTAACTTGAAAAACAAGTCATTGGTGTAGGGCCGGGATCAAACCAGGGGCCATCTGATTGAAAAGCAGACGTTTGTCCCAACGACTGTTTAAAACTAAAACTGACAGGCAGGATCTTAAAGTTACCATTAACTCTGTATATGTTTATAATTATTACAGTTTTACTACCTTACACCTCGGTTTCAAAATTACGAGATAATGTAGGCATTTTATTTTGTATTGAGTTTGAAATTAGAGTGAATTAATTTGATATTACGTTCGATTTTGTGAAGGAAATGCACTTAAGTAATAAGCTTATGATAAGCTTTTGTAAATTATCACTATATTTAAAGTGAGAACCATCGGACCAGCAGGGAAACACGAAAGCTATAATTTTTCTGTGGAGATACCGAAGATGCGCACTAAGGCCTTCACCTTCATTGTGCGAACCGCCAAGGTGTAGAATTAATTGCCAAACGCCCTGTTCCCCGATAACTATAATCTAATGGTTTTCAAAGCACTAGTTTCAAGTCACTAGTGAACCGGATTCTTCTGGGCAAGCGCGCTCCATCTGAGATCGTAATATAGCTTACCATCAGGTGAATTGTGGTCAAGGGCAAGCCTGTTCATATTCAGTGTTAAAAAATACATATATTTTGTTGTAATTTTAATTACTTTTAAAAGCTGAGTATAGACTGACTAACATAATAGAATAAACCACACTATTGCGCGATGTATTCCTTTTAAATAAAATATGGATTGACATAATCTTTCGCTGCAATTGGACAGTATTATCGCTTATTTATTAAAAACTAATAAATAAGTTAGAATCTAATTAAAGAAAAAATACAGACAACCAAATGCCTTTTAACGAGTAAAAACTATTCGAATCTTACAGCGCAAAAAAAAACAAATATATTTGATATTTAATCGACGATTTCATACATGCCCGTTTCTTTGTATGGAATTTATTGTTAGCGTCGCATGCGCACTAAATCAACAGTAGTTCGTGTACAAGTCACTGACTATCGGTGTATGGAATTATTAACAGCATTTATTGAATTATTAATTACATTTTGTTGTGTTGTCGTAATTTTTCTGAATCAGCTATTTCGTCAATTGACGCAATTTTAATTATTTAATGAAAATTTGACTATTATTTAATTTATATGCGAAAAGTGTTCTATAGAGATGTTTTCTAGCTTCTTTAAATATTATAATTGTTTTCTGAGTCTTCTTAAACTTTTTTATACATAAATCGTTTTAAAATAGCTTTTATCACTTATGTCCAAAGATAAATACTGGCGTTATCTTAGGTGCAAATATTTTCGTTTTTCTTTAACGGTATGCATGGTTTGAAAAGCGAAAAATTGGAAAAGTTTTTATCATAAATATTCGTATTAAAATATTTGCATAAAAATATACAAAATCTGTCGCTAAGCATCTAACAGTATGTTTATTAGCCTCATTGGGAGCTAGTAATTCGTGCTTAGGCATGCTTAATCCACAACCAGAGTGTCGCTGACTAGAGTAGTTACGTGCCCTGCTGATAAAATGTTTAGCAGCTGTATAGCGTAATATATATAATCCTAGAGTTTTTTTGTGATTTTGAAAGGTAAGTCTTATGATTTGTAAGTAACAGCAAAATTTATCAGATAAACAGATAAACATTTTATTTATAATATGACAAATTACAGGACAGTTTACAATAAAATACAATATAATAATCAACAATGTCAAATATAAATAATAAATACATAACTACAATTATAATTTAACATTATTCCTGCTGTCAAATATTAAAATAAATAACATCTAATTTAGTAATATGTCACAATTAAATTACAACCGTTATCTGCGTAGTAACGTTTCTTTTCAGTTTCAAAAAACTCGTCAATACTATAATAAGTTCGTTGTACGAGCCAGTTTTTAAGTTTGTTTTTGAACACATTGTCGCTTACAGAACTTGTTATGTCATCAGGCAAGCAGTTATACACTGTCGGTCCCAAGATGTGCGTCAACTTGTTCGACTTGACGAGCCTCACTGGCGCAGATACAAGCGCTCCTCTCCTCTGCCGTATTCTGTCCGATCATGACATATACTCGTATAACAGAGACAATATTCACACTTTGCCGGCAACATATTAAAACAATATCTAAAGTAGTAGGTATCCACCTTATCCCGCTTTCATTATGTATAATAAAATAGACACTGTTTAGTATTAAAACGCATAAATGCACTGCAATTGTTGAGAAAGGACTGTAGTACAGTATTTTTAACCGACTTCAAAAAAGGAGGAGGTTATATATTCGACGTGTATGTATTTTTTTTTTTTTTTATGTATGTTCACCGATTTCTCAGCCATTTGTGGATCGATTCTCAAAATTCTTTTTTTAATTGAAAGAGTATGTTTCTGGATTGGTCCCATTGTCACCAAAATAGGATCTGATGGTGGATTCCTAGGGAAATCGAAGAAAAACCTTAAAAGTTAGGTTATTTTTACGCCCGAAAAGAGATTCACGCTCGTTCGGCTGTACTGATATTCATGAAATTTGAGATGAAAATAGGTTAGACTATGTGTTAACACATACGCTACTTTTTATCCCGAAAAAAAAACTGTTCCCGTGGGATGCATCAAATAACATATAAATCTTTTTAACTTCTTCACGCTCGAACGGCTGTACCGACATTGATGAAATTTGGAATGAAGATAGGTTAGACTATGTGTTTACACATAGGCTACTTTTTATCCCGAAAATAATAACTGTTCCCGTGGGATGAACCAAATAACACATGACACACTGATTTCGCTAAAATTTGATATAGGGGGTAGACTAGACCTTTTATAGAACGAAGGCTACTATTTATCTTATTTATATATTCATTTGTTGGTCCTGAACTACTACTCTTAGTACAAGCAGTGGTCAAACTAAATCAGGGGCATGAAAAACTCTCGACACCAGAGCTTGGCCACTTAGGTCATACATACTAAGTGGAAGAAGGAACTGTAAAATTTGATATATTATTAGACTAGACCCTCGAACGGATAAGGAAAATATTTACGCGCTCGCTTCGCCGCTTCGTTCGAATTTCCCCCAGGATGTTTTGGGCTTATGACACTCCAAATATTATGTAATTTGTGCTGCTTTGGACTTCTTTATGCTCAAACGGTTCGAACAAATACGGTGAAAATTTTCGCGCTTGCTTCGCTCGCGTATAGATCGCTTCGCTCGCATCCAGCTTACTTCGCTCGCACATTATTCTAGCTTGTTTTGAAACAACAAACATGATGTAATTTGTGCTACTTTGGACTTCTTTATGCTCAAACGGCTTGAACAAATACGGTGAAAATTTTCGCGCTCGCTTCGCTCTCGCAAAGCTCGCTTCGCTCGCAAATGGTTCTAGTACGTTTTGACACAACAAACATTATGTAATTTGTGCTGCTTTGGACTTTTTATGCTCAAACGGTTCGAACAAATACGGTAAATAATTATCGCGCTCGCTTCGCTCGCGCATAGCTCGCTTCGCTCGCACTTGGTTCTAGCACGTTTTGACACAACAAACATTATGTAATTTGTGCTGCTTTGGACTTTTTTATGCTCAAACGGTTCGAACAAATACGGTAAAAATTTTCGCGCTCGCTTCGCTCGCACTTGGTTCTAGCACGTTTTGACACAACAAACATTATGTAATTTGTGCTGCTTTGGACTTCTTTATGCTCAAACGGCTTATACAAATACGGTGAAAATTTTCGCGCTCACTTCGCTCGCGCATAGCTCGATTTTCTCCCAATTGGTTGCTTGCCTGGCACACGCCAGATTCTTTCATCGTGAAGTTTATTTGGCTCTCCATAGCTAAAAATTAAAAAAAAAATCATTACTAACCACTAAAAATGTAAAAATAAAATTGTTTTAAAAAACAAAGAACCGACTTCAAAAACACAACTAAAAAGGGAAAAATAATTTTAAGCCTAAATCAAATCAAGAATATATAAATAAAATAGAAGAGTTTATTTCATGCACTTATAAAAAACTTTTTTAAATTTTTATTAATCCTGTATTCTTGAAGTCGGTGCCATCTAATAAGAACAAATTAATGTTTGTTAAAAACAACTATTTTCAATTGTCTTTCTTTGCTGGCACCGACTCCAAGAATACAGGATTAATAAAAATTTAAAATAGTTTTTTATAAGTGCATGAAATAAACTCTTCTATTTTATTTATATATTCTTGATTTGATTTAGGCTTAAAATTATTTTTCCCTTTTTAGTTGTGTTTTTGAAGTCGGTTCTTTGTTTTTTAAAACAATTTTATTCTAACATGCGTTTTTCTTGATGTTAATACATACAAATTTGTTTGTATGATCCGCTGGTTTTTGGCACTGGAATTGACCAGAAGTTTAGTTTTAGCATTTAAGCATTATAGTAGGAGTGGCATAAAAACTCTCAGCACTAGATTTTGTCTCTTAACTTATAGTACCTGGTTAACCGAGCTTTGCTCGGTATATATTTTTTTATTATGACATTTTCTAAAAATGATTCCTAGCTGGATCGATTTATTGTCCCCAAAACCCTCTATATACTAAATTTCATGAAAATTGTTGGAGCCGATTTGATATATATACAATAATTGTTTATTTAAAGATATAAGATTTAGAAAAAGAACAATGCTACCAGTAGCAACAAAACCTGTTTTTAAATTTAAGTTATGTAACTTTTTTATTTGAGGCGTTAGAGATAGGACAAATAGCAACCACTAACTCATATAGTAACTTTCAAACCTAAGGCAGAGCATGCATAGTTTGGATTTTCGAACTCAAGAATATTTTATCAGGTTCTTGGTGACCAATTTTTTCTGTATGAAATCTTTAAAAAAACACCGTACTACATTCACCTCGTTAACAATATTCTCAGAAGGCAGTACGCTATACTTTACGACCAATACAATTGCTTTAATTGAAATTGTAATTGTCAGTTAGGCAAATTCAATGCATTTTAATCAAGTAACGTGTAAATGAAATACTATTGTTATTATCACGCTATAAAGACTTGGTCGTTATATTTTAATTTCTTCATCAAATAAAAGTTAACTTATAAGATTGTTATCAGTTTAAACTGAACATTTTTAGAAGATTAAATTAAAAATAGTACAGTTAGTATTATTCACAAAATAGTCTTATTTAAGGTCTTTAATGGGTAGATGAAGTAGGTAAAATAAGTTTTTTATTTAGTTAACTCAACCTACATAGTCGTATAATGGTGGCGATTCTGCGGCACACACGACTAAACTAAATTTAAAGAAGCCCCGTCTCTTTTCATCTTAGGTGGCCAGAAAGAGACGGCACGTTCTGCACCATAGTCAAAACAACTAAAATCATGTCAAATGTAGAAAATATAGGCGACTTTTGTCCACACTCACTTGTGTCACCTCTAAAACTGCCTGCACATTCTACATTTGACGTGATTTTAGTTGTTTTGTCTGTGGTTCAGACGTGCCGTCTCTTTCTGGCCACCTAAGATGAAAAGAGACGGGGCTTCTTTAAATTTAGTTTAGTCGTGCGTACGGCAGAATAGCTACCAATATCTTTTTCGTAGCTCCTTTGAAAAATTAATTATTGAGGTTAAAAAACTGTTGCTAAGCCATTAGCTACGTTTGCCACCCATCCAAAATCTGTCGGTTTTATAGGTGGCAAAAATTGGCACTTGCATGTGGGCACTTCCATGGATCGTATGTCACGTTAAATTCTTAATAGTTTCCTAATAGTACGATCTTTTTCTGTAACTAATTATCGCGATTTATTAAAACCAAATTCTATATTTTTTTTAATTCCTGACTATTTATATATTTACGACCTCGTTGGTGTAATAGTTACCGTGCCGGACTGTTAATCAGAAGGTTCCGGTTTCGATTCCCCGACATCTATGCGCTGAACTAAATTTGTTGGCTGTCGGTCTGGGTGTTAAATATGTGTCTATATAAAATATGTATGTTTGTATGTATATGTAGTATATCAGTGTAAGCAACTATAATACGAACTAGAAATGGTTCAGTACGGGGTTAACCAGCCGTGTGTGAAATGTGTCCTAAGAAAAAAAATAACTAAACTAAGAATTTAATATCTCGTAGTATTAATATTTGTTTATAAATAAGTAAGTATTTAATACCTTCAAGTCATAAGGTTAAATTATAAGTTATTAAACTAAGCTTAGTAAACCAATCTTCAAAGTCAGTTAGAACCTTTCCTATTATAGCGTTGCGATGACATACAAGGTTCAATTCTCATGTTAAAATTACAACAAATACATAAAGCTATTAAGCTAGCGACACACGTTCTAATTGATCGAGCAAATGAAGCGAGCGAAACGTTATTGCAACATCTGGCAGAATTATTCTTTATATGTCCCTATGTGTGTCCCTTTTAAGGACATTGCGTCAAGGAAAAACAAACAAATAGGTAAAATAAATAAATATATACTTATTCTCATTCTCTTATTCTATGATGGGGGCGATCAGACCTGCACTGACAACCTGCAAGAGGCGTATTGTGCATTTCCCCCTACCAGCCTACCCAAGCTATTCAAGCTCCTTAAAATAGCGGAGCACGGTAAATATATACTGTTTGTAAGGTTTTTGTTTTACTGTGTGTGTTTTTTTTTCACGTAATTTTTAAGTTTAGTAATATAAATGTGCTACAAAAGATTTGTTAAATTGTATAGCGAATGGCTATACAACGCGGCTATGGCGCGATGGTTAAATAATAATCTTACATTATCTAAAGCATATACAAATTATATTTGTAAAGTATTTATGTCTATGATTAAAGTAAAAATGCATAGTGATGTTTTTACTAATATTTACAAACTAATCTAAATAATAAATCCGCTGATTAATACAATTAGACATCTTATTCCATACTACATGCAAGAGAATAGTTTGAGTTACTATAGGTAATCTATCAATTTTCTATCATATAAATAAACTAGCTGACCCGGCAAACTTTATTTGCCTTAGTTAGTAGCCGATTCTCACACCTACTGAATACGCATAATTTTACTTATAATATAAGTAAAATTATTATGCGTATAATTTATGCATATACGCATAATTTTATACGCATATATAATAAGTAAAATTTGGTAAATATTGGTCAATTCGTTTCGGAGGAGTACGGTAACTAACATTGTGACATGGAAATTTTATATATGAGAAGATGTATATCGTCGCCGTAGTTGGAAAATTAAATAACTAACCAATTTCGTGAAATCGACTTTTTTGCATTATCATAAAGTACAATTCAAGCGGCATCTTTCTGTCTCACTAAAATTGTAATATCTTAATTAATCACAAAATAAACTACACATAAACATTACAGCACACTATAGTTGGAAAAATAAATATCGAATATAAGAGAATAATTTAGCGAAGGAAAAGAAGCTAACTCTGCAATAATTAGCTAACTACACCCCTGCGTCAATTCAAGAGCGAATAAAGTGCATAAAGTGTTTTGTTTAATTTTCCCTCGACACATTTATTCTCTATTGGACCAATACGGTCTCGAAA
This sequence comes from Mellilla xanthometata, assembly GCA_035578125.1. Lineage (NCBI taxonomy): Eukaryota > Metazoa > Arthropoda > Insecta > Lepidoptera > Geometridae > Mellilla > Mellilla xanthometata. The sequence goes on from JAPUBQ010000035.1 coordinate 2,511,334, forward strand.
AAAGTTATTAAAAGCAGTTATGTAATATTTCGTGTCTCATGGAATGTGATGGTTATACAATTATGTAATTGTTGTGTGATCCACAGTAGCACACAGATGGAAGTACCACATTTTTAAATGACAGTATTGTGCAGTATTGTCACCCATTCAAAGACTGGCCGCATGGACCGTTGCTTAGCCTCGATGTTCAAGTTAGATTACCTTTGTTGGCCAGACTAAGGGCTGCTAGGAGGAGCTAGCGGGAAGAAGCAGAATAGGTTTTTGAGTTATTTGGGCATTCCACTGGAACATCAATTACTTTTAAGATAAAAAGTAACCTTCAAGATCTAGCCTACCTCCATATTAAATTTTAGGAAAATCAGTACAGCTAGAGGAAGTAAAAGAGATGTGTTATCCGGTGCATCCCACGGGAACAGTAATTATTTTCGGAATATAAAGTAGCCTATGTAGCACATAGTCTAACCTATCTTCATCCCAAATTTCATCAATATCTATTGATGAAATTTAGACAGTACAGCCGTTCGAGCGTGAATCTGTTCAGGCGTATAATTAACCTAACTTTTTATAGTTTCCTTCGATTTCCCTGGGAAGCCATTATCAGATCTTAACTTAGTGCCAATGGGACCAGTTCAGGACTCATTCTCATTCAATTAAACGAATAATTTTGAGAATCGGTACACAAATGTCTGGGAAATGGGTGAACATACATAAACAAATATATGCAGTCGAATATAATATAACCTCTTTCTTTTTGAAGTCGGTTAAAAATACTACAAATTACTTTTTCAGAATCATTTCATTCCATAGTTCATCATTACATTTCATTTCACACTTCATTCACATTCTAAATACATTATTAATAACATTACTCATGGTTTTATTTTAAAAAATTCAATACAGTTTTAGGTCTCTCATTCCTGGGCTAAAAATCCTATCTCGCATGTCTTTTTCCATCTCGGTTCGCCCATTTTTGAGCAGGGCTTGCGGGATAGCTAGAAAAAACAGATTCTGATCTCACGGGCTGATCAGTTCCAACACCTGCCGGCACACGTCTCTATGGTTCTCCTGCGGGCCTGCTTCGGGATGCCCAACTTGACTTATGTCATGCGTACGGCGCCAACATGGAAGCTCCCGAAGGAGGTCCTTCAATTTGATGGCAGTTTGAAACGTGTGATCGAGGATCGGCTCAATATCAGTCTCAAAGGAGCAATGATGCCAGGCTAATCTGCCTGTCCAATTCAGAGGTCTGGGTGTTAGGTGATTACAGGAGTGCGGTACCATTGCTTTCCTTGCATCAGCTTATGGTGTCTCCGGGTTGGTTGGGCATATTCTGCCTGAATGTGGGGACTCGTTCACCATCCCTTTTGCATCAGAGACGCACGATGTCTGGGTAGCGATGCATCCTGGTGCAGCTTTGCCAACGAAACCCAACTCACAAAGGTGTTGAGATGATTTATCAAGCTCCCACATCCTGTCTCGCATGCGCGTGTGGGTCTCAGGAACCGAGTTGGCTCGCCTCAATGCCGCTACTAAGCCGGAGTCCGTAGCCTGGCTGCATTCACCTCATCTGGACACACTGCTGGACAACGACTCTTTTAGGGTTGGCTGCAGGAAATCGACTCGGTTGTGTGGTTTGTGAGCCCCACGTTTGCATCTGTGGCGTGAGAGTAGAGGCGTATGGCTTACATGCTCTTAGCTGTTCCCGGTGTGCAGGACGCAGACCTAGGTATCATGCCATTAATGAAATTTTAAGGAGGGCTCTGGTGCTAGCTGAAGTTCTGTGCGTGTTGGAACCTCCCGGTCTATCGCGCTCCGACGGTAAACGGGCGGATAGACTTAAGTTGATTCCTTGCCAGAAAGAATGCTGTCTTATCTGGGCATGCTAGGTAATTAAGGTACTCACGAAAGTAGCATTTGCGTGAGTACCTTCGCATCTAGCCATCTTCCAGCTACTCAAAGCGTGGCTGGTGAAGGTGTGGAGGTGGCTGCGCTCAGTAATCACCAGAAGTATTCTGCCCTGGAATCGGCGTATGAGTTTGTGCCTTTTGCTGTTGGAATAGTGGGGCAGTAGGGGGAAGAGGCAAAAAAATCTGTCGTAGACATTGGGCGTCGTTTGCGTGAGAAATGGCGAGACCCGGGGGCTGGGCAGTACCTAAAGACAGCAAAGTTCCCTTGCCATACAGCGGGGAAATGCTGCGAGTCTGATGGGCACGTTTGGGCGAATGACTTGGATGATCTTATGTTTGAATATTTTCTTTTTTATGTTGACGTTATATGTAAGATATTATTAATAATAAAAAAATTAAAGAATTTGTTAAAACTTAATTAGTAATCAAAAATCAATACTTAGAATTGGGTTGGATAGCCTTAGTAATAAATAAATAATAGATCGATTATAAACTTTCCCGTTGGAGGAAAATTAAATAAGTGCTTTTATTATGGGCTTTTTATATATTAATGAAAGATATTGGCGAAGTAGAACTAAATAACTTACATGCAAAACTAAATAATTACATAAAATATTAAAATTTTGGGCGAGGGAGAAATACATAGTGTCTATTTTTTGCTTTTCTCACAAACGAATCAATTAAAATAAAATTTCTTTGAATGAATAACTAGATGCTTTATCAATCTTTAACATATTAAAATTTGGACAGCAAAATTGTTTTTCAAAAAAAAGTTATCATGATTTTTGTTGCAAAAAAACAGTAAATCGCGTTTTTCTCGCAATTTTGATTTTGTTAGTTATTTAATTTTCCAACTACGGCGACGATATCAACTTCTAAAGAAAAACTGTTCTAAAAATGTGTTATGTGTTGCAAAAGAGAGACTCATTGAAGTGTATTGTTCGGAGAATTTAATAATTTATTACTATTTGATGTAATGAAGCTATAAATTGCGATATTAAGTTGCGAAGCGGCGTCCGATAGAGCATTAAAGCAGCTGAAATTATTGTAGCCTGTTTGCCGTTTTAGGAGTCACGGCTGTTGATAAATTGCTTACCTAGCGACGTATTACAAAGACTACGTCGACTAAGTAGGGTTAAGTTTTTTTAACAAGTATAGGTAAGGTGGCGATTCAGCGGCACACACGACCAAACTAAATTTAGAGCCCCGTCTCTTTTTATCTGAGGTGGCCAGAAAGAGATGGCACGTTCTGCACCATAGTCAAAACAACTAAAATCATGTCAAATGTAGAAAATATAGGCGACTTTGGACCGCACCTATTTGTATCACCTCTAAAACTGCCTGCACATTCCATATTTGACGTGATTTTAGTTGTTTTGTCTGTGGTTCAGAACGTGCCGCCTCTTTCTGGCTACCTAAGATGAAAGGAGACGAGGCTTCTTTAAATTTAGTTTAGTCGCGTGTGCCGCTGAATCGCCACCATTCTACTGAGTGTCAAACATTTTCGTAATTATAAAATTTACTATACTATAAAAATCTCTGTCCTGATTCATTCATTCATCTATGTAGGCAGCGCAGAGCCCAAACGGCTTGGCATACGGGTATGCAATTTAGAGGGTGTAATTGTTTAAGTACGAGATGCGTACTAAGAACGGATTTTTGGAAATTCCACCCTTAAGGGGGTGAAAAAGGGTAAACATATTTGTATGGAACTTTTTATTTGTGTACATCTAGCGATGAAATTTGGAATGGATGTAGTTTATATAAGGGAGAGGGAGTAGGAGAGGGAGAGGTTACCCGAAAAAGTGACCTACACGCGAGTGAAGCGGCGGGCAACAGCAAGTCCTACAAATACAAATACACATCATTTATTGATAACACCAAAGTTACATGTCAAACAGTCTATGTAAATGTTTGTGCTCTATACTACAGCTATAATTATTCTAAGCGTTTATAAAACATATCCTTATATGCTATTTTGCTAGGACTGGACTGGACGTGGCCTTCTCTAACTAGAATTCATCATAATCCACCACGTTGGCGGATGACACACGTCTTCGGATATTGTGGTCCTCAAACGTGTCGGTTTCATTACCATGTTTTCTTTCACCGTTTTTGAGTGCAAATCCATACATACCTAACTTGAAACATAAGTCTTTGGTATACGGCCGGGGTCGAACCAAAGGCCGTCTGATTGAAAAGCAGTCGGCCAAGCCACACTTGCTTTTTTGTTATTCATCATCATCATCCACAACCTTTTTATCTCACTGCTGGGTATAGGCTTCCCTCTGCATGTGCCACCTGCGTCGATCTTGTGCAGTCCTCGTCCAGGTAGGACCTGCGACTTCAGTAATTTCGGCAACCCATCTCGCCGCTGGACGACCAACTCCTCGCTAGCCAGTTCTCGGCCACCACTCGGTAACGGCTTTACTCCACCTGTCGTCATTTCTTCTAACCACGTGTCCTGCCCAGTTCCATTTCAGATGCATCACTGCTAATCCGACATCACGAACCCTCGTTCGTTGACGATTTTTTATGAAATAATAATAGTTTAAAAAAAAACTAAAAAACACGCTTATCTGGCCGTTTTAAGTGGGTCAAAATCGCGCCTAAAGAAGTCGGTAACAAACAAACATACAAACAAAAATACAAAAAAATGGAATAATTTTATCAGTTTAGTGTATTGTCATCGGTCCTCAATAAATCTACAAAGTTTGAACGAAATCTGGCCGTTTAAAGTGGGTCAAAATCGCGCCCAAAGAAGTCGGTTACAAACAAACATACAGGTGAAGCTAATAAAAAGAGTGTAAAAATATGAATTAAACAAAAAGACGGCTCAAAATAAAAAATACATTTACGGAATAATGTTATTTTTTCGCTCATCCCGACGCCTGTGCTGTGTCATTTATACCAAGGGATGTACTTAAGGACAGTATTTCATCGGACTCAAAATTCAATACTACGCCATCCAAACCCATATGAGCGAGTAATCTTGGAGCCTTCTGGCATCGCGTGACGTCGGTCGGACGGACGTCAATTTACTTATTTAGCCTGATTAGTTTCACGGAACCAAATCCGTCCGGTGGCTGGGATGGAAGGACGGACTCAGAAATATGTGGAGTCGGTTGACGAACCGGAATCTTGAAATATAGAGTTAATAGATTTTCTTCTTCTTTGTATGATCTAAGTGGTCAAGCTCTGGTATCGAGAGTTTTTCAAGGCGCCCGAAGACCTTTGACTTGGCTTAACGACTTCTTGTACTAAGACTAACAGCCGGGACCTACAATTTAACGTGTCATCCAACCCACGGTAACGGTATGAAAATGCCATTTGAAAAACTACAGTCTTGTGCATGGTCCAGAGACTCTCCGCAATGACCGTTGCTTAGTTTCGATGATCGCGTCGATAAATAATAATTATAATATTAAAGCAGTAATACTCGACACGGCGCGCATTGTCCGGAGGTTCCTGTCCCTGTAGCTCCTACCGCCGGTAGCTTGGGCCGCGCCTCGCTGCCGGTAACATACTCGACACGGCGCGCATTGTCCGGAGGTTCCTGTCCCTGTAGCTCCTACCGCCGGTAGCTTGGGCCGCGCCTCGCTGCCGGTAACATACTCGACACGGCGCGCATTGTCCGGAGGTTCCTGTCCCTGTAGCTCCTACCGCCGGTAGCTTGGGCCGCGCCTCGCTGCCGGTAACATACTCGACACGGCGCGTATTGTCCGGAGGTTCCTGTCCCTGTAGCTCCTACCGCCGGTAGCTTGGGCCGCGCCTCTCTGCTAGTGGCACGCTATCTATTAGGTTTTTTATAATATTTTTGTTATTTTATTTTTTACTAATTTATTCTAAAAAACGTTTATTATATTAGGACGCATTTCACTCAGGGCTGGTTAGCCTCATACTAAACCAGTTCTAGTTTGAGTCATGACTGCTAACATAGCTGAAAAATACTACACATAAAACATACATTACATACATTTTATTATTTTATCGATACGTATATATCTAGCACCCAGACCGACAGTGAAAACATTTAGTTCATTACATAGATGTTGGCCTTGCCAGGAATCGAACCCGGGACTCTCTGGTTGGCAATCCAGAGTGATAACTATAACGCCAACGAGGTAGTCAATATAATTGCAATTATTATTACAAAAGGTTGTATTAAGTACAAATATAGGTAATTTATTACGAATTACATGTCACATATTAAAAACTAATAATGCTAATATTAATGTAAGGTTGTATTATTTCATGCAACAATTCGACTCCACGCCTTCGAAGTAATCCGCCGCCCGTACAATACAATATTTTAGTCTCATTACGGTGTCAATAAGATTAGGGATAAGACCAATTTTTATAAAAAGAACACGCCGATACCAAACTTTTTATCCCTAGCATCGATTACAAAACGTAGCCGCAAGACTCAATTAGCTATTGTAAAAAAGAAAACAACATTCCAAATTCAAAAACGTATTTCTTTTTAAACAATACCCCGAATATTATGCGGCTGTTTGATTGACAGTTTGTTCGGACGGCCGAAAAAAATTCGGACAATTTCGATTTAAATCGATTCGAACGAATTAGTGACGATTATCGACGAATTTACCGTGGCATATGTTGAAATTAAGTTTGTGGTAAGGATCCAACAATTCAAATTGTCGGTTCGAGGAAAGAGAATTTATTTTAGGTACATTTTTGGAATCAATTTTAGATATAAACCTTATTTAGTAGGTCTGAGAATTGGCTACTATCTTTTTTTCATACCCCTTAGTGATAAGAGTGTTCACCTTTAAATTTTTAGTCAAAACAACGTTTGCCGGGTCAGCTAGTCTTCTTATATATAAAATTTCCGTGTCACAGTGTTTGTTACCGTACTCCTCCGAAACGGCTTGACCGATTTTTTCCAAATTTTATATGTGTGTATTCAGTAGGTCTGAGAATCGGCTACTGCATATTTAGTTTTTTTTAATTAAGGCAAAACAACGTTTGCCGGGTCAGCTAGTCTTATATATAAAATTTCCATGTCACAATGTTAGTTACCGTACTCCTCCGAAACGGCTTGACTGATTTTTACCAAATTTTATATGCGTATTCAGTAGGTCTGAGAATTGGCTTCTATCTATTTACCATACCCCTATGATTTTTTTTATTAATAGTAATAATTTATAAGGCATAACAACGTTTGCCGGTCAGATAGTATTAAATATATATCTGTGAAAATTGCATTCATCACATATTAAATTTAATTAGCAACGTAAGATTTTTTATAATGACTTTATCAAAAATTTATCAAACAAATGTTTACAACACCACTACGGATAAAAATATTTACCACTAGCTTTAAAGCTTCCAATTCTAACCCCGCAAGCTTTTCCACGAACAAGAGTAAAGTATTGATTTTTTCAAAGCAAAGCATTTCGCCTACACAAAACTTGAAATTCTAGTTGCGGTTACAGTACTTTGAAAACCAGCCAGGTGGCGCTAGTAGTTCGTCTTTTAAGCCTTCAGTAGTTATATTTATATACTAGCCGATGACCTGGCAAACGTAGTTTTGCCTTAAGTACCTACAGTTAAAAACACTATAATTGATCAGTTATCGGGATTACTAGAATGGCCATAAAAAGACGTTGTAAAAAAAATTAAGGGTTGTATTAAATAAAAATTAAATGTTTGTTGAATGCTAAATTATAAAAAAATTAAAACAAAAAAGTTCTTTGAAAAAATTAAAAAAATGTTTTAGGGGTGAACCACCATTATCACTTAGGAATATGGAAAATAGATAGTAGCCGATTCTCAGACCTACTGAATACGGATATAAAATTTGGTAAAAACGGTCAAGCTGTTTTGGAGGAGTACCTACAGTAACGAACATTGTGACAGGGAAATTTTATATATTAGAAGAGAAGATATTAGAAGAAGAAGGTACTCGTATATAGTTATATCATTTATTTTTTATAAGTACTCCCTAAGTGATTACACTCTCGTGGCAGCATAGTAGCAAAACACAACTAGTACTCGACTTATCCTCAAATTGAAAAATCTTTTGCCAAGTATCTAATAGTATGTTTCAGCAACCCCTATAAGAGTCTTTTATCTGTCCAGACTAGTCATACTTCACCTTAGGCCCGAGCGTCTCTAACTCGTGTGGTTAAGCACCCTGCTGGTCAAATGTCTTACTAAAAGATTAAATAGATAAATAAATTCACTTCTTCTTCTTCTTCTTTGTATGAGCTAAGTGGCTAAGCTATGGCGTTGAAAGTTTTCAAGCCAACCAAAGGCCTCTGACTTGGCTTAACGACTTCTTGTACCAAGACTGCCGGGACCTACAATTTAACGTGTCATCCGACCCACGGTAGCACCCAGATCAAAATGTCACTTGAAAAACGACAGTCTTGTGCATGGTCAATGCACCACCCATCCAAGCACCGTACGCAACGACCGTTGCTTAGCTTCGATGATCGCGTCAGATCACCTTAGCTAGCCGAGCTACAGGCGCTACTACAAAAATCCACTTAATTACCAAAATTCGGCCAAACAAAGCCCAAAGCTGTATAAATATGAAAAGGTTTTGATTAATGCCGCCAACTCCCCGCGCCCCTATGACACTGGACTGTTGTAAATCAGAGCTATATTGCCCCGAATCACGCGTTCTGAATGTCTGTCTCGATTTTTTGTGGGGAACAAGTTACAAGATAGGAGCGGGGGAATAGATGGGAGAGAGTAGTGGGGAACTAGGAGAGAAAAACACAAGGAAGCATACAGGACCCGCCTGGCAATACACTCAAATCAACTTGCCCTAAGTCTGCAAACAGTACTATACAAGCCAAAACTAAAGAGAAAATTGGTAGCCAGTGAGTGATCTCTAGGCACCATTAATTAACAAGTATAAGGAGGTAATATATACATTTAAGAGAAAAAAAATCTAATTTAAGAATATTTTGCCACTTGTGGTACTGATAATATAGCTTCATAAGTATCCGTATCTCAAGTAACCATATGTGCGGAGCTAATTTTAATATTTAGTTTTATAATATTTACGTTATTGTATTTGGTCTGCTAACATTTTATAAATTTAACTTAAGCTAACTTATAATTTAATATATGCTTTCCAGCATGTTTATACATCTCTCTTTATAAGTCTTTATGAGTCTTGTTTCTCTTTATAACTTTCAATTTCCAATTTTGTGAAAAATCATGAAATGAAACGCATTGCATATTATAACGTTTTCTGATGAAGCTTATCACTTATACCAAATCCTGTTAGTAAACTTTTAGGCTCAAGTGAAGCAATAAAACGCGTTATAATTTTTTTATTATTTCAATGTTCTGTAAAAGTATTAAAATGTCGGCCGGCGTGATGTCATCTGTGGCAATAAAAATGTTAATGTTAGTACACGTTGAATATTGTAATTATAATAAACCGAGCGAGTGAAGTGAAAGGATCTCTGCATCAACTATATATATTTTTCTTCATCATCATCAGCCTATTTAACGTAAGACGACCTCGTTGGCGTAATGGTTACCGTGCCGGACTGCCAATCAAAAGGTTCTGGGTTCGATTCCCGGCACAGCCAACATCTTTGTGCTGAACTAAATTTGTTGGCTATTGGTCTGGGTGTTAATGTGTATCTATATAAAATATGTATGTAAATGTAGTATATCAGTTGTGTTAGCAACCATAATACGAACTAGAAATGGTTCAGTATAGGGTTAACCAGCCGTGTGTCAAATGTGTCAAAAAACTTGCTAAAAAATGGAATAAAATAACTAATTACTCTACTTACCTTTACCGTTCGAACTTGATCAAAGGCACATTTAGCTCTTCACAATTACGACGACCATCAAATTTTCAAAAATGGTTGAATTTTTGGTCGGTTAGTCAGGAACAAAAAGTGAAACATCGCTAATTCCAAAATGTCGAAGCGACATCAAAAGTCGGATCGGAGAATGACAAGTAAGACCGACCAAACGGCGCAGAAAAATATGGCGATTATAACAATGTATTTATAACTCAATATGGCTAAAAATGGCGATTGGATAATTTTGCCTTTCCAGCGTCGATATAATATTTTCTTCGCCATCATCAGCCTATTTAACGTGTATCCACTGTTGGATATAGGCTTTCCTAAGGATTTCCACAGAACGATCTGCGAACGGTGGCACGCAACCACCGTTCGCAGATCGTCGCTCCATCTGGCCGGTTGGCCTCCCACACTACGTTGGCCAACCCGCGGTCTCTACTCTAGGATCCGTTTGCTCTAGCGATTATCGGATCTCCTGCAGATATGGCCATTCTATTTTCTTATCGTCCTCTTCATCCTCTATTGGTTATTTGTAGATGTAATTAGTTATTTTTATTATTTTTATTGTTCACCCCAAATTATTTATTGTAATTTACTCTATGTGCAGTGGTTGCCATTATATTTTCGTGTCATCCCCTTATTGGTTATTTTTAGGTGTAATTAGTTATTTTTATTGTTCACCCCAAATTATTTATTGTAATTTACTCTATGTGCAGTGGTTGCCTGGAAGACTTCGCTTTCAGTGATAACGTCGCCATTTGTAGCGCTAGTCATAAGTTTTTTTCTTTGTTTTGTATTGTCTTTTATTTGTGTTGCAATAAAGATTTTATCTATGTATCCAGGTTTAGGTATTTTGATCCTACTCGCGGAAAGACAGTACATTTTAGCCGGCTTAAAAACTCTTGAGTTTGGCTACTAGCGTTTAAGAAGAAAGTGCCAAGGTAATATAACTTTAATTTACAAAACTAGAAACTTCGACCGTTGCTCTAAACGGTTATCAACAAGCCAAAACACAGGTTCTTAAAACTATTGTACCTACTATGTACGTACACCTAAGGTTTACTACAAATGAAATTTATCTTATCCTTTCTTATCCTATGGTTTAATTCTTAGCCTAGAAGAGATCGCTTTAAGCAATTAGGCCGCCAATTGTGGCACACTAATTTGTAAGCGCTTTCTTTTCTTTTTTAAATGTAGTGAATGTGTCCAATAAAGAGTTTTCTATCTATCTATGTATCTATCTACGCTTCTTTTAAATCCGCATGAACTAAAACAAAGACCGCACTCTTCGTAAATATAATAAAAATTGTATCCAACTAATTTATATCTAAGTACAAGTGCATGAGTAAATTATGGGTACATTAACAAGCGTTATTTCCACAAATTACAGTTCACTGATGAGCATAATCAAGTGCTTGCATCGAACAATTTGTCTACGGCTTAACCTTTCCAGTAAGTTATTTGCGGCAAATACAATGTTACAGAAAGTTATGATTTGCTTTTGTTTTTTTATTTGCTAGAGTTTTTTTAATGTCGTAGCGCTTTTTTTCGACGAACGGGAAAAGTTCAATGAAATACCAGGTTACAACGAAGCACAGACAGGTTGTATAGAATTGATACCCATCTCCGAAGACCCTCGAGTGTATCTCTCTTCTCGTGAGGGAAGGCCCCGAGTCCCAGCAGTGGGAATGTATAGTGGGCTGCTTATGCTTATGCTATAAGTCTGATTCCAAGTTGTGACCCAAAAACAAACGAAAACCACTATAAGTGTTACAATTCTACAAGTTCCTAGAAAGACTTCTTTTAGTTTTAGTTCTAGTTTTTACGGCAGTAACTTAACATAAATCTTAAACTTTATCTGCTATATTTTGGAGCACAGTTTTAACGTTTTGTTTTTATTATTCACCTTATCAAAGTCATATTGAATATTAATCAGCCAGGTTATATACTAAACCACCCCCGAAAATATAAAATACTTACCCTTGTAATAAAAACAAAGTCTCCGATTTGGTACTAAACCATAATGTTTTACGTAGGCAATCATTTTTATTGTTACTTTTTTTGTTTTTGCCAGAGAGTTAGAAAATAAATGTACAGAGAACAGAAATTTTATTTCAAGGACCTAGAAGGTAAGAACAGGACCGTATTTCTAAGTCTCCGCTGACAGACTGACGCCAAGTCTCATAAACCGTAGTTTCCGTTACCGCTATATATTAACCATTTTAAGGATTAAATGTTCTTCTAATACTACAAATGTGTTTTGTTTACTAAACCACATTTTTTTTACATAGGCAATCATCAATACTGTTCCTTTTTTATGTTTTTCCCAGAGACTTAGAAAATAAATGTAATGAAAACAGAAATTTTATTAAAAGGACTTTTACTGTTTCTTGGACTATCCATGTTTCCGGATAAACTACTATCTAATTATTTTAAAGCGAGAGCGAATTGTTTTCCTACAGGTAAGCTTGCTGCACCATAGATTACAATATCGCTTACTATTAAGTAGATTGTGGTGATAAGCTAGTTTTACTTAGAGTTACTATATAACAAATTAAATTACTTACTAAATATACATTTTAAGGCTATGACAACGGCAAAATCTTGAAGTTAGAGTTTATTTAAATTAGATAAATTAGCTTAAAAACCATCTAAAGAACCTACCTATCTCAAATTATGTTTATTTTGCTATGACTTATAATGAAAAAAAAAACAAAATCATGATTATTCATTACTTTCAAAATGTTTTTTGACATGATAAAGAGAGTACTTATAGGTATTAATTTGTTGAAAGAATTTTCACATTTTAATGGTTCAATTCAAGTCTATGGTAACTACTTATTTTGTATAAATTATGACCTAAAACAGGTTCCATGCCGTACCATTTCTATTACAATTGATCAAACTTGGACTAAACTAAAGTTAGTTATCTTTGTACAACATTTTGTTATTAGACAATTATTAAAATGTATTATTATAGTTTTAATCATGGAAAAAAATGATACGAATTTTGCTCATACTATCGTTTCGTCGGCTTTTCTTTGAAAATAACGAAATTTAGTATTCCGTTATTAAACGATCAACTGTTTTGTTATAACTGCTATTTTATAACGGTATTATAGCATTGCTGTAAAACCGTTATAGGCTCTGCTTACTTGAGATTTATTTGGTAGTTAGAATAAAAGAAACAATGCCATTTTCTGTTAAAAAGTCGCTTATAATTGTGCTTTTTATTGGTAATTTGGATTTAGGCTAGGTTGTAGGTTAGTTTACTTGAGTAAATTGTTTAAATATTTAATTACAATTTAGTAGGTACTATAATTGTTACGTGTTTTAAGAAACCAATCATTGAAACCTTTTTTAATCCTGAAAAACTGAAGAAATTGTTTAATTGTTGAAAATTAATGAAATTGTTGAACAATTTCTTTAGTTTATCAGAATTAAAAAAAGGTATAAATTATTGATACACGTAATAATAATAATAAGTACTTTGTTGCCTGAACCGAAAAAAAATGGAATTCCTTTCTGAATTCCCTGTTCCCCAATAACCATAATCTAGCGATTTTCAACGCGAATGACCACCATACTTATAAGAAACGGATTCAGTTCATTCTAAGTAAGCGCGGTCTAACGTAGACCACAGCATATCGTCGCTTATCATCAGGTGAATTATGAATATAATTAATCTACTAGCTGACCCGGCAAACGTGTTTTTGCGTCACTTAGGAGTATGAAAAATAGATAGTAGCCGATTCTCAGACCTACTGAATACGCATATAAAATTTGGGAAAATCGGTCAAGCCGTTTCAGAGGAGTACGGTAACTAACGCTGTCAACTGTGTCACTGTCACTGTCACTGTTAACTGTGTACGTTTCAAAGTAATAAGGAAACATTGTGACATGGAAATTTTATATGATAAAGAGTACCTAATATCGATATTTCAAATCAATATCCAATATAGTTAGATAGATAAACTCCTTATTGCAGGAAAACTCGTTTCCTGGTATTAATACCAGTATTTTAAATGGCGACCTTATCACTAAAAGCTGTCGCTTCTAGACAACCGACACTGAGAGGAACATTTTTTAATTCGCAAAAAGGCTTTCGTTCCTGAAGAAATAATAAAAAAGTCTGAAAACCATGAAAATGAGACCTAGGTAGGTATTTATAGAAATAATTCTTCAAAAGCTTCAGAATTAGTTTCAAAAACTAAACAAAGGGTAGATCGGGCAAAGTCCGACTTCGCAGCCTTGCGAGGGGAAAATGCGAAAACTCGCCCTTGTGGCGGCCATCTTGTGACGTCACCGATAACAACGTGGGACGGAGTCAGGCTCATGTAAATACTGCACAAAAAAACTACAATTCACTAAATGGTTAATATTGATTTCGAGATAAAATTAATTGGAATTGACTTTATCGGTAGGCTACGGTGGTTTCTTTACACTGCTGTCAATGATTTTGTAAATATAACAACTATTAAATGTTGCGCTTGCTATAATGATATATTTAATGTCGGTAAAATTACTCAAAAGAAAAACTTAATATCAACATAAAAGTAAAGAATAAACAATTTGCAAGAAAACCTGTCCAATTTCCAGGAAAATCACATTCCTTTCCGTACAGACACATCCAAACTGACTCATCCGAAAAAAGAAACGCACGACAATCCAGCGATGCACTTTCAAAACGCCAGCTACCCTGCAAAACGTCAACATCGTAACTGACAACGTACAAACTCCGCGCAATTTAAAAATAGATCCGAATTCGAGTAAAAAATAAAAATCGACGCGAGTACGTCCCCGTGCGGCCTTCGGTGGTGAAGAATAGCTCTGATTGGACGATTAGAAACTGCGAGGCGTGTTGTGTTTAGGCCCCTCCCACTTCAGTAAGGGTTCGTAGTGATAGAGAGGCCAAACGATTCTTGGCGCTCGACCGTCGCGCCGCGCGCTGTTACCCCATCACTAACCTAAGACTCACGTGTTTAAAAAAACATGAACGGATTAAAGAACCACACAATTTAACGGACGATTAACGACAATGAAAGTGCGACTCGGTTTCCTAAAATAAACAGTGGTTTAGTGATTTAGTGAGTGATACCAAACAATGCTACGGTGATCGAACTGATACTTCCAATTAGGTTTCCCAATTAATTATTGTAAAGCTCAAGTGAATCTTCCAAATAATAATTGAATAGTTTTAGTTTTGTAGTGTCGAGTCAGTAAGTAAGTTGGTTTTCAGTGCAATATTATGGCGAAGAATTTTAAATTGTAGGTTTTTTATCTGATAATTGTAAATAAACATGTTAAGTAATTTAATAAATTATAAGTGACTGATATTAAAATATATCAATAATATTAGAAATCTGGAGTCTAATTAAACTTGTGCATGATTATAAACGGCGGAAATAAATTAGCATTGAAGTTTGCAAGGAAAATCTTGTGCAGAAGGTCAGTTTCTTGTTTACCTAAACTGGTCTAATCTTTTGATTAAGTTTTTAACAAAAGGTTTTTAATCCACAATAAGTTTTGTGAAACCGGCCGCAGAACGCGTCTAATTTAATCGATTAACAATAATGACCAAAATCAATCGATTAGAGTTGTAAGAAGTCGATTTCAATTTAAAAAGAACCAAATAAATGCAACTTTAATAACTTGTGGAAAAAATACAGTGCCTTTAAATTAATATTAGAAAAAGTCTCAAACCTTAGATAAATTTAATTATTGAGTGAACAGTGATCACAAGTGTTAGATTGAACTTTAAACAAATAAATTTGATACTTTGTGCGAACAGGACTGAGTGAAGTGTCAAATTTAGTCACAGACTAAAAAAATTACAGACATGCAATCGATGTAGCGTACAATCGGTCTGTGGCGGATTTTGGCGCCTTAGTTTTTGCCGTGTCGTGTCAGAAGCCGTCAAAATAGCCACAGAATCGAAACTGCAGTTGTGCGGCTGGGGCGGGCAAGGATACGCTATCGAAGGATGCGTTGACACCAGCCTGCTTCGGCCGCCGCCGCAGCCGCATTCGAGTCAGCTCGGGACTGTTTACGCTACGAAGCGGAGACGGCGAAATGGGAAAAGGTTAGTCTGTTTTTTGTTTACTCTGTGGTTAAGATAATTTTGATAATTCGGTGACAATGTATGTCCATATTTCTATGTGAAGGAAAGAGAAGTGTATAGTTTTTGTATGACTCATTGCCAGGTCTTCAACTAATTGGTTATTTTAGGGTAGTAAATAATAATATAAAAAATCTTTAGAAAAACACATTTTTTTACAAGAATACGTGGGAAACTATATTTGTTACATGTTTTAGAAAGCAAGAAAAATGGTTACACTAAAAAAAAAGGTTTTATGTCTTCTGATATCAATGGCATTTAATTTTTTGATAATCCTACTTATACTTTAAATTTTGTATTGTTTATATTGTTTGTATGTTATCGTGTATCTAAGTTACTATTGTTGTTCTTCACAGTCAAAGGGCTAAACCAATTTGGATGAAACTTGGTAGGCAGGTAGCTATAATACCTTGTATTAACACATATGCTAATTTTCATCTTATTGATACGCGAGTAATACCGCAGGAGGTAGCTAGTCTTTACCAGTATTATAAAGAGGAAAAGTATGTTTGTTTGTTTGACGCGAATAGGCTCCGAAATTACTAGACCGATTCGAAAAAAATATTTCACCGTTGGAAAGCTACATTATCTTCGAGTAACATAGGCTATATTTCATTTTTATTTGTTACTCAGATTATTTTAGTGCCCGTGCGAAGCTATGCTATGCTAGTTATACTATATATGCTAGTTATTACTTAATCTTAATGTAGTATTTAAGCATAGTCATAATAATAGTTCTTAGCATTGAAATTTATTTTATTAATAATTTTATGTAGTTAATTTTCTATTAGTCTAAGTGATACGTTTGAATTTAGCTGTAAGTGTCATTTATATAAATAAACAGAATTTGAATTAGAATTAGAATTATAATTATAATTATAAAAGTAGAAATGTTTATCACAGACATCATAATAATAGTTAAACAGCTGCTATTCTCAAACTCTTCGGTTAAGCATTGTGTGCGTTATCCGTGACACAAACAATTGTTTGGAATGCTTTGTCTATTAGTTAGGTAGGTCTTTATCAACTTAAGGTGATTTGCTTACTTACTGGTTATTTATTTATTCGTTTTGAATAAATTTTTGATATAAATAGAATAAATTAGCCACGCTGGCCAAGTGCGGGTTGGTAGATGTCAAATGACTTTGGATATTTTGGTCCATCAAATATGTCGGTTTTCTCACGATGTTTTTCTTCACCGTAAAGTGAATACAAATCCACATATAATATGAAAAACTAGTCATAGGTGTAGACTGGAATCGAACCAGGATAAAGTGATTTGCTTACTTACTGATAATTTATTTATTTATTCATTTCGAATATTTTTTTGATAAAAAATGCAAAAGGCATTTTTGTTACATTGGATAGGATTACGTTTCGTTCTCTATAGCAAATATTCCATACACTAGTAAATAATACAGTATTTAATATATTTTTTATTTTATCTTATCAAATAAATAAAAATATCGGAACTAAACAAAGGAACTATAAAAACTTACGTAAGCTGTGGTGCAATACTTTACGAGATTGCAAAATTCGAAAACATACTTTTTATGTAAATAAATATAAAAAATAAGACAAAGAACAATATTGCATTATCTTTCTTGTCTTAAAAAAACGGTGTGGTTTGGTAGTACATCTAGTATGTATAAAAATATTTGTCAAGCATTTTTATAAACGACAAATTGCCTTATTACAACTACATATCTTGAAAAGTCTTTCATAACTCAAAAACAACATTTCTTATAGTTATTTTAAAAAAGTCTTTCATAATTCAAACTCCACAAAATAAAGGAAAACTTTAATAACCGGATATACGAATTGTAACAAAAAATCGAAGACAAATCGTAACTAATCGATTTTTAACAATTAAAAATTCAGCTACATCGGAGATTTTGACACGGCCCATCCGTTACTTTATTGTTAAAGTTTTATGTAAAATATTTTTTCTATTTTATCCCTAAGTTATAATTATTCTACAGTTTAAAAAAAACACATTTGTTTTCACAAAATTACTAGCTGACCCGGCAAACGTTGCTTTGCCTCACTTAGGGGTACAGCGCCATCTATTGATTACTTACTCAACCCAGTCGAAAAGTATCGACATCTGTTGTGGTAATTGTTGTTTATGGTTCAGGAGTCCATTGAGGACAAACATTGTGATACGAGATTTATATATATTAAGATTAAAATTATACTGCTAGGAGTACAAGAGAATCAGAATGTGCAATTTTCCTACACTATGTTTTCTTATGACGTTATTTCGTAAAACTAACATCCAAATTCTGACCTTACAGAATACTAGGTTTTTAAGCTCTGGTGAAAAAAAAAACTGAGCGTTTTATCTTTGACATATGTGTGTGTATGAGTGTGTCTGTGGCACCACCTAAATAGATATAGCGTTTTAGATTTAGTTTTTCCATTTGATAGGTGTGTTAGTCAAGACTTACGTTTGGTGAAAATCAAGATAGCCGTTGCCTATTTATCACAATTCGATCACAAAAGGTGATCTGACGCGATCAGCGAGCGCTAAGCAACGGTCTTTGTTTGGATGGGTGACCATGCATGTGGCAATTTCACCTGGGCGCTCCCGTGGGTCGGATGACATGTGCAATTGTAGGTCCCGGCTGTAAGTCTTAGTACAAGCAGTCGTTTAGCCAAGTCAGGGACCTTTGGGGCGGCTTGAAAACTCTCGACACCAGAGCTTAGCCACTTAGCTCATACGAAGAAGAAGAAGAATACCAAGCCGCCTACAGACACAATGGAGCCTTTGATTGATCCAAACATTTTCTTCAATATTCTAATTATGAAATAAAAAGGCAATAAACCTGAACCACCCAGTAACACCTGTTCCACAGATTTTGTACAGGGCTACTCGTAAGCGAAGTGAGAAGTTACTTCTTTTACTTCTGGTACTCTGGTTTTTTTTTTACACATTCACACACGGTTGGTTAGCCCCATACTGAACCATTTCTAGTTCGTATTATGGTTGCTAACACAAC
Organism: Mellilla xanthometata; assembly: GCA_035578125.1. NCBI lineage: Eukaryota > Metazoa > Arthropoda > Insecta > Lepidoptera > Geometridae > Mellilla > Mellilla xanthometata. Next base: position 2,530,166 of record JAPUBQ010000035.1, read on the forward strand.
TGATATACTACATATACATACATACCTACATATTATACATATATAAATACATATTTAACACCCAGACCCACAGCCAACAAATTTAGTTAAGCTCAAAGATGTTGACCGGGCCGGGAATCGAACCCGGAACCTTCTGATTAGCAGACCGGCATGGTAACCTTTATGCTATCGAGGTCGTCAAACTCTGGTTTTCTGGTATCTGTCACCAAGCACCTAACTGTGTATTCCGGCAGCCTTCTCAAGAACAAGTTATTCCAGACTAGGTATGCTCAATCTTAGGCCAGAGTGTGGTTACGTGGACTGCTGATCAAATGCTTAGCTGTAAGTTATAAAAACACACACTTTGATGTATGTATTGGTTTTCGAATTTTTGTAGTTAAATCAAACTAGAGCACTTCTGGTCAAATGCCTAGCTGTAAAAAGTAAGGTTTTTTTTCCAGAATAGCACTTAAGATACCGTTTACACCGAGCTTGGGATATTTACTAAACCTAATTTTCAAAATGATTTCGTACAACCTTACCTTTTAATATGTTTTTAACTTCTTGTCTTGCATAAACTAAGGCTTTTTTCAAACTTCAAAAAGGTTTTAGGATTTAAGGCTGAGTAAGTAAATTTTTTTTCGGTGTTAGAACGATTCTAGGATTTTTTTCGTAAAACATTATTCGTACGTTCCAACTATGTTCTCACTTCAAAAAGTTTTGAGGATTTAAGGCTGAGCAAGTTAATTTTTTTTCGGTGTTAGAACGATTCTAGGATTTTTTTGTAAAACATTATTCGTACGTTCCAATTACATTCCGTCCAATTTAAATTGACGGGCTTTAAATTAAGCTTGTTCTTTTCTCTTTCACTTTTTTACAAAAAATAGTATAATATTATTATATGTATATATTTTTTTATACCTTATACAATTAATAAATAAAATTGAAATAAGAAACCCTTCACTACCTTTAACCCTGTATATACATTTCTAAAACTGTGAGCGTTCCTAACAGCCCGTTCAAAGATTAGTGACGGCCTATTCCGCTGATTCGATTAATTTACGAGGCGAATAATGATTCGATTGCCACGACCGTGAGATGATTCATAAATCGAATAACGGATGTGTCGATATAGAAAATCGATATTCAAAGTATGACTTGATTTTCTTTCTTTTAAATGCACTTTACAAGTAGGTGGGCACACTAAGTTTGCATAGCACCTTAATGAAGCTGTATATTTTGCTTAGTAGAATAGTTTGTCGATTATGCATGTAAAAACTTCTGAGGCGGATTGAAAACAGAAAGTTTTCAATCAGAAATCACTATCTACTTGCCTGTATGAAAAGAAAATATGGCTGTGATTTAATGATCCAAATTTGGTAAATACACACAAATATTACAATATTTTTTTTAATATATTTATCAGGACACCTTTCACACACAGCTGGTTAGCTCCATACTAAACCATTACTAGTTTGTATTATGGTTGCTAGTACAGAGGGTTTACTACGTATACGTACATAAATACTTTATATAGAAATATATTTAACACCCAGACAACAAACAAACAATCAAAGTTTTCCTCTTTATAATATTGGTATAGATGTTAATATAAACCTAAAGTAATGCCCATTTAAGGATATCTTTAAGACTTACAGAAAAAAACTTGCAAACCTAGCGCTGATGTGATTTTCCGTGGATAACTCTTCCCTTCCCATATTAGTACTGAGTCCTTAAACTTTCATGTTATTGTTTTTCTAATTACAGTCTATTACAAGTTCACGGCTTATGGTCATCCAAACCTGTCATTTCAATACTAACTAGTAATACAAACGCCTTGACAACTCACTAACCATGAACGGGGCTAATTTTACCACTCACTCACCATATAAAACTGTCTAATTCAGGCTTTTAAACAAATTACTATCACATACGTCTAATTTAAAAATAAATGTTGAATGAAGACGTGAACTAAAGTCATAAACTGTGAAGCTTCGATCAAATACATACATATATACTAGATTCAGTGTTGCATACAAACACAGCACAAATGGCATGAGTTTATCATACAATAGTATACTAAACTTATGCCATATTTTGTATCTCTGTGTATATCGTAATATATAAAATGTCATATTAGTATAGTACTACTATTAGTATAGTAAACTTATGCCACAGAAATACAAAATATTATGTTTCAATTCAAGTCAACCTTACCACTGTATCTTGGGTTGAGTTTCGACTACTGCCGTAATAAACAAAAGCTATCTTGCTCGACCGTACGCGGTGAGCGTTAGAAAATTCAACTTATTTTGGTAGGTACGAATCAGACAAAAAAATAAAAAATACTGGTTAAAAAATCTAAAATTAAGTTTTTTTGGGCCAGGTTTTTTTTCATGTTTAATTGTTCACTTTTTTATTTATTTTTGTTTTCCATATTTCGTTCCATTAAAACACAGGTACCTACCTACCTATAAGTATATCACCTGGGTACTTAACATTTATTGATATTTATAATTCAGAGATAGTGAGCAAAATAATGAGACGAATTTGAATAAACGGCTCCAAAAATGCAAGTAATCCTATAAGAGTAATACACCTGTCTTCCGCAAACAGTTTTTGGCTACGTACGTTTATTTCCTTTCTTTAAACTTGCCCATTAATAGCAATTACCAACAGGTGATAGGAATTATAAGCTCGATTTATCAACTTAAATGTGCTATCAGTTATAATTAGTGCTATTTAGAGATGCGATTGGACGCTAGGATGTTTTGGCCGGAGGTAGGTCATTTATTAGATCCGTTTTTAGCCGGAATTCTGCGCTTAGTTTCTTTTCGGGCAAGTACGAGTAGTTGTGTGACGCGAAAGTATTTACGTGGAATTTGAATCAATTTATCAGTTTGCGAATCGATTTGTTTAAGTATTGTTATGGTGACGTTTCATCCAGAACCTCTCTCTCTTAAAAAAATAAGGCAATTATCAATATGTAAATGTTTTTATATTTTGTTTGTAGCATCATACCTAACTCAGCCTTCTTACTTCATACTTCGATTTTTTTTTATTGTGATGATCTTTTTTGTACTTGTACAATTCCATTTTTATTACAATCGAAAATGTTTCTGTATTTTTTATTGAAGTTGGTTTTCTGACTTTTATTCTTCATTTATTATTAGCTTATTTTTCAGGCCAATTGATTAACAGTAGGTTATTTTTTACTTTGTAGAAAATCAGTTTAAATAAAACTCGCATAAAATTATTTCCGGAGTAAGACCTTAGTATTTTTTAATTGTTTGTCCATCTATTAATATCAGGTAGTTTAAAAAAATGGGTCTAAAACCTACCTCGTTATTATATTCGATATCGATCGATATTGTATTAAAACAATGTTCTAATGTAATATTCTGTATTTCACTTATGTATCTACCGTCAATTTACATTATCCGGCAAAAACAGACACAGCACCGTATAAAGAAATCGTGTGTTTAAACAAATTTCGCATGCCTTGAGTTCAAATGGCAAAATGTGGAGTCACCTGCGAAACCTATTATGACTTTACTCAATTTTAACTTTTAACTGTAAATGAATAAAGGCGAAAATTCTTTGCCTAATTTTTAAGGTACAGTCATCTGCAAAAGGGCAGGTGGCGACTCGAGCGCAATTTTGTAAAGTTCCTTATTTTATAGTTTCTACGGTTGTTAAAAATTATGATTGTATTTAGTTAGACCTCCGCGGGGTGAACTTTAGCTTTTAATTGTATAATGTGTAACGTACTTTCATGGCGATGGATTGCCGAAGAAACATAAACAATAGTTAGAAGAAACATAATTTTTTTTTCTATGTTTGCGGGCTGTGTATTGGATTATAATAGCTTAAATAACATTTGAGGACCCCAATATCCGAAGACGTGTGTCATCCGCCAACCCGCACTTAGCCAGCGTGGTGGATGTGGCCTATATCTCTCTCGTCGTGAGAAAAAGCGCTAAGTCCCAGCAGTGGGAACATATAGTGGGCTGCTAACATTAAAATATTAATTAGTTATTGTAAAAAAACTTATACTCATTTCATATTCATGAAGTTATTTTTATTTACTTTCATTACATAAAAATATTTTAGTAATACATGATATATGTACTATATATACTCATATGTATATTTCCCGATATACGAGTATTGTTACTCAGTTCGGGTTTGCCAGCAGCTCAAACAAGCAGGGATATTTATTAAGTAAGTTAGTATGTATTACTAACTTCTTGATTACTTTTCGATCCGCTATCCATAAGTACATTTTTCTGGTAAAAAAAGATCGCTCTTAGTGAAAAGGCCATCACATTTGGTGCTAAACGTAAGTTCTTTTTATACATCTTTTTCTACTCTAGTGGGTAAAAAAAGAAAATAATGGCCTATTTATTTATATTTATTAATCTGATTCGAGCGTAATAAATAACTAAGTTTAGTAATGAAAACAGCTGATTTAAAAATCGATTCAACAAACACGTAATCGGGCGTCAATCAATTAGGGCTCGCGTCCACCAATCGTTGTGTACGATACAATTACGATGCGATACTCACATGGAACTATAAGCGAAGGTAGAGTGGCCAACACAAATTTATATGTACGTGGTCCAACACTCTTTAAGAATTATCTTTTGAAGACGACCTCGTTGGCGTAATGGTTACCATGCCGGACCGCCAATCAGAAGATTCCGGGTTCAATTCCCCGCACGGCCAACATCTTTGTGCTGAACTAAATTTGTGTGTTGTATATATATGTATGTGTGTATATGTAGTATATCAGTTGTGCTAGCAACCAAAATAAGAACTAGAAATGGTTCAGTATGGGGTTAACCAGCCGTGTGTGAAATGTGTCTTAAATATTTATTTATTTTTCATTTATTTATTTTTCACTTATTTATTTATCTTTGCTTTGCTCTGAATTTGTGTAGTTTATCGGTAAAATGTATGTAATGTTATTATGTAAAAAGTGTTGTCCAGTTTGTATGTAAGTACATAGTTTTATGATTTGACTTAAGTAATTTAATTATTTTAGCACGCTGGAAGGCAGAATATACTTTTAAATTATTAAAAAAACCGAATATTTTTTTGGCATACTCTCTTTCGCAACTTCTTTAAGAAATAATTACTATTATAGAATGTTATTAATGTATTTATTCACTTGAAGTTCAATATACGAGTATATTTTTAAAAAACATCTCAGTTTAATTTGGCAATCATTGTTCAAAAATCGCTCAAACATGATGTCCCACTAAAGAGACATTGGCGATTCTACATACCTAATATTCTTACCAGCAATTGATTCGATTATAGCGCTGCGCCCACGGCTGCCGATCGTTCAGACTATCGAATGATAATCGATGTTTGCAGCTCATTTAGAATCGATTCATCATGTTTGATGTTTTGGCGCCTCGGGGTGTTTACGTCTAAAGTTGGTAAATGATGTCTCGATCTTTTAGTATTTAAACATCGGCTCACTGTTTTAAGATATTATACAGAATATTTTTTGACGTGACAACTTCTTAAATTAGGTTGCGGCTGGGAGTCACTTATGAAAAAGTGTAACGCCCGGTAACGTTACGATAAGTCACCGAACGAGAGAGAGGTCCGCCGAATGCCTTGCGTCTCTCTCCCACTCAACTATGATCGGTCTGCCGCGCGCGCAGCACGCGGCAGACGTTGTCACGTAAAATCTTCGCCCGTAAAACCGACTTTACAGGCAACCATTTTTTCACACACGGCTGGTTAGCCCCATACTGAACCATTTCTAGTTCGTGTTATGTTAGCTAACACAACTGATATACTACATACGTATTTTATATATATACATATTTAACACCCAGACCCACAGCCAATAAATTTAGTTAAGCACAAAGATGTTGGTCGGGCCGGGAATCGAACCCGGAACCTTCTGATTGGGATTCCGGCATGGTTACCATTACGCCAACGAGGTCGTCAAAATATTAGATGTACATATTTTTAAATAATGTCTTAATTGACTGCTTACTTACTAAAGTAGTAACTTACATAAATACAAATACAAATTAACGACTGCTTGTACTAAGACTAACAGCCAGACTTACAATTTAACGTGATTATTATTATTGTTGTTATCTTAGGGATCAGTAATGTCTATGATACGTTACATTGTAAATTAGGTTATTTAAACGCTATGATGGATTGCAGTCTTCGCCATTTTACAGGAGTTCAACGACCTTTGCCAAAGGTATTGCTAATTCCTCCGGCCCCTTTCCACTATCGGACGAGCAGGGAGACGGCTAGGAGGCATCGCTATACAGTTGATGTTCCAAAAATCCGCACGAAGCGTTTCACTTTCACATATTATATTGTGCCGACCATTAAACTGTGGAACTCATTGCCGGAATCCCTGTTCCCTCTGAACTATAACCTCACTGTCTTCAAGGCGAGAGTGAATCGGTTTCTTCTAAGCAAACGCGCTCCACCCTAGATCGCAACATCACTTAACATCAGGTGAGTTTCGATCAAGCGCTTGCCTATCCACCATTAAAAAAAAAGGTCCAAACGGCAGCCTGAACATTTTTAGAATAAGTCTTTAAGCTTCATCAAAATAAAAAAATGCAGATTTGCAAACTATTTCTGAACTTCTTAATTTTATGAATTAATTTTGACTGAATACTCTAGCAAAAGATCTTCATGTATACCTTGCATAATCACATTTTAGACTACAGCGTAGCTTTATATCAGGAAAGTTGTAGTCTAACGAAAACCTATAAAGGGTAATAAACAAAAAAATGTGTATCAAAAATGTTTGTTTTATATGCAACGATTATTTTTGGCCTAATACTACAATTTAACTAACTTAGTTTCCTTCCTCTCATTCTTAAACGTTTAACCCAGGAGGTCCTTCTAGTTAAAACAAACTGTTGTCATAAGATGTCCAGTGTTATTGGATACCTTTTAACTAACATTAAAATTAATGGCCATTTACGCAGCTTTTAATAAAAATGACGTAGAATTAAAATAATAATCGCAATATCGTTACACCGTTTATCAAATATAATTAAACTTGGAACCCTTTGGAAATATTTTTAAAGATTTTTATAAACGCTTTGCGCAGGAGTTGCAGTTAATGCGGCAGATGTGTTAGGTGCCTCGTTTGAACGAGCGAGTGCACAATAGAATGAAATTACCCTGCTCATTTTATAAATACGAAAGTTTGTGTGTGTATGTAAGTAGTGTGTTTGTTACTACTTCACGCTCAAACGGATGTGCTGCTCTATGGTAGTCCATAGACTACTTTATCCCGGACCTTTTTTTTTGTAACACCGCTAGATGATTAATAATAAAATACTAACGTAAGCTACCCCATAACCAATTGGAAAATCTAAATATAAAGTCCATGTAAACTGTATGTCTAAGTTGTAATATTCTTTACACATTTAATTCAATTTTCTTGCTCGCCTCTCGGTGTTACCCGTACTTATAAAAAATAGCCAGCGTTCAAGAATCAAGATGTAAACTATTTCTATATTTCAATTAAATCATTTTAGCCGCTACTGCGAGAAAAATAACAAACATACACTTGCACACAAAAGTTTGCATTGTTAATATTAGTAGGATAAAACTAGTATTAAATATTATTTACTTTATTCATGTTTTTTTTTAATTACACCTATCGCAGGTTTTAGATATTTGGTTTTGTAATTTATTGATGTTTAGTTTTAATTTATTAATTTTATTTATTTAAGTTTTGTACTTGTCTAAGACACTGGAGCGTTCCATTGCAGCACGAATGTTTTTGCAAGGCCGGGGTAGGAGCACGTGACCACATTTTTAATTGGCCTAATTAGATCAAAGGTGTCACCGAATGCTACAATGTAAAGCAGTATATAAGCTTTGTCAATCTGAGGAACGGACGATACTAAATTTCTGTATTTAATTTTATAACAGCTTCGTCGGTATGGTGGCAAAATTTGACATTGGGTATGTGTGCTCTGTTTCTCTTCTTTTGTTTCATGTATTAATTGAATTATCTGCTCAAAATATTTTTCAACTGATAATTACTGGCTTACGTTTTGTTCTTGCTTTGGGTTAAACCTATGTATTGTAATCAGTAATCATAATAACACCTTGAATATTTAAATAACTGCCCAAAAATAATACCCTTATAATATAAAAAAAAAAAATATAAGATCTTAACATAACATTATTATTTTTAATATATTTATTTATTATTTTTCAATTTCTTTCATGCCGAAATCATAACGTTGCCCTCTATAATACTTGTATATTAAAATATTAACTAATAACCACAGTTCTTCACCCCTGTTGAACAGAAATAAATTAATTTAAAACTATATCTAATCTTAAAATCAGTGTCAGTGGGAAATAGTACCTACTCAAAACGCCAATCGAGTTACCTCTTTATATAACAACACTGATACGCTGTGATGTGTGTGTTGTGTCTTTGGTAGGTATAAAACTCGATTACTGACTTTGACACTATACTGTGTCAAAAGTGACACCGCTACATACGGAACCGTTAAATGATAAATAGCGCTCGCTCCTGGCAGTTTTATGACGTGGACATGTCTGAATGTTGACACGGTAGGTGTGTAAATTAAAAAAAAAGTGTGCTAATTGCTAATTGAAAAGCTTATCAGACTAGAGTGATACAAGATAGCGATGGACAAGGTGTTTCATAACATTGAGAACGTAACTTTTGTTTTATTTTTTAATAGGGACTATTTTCGCATTTTTAATATACTAGCGACCCGCCCCCCGGCTTCGCACGGGTACAATGCTTATAAATATAATTCACTGCAGAAAAATATTCTATAGACCTTTCCAATGTGTAAAAATAATGAGTAAATTATTTTGATAAATCTCGTAGGGCCTGCGTTTGCAATGTAAGCTAAAAAAATTATAATTAACGACTCCACATTAGAAACCTTAAAAATATCAGTTGTCCACTATTTAATGGATTTTATTATCCATATAAACCTTCTTCTTGAGTCTATCTAATAAAAAAAATGCTTCAAAATCCGTTGTTCAGTTTTAAAGATTTAAGCATGCAAAGAGACATAGGGACAGAGAAAGCGACTTTGTTTTATACTACTATCTTAAGTTATATATTTATTATGAATGTATGTGTATATAAATTAAATTTTAGTAATAAATAATTGTAAATTGACTTGCCCAGTACGGTGCGATAGGTTAATAAACGATTTGATTACTATGTAGTGAAGTAGGAAGTACGATGTTTTGGCAATAGTGGCGATTCTGCGGCACACACGACTAAACTAAATTTAAAGAAGCCCCGTCTCTTTTCATCTTAGGTGGCCAGAAAGAGACGGCACGTTCTGAACCACACACAAAACAACTTAAATCACGTCAAATATGAAAAATGTAAGCGATTTTAGAGCGCACCCAATTGTATCAGCTCTAAATCTGAAGTGTTTGACGTGATTATTGATGTTTTGTCTATGGTTTAGATCGTACCATCTTTTTTTGGTCATTTATGACGAAAAGAGACAGAGCTACTTTAAATTTAGTTTCGTCGTGTGTGCCGCTGAATCGCCACCACTTGCTTACTTTAGAATTTGCTGCAGTCTTCACAAACAGAAATAAAATACAGTAACCCACAACAAAAACCCCACAGTGTCATAATACCCAATTAACTATTTTCAACTCAGGTAATTAATATTTTGCTCGTTCGATTACAGTCTCAATTTATAGATGATTGCCATGTGAGCTGATCAGCTATCTACTTTACTTTCCATTGTGTGAGTGGTTTCCGTGGTTCAGATTGTTATGGCAATTTTATTGTGAAGTTAGCAGATTTTTATGGTTATTGAAATAAGCTGTAATATTGATGCACATACGATTTAAAATTGAAAGGAACTAACTTGTTAGATATTTATGTACATTGTAGCGCCTGTAGCTCGGCTAGCTAAGGTGATCTTACGCGATCATCGAGGTTAACAAATTAACGGCTAAGCAATGCTCGATGCGTTCAGTCTTTGGATGAGTGACCATGCACAAGACGTGTCGTTTCAAAAGTGGCATTTTCATCTGGGCGGTACCGTGAGTCGGATGACACGTTAAATCTTAGGCCCCGGCTGACTGTTATTAGACAAGCAACTCTTTAAGCCAAGCCACTAAGCTCATAATGAGACAGCTCAGTTGTTTTTTTTTTTTTTGACACATTCATTCACGGCTTGTTAGCTCCATACTGAACCATTTCTAGCTCAAATCAAATCAAATCAAATCAAAAACGTTTATTTTGTCAAAGGTTACATAAAGATTAAAAGTAATAGGAATCCAAAGGCTCCCAAAGTAGTTTTAAAAACTGTGTTATGGGAGCCCATGGCTTCTCCCAAGCTTAATCTACGTTAACAGTGAACTTATGCTAAAGTACTATACTATATAAGATAATTTACGCTATTTATACTAAAATAAAATAAAAAAAAAATAGACTAAAGCCACAATACTAATACTAAAATATATTACCCTTTAACATTGTGTGTGTATGTGTGTGTGTATATGTATGTGTGTGTGTGTATGTATGTGTGTTTGTGTATGAGTGTGAGTGAATGTGTGTGTGTGTGGTTGAGTGTGTATGTATGTATGTCAGTGTGAGTTACTTAACTTTAAGATGGTCCAAATAACTCTTGTAGCATTTTTTCCAAACCTAAATAATTAAATTTCTTCAACCAGGTAAGTAAAACCTTTTTCAACTCGTTATTACTATACTTCTTAATTTTGCATTCTTCATTAATTTTATCATACAGCTTAGTCACAATGGAATCGAACTTCTTTTGGGCAAAGGTAGTTCTAGTAACAAGACATGTGCTACGGTACGTACGACTAGCCGGAGGATCAGGTAAATAAGGTGCAGTTATTTTATGGTATCGTCTCATGCTTTCATAAATAAACAATTTTCTTACACTAAGAACATTAGCTATTGAGTATATATCGTCCGTGGGGTGTCTAAAAGGCAAATACAAGAGCACTTTTAATACTGCACGTTGTGCTCGTTCGACTGGCATCAAGTTAGTTTTGGCTGCAGTGCCCCAAGCACAAATGCAGTATCTAGTTATACACTCACACAGTGCTTTGTAAGTTTGTATCACGGTTTTACGTTCAGCAACTGTTCTTAGTGTTTTGAAAATATAAATTAACTTTCTAAGCCTAGGTACTAGGGTCGATAAATGTATGTTCCAGTTAAGTTTATCATCAATATGCACACCAAGGTATTTTATCGACTCCACTCGATTCAGTTGATCACACTTGCATTCATTTGGATGTAAATTTCTATTGCATGGGTAGGTATGTATTTTTAGTTTGGTTATTGGGTTTCTTTTTCCTAGTGATCTCATTGCAAAGCACATGTACTTTGTTTTGGATGTGTTTAGGGTAAGTAAATTGTTTTCTAACCAAATTGTAACCATTGATAAACATTTTTCGGCTAACTTTACTGTATCATTCCATGTTTTGTCGTGTATGAGAAGCACAGTATCGTCAGCAAACATTATCAAGTCAAGTCCAGGATGTATAGTTTTACACAGATCATTTATATAGACAAGAAAGAGTAAAGGACCCAAAGTGCTTCCTTGAGGGACCCCGTAAAGAATATTATACTTAAATAATATTATATAATAATATGAAGAAGTTAGATATATAAGTGTAAGAAGCTCTTAAAAAGCCCCGACAACACATTTTGGTTGAATTTAACATTTAATACAGTGTATAGTTAGTAGTAGTTAGTATTAGTATAGTTCTAGAATTGAAGAACCCTAAATTGTTATTTTCAGGAAAAAGAGTAATATTAAACATTGTGAACTGTTCACGTAAATCATCTTAATATTTTCGCGTAGAAAACGGTCACACTTACTTATTATTAAAAGTTGGAATGAGTTTCAGTTTCGGTGCTTTCCGAGCACCATCTTCAGTGGCGAGTGTTACACGGACCTAATAATAATAATTATGTAAGTGTGACCGTTTTCTACGCGAAAAACCGTAATATTCTTCGTAAACTTCCTATACAAATCAATCTACCCTCTTTAGTTGAGAAGTCTAGCAAAAACTTAATTTCCCGAACACCTATCGATACCGCAGACGGGTGTCAGACACCTGCGGTGTTGCCATAAAACAAGCTATCACGTGGAAAAATACTTTTAATTGCCTTGAGAGCAGAACACAAAGGTAGTTAATGATGTTTATTACCTATTACAAGCCGCTATAGCTTCATGAAGCGTTTAGCGATACGTGAAGATCCGGTTCCAATGGAACCCCTGGATAAGATTACTTACAATTCAAATGTCTTAGTAATTATATCTTTATCGTAAAAAAAATATATGCAAAATTATTATTATTATTACATTATACAAGCAAATAAGTTTATCTTGGGAGTTAAGTAGTTTATTGTTTTGTAGTTAGATATAAATTAATTAAATTTCACTATTTAGGCATTGATGTATTGATAAAATAGTTGTATTCAAAAGCACCTGCTATATTTTGCTTTCATACATTGTTCCACTCCTGGTAATTTTTTCAACTTCTTCCGAAAATCTATCACTATGACGACCTCGTTGGCGTAATGGTTACCATGCCGGACTGCCAATCAGAAGGTTCCGGGTTCAATTCCTGGCACGGCCAACATCTTTGTGCTGAACTAAATTTGTTGGTTGTCGGTCTAGGTGTTAAATATGTATCTATATATATTGTACTTTACTTTTAGTTATTAATTTTAAATATGTTATTTTTTTGGTTGTATTATAAAGATATATTAATTCTATTCTATTATTTATAAAATGTATGTATATATAATTATGTAGTATATCAGTTGTGTTAGCAACCATAATACGAACTAGAAATGGTGTAGTATGGGGTTAACCAGCCGTGTGTGAAATGTATCAAAAAAAAATATATATTTCTTGTAAAAATACTTATTTTGTCTTCTAGTTAGAATTAGTAAGATAACAAACAATTCATCATCATCATCATACACAGCCAGTTCTCTCCCACTGCTGGGAATAGGCCTCTCTTCTAACATACCATTCATCTCAATCCTGTGCCAATTGTATCCAGGTTTCACCTACGAATGATATTATGTAGTCGACCCATCTTGCCTGCGGACGACCGACGCTCAAATCAACCATGGCACTGCAAAAAATAATAACTAATTTTAAACTGTAATAATATAACTAAATTTTTTTAACTGCCAATCAGAAGGTTCCGGGTTCGATTCCCGGCACGGCCAACATCTTTGTGCTTAACTAAATTTGATGGCTGTGGGTCTGGGTGTTAAATAATAAATGTATCTATGTAAAATTGTATATGTATGTATATTTACTATATCGGTTGTGTTAGCTACCATAACACGAACTAGAAATGGTTCAGTATGGGGTCCAGCCGTGAGTGAAATGTGCCTTAAAAAAAAGTAAATAAAAAAAAATTATACGGGACCCGTCTCCCTCAAACCAGTTTTCACCCCTACCACACGTTTCCAACACAGTTTAAATTACCATATCCAGACTTCGCTATTGTCTTAAGCAATAAAATAGAATAAAATCACTAGTGAGTCAAAGTGATTTGCGCTTAACAACTGTGGAGCCCGTTAACATGGAAAAAGCATTAAAAATGCGCAGTTATAGCTTATTCACGCTATGCCAAATGGCTGGGATGTGCCATTCGATCGTGCTGTACGATTTTTGTGGTATTTTTATAGCTTATCGCTTCACAAGTTTGATTCATTTAGCATTTATAATGGCTTTACGGATATCTTCTTTATTTTTAAATGTTTTGAAATGTTTTAGGTTGTTCTTTTGTTTTTTTTTTTAATGTTATGGACCTTATGAGTATGACATGGTATTTTAAATTACGGTCTTTTTTGTTACGTCTACCTTACTTCTACGACTTAAAAAAAATATAAACATATATTATGTACTATGAATTAAAAAACAAGAAATGGTTCGATAGAATAAAATAATATAAAATGATATTATTTTAATTCATTTAATAAGTGCTCTAGTTTTTCTTTTAATTTTACAAACATATTACCCGCGTTTTATATAAAAAGTTTATTCACAATATAACTAGCGATATACAAGAAAAAAATTATGATGATGGTCGTTTTAATCAAATGGTTTAAGAAAAAAAAAACAAAATCTACTTTTCCTACTAATAAAATTACTTTATTTATCAGTTCATTCTTCATACTACCACAGAATATGTTATAGTAACTACGGCTCCTTACCACAGATAATATCTTTGTAGAGATAGTATTAACAAATCGAAATAAGCGTTCAATACAAAATTCTGAATAAAATTCGTAATTGGGAATGACTAACATGACCAGATTTAATGAGATCGTAACAAATTGTGTTTGTTTTTTTTTTAAATTCAATTGTTCGTTTATGTCGTCTATTCTAGAATATGACAGGCATTTTTATAAAATAACCTTAAAAAATAAGACATTATTAAGTAAGCGTGGTGAGTTTAATACAAATTCATGAGACAGACAAGAGTTTAAAAATAATTGAATGGAACGCAAATATTTTTTACACAGGATTGATTAGGATTTATCATGATAATATTATTTCACCTTAGGCACTGGCCTAAAGCTGCACAGTATGGTATCGCTGAATTGTGTGATTACGCGGACTGCTTTCAAACGCCTAGCTGAATCAAGTAGTTTATTTTTAAAAAAGGATACAACATTATGTATTTCATTATGTTGACGTTTTCTGATAATACCTGATAATAGATGTTTTCTCCTTAATGCTGCATATGAATGGGGTAATCAGTGTTCTTAACAAAAGCCTATGTGTGAGAATGTATGGTTTTTGCGTCAATTATCAAGGTGACGAGAATGACAAGTATCATTTCTCTATTGTTAACTTGCATTGAGTGTTTCTATGAATCTAGTATGCAAAAAAAAAAAACAATGTATTACATGAGTGTTTACTGTTTTTACTATAATGATTTGTTTGGGGAAGACTGAGAGCTGCAACACAGCTCCCTCTAAAGCAGCAGGCAGAGCCTCTTCTTATATATTTTAAGCATATTTTTGTGTTATAAACATTTTGTTTTTGTATTTGTATGAATATATACTCGTAGGTACAAGAGCAAGATGTTGATTTTACAGTTTTTTCACTATTAATCGTAAACGATAAAAAGTATTGAAATAATAGCTTAAATTGAAAATGATGACACATTTGAAAAAAACTCGCAAAGAGATATTGTATAAATGTTATGTTATGTCAAAGAGATATTGTATTATATAAATGTTATTGTTCAATAAACTGTTGATGAATTTATATATGAAACAAATTTAAATGACACGTATGCACACCAAATACTAGGTAATTATAAAATCGGCTTGCTTCAAACTAGCATTGCGATACCCTGATTAGGGTACATGGGATATTTTATAATTAAAAATATTGTATAACATTAAAAAATGCTATAAATGTTCTGACTTTGAATAACCTATTGACTTGGGCGTTACTTTGCGGAAATCCATTGTAAATAGATGACAAAATTAAATATTTAGTGTATTTCCGCTGTGATCACAGCTAAATATTTAATTTTGTCTTCTATTTTGACTTTGACTTTGACTTGGGTGGTTTGAAAACAATTGGCACCAGAGCTTGGCCTCAAACAAACTACGAGTAAACGATCTTTTAGTTTGCGTTTTTGCCTTAGCGGTTTTCAGTCTAATCAGCCGTATAACATTACTAGTTCCTTCCATTTTACCAAGAAGACCAATTACCTAGGCAAAACGTCACGAGTAGCGGTTTTGGAATACAATGAAGTATCATGTTTCATTCATAGCATTATCAGTAAGAAAAACTGATAACACTATTTATGCCCTTTTACGGGAAACATGACAGGCGTAACTGTCAATTAAAAATTGTAACAAAATTACAAAAGCGGGTAGTTTTGTACAAAAAGCTTTTTAGGAAAGATATTTATGAGCTTTTTGCAAGTTTTTAACGATTTTCGTTTGACATTATTTTACTTAGATGTATGTTCATTAAATTTCTAAGTAATAGTAACTTTGTTAGTTTTTCTTCATATGTTTAACATTTAACAAATGATAGCGATCTTGTACTCAAATGTAGGGGGTAGTAATTTTATTAAAAAGAGTCAAAATGGGAAGTACCTAATTATATTTTTAAAGATTTGATAACAAAGACACTTGTAATATTGACTAGAAACAAGGTGTTAAGTTGTTAGTACCTTTCAAAATGAATGAAAAGAAAATATACATATAAGGCACAGCTTAAATAACAGATATTATTTAAGGGTATGGTTCATACAACAAACATGCTTTTACGTTTTTTTATTTTAATAATATTTTTTTTTACACACTTAAAATACACATACAATATCCTAATAATATTAGAAATGCGATAGTTTGTGTTTAAGTAAGTAAGTGTGTATGTTGATTACTTCTTTACGCTCAAATAGCAGTGCCGATTTCAATGAAATTTGGTATAGAGATATAAAACCTTGGATTAACCCAAAGGTTACTTTTTAACCGGAAATAAAAGCGCGTAACACCGCGGGGCGTAGTTAGTTTAATTACTCGTATATACGTTAGATATTTTTTAAAGGTAGCAAACTAAAACAATTAATTTCATGCGCATTTCCTTTTTTTCCATATTCTACAAATGCAAATGTTTAAAAAAACAACGAACCAATAAATAAACAACAAAGTAAGGACTATAAATCATCATACGTTTCCTTAAAAGTAACTTTACTGGGTATTGAAGAAAAAAAAACAGAACTGTCTCAGTGATTCACTATACATGGCTGCTTATGTTTTATGTTAATGCGCCAGTTAACCGTATACGGTGGTTAATGGGTTTCGCATGGCGATTTGTCTGTTTTGACATCGGTCGTGTGTTTTATTAATGTGTACGGTAGTTTAACTACAGTAGAAACTCGATTATCCGGCCCTCAGTTATACGGGTTCGCGATTATCCGGACTACAGACCAAATGTCCAATCGTATTTTTGCAAGCATTAATGTGTACGACGGAACTGGCATCACCCAGCCCGCGCCGGGTTCTCATCGGTAATATAAAAAAAAACTATTTTCTCTATACTTTCGATTATCCGAATATCTAATGACATTAATTAGTCCGGTTAATCGAGTTTCTACTGTATACCTATGCCTACGATATTCACTATGGACAAGGAATTTTGCCTATCAAAGATGACCATCGCAAAATGTCGGTAGTTTTCAAAATTTTTGAAAAGGTAACACAAGGGTGGCTCAGCCAGACGTGTAGCCATCTTACGTACTGCAAGACGTGGGTTCAATCCTGCCAATGAACTTCAGCCATCGGTGAAGGAAAACATCGTAATGAAACCATAGCATAGTAATAGAGTTTATTCTAGTGCTCACTTACCTAGCTTAAATCTGTAGCTAAGTACAATGCTGTTTTCTGGCAGCCTCCTTGAGAGCCAATTACTCATGACTAAGCATGCTCCACCTCAGGGCAAAGTGTCAGTAACTCCTAGCCTAACAAATAATAGTCATAAAAAAAATTAGGACACATTTCACACACAGTTGGTTAGCCCCATACTGAACCATTTCCAGTTTGTGTTATGGTAGCTAACACAACTGATATACTACATATACATACATATTTTATATAGATACATATTTAACACCTAGACTGACAGCCATCAAATTTAGTTAAGCACAAAGATGTTGACTGGGCCGGGAATCGAACCCGAAACCTTCTTTTTCTGATTGGCAGTCCGGCATGGCAACCTTTACGCCAACGAGGTCGTCCTATCTAGCTGCTCAGTAAATACATATGAAAGATGATACAGTATTCCATTATATGCATGCAGTATACCAACTTTGACAAAGTGGCAGCATATTATGATTACTTCTAGATAAGTTTTACATTTGTTATTGTTTTCCTGACCCTAATTATCTATTGCAAATAACTATTCGATTATTTTATTTCACAAATCATTTGTAATTGTTCGGTTCTCATAAAGGCATTATTGTGAAACGAGGGTAGAACTACAAAACCTGCAGTCCGCGCGTCGCGGCCTGAGGCAGTCACTCTGGAATCGCATGGGAGTCAACCCGCGCTCGTATCATTACCGCGCCGTAGTACAGAGTTACTCTCTTATATATCCTAAATCGTGTCGCGCGTCGCTTCACCGACGAGGATATTTTTCTGTGTACAATACTGTTCTGCATTTCAACAAGGAGCTTGACGATCGTGACCCACCGAGCTGCCGCCAGACGCGAGGAGTTGTCCCGGGGAGTGGCGTCGTGGATAAAAGGTACGTGGTGCTATCTAAGTTTCGCAATTTTCTTGTGAGAATCAGAACTTGCAACAGTCCACTCATTTTGTATCGAACAGTAATATTATACTCATTGTATACAAAAACCTATACTTATGCGACATTGACTGATTACTAAAAGAAACTCCCACATTTGTTTATCTAGTCAATAGATTAATATCAATATTGCAACTTGAAATTACTTGCAATCTTATTTCCAAATCTATTTTGAGTAACTTAAGATTTCTTCTTCTAACTTAACACTTGCGAAGAAAATTCTACTTTATTCTCTAAGTGTTAAAGGTGGGTTTGAATGAGCCAACTTTTTTGGTCAAAGTAATCTAAGTACACAATAAGTGCAACAAACATTAATCATACGCGACCGAATTGTTTTAGATCTATTCTCGTTCGTTGTTGGAATTAGAGCTTTATTTAAAGACATTAAAGTTCAAAGTTGAACGCTTGCTTATTAGAATTCAAAGTACAGGGTAAGTGCGGGAAAAATTGACATTTAAATGCTTAAGTGGAAGTGAAAGGCTGAGAATAGGGTATTTTTGATTAAAATTGGAATATAATTGCGTCTCCCACGTTGTGCTGAGGCTGCGCGTATTATTCAGGTGTTTTTTGTCGTTTAGTCTCGGGTCGATGGCTTCTAAATATTTTATATCCGGCCTTGTAATGTTTTAGTTTTATCGTAATCTAATCTATTAGGTTAATGGCTGAAGTTCTCTGTCAAAGGGCAATGTTTTTCCTCTTTAACTTAGCTAAAAAAGCGAGTGGTTAAGTAGGAATAACGTCCCACTTGAATCAGACGGCCCGTGGTTTGATTCCGACCCTACACCAAATACTTGTTATTCAAGTTTTGTGTTGGTTTTACATTCGTTTTACGGTGAAAGAAAACATCGCGAGAAAAGCGACATGTTTGAGGACTACAATATCCGAAGATGTGTGTCATCCACCAACCCAAACTTGGCCAGCGTGGTAGATTATGGCCTCCTCGTAAGAGAAGCTGGGACTCGGCCCAGCAGTGGGAACGAATAGTGGGCTGCTTAAGACATGCATGCTTATGCTAACTAACCTATAATGTCTCACTCTTGGGCAAAGATCCCTACGAATGGTCTCCACGCTTTTCTATCCTGGGCCGCTTCTTACGTTGAGTTATTTTTCTTGTCTGTTTTGTTGCAGATTTACAATAATTCTTTTGCATTGTACACATTTAAAACAGTTGTCAAGGAAGATTTTGTAGTAAAGAAATAAAGTCAAAGTCAATCATTTATTGCAGAATTAAATGTTATGTAACAATCTTTGCTTAAATAATACTTAATATACCCATGGTTAGGGTGTAGCAATTTAGATTTGGAGCGGGCCGATAAATAGTTAAGTAAGCCAATACTATAGGTTTTAGTTGTTGCGATCTGCGGTATTATCTGCATTTATCCCGCATAAATAACCAATTCTAGCCTATGTGTTAGTCCCATTAAGCTATCAACAAACAAAATGTTGATCTTGATCTTTTCAATCGTTAGTACGGAAAGGAATCACAAACTTTCTCTTCGTAATATTTAAAAAAATTGATGTAAGATTTTCTATTATTAAAAAATACTGGTGGCGATTCAGCGGCACACACGACTAAACTAAATTTAAAGAAGCCCCGTCTCTTTTCATCTTAGGTGGCCAGAAAGAGACGGCACGTTCTGAACCACACATAAAACAACTAAAATCACGTCAAATATGAAAAATGTAAGCGATTTTAGAGCGCACCCAATTGTATCAGCTCTAAATCTGACGTGTTAGACGTGATTTTAGATGTTTTGTCAATGGTTTAGATCGTACCATCTCTTTTTGGTCATTTATGACGAAAAGAGACAGAGCTACTCTAAATTTAGTTTAGTCGTGTGTGCCGCTTAATCGCCACCACTTTCTCATCATTTTCTCCTAAAACCCTATCTATATTATTCAGATTTATGACAATCAAATCTTTGCCTCCTACTTCTACTTATAAGGCAACTAGTTTTCTGCTTGCAAATTAAATACGCACATTCTATGCCATATCAATTAGCTACATACATAATCAGACATAATTACTACAACCACATTATTAGATATATGTAGTTAGTATGTGTATACAAGTGTGGTAGTTAATAGTGTGTATTCTATGCTTAGCGATTGGTTATCATGAACGAGCGTATAGACCTGTAAATACCATGACATTAGCGCCAACAGCTCAGCAAACTAAGGCGATTTGACGCGATCGTCACAATACGGTACTTATCTTATATATAAAATTTCCGTGTCACAGTGTTTGTTACCGTACTCCTCCGAAACGGCTTGACCGATTTTTACCAAATTTTATATGCGTAATCAGTAGGTCTGAGAATCGGCTACTGCATATCTATTTTTAAGGCAAAATAACGTTTGCTGGGTCAGCTAGTTATTTATAAAAGTCAATTTTCACCGCATAAATAGTCACAATAATAACTCAAACTTCACACAAATTTACAACAATTATTGAAAGTTTACATTAAGTATGTATTAAAGTCATTTTATTTTTTATTTCAATCTTTGTTCACGCTAGAGTACGCATAATTCTTTCATATCTTTCTTGAAGACCATGAGACACTTGGACATAAAGAGAGTTTCTAGCTATATTATTATGTACCTACATATAGTTTTAGGGTTCCGAACCTGACTGGTAAAATCATATAATAAGTTATGGCACATAATTTATAATGTGTTGTTACTTTTTATTGACTTTTAGCTATTATCTATTATAGCGGGGCGTCGATGAACTACAAGAAAAAAGTAGACACCGGGTCCCACTACAAAATATTTATTTACGGAAGCGTCTTAGTATTTAGTATACAGTACAGTATAGTCCAGCGTTACATAAGAAAATATATAATATTAGTGTGAACCGCGGAGCGCGCAGGCGGCGCGCTCGCTAGTGATCGTGCGACTCCTTTTAATTCTTTCAGAGCGTCGCATGCGCGCTATAGCGGGGGACGGGGTGCGAGGGCTAACATTAGGGATGCGCGCTATACTATTTATATTTACCCAATAAAGAGTTTATATAACTATCCGAAGCACGAATTTGTCTAAACGTTCTATAACTTAATTTTTACCTCCATATATGAGTTAGCCTCGCCTGTAGCTCGGCTAACTAAGGAGATCTGACGCGATCATCGAGGTTAAGCAACATTCGATGCCAACGGTCTTTGTATGCGTGACCATGCGCCAGACTGACATTATGCAAAGTTAAATTTTCATCTGAGCGCTATCGTGAGTCGGATGACATGACTTATGTCCCAGTTTGGGACTTTGGGCGGCTTGAAAACTCTCAACACCAGAGCTTGACCACTAATTCTCGACACGGCCAACATCTTTGTGCAAAACTAAATTTGTTGGCTGTGGATCTGGGTGTTAAATATGTATCTTTATCAAATATGTATGTATGTATATGTAGTATAACAGTTGTATTAACTACCATAACACAAAACTAGAAATGGTTCAGTTACAGTAACAGTGGGGTTAACCAGCCGTGTCTGATATATATGTAAATAAAGAAAATAAAAAAATAAATAAAAAAAAGACCAGAAAAATATGTATAAAGATAAATTAACACAACTGATATTTATAGCATAATATTATTTAATGTGACATAATAACGCATAATAAATTATTGCACAATATACGTAAACGAAGTAAAGTAAAGGCGGCAGTTCTTTTAACTACCTACTTGACATTTAAACTTTGACAGGTGCATGTTGAGTTTGATTAAAAATCGCTTACATTATTTAAAAAAACAAAATTGATACAGTTCCTGTGTGTGGTCTTCATTATGATTAATAAAATTAATGGTTTATTTAGAACTGTTATTAATTAGTACTATTTAAAGTTTCTTGTTCTATCTAGTACCGTGCCTTGGTACTGGGGCTAAGTATTTTGACTTATTTTTGTTTTGACGTGACAACGTCTTAAATTAGGTTGCGGCTGGGAGTCACTTATGAAAAAGTGTAACGCCCGGTAACGTTACGATGAGTCACCGAACGAGAGAGAGGCCCGCCGAATACCTTGCGTCTCTCTCCCACTCAACTATGATCGGTCTGCCGCGCGCGCAGCACGCGGCAGACGTTGTCACGTAAAATCTTCGCCCGTAAAACCGACTTTACAGGCAACCATTTTTTTTTACACTAGTTGTGCCCCGCTTTGTTATCTACGTTAATCCAGGATTAAAAATAACATATAAAATAAGAAATAAATATTAGGACACATTCACACACGGTTGGTTAGACCCATACTGAACCATTTCTAGCTCGTATTATGGTTGCTAACACAACTGATATACTACATATACATACATACATATTTAACACCCAGATCCACAGCCAACAAATTTAGTTAGGCACAAAGATGTTGACCGGGCCGGGAATCGAACCCGAAACCTTCTGATTAGCAGTCCAGCATGGTAACCTTTACGCCAATGAGGTCGCCTACGTATTAACCTAGGGTCAAATCATTATTGTACGTACTGCCAAGGTGTGGAACTCCTTGCCAAATGCCCTGTTCCCCGAAAACTATAATCTTGCGGTTTTCAATGCACGAGTGAACCTGTTTCTTCTGGGTAAGCGCGTTCCACCTTAGATCACAATTTCGCTTACCATCAGGTGAATTTTGATCAAGTGCAAACCCACAATAGTCCAAAAAAAGCTCCTATTATATAGCATACCAAATTTAATCGAAATCGTTTATCATAATAAATAAATAGGTCGAAGCGTTTGAGTGTGAAGGAGTAACATAGATTTTGAAGTTAAATACGCATCTTACGGGAACCAGTATTGTTTTCGAGATAAAAAATGGCTATGTTTATAAATTAGCCAAAAAATTCTGAATGCCTATGGCAATCCTAAGTTCGACCTATATAGTACAACTTTTTTCATAATTAAGTTTATTAACACTAAAAATAACATTCTTGATCTTAATATGATTTATGATTTATCTACAAGTATGAAACTATTGTTATTAGATGTATGCTATAAATATTTATATTTAATTAATGTAAGTGGTCTATGTACCGTTTAATTAAATTCAATAAATAAATAATAAGATTTTACATACAAACCTACTAGTGTTGTGACTCGAATATCGTAAACACAATGTTTACTATACGAAAAACACAACTTTTTTTCATAATTGAGTAGCGTATCAAACAAATGCTTTGGAATTCGTTCACACTAAAAGTCACATATTTGTGATCGTAATATGATTTTACATATAATCTACTAGTGTTGTGACTTGGATATCTTAAGCACATTTTAACTATACGAAAAACTCATCTTTTTTCATAATTGCGTCTTATTAACACTAAAAGTCACATATTCGTGATCTTAATAAGATTTTACATACAATCTACTAGTGTTGTGACTCGAATATCGTAAACACAATGTTTACTATACGAAAAACACAACTTTTTCATAGTTGAGTCTTATTAACACTAAAAGTCATTATATTCGTGATCTTCATAAGATTTTACATACAAACCTACTAGTGTTGTGACTCAAATATCATAAACACATTTTTAACTATACGAAAAACACAACTTTTTTTCATAATTGAGTCTTATTAACACTAAAAGTCACTTTCCTAATCTTAATAAGATTTTACATACAATCTACTAGTGTTGTGACTCGAATATCGTAAACACAATGTTTACTATACGAAAAACACAACTTTTTCATAGTTGAGTCTTATTAACACTAAAAGTCATTATATTCGTGATCTTCATAAGATTTTACATACAAACCTACTAGTGTTGTGACTCAAATATCATAAACACATTTTTAACTATACGAAAAACACAACTTTTTTTCATAATTGAGTCTTATTAACACTAAAAGTCACTTTCCTAATCTTAATAAGATTTTACATACAATCTACTAGTGTTGTGACTCGAATATCGTAAACACAATGTTTACTATACGAAAAACACAACTTTTTTTCATAATTGAGTCTTATTATAGCGCATCAAACAAATGCTTTGGAATTCGTTCCACGAAAACTCGAAGTACCGTCGGCAGCAAAATTACGATGAAGCGCTAGTAATCGCTGCGATTATTGTTAATTATGTACAAAAAAATTGTTATATATTTTTATTTTTCGACGCGCCTCTATTATTGTATTTTTGTATTTCGAATTCGGTTCGGTTTGCGGCAATTTTCCTGTCAATAAAGGCTTGGATTTCTTTGTTCGGCGCTTCATTTCCTAGAACGAATTTGTAACAAACGTGAAATTTAAATTTTGTTTTTAAGATCTTATTTTTCTTTTCATTGCATTTCATTTTACTGGCTTAACACAGTCTGAAAATTTAACCTCACCAATAATATTTTAGCTTAAGCTAAAATATGGTTAGTGAGGTTAAATTTACGCTTAAACGTAGGTCTTAAATTTGATTAAATTTGTAACAACCGCAAAAATGTACTTTTGCGGTCCTATTTAAATTTTATTGAAATCGTACGTAAAATATATGAATTTTGTTTTAAGGTCTTGTTTTTCTTTTTATTTTATTATATTTCATTTAATTACATCTTAATCTTAGCTTTAGTGTCTGAAACTTTAGTACAAAGTAAATAAATTAATAATATAAAAAAATATTATATATGTAAAAAAAAGTATTAATCTATGTAGTATACAATAAATTCATTTTTTTCCTACACACTTTTTGTGCTAAATAAAAAAGTATTTTTTTTCTGACATTTCTAATTTGACCAAATTTATCTGGCAACCCTACTAGCGGCAATATTAAACCCACTACACCCGTACCGCGGGCAACATTTAAATGGCTTATCATTACGTAATTACTATCATTGTCTACACACACATACACACTACACTCACACACAGATACCCTGTCAATCATAATCAGTCGAACTCCTTTCGGTGTACAAGACTAGTAAATAAAAAGATTTGAACCGTTTCTGTGTATTGAATTTAATTAGGCTACCGCGCGATTTGTGAATCTAGTCCTATAAATCCTACTATAGTCATACAAGTTATTATTCTGTGCAATAGTCTAGTCAACAAGTGCCTTTTTGGTCAACTTTTTTCAGCAGTCTCCGAAAATTATGATTGAGGTGTCATTCGATTCGGAATGGTATCTAGATAGTTTTCGAAAAACAATGAATAACTAACTACTAATATTATAAATGCGAAAGTTTTCGTGTAAGAGAGTATGCTTGTTACTTCTTCGTGCTCAAACGGCTGAACCAATTTTGATAAAATTTAGTGTGAAGGTAAGGTTCCACTTTGGATTAAAACATAGCCTATTTATATCCCAAAAATAATTGTGGTTCCCGTAGGATACGCAAATAACTTCAAAATATATTATTATGTTACTCCTTCACGCTCCAACGGCTGGATCGATTTTGATGAGGTTTACTATGAAGGTAGGTTAGACATTGGATTAACACATAGGCTATTTTTTATCCCGGATTAACTTCTTTTTCCCGGTATAACGTGGGTAATACTGCGGGGCGCAATAATATTAGAAATGCGAAAGTTTGTAAGTGAGTAAATGTGTATGTTTGTTACTTCTTCACACTTCAACGGCTGAACTTATTGCGATGAAACTTAGTATGGACATAGTTTAGACCTTGGATTAACACATTGGCTACTTTTTGTCCCGGATTAACGCGGGTAGCAACGCGAGGCGCAGCTCTTAATAAACTGAGCTAGCGGTGTTAACCACGTTAATCCGCGATAACCGATTTATGTATTTTTTTACTCATTTCACACACGGCTGGTTAACACCATACTGGACCATTTCTAGTTCGTATTATGGTTGCTTACACAACTGATATACTACATATATATTTTATATAGATACATATTTAACACCCAGACCAACAGCCAACAAATTTAGTAATGGATAAAGATGTTGTCCGCGCCGGGAATCGAACACGGAACCTTCTGATGAGTCCGGCATGGTAACCTTTACGCCAACGAGGTCGTCAAAATTATCAATCAAATACAAATACAAAGATATCGATATTGGTCCAAAGTATAAGCTATACCGATTTTCAACCAAATTGGCTGTTGTATCATTATCTATAAAATTTGGCTAAAAAACACGTTCGTTGTAGGGTCAATTGGAGCCCCCTTCGATATGTGTTTTTTATTCCTTTACAGTATGCTCAGAAATATTTATTTTGTAAAAAAAAAACAACTTTCTGATAAATGAGATACAGCTTGGTGACGGATGGATGGACAGCGAAAGCTTAGTAATAGGGTTTCCCTTTGATACACTTTGGGTACGAAACTATAAGATAACATGTTTTTCTTATCATCAGTTTGACTTGTTTAGGAAAAGTTACAATTGCATAGATTTTTAACTTCCCTCCCATGACAAATCTATTTATTTTGTTATATTACAACTAGCTTTGTTCCAAGCATTGTTGTTATGAGTAAGTTAGTTTCTCACTTAAAAGTATAAGTTACATACATACCCCCAATGCACATATTATTTTATAATAAGTAACATAACTGATCGTTTCCTCTGCACTAATTAGCACAGAGCCACTTTTAACGAACAAGTATCATTTTGAAATCGTACTTTCTGATAGAGCTGCGCCGTCATCAATATCGATATATCGATTACTCTGTTTAATTATGTAAGAATTGTTAGCACAGAGCATTATTCCTTAAATTAGATGGGTTGGTTTTTTTGGCACCTTTGATTACCTTATTTATTTTTTTATTCTATCGATTGAACCTAAATACTTTGTGGCGTCCATTACATTTACAAATTTCAAAAACATCATACAAGTATAAATTTGTGATGACATTTTTAAATCACTAGAGCCAATAAATAAATAAAAATTTTTCAGTGCATGCAATTACAAGAACTCATAATTACGAGTACATTTAAGAATTTCTAATTAATTTATTCTAAAAGTTCACGCGCAGATCTCGTCGGCGACGGTCCGTGTAACACTCGCCCCTGAAGATGGTGCTCGGAAAGCACAGAAACTGTTGGACTCTTTCCAACTTTTAATAATAATGTAAGTGTGACCGTTTTCTAGGCAGAAATATTATCTTAATTAGCCTTACGTGGACAGTTCACAAAGTTTAATTTTAAAACCTTTTTTCAGCTAATAATTTTATCGTAAAACATCGATAAACCACTTCTTAACTCTCAACCCACACTATTACTTCTGCAATGCAAAAAAACACTAACGCGCGTAGAGCAGCGCAACTTTTCAATCAAATTTATCGCCAAAAATTATCGATAATCCAGAACTTCGCTATCACAAGGCAGCACTAGTTTCTGCAATGCGCAGGCGCACCGTTGTTTATTATTATTTATCAGAGTTTTTCCATCGACACCGTCCAGTGAGTAGCGAATCGAACCGAACCCGTGGCCCGTGACGCCTTTTAAAAGCTAACTTATTTATACCCTATATTAATTCTTTTAACTTATTGTAAGTTCTAGAAAGAGAGTTTTTAGAAAGAAATTATATATGGATTCATTTGTGTTTCTGCTTCTTTCTTTTTTATAGCGAAAGCTTTTTTATACATATACTAGCTGACCCGGCAAACTGTGTTTTGCCTTAATAATTATTTCTAAATATACAGTAGCCGATTCTCAGACCTACTGAATACGCATATAAAATTTGGTAAAGATCAGTCAAGCCGTTTCGCAGGAGTACGGTAACAAACACTGTGACACGGAAATTTTATAATAATATATAAGATTATATTTTTGACGACCTCGTTAGCGTAAAGGTTACCACGCTGGTCTGCTAGTTCGCTTCCCGGCCCGGTCAACATCTTTATGCTTAACTAAATTTGTTGCCTGTGGGTCTGGGTGTTAAATATGTATTTACATATAGTATATATGTATGTATATGTAGTATATCAGTTGTGTTAGCAACCATAATCTAGAAATGGTTCAGTATGGGGCTAACCAGCCGTGTGTGAATGTGTCAAAAAAAATAATATTTGACCATATAATAGACCTTCTTCTTAAAGGATCTTTTACCCTTAAAAAGGTCTTTTATATGGCCAAAGCTCAACTTGTGTGTTTTGTATTAAACTCCAATGTTTTGATATTCTTTGCCAAACGACAAGCTCCCTGAAAAATACAATCTAGCAGTTTCCAAGAGCGTTCCAACTTCAGAACACATGCTATATCGAATCAATATACAAATTGAAATAAAATAATCATAATCATATTTATTTGTAAAAAATATTTTACTGATTATTTTACAATAAAATATAAACAAGTATATGATGTTTAAATTATAAATATGTATGCAGATGAAGTAGACAACAAATATAGTCATTTTATCAATTAATCCTACAAATACACCTATAAATATACAACTTTAATACGTAAATTATTTATTGTTTTTCCGTTTTGAGCTCTAATAATTAAATGCGTAAAATGAAGGCGCTATTTCACTCTTCACTCCACTCTAAATACACCGTTTTAATTAATTTTTCTTCAATGTGCATGATTCTTCTTAATATGTGCTTAGTAGCCAAGCTCTTGTGTCTAGAGTTTTCAATCCACCTAAAGATCTCCTTGGTTTAAAATACATTTTGAGCATGGTCAAGATTGTCTCCATCGGCCGTTACTTAACCTTAGATCGCGTCAGACTACAGGCGCTATAGACGCTATTATACTAGTTGGAAGTAGTATTTTTAAGTTAATCTTCTTTTGAATAATGTTTGTGCATGTCGGGCTAATACCGACAAAATAAACGTAAGTGATAGCCGGTTATACAAACATTATTCAAATATGCCTTACGAAAGTTTTAATACAGTAATCTTCTTTTAATCTCCAAAATCTGTATGAGCGTCATGATTCCAAAACTCTTCGATCGCAATCGCCATCAAGCCCAAGAATATGTTCTAAGAAGTCGGCATCATTGAACAATAAAGCAGTTCTTACAACTCGGCGGTAGGAACGGAGACCCCTAATTATTTTATTAGCCGTATCAAAGAAAGGATGCTTACACATTCCTGCGATCCTAGTACTTCTGTTTACTGTTTTTGTTAATGGCTGTGATTTTGATTATGAAATATTGACGATATCGTTGGCGTAATGGTTACCATTCTAGACTGCCAACCAGAGGGTCATAGTTCGATTTCCGGCGCGGCCCATATCTTTGTGATCAACTAAATTTGTTTATTTGGTATTAAATGTGTATCAATATTTTATTTTGATTTTATTGAATAAGGCTTGTCAATAGCAAATACAATAATTCACGTACTTATTTTCTAAAGTTGATGTAGTTTTACAAACCCATTTTGAGTGATTTGAAAAATTAAATAGATTGAGTAGAAAAAAATATAACAAGACCTTAGCCTAAGCGAAGTCAGGGCGGGTCGCTAGTAAAACATTAAGAGAACTAATACGATTTTTTGACGTGACAACGTCTTAAATTAGGTTGCGGCTGGGAGTCACTTATGAAAAAGTGTAACGCCCGGTAACGTCACGATGAGTCACCGAACAAGAGAGAGGCCCGCCGAATGCCTTGCGTCTCTCTCCCACTCAACTATGATCGGTCTGCCGCGCGCGCAGCACGCGGCAGACGTTGTCACGTAAAATCTTCGCCCGTAAAACCGACTTTACAGGCAACCATTTTTTTGTTTTTGTTCTTTTGAACCTCATTATCTTGCCTTAGTTTTACGGCTGGCTCCCCCAACCCTACGCATGCGTCAGCTGACAGAATGGGGAGCCAAGCGACATATTGCACCGACCGTTAGCTAACCGGGCAATATGGTTATCTGATCATAACCAGCGATGGGCGGGTGTGAGTGGAGAAATACTAACCCCTGAAGCTATAACGACGGTGTTATAAGTTTGATGTGTCTCTGTGTGTGTGTGTGTGGTTTTGTAGCTCCCGTATGTATGGTCTTTTGATTTAGTTATTTTTGTTCCAAAGATTTTTTTTCAGGAGTGATCTTAGCTATGGTTAGATGAAAATCGGTGCTAAATAGGCCACCGCTGCAAAATGCCCGATGACTTATTTTTTACAAATCACTAAAAATAGGTATGAAATGAAAAGGCTTGACAAGTAGAATACATACACTTGACAGTTTTAAAAATCCAATATGGCCCTTAAGGAAGGCCCAGTACATAAATTGATCGTCCTTTAAGTTGAAAAAATATAGAAGCATATTCTTCTTCTTCTTCTTCTTCGTATGAGCTAAGTGGCCAAGCTCTGGTGTCGAGAGTTTTCAAGCCGCCCGAAAGCCTCTGACTTGGCTTAACGTCTGCTTGTACTAAAACTTACGGCCGGGATCTACAATTCAATGTGTCAACCGACCCACGGCAGCGCACTGATGAAAATGCCACTTGAAAAACTACAGTCTTGTGTATGGTCACCCATCCAAAGACATGTTTATATATTATCCATCATATTTTAATATTTAAATCATATTTAAATAATTACATCCATTAAATTTAAGTATTTAAAAAAATAATCATAGAAAATAAATAAGTTGGTTAAGATTTATTGACACATAAATAAAACGAATACAAGAAAACTACGTCTGATAATTTCTATAGTTAACATATTCATATTAAATATCTTTTTTTTTGCTATAATAATAAATTGCACCAACTCAAAACAAACAATGCGTATTTTGTTGATTTCAACTATCACCTTTTACGTTTGCTTCCAGTAACTTTAAATAACTTTCAATTCAATTTATCATCTGTTTACATCATAGTTGCTTAAAGTTCAACGGTATTTAGACACAAGCTTGTTTAATATCACATTTGTTCCGACACCTTTGGGCTTGAGTCAAGTAATCGATTACTAGCGACAAAGAGAAAGTACAATAAAACTAAGGTACAGTCTATGCTAGAGTTTTATTTGTGCGTTCTTGACGATAGAAATAATTTATCAAATTAAATCATTTATTAACCTTACGGCATCGCACCATGCTAGGCAAGTCAATTTACAATTATTAAATATTTAAATTTAATTTATATACTTTTTTTTTTTTTTTTTTACTCTGAATAGGTCAACGCTTGACCACAATTCACCTGATGGTAAGTGATATTGAGGTCTACGGTGGATCGCGCTTACCTAGAAGGAACCGGTTCACTCTCGCCTTGAAAATCGCTAGATTGTAGTCATTGGGGAACAGGGAATTCGGCAAGGAATTCCAAAGTTTGGCGGTTCGGACAACAAAGGTGGAGGCAAAACGTTTTGTGCGTGCCTTGGGCACCTCAACCGTAAACCGATGCCGCCTTGGCGTTTCCCTGCTCGTTCGATAGTGGAAGGGGGCGGGGGGAATCACGTCATGTAATTCAGTCGCACACTCGCCGAAATGCAACCGATAGAATACCGACAGACTGGCAACAATGCGGCGGTGCTCTAGGCTCTGCAACCTTGCTTTGCAAAGATTGTCATTGCCTATGAGTCTCTTTGCACGCCGCTCAATTGACTCCAACGCCTGAAGCTGGTACTTTGCCGATCCATCCCAAAGGTGCGAACAATACTCCATGCATGATAGAACTTGTGCTTGATATAATATAAGCAGCTGTTCCTGCGTGAAGTACTTTCGCACCTTCGAGAGGATACCCAGCTTTTTGGCTGCTACGTGAGCCATATTCTCGATGTAGGAGCCAAAATTCAGGGTTGAAGACAATGTTATGCCAAGAAGTTCAAGGCGGTCGGTAATCGGTACAGTTGCACCTCGGAAGGAAGGGACCAGGTCAAAAGGCCTCTTCTTGGCGGTGAATAGACACGCTTGGGTTTTGGCGGCATTGAACTTGACTAGATTGGCATCGCCCGATTCGGAGACTGCCTGAAGAGCCAAGTTCAAGCGCTCAACCATAGCTTCTCTATGAGACCGGATTTCGGCCGCACTGGCTCGTGCAGTGGATATGTAGCTCTCTACAACAGTGCTGTCATCTGCATACCCAAAGGTACCGGGTCTTAGCAGATCGTTAATATGCAGCAAAAATAATGTCGCAGAGAGCACCGACCCTTGAGGGACACCGGCATTGATCGCCATTAGATCCGACGAGCAGCCATCGATGACCACTCGTATAGATCTGTCCCTCAAAACACACACATACACATGCATAGAATAGAATAGATAGTCAAATTACAAATAACAATGTCAAATTACAAATTACAATGTCAAATTACAAATTACAATGTCAAATTACAAATTACAACGTCAAATTATAAATTAATTATAAATTCCAACGTCAATAAGGCAAATCAAATAATACATTACTTTTTCAATATTGTATGATAAACTCAGCTTAGAAAGAATGTGTTGATTGATCTCTGGAACTGTAATTAAAATTTTTAAAGCAAATTACTTACATTTTGCTGTTTACGAAACGACCAATTACGAAAGAAAAATTAAAAATACTATATTTTTAATTTTGTTTATACTCGTAGTAGAACTTAAAAATCAAATTGTGATATATGGAACAATGTTGGCCATGTGTCATAATTGTAATATTTTTTTGGTAAAAGTTACACGTCAAATATAGATATATACGAGTTTATATGAGTAAAAAAATATGGAACGTATGGACAGAGTATGAAATCATTTCTATCAAAAACATATAAATCTTATTTTTTAAAATAATCAAAAATTGAAAAACTATTAGAGTTGCTTGTAGAAATTATTAAGGTCCTAAATAATTTCTACAAGCAAAACTATTAAATTTATAACAAATTAAATTTAATAACAAATTAAATTTAATAACAAATTAAATTTAATAACAAATTAAATTTAATAACAAATTAAATTTAATAACAAATTAAATTAAATTTGTAATTTGGAATAACAAATTAAATTTGTTATTCCAATTATGAAAATTGGAATAACAAATTTAATTTGGACTGATAAAACAAAGAATCTATTGTTATTAGAAATGCATTGTCAAAAGCATTCCTAGAAACCCCCTAACAATTTACGCACGTGAGGCATATCTAAAAACCATAACAGAATTAGAAAGCAAGAAATTTTTAATTCTCCATTATTACACGGATTTGCTTTTTAACATCATGAAATTTTAGGTTGTTCAGCTTAAATTTCGCAACCCACCAATGATGTATGTAAATTTGGAAGATCCGGGCTACCATTAGGTGCTCTTAGACATAGCTCCAGTATTATAGGGTTTAATATTCGACAGAGGTTAATGTCTCATTGATCGGGGATTTAACCGAAAGGGCATAGATTTTTGTGTCGATTTGGCATAACTTGGATTTGTTGAAGAATAATTAAGCTTAATAACAAAGCTTATCGCGACTGCTTAATTATGTATGTATTAAATGATAAAGCAGCTTGGTTAAGTTAAAAAAACGTGAATACATATATTTTAAACCATGTCTATTGATAGTGTGAATTATTTTATTTTTGACATAAATTTTATGCGATGACCTGAGAAAAATTTATAATTTGCTAGAGCGGGTGTTTCAAAAAAAAAAACTTATAGGTCGTCTAAAGATTTTTAAAAATATATAATTATACCCATTATTTTACCAATCAAACTTATAAAATAGAATAAAATGTAATGAAAAAAAAAAATACGAGTATTATTCTGAAGCTAATGAGATTTTTAACTTACTGAACCTCAAAGGCAAGTACAGTTCGATATGGGACCGATTTAAATCCAATACTCGAGGTATCATTGCAACTAAGTATGTATACCTTGTAACTTAAAATACGTACACATGAATTTGTAACGTTATGTAAATACAGATATAATTGATTTGGTTTGATTTGAACTTATTTATGCCTGCGTATCATTTTGAATAAACCATCAGGTTAAACACAGGCTTGTCTTCTCACGCCTAATCTAAAACAAACACGCATCTATCGCCTCGAACTAACAGTGTGTTATGGTAGCCTCCTTGAGAGGTAAAGCATGTTTAGGTTATTCTAAGCTTAACCCTGCAGCCTGGGTGAAAGAATGAGGCTGCGGAATTGCCCCTGCCTGTCGTAAGAGGCGACTAAAAGGGGCATCAGACTCGAAGGTGTTCGGAGATGGGGTTCCGACACCTGCTCCATCGAGTCCGGGTTATACGACGACGGCGTCGCGTAACCGTCATCGTTGCGTGGTTGGTGAAACAATCCGGGAAAGGCCACAGCGCAGTGCAAGGAGGTCTCCGGAGTGTTTCCCGGAAGAACCCGGAGACCTCTGTTAGCACAGAGGCAGGTCACCGGGGGGGTTTTAGTGGGTACAAATCCCACATAACCTGGCTGCGCCCCATCGTAGCCAGGTATCTTGTCGAAGATTTCCCCCTCGTCAACAAAAAAAAAAGGTTATTCTAGCCTAGACATGGTCCATCGTATGCCAGAGTGTCGCTAGCTCATGTGTTTACGTGCTCGTCACATGGCGAGCCGCAAGGAGTAAAAAGGAAAAAATCCACTTCCATACCCGATCACGGATTCTGTATTTCAAACAAAATAATCTTCGTGGACAAGTAGCGTGCGTACAAGAAGCTCGAAGCTCGATACGTGCTTGCGTGTTCCGACCACGTGGTACCAACACGCAAGCGTGACGCCGTGTCAATGGATGGCGTGATGGTTGCTGATTTTTAATCATGGAATGGTGTCTTTGCGTGAGTGATGCTTGGGTTAGGTCCATGGTTGAGAGCTGTAAAGTATTTCCTTAAATGCATCTTTAAGTCTGTGTTGTTTCATAACTTACTTGTATCTTAACAGATGGCATTACTTTGACGAGACCACAAGAGTCAGCGGTTCTTTGTTCTAAGGTACCGTTGAACTTAAGGTGGCTAGTTTTTAGTCATGGTATGATGGAATATGGTGTCTTTGCGTGAGTGATGCTTGGGTTAGGTCCATGGTTGAGAGCTGAAACGGTTTGTTTTCTTAAATGCATCTTTAGGTCTGTGTTGTTTCACAACTTACTTGTATCTTAACAGATGGCATTACTTTGGCGAGACCACAAGAGTCAGCGGTTCTTTGGTCTAAGGTACCGTTGAACTTAAGGTGGCTAGTTTTTAGTCATGGAATGATGGAATATGGTGTCTTTACGTGAGTGATGCTTGGGTTACGTCCATGGTTGAGAGCTGAAACGGTGTGTTTTCTTAAATGCATCTTTAGGTCTGTGTTGTTTCATAACTTACTTGTACCTTAACAGATGGCATTTCTTTGGCGAGGCCACAAGAGTCAATAATACTTTGGTTAGTTTTTAATCATGGAATGGTGTCTTTGCGTGAGTGATGCTTGGGTTAGGTCCATGGTTGGGATCTGTAAAGGCGTGTATCCTTAAATGCATCTTTAGGTCTGAATAGGCATGTGCTGTTTCATAACTTTACCTGATAGGCATTTCTTTGACGAGGCCTCAAGTGTCAGTGGTACTTTGGTCTAAGGTAGAATATGGCTAGTTTTGAGTCATGGAATGGTGTCTTTGCTTGAGTGATGCTTGGGTTAGGTCCATGGTTGAGAGCTGTAAAGGCGTGTTTCCTTAAATGTATCTTTAGGTCTGAATGGGCATGTGTTGTTTCATTACTTTACTTGATAGGCATTTCTTCGACGAGGCCTCAAGAGTCAGTGGTACCGTTAAACTTTAAGGTAAGAGTATGGCTAGTTTTTAGTCATGGAATGGTGTCTTTGCTTGAGTGATGCTTGGGTTTGGAGAGCTGTAACAGTGGTCTGTTTCCTTAAGTGCATCTTCAGGTATGAATGGGCATGTGTTGTTTCATAATTTACCTTTACAGATAGGCATTTCTGTTTCCTGGCCACAAGAGTTAGCGGCACTTTGGTATAAGGTTAGAGTATGGCTAGTATGGCTATTCAAACATGGAATGGTGTCTTGTTGCTTGGGTTAGGTCCATGGCTGAAAGCTGTAGCGGTGGCGTGTTTCCAATATATTTGTAAACCTAGTTAGGCCACGCCATATTTGTCTGAAGCTGAAATATTAGCCGTGCCGGGAATCGAACCCGGGACCCTATGGTTGGCAGTCCTGCATGGGTAACCATCACTTCAATGAATTTGAGAATTATTTCATTACATGCTTTGCAAAGACTTTTTTCATATATCTAAATACTAAATATAAGTAGTAGTAAAAATAAATAGTCTCTAAATTAAATACTAATCAATAAGAAAATCAGTTCAACTCTATTACAAACAAAACAATAGTTAACGCATTTCAATCGCGTTTGTTTATTTATAGTTCAAAATTTTGCACATAAAAATCAAGCTAGGCTCTCTTCCCTCGGGCCTGATATATGTCTCAATTATACACAGAAATAACAGATTACTCTTCGATAGATACCTGACTGCTGTAAACCAGTAACGCACGATCAGTTAAAATAATCTAATACGGATTAATAAAGCTGGTAATTCTAATTTTACCTTCAAATAGATATCCTCACATTAATAAATCTTAATATGAATTTATATTTATAGAAATTATATTATTTTTGGTAATCGTCATTACTGTTTTTCTGTAGACATAAAAATAAAGGTTAAAAATGTTCACTATTACCCAGCATTACATAGAAACTCTTTATAATTTCTTAATCATGAACAGTGAAAATAGTAAGCGTGGTTATCTAGAAAAATAATTAAAAATCAAAAGGGTCTCTTACCTTTTATGAATATTCATACTTTTCTTGTTGATAAAAAAGTGTCAAATATGTAAAAGTTTTTTTTTTGTAGAACAAAGGTCACGTTTTAGCGCCTTCTTTCTTTTTCCAGATCTTTAGGATAAGTTGTGTAGAATCTATTGAAGGTAATCGTTTAACTCACAAAGGTTATGCGCTTCACAACGGGAGGCGATTCAATATAATGCCGGTAACTTTATTGCATTTTGAATTATAATCTTTTCGAAATAAACCAATAAATAAGACGTATTTTCTATAATTTAAACGTGGTATTGTAATTAACGGCGTATTGAAGATCGGTTCAATTTTAATGTTGTCTTAATTTATTGTGAGTATAAATTTTGTTGTGTTTGGTTTGGAGTATACTCTTTCATTATTTTTTTTTCAGGTAAATCGATTTAGTAAAGAAAACTTTGAAAGGTCGCTTCCTTTTGTTTGCACTCATTAGCTTATGCAAAAAAGTGAAGATCAACTTTCCATTTTGTTTATTGCCATGAGCTAGTATGT
This sequence comes from Mellilla xanthometata, assembly GCA_035578125.1. NCBI lineage: Eukaryota > Metazoa > Arthropoda > Insecta > Lepidoptera > Geometridae > Mellilla > Mellilla xanthometata. The sequence continues at coordinate 2,567,580 of JAPUBQ010000035.1, forward strand.
AATTTTTTTTTTCATAGTCTTTTTTTAGGATAGAATTTAGGTATTATTATTAATCTTCATTTGAGGTAATGAAAATTGTAACATACGAGTATTTCATTTTGAAAACACATGTATTTTCAATTTGACCTCTTTCTTTTTCGTATGGGCTAAGTGCTTGAGCTCTGGCGTCGAGAGTTTTCAAGCTGCTCTTACTTGAATCTTCAATTAGATTATTCAACTAGATTCTTTTCAAACCTAAACCATCTACCACTGTGGCATTATAGCGTGAAAATGCTATCTCACAATCTCATTCTCCGAACTTAATCGTCCAAGAATCGAATCCTGATCATCAAAACCGAACAAGTAAACCGACACTTAAACAGTAGCTTATTTACACTACTTAAATGTCATAAAATACACGTTCAGTTTTGGACTTTATGCCTTCAAATATACAATTTACATTCCTTTAACAAATGAGATCGTGTACCAATAAACTAAACTGTTCCGTATGTGTGTAACAATAAGGTTGTATTTCGATTGGGAGAGTTAAAGTTTAAGCGTAAAAGATATAAGGTTACAAAACCAAAGAGTTTTCCAAGTGATTTAGCAGGTTAACCTCTAAACGTCAAATCGCATTAACCTTAGTGGGGAGACGAAAGGGGGATGCGATTTTTGCTAATTGGAGCTTAAAAATCTTTCAGCTATTTGGTTGCCATGCGGATAATTTTTTGACAAAGATATTTTAATTAGTTTTTTTTACTCTACAACTAGGCATTTGCCTAGCAAGGCGCGTAATCACAAGAGTTAACAACACTCAAGCATAAAGTGGAGAATGCCTAGTCTGGAAGAAAAGGTTCTTATTATAAATTAAGGGTTTGGCGACTGACTTTAGCTGAAAAGCGAGTGTGGCTCGGTGGTTAAAACGTCTGTTTTTCCATCAGACGGCGCCTGGTTCTATTCCGGCCCTACACCAATGAGTAATTTTTCAAGTTATGTGTGGATTTGCAATCGCTTTACGGTGAAGGAAAACATCGTGAGGAAACCGGCTTGTTTGAGAACCACAATATCCGGAGACGTGTGTCATCAGCTAGCACCTTGACCAGCGTGGTGGATTGTAGCCTATATATCTCTCCTCGTGAGAGAAGGCCCAGCAGTGGGAACATAACAATAAAATACAATGAATGAATGAATGAATGAATGAATGAATGAATGAATGAATTATTTATTGTCTGTATAATAATACAATAAAATATGACTTTTTTGCACACCAAAATACAAAAAAAAAACAGTTTTATAACAAGAAAAAGAATAACAGAGGTAGTACATTAGGCGGCCTTATCGCCTAAGGCGATTTCTGCCAGGCAACCTTTGGATGGATTTAAGTTACGGACAAGCAGAGGGTGGTGTACAAATTTAAAAGAAAGAAAAACAAAACAAATAATAAATAAACAAAAGAACTAACCTAACTTTATAAATACTGAATAAAGATAAATTATACCTACACAAAACTTCACATTGACTTACAGTGTGAACATATAATGATGATATACCATGTTCTGAAAAATAACGTAGGCTTCTTGTGCTTATTTCGCTCCGCTCATGGTCTAGCCATGGTTTATAAAATATAAAGTTGTGTGCTTCCGAGAGTGCACCCAAGTTTACGCCAAGCTTGATTCAACTGGGCGTAACAAAAGCCAGTTAACTCTTTTACTTTCACCGAACAATAATTTTATTTAGCGTCTAGAGAACTATCCGAGCTTATCGACTCCTGCCTCATCGTACGTCAAACGGCTAGCAGCCGAGAACTGAGTCACTAATAGAGAATACATAGAGTAGGGTGACTTTAGAGTTTTGTTTTAATATCACACTTCATCCTATTTTATTGTTGTTAAATATTAGGACACATCAAACACACGTCTGGTTAGCCCTATATATATATATATATATATATATATTTTTTATATTAGGACTCATTTCACACACGGCTGGTTAACTCCATACTGAAACATTTTAACTTCGTGTTATGGTAGCTAACACAACTGATATACCACATATACGAGTACATACATATATATTTTATATAGATACATATTTAACACCCAGACCTACAACCGACAAATTTAGTTAAGCACAAAGATGTCGGCCGGGCCGGGAATCGAACCCGGAACCTTCTGGTTAGCAGTCCGGCATGGTAACCGTTGCGCCAACGAGGTCGTCATATTAAACCATTCCTAGTCTGAATTATGGTTGCTGACACAACTGATATACTATACGTGTATAAATGACGATCTCGTTGGCGTAATGATTACAATGTCAGACTGCCAATCAGAAGGTTCCGGGTTCAATTCCTGGCACGGCCAACATCTTTGTGCTGAACTAAATTTGTTGGTGTTAAATATGTATCTATATAAAATAAAATATGTTGCGCGCGATATGTTGGCGCTTGCCCAGAAGAAACCTATAGGTTTTTGCCGACCAACCACCACACATCCACTACAACTCACACCAGTATTAATGTGTTGAAATAATTGAATCACTTTTGATCCATCCTAATATTTAATTATTATTGAAAACTACTTGCCCTGCTCCACAGTTGTCCCTGTCCTAACCTCAAAGATAAGAAAGCGTCAACAGATAGCACAGTACAATACCTACCCAATTAAATTAACAACCTGCCGCCGTTTGAGAGTAATGAGTCGCAACTTATTTATTATCAGAGTATTATCGATATCTTCGGTGTTTCTTTTAATGGTCCTTTTAATTTAAACTCATACAAATGCAATGAAGGAAAGTTAACCTTTTGTAGCGCATGTAGCTCAGCTAGCTAAGGTGATCTGAAGCGATCATCGAAGCTAAGCAACGGTCGATGCGTACGGTATATTTGGATGGGTGACCATGCACAAGACTGTTGTTTTTCAAGTGGAATTTTCATCTGGCCGCTACCGTGGGTCAGATGACACGTTACATTGTAGGTCCCGGCTGTTAGTCTTAGCACAAGCAATTGCCCAAGTCAGAGCCCTTCGGGCGGCTTGAAAACTCTTGATACCAGAGCTTGGCCTTATCTGTAGGTTAGCATATACGAAGAAGAAGAAAGAGGAGAATACTGCTTTGACATTCACCATCAGTTGTGAGCATTCAAATCTAATATATAAAAATAAGTCGGGTTTTCCTTCCTGACGCTTTATCTCCAAAACGCACGAACCGATATCCACGGTTTTGCATTCGTTGGAAAGGTCTCGGGCTCCGTGAGGTTTGTAGCAAACAAAATTCAGGGAAAATTTCAAATTTGTGGCGAAACGGAGTACGCCGGGTTTGCTAGTCATAGATAAAGATTATTAATTAATAATAAAATAACTATTATTTTATATCATTTTTAGTATTACTATATTGTTCGCTTAATTCACAAATCATTTATTATATTTTTGACATTCTGAAATTTAAACTCATGACATATCTAAAAACTAAAAATTTAACAAGAGATTTTTTTGATAACTATATTTAAATTAAAATTTTGGTAAATAGTGACATTGTGATTGTGAATTTGAAACAGAACCTTATAATGATTGTGATTGAATAATTGGCTTTTTTATTTTTACTTACTAATTAGTTATTAAACTATTACTTATAATATTACCACAGACTTAATAAACGCATAGATTTTTTTTTGTCCTTGATAGGTTAGCGTTTGACTACAGCTAGCCTGATGTTAAGCTGCACTGCAGTCTACGGTGTGGCACGCTTACCTAGAAGATACCTATTAACTCTACTTTTGAAGGCCCCCGGACGATACCTCTCAGGAAACAGAGACTCAGGTAGTGAGTTCCAAAGCTTCGCAGTCCTAACAATAAAGGTCGACGCAAAGCGTTTTGTACGAAAGTTCGGAACTTCAACAATATGAGTTTATATGAATAGATAACGCAACATTAGCAAACATACTTTAATTCCAACCCCCCACATCTGCGTGGCCTTTACAACCCTTGTGCAGATAATTACAGGTCACGCGACGCTGCCATTCATATGGGGATGATAATGATGTCGGTCGATGACTCACGGTAACTAAAGGTACCTTATTTTTGGGTGAATTCATTTACCTTATTTTTCAAAAAAATATAATATAAGGGCACATTTCACACACGGCTGGTTAGAACCATACTAAAACGACCCGTACGAAAATGACAACCTCGGTGGCGTAAAGGTTACCATGCCGGACTGCCAAACAGAAGATTCCGGGTTCGATTCCTGGCCCGGCCAACATCTTTGTGCTTAACTAAATTTGTTGTCTGTGGGTCTGGGTGTTAAATATGTATCTATATAAAAATATGTATGTATATGTAGTATATCAGTTGGGTTAGCTACCATAATACGAACTAGATATGGTTCAGTGTGGGGCTAACCAGCCGTGTGTGAAATGTGTCCTAAAAAAAAACATTTATATTTATAGCTTGTATAATGATTACTAACACAACAGATATACTAAATATTCATACATAAATACTTTATATAAATACACATTTAACACCCAGACTGTCAGCCAACAATTTTAGTTCATCACAAAGATGATGGCCGTGCTAGGAATCGAACTGAGGACCCTCTATTTGACAGTCTGACATGGTAACCATTATGACAACGAGATAAAAAGGTCGTTGAAATAATATTTCATATACATATACGATAACTTTTTCTAAGGGTCAAAATATAATATAACATTAAATTTACAAATCTTAATTAAATAAGAAGGTATGCTAAAATTAAATAAACTTACAAATAGTGTACTGAATCTAGGTCGGTTACCGCGGATAGGGTACCTAATATGCTGGCGGTATTACCTCGCTGGATGGGCAAACTCAAGCGTTGGATGACGTATCTGAAGGGTTATTTTTACGCCAAACAGAAAAGTTTCCGAAAAACTTCTGAAAAATCGAGTAGTTCGTCAAAAACTAGCACGTGCTAGCCAATTACTAGCGCCGGGACATTCACCCCTTCAGAGGCAAGTTAACTATACAGACTTACTGGTAAAGAAACCTGTGAAAGACATTGAGTGTGCGTCGGAAATACACAAACTAATTCCCCCGACCCCTTTCCACTACCGAACGAGCAGGGAGACTGCTAGGAGGCACCGATATACAGTGGAAATGCCGAAAATTCGTATAAAGCGATTCGCTTCCACATTTATAGTTAAGTAAATGTAAAAAAGCCTTTTATTCTATTGTATTACATTTTTAAAAAAATTACATATTATTTTATTTACACATTTTCATGCAAAAGTTGCTGCTTGGGCATAGGCCTTCTCAGTTATTTTCCAACTCTCTCTCTTTCCCTCGCCTGTATCATCCATGTTGGTCCTTGGCTGAGAAACCGAACAAAGGTACCAGACATAGCTGAAAGGACAAGAACCCTTAAATATAAATGGGCGGGACATGTCTGCAGGATGGACAACTGGAAATGGACGAAACGTGTGACGGAGTGGGTTCCTTAAGATTGCAAAAGAAATCCTGGAAGACAAAGGAAAAGATGAAGGGACCTATTCCTAAAGATATGCGGACATTTATAGTACGGACTGTGCCAAACTGTGGAACTCCTTGCCGGAATCCCAGTTCCCATTGAACTACAACCTTACTGTCTTCAAGGCGAGTGTAAACCAGTTTCTTCTAGGCAAGCGCACTCCGTCGTTGACCACTATGCGCAAGCTTATTATGCATAAAAAATCAGTGAACATACATTTAAAAAAAACATACAGTAAACAGTCTCATCGAACTAAGACCAAACTCTGTATAAATTGTGATAGCTACCAATATCTTGGGGTAGCTATAGGCAGCTAAGGGTAGTTATAGCTACCCTCACCATCCCTGGCTCCGTGGGGTAAGAAAGGGGGCGTGGTTGGGGTGGTATCTTGCATCCCTCTCTAGGGCGGGATGCTTTCTTCTTGGGATTTGGTCGATTTTCATTCGATTACACTTTGAAGGTTCGAGGTTTTGGCTACATATCTATATATATCTACTTGGCGAAGTTGATGGATTGAAGGTTTCAAATGAATGAAATATAGCGCCTGTAGCTCGGCTAGCTAAGGTGATCTGACGCGATTATAGACGCTAAGAAAGAAACAAAAAAATAAAGAAACATGGTCACCCATGCACGAGACTGTCGTTCTTAAAGTGGCATTTTCATTTGGAAGCTACCGTGGGTCGGATGACACGTTAAATTGTAGGTCCAAACTAATAATCTTTGTACGAGCAGGCGTTAAGCCACGCCAGAGACCTTCGGGTGGCTTGAAAACTCTCTACACTAGAGCTTGGCCACTTAGCTTAACATTTTCTACTTCACGCTCCAATCCGGTTAAACCAATTTTGATGAGATTTAGACTTAACTTCTATGAAGATAGGTAAGACCTTGGATTAACACATAGGCTACTTATTATCCCGGATTAACTTCTGTTTGTCCTGGATAAACGCGAGTAACACCGCGGGGCGCAGCTAGTCTATTATAATATAAAAAAATAAAAAAATATATTTAATCGTATTTTTTGTGTATTTTTTGTAATTTTGCTATCACTTTACGGCGAAGGAAAACATCGTGAGGAAACTGACATGTTCGAAGACCACAAAATCCGATGACATTTATGTCATCCGCCAACCCGCACATGGCCAATGTGGTGGATTTATGACCTTCATATCTGTCCTCGTGAGAAAAGTCCTCGAGTCCCAACTGTGGGATCGTAAAGTGGCCTGCTTATGCCTATAATGCTTACAAACCTAACATTCAGCTAATGTCGTACAAAACTATACAAACATAACAAACGAAAAGTTTCTTCACAATCACAAAAACAAATAAATCATACTAACTAGTTACATATTATTAGAACATTATTCAAAGGTGTGAATTCAAACACATTTTATAAAGGTAACAAATCAAATTATATTTTCATCTAATTGTTAATATACTGAGGTATAATCAGTTATTTTATCTTCTAGCCTTATATCTACGTTACGTACCTTATCACTTAAATAGTTATAATTATTTATGTGTCTCAAATTTATATATTTTTCCATTTAGCTCCAATTGCTTTCCATCCAAATTAATCAATAATCCAACTGTCAGAAAAAAAAACAAAAGAAGGCGCATTCGCAACGCTAATGCGTGTTCCCGCCTTTTTGGTCGACATAGAGTATGAGTATTAAAACGAAAGAGTTTTATATACATATCTATGTCACCAATCTAAACTATATAATATTCCTTGTAAAATCAAGTGCAGCCATTTGGAAACAATAAAATTAAATATTATTACAAAAGTATTTCCTTGACATTACTTTCATACATATTAAGCTTCATATTATTTATGTTTTAGTTCACTATTTATTACATATCTTTATAAAAGTATACACATACCAGCTATTTCCTAACAGCTCGGTCATCCTGATAATTAAGCAAGTCCCTTCGCTTGGTCTTTAGCACATCTGATATAAATACATATATATATAAATACGCACGTATATGTAGATATATATAACCAAAGATATTAAGAATAGAAAAAAAAAACTACAATAATGCCTATTTGTATTCAACTGCAGGATTACAGCGTATATATAGTTATAATGGCTATGAATGTTAAGGTACAATTATAATGCAAAATGCTATGAAATCAATAAATATGGTTTAAATAGTTTGTCTTGTAACAATTAACAAATAAAAGAATTTACACATCTAACATAAACATAATCATAATATATATATAAATCATGTGTCACAATGTTTGTCCTCAATGGACTCCTAAACCACTTAACCGTTTATAATAAAATTGGCTCACCATGTGCAGTTCGATCCAATTTGAGAGATAGGATAGTTTAAATCTCAAATTATAGTCGCAATTTTAATTTATTGCTAATTATTGTCTGTTATTATTTGACAGTCACAATTATCTGTTAACTCCAAATGATTCTAACAGATGTTGATACCTTTCGACTGGGTTGAGTAAGTAATCAATAGATGGCGCTGTACCCCTAAGTGAGGCAAAACAACGTTTGCCGGGTCAGCTAGTAATAATATAAAAATTAAAACAAATGTGTTCACAATTATCGTATTGTATTGAACACTCAGTTAATCCTCATAAACCTGAACCTCACCAACACTAGTAACATGCGGAGTCTGACCAGAAAGCTACGAGCTTCAGTTTATCCATAGATTTAATATTTTCGCATCAAGGCCGGCCAGGCGTATGGATAAGGAGTTGCATATACGATCAAGTTAGGCTATATCTTTTCCTTGTTATACATTTATACGATTGACTAGCTTTTCTTATTTGTTCTAGCATCTTAGTGTTTTTTTTTGTTGTACTGTTTATTATTTCATCAAGAATATTTTTAAAGAATAGTTATTGATTCTAAACCGAGTTTTATCAGCATATACTCGTCTCAATATATACTTATTTATCGCCTCTACAATGCCATTCTGCGGATAATGTTTGTATAATCGTTCTTTTTATATGTTTTCGCCTGTTGGTTTGCCCGTGGGGTGGCCACCGAGTCTAAGATGTTTTTGAAACCTGCTGACTTTAGGAGTTTATAGTTGTTGATCAGTTATAAGTCTACTAAATGATGCATCAAAAATAGTTCATCATAAACTATAATGAATTTTCTAATTTAAAGCAAACAGTAAAATTGCTGAACGTCTTCTCAAAGTCGAAGTGCCCGACATCTTCATGACTAATTTTAACAATAGGTATGCCATCAAACCTTTTTTTGGTACTACCTATCATTATATAGGTGTCATTATATAATTATTATTATCATCTTCACCAGTGACATGATATCTTTCCCATGTTAAAGTTTATATTTTGAGAATCTGGACGATTTTAAACAATCCGGGGTAACTAAACATTTCGTTGATGCTAGTTACTTCACTTTCTCTTGACTGGTAATCCAGTCTTCATTACCGATATTCAGAACATCTTGCATATGAAGTTACTCAACCTTATCGCTTGCTGGATTTCTGTTTAATACGTTAACATTTTTTTTATACTGGAATTCGGTAAATATACAATATGACAATCGAACTATTCAATCTAAAACCACCACCGAGCTATGCATGGGACCAGATCTGTCAGATCTATAAGATGATCTTCTTGACAATTCGAACATCAATCATTACCTGCACCATTTCTCGGTTTACTTGTTGGACACGAGGTTGTCAGTAAAACCTGTATATTACTGGATCAGAATTCTCAAGTTCTATTTCCATTCCATCTGCAGTAATGAAGTCTAGATCGTTTAGTTCCAAAGATAAATATCTATACTACTCTACTATCAACGTCTTAATTTGCAGCAAGCATATCTTCAACTGACTGCATGGTACAGGTCTTCGACTGACTTTATGAACAGCCTACTACAGATTCGTCAATAAAAAACTAGTGAAACATCAAGACTACGATCGATCCGCAAAAGTGTACTAGGAACTCTTTTCTCAATCTAATTTCCAATTGCTCTGAATCTTAATTGTACTAAAAGCATTTTCAAGAATGTTCTCTCCCGTTAACAAATAGTGTTCATGAATACTTTGACCTCTAACAATAGCATTTTTTAAAACTATCAGGCCATTGAACTTATGAGACGTTTCAACAGTTATTACAACGATTTTGTTAGATTCGACAGCAGCTCTTGACTTAGTCATGAGATAAATTCAATTGTAATTGTAATATTGAGTTTCTGCGTAAATGAATATCGTATAAAAATTGAGTATTTGATGACGCTATTTTCAACAACGTAAATCTCCACATTCTCATTTATGCCATGCATTGAGGTATAGACATAAGTCTCTTCTATCTTATAGGCTAAACAGGTAATTTCATTTTGTTTTTTATTTTATAGGCTCAACAGGATGGCACTATGCAGCAACGTCACATGAAGTGTGTATTTTAGATATAAGAATGAAACTACTGATTCCCGATTCATTATCGTGCATTGGCTTCCAAAATGTACGCAAACATTTAATATTTCTCTGAATTTTATAATACACAATAAATATATCGTTAATTCCCGATTCGTTTAATAATGCGACCTAGTCCTCTAATTTCTTGGAAACCACGCTATTCTCTTCGTTTACATTACTTATTGTCTGGTTTGAATCTACAAAATGTGTCTAGCTGACTTTTCTGCTGTAGATCGTACATTCCCTGAGTGGTTTAATACATTTTAAGCTTATGAAACGACGACGGTCTGCCTCCATTTAGCAAAGGGATATTTCCCCGGACAGATATTATGTCTGGAAACGGACGTCCGACGGTCATGCATTGTAGCTAGGACCAGTATCAGTATGCGCGTTGAAAATACCGTTTGCGCGATTCAGAACAAGCGCTCTGATTGGTAGCGGGCGATGAAGTGCGACAGAGACGCCACAAGCTTTTATAACCTAACTCAGTGCAGTTATAACACTTTACAATATAACTCACAAATTTCTATTTTTGAACGGTAGTTGATTTTGTAAGTCTAGTTTTATCAAAAGTATCTATAGCATTTTCCACCCAATTTTCAAAGTCAAATTAAATTGAGCAGCATTTGCCTAGGCCCGTCTGGAATGTTCGTCAATAGCATTAAGGGGATAGTCAACTGCTCTCCTATCTTTAATGGTAAGTTATATTATATTCGCATCATAGTATTGTTTCAATGTTTCACCATAATGCACACGTTTGGCGAGCATATAAGTTAATAATACAGTATAAGTAGTTACTTCTGTGAGAGAACGACTCAACAAGCTTTCTTTTCCAATCGCTCTAACTGCAAAGTACTGTGTCCAGTCAGTAGCATGACTTAGCTACGCCTGTCAGTTTTAGAAGTGCAAAATATATATGATTTCACGTTCATTCCATTATATATATATCAGCGCATTCATCGACTTTAGTATGCCATGTTATTATTGTTTTTCAAATCTTTGGATATCGGATTAAATTCGGGAATAACGTTTTTAAAAGATAGCTAAAGGTCGTAACATTGATAACAATTTATTATAGCACATATCGTCACGGATAAATTACACTTGACAGTGCTAACCTGCTGCGAGTGCAGGAGCGCCACAGACGCCATGACTGGATTGTGAACGCGCGAGACTAGCAGATGTTCGTGCAGCACATGTAGACATTACTTAATATAAACTGAACATTTATCTAAAATATACTTTCCGCTGCCAGTAACATTCTTAATAAATTTGTTAGTTCTTACTTTGACCAAGCGCGTACGAATGGGTGAGGAGCGTCACTGCCGCTTGAATGCTATCTTTAAGTTGTCTTGAATAAGGCCAATGACGCTCGCCTCGTCAATGTCGCACGTGCTTCGTCACTATAATTCATTCTAGCTAGTTACCGTAATTATTTCGCATTTTCTTAAAGAATTCATCGTAGTCTGAATCGTCTTGAGACATTGATCTCCTCTTCATTGGGCTTCCACTCCCACGTTATCGGCTCCTTTCCACATCCAAATTATTACTGACGTCGTAAATGTGGCTTTGCCGCTCTCGCCGGCTCCCTTCCACATTTACGGTGTTACCAATGTAGCGGTTGTGGCTTTGCCGCTCTCGCCGGCTCCCTTCCACATACACGCTATCTTTTAGATCGTGGATGTGGCTTTGCCGCTCTCGCCGGCTCCCTTCCACATCCACGATATCGCCTGGGTAGTGGTTATGGCTTTGCCGCTCTCGCCGACTCCCTTCCACTTCCACTTAATTACCTGGGGAAACGCGCTTGTGGCTTTGCCGCTCTCGCCGGCTCCCTTCCACTCCCTCACGTTTACCCAGCACCAGACTTTGCCTTTTAGCATCGCAATCAACAAGTTCACAGCTTCTTTTAGCATCGCAATCAACAAGTTCACAGCTTCTTTTAGCATCGCAATCAGCAAGTTCACAGTTTCTTTTAGCATCGCAATCAACAAGTTCACAGCTCCCAGTACAGGTTTCACCATCGATGTGTCCCATGTTCTGTAACTTACATCCAGGTTTGCGCTTTATGTTTTGTAAATTGACATACTGCATACGATATTAAAGTGCATAGATTAATAGTTAAATCGGGAGATTGTACTTTAATTACTAAACATTGTACTGCACGTCTTTAATATGCATAGTAACAAAAGTAAAATGAATTTAAAGGAATTAATTAGTATATGAAAATCATTTACATAACAGTCAATTTGTTATAATAATGTTTATTTAATGTATGTGCTTTTTATAATACTATTAATTTTTTTGAATTGTAAATTTAATTCCATAAATTTTAATTTTGAAATAAGTTCTTGAAACTCAAATCAGTTTCTTATAAGCAACCCAATATACGTTCCCACTGATGGAACTTGGGGCCTTCTCTCATGAGAGGACAGATATGCCTTAATCCACCACGCTGGTCAAGTGAGTGCTGGTGGATGAACCTTTATGAAATGTATTTAGCATAAGCAGCCAACTATACGTTGCCACTGCTGGGACTCGTGGCTTTCTCTTACGAGGAAAAAGATGTAGACCATAATCTACCACGCTGGATAAGTGCAGGTTGGCGAAATGTATTAACTTTTTATTAATGTACAATAAATGAGATAGGAAGAAAAATTCAAAAAAAAACATGATATTTAAAATATCGTATAATGAACATTTTATCAAGTGGGCATACACGTGAGATAAACGAGAAGTATTCTAAAAGAATAAACTCGTCAATCCAACTTCTGAGATATTAGAACATTATTCAAAGGTGTGAATTCAAACACATTTTATAAAGGTAACAAATCAAATTATATTTTCATCTAATTGTTAATATACTGAGGTATAATCAGTTATTTTATCTTCTAGCCTTATATCTACGTTACGTACCTTATCACTTAAATAGTTATAATTATTTATGTGTCTCAAATTTATATATTTTTCCATTTAGCTCCAATTGCTTTCCATCCAAATTAATCAATAATCCAACTGTCAGAAAAAAAAACAAAAGAAGGCGCATTCGCAACGCTAATGCGTGTTCCCGCCTTTTTGGTCGACATAGAGTATGAGTATTAAAACGAAAGAGTTTTATATACATATCTATGTCACCAATCTAAACTATATAATATTCCTTGTAAAATCAAATGCAGCCATTTGGAAACAATAAAATTAAATATTATTACAAAAGTATTTCCTTGACATTACTTTCATACATATTAAGCTTCATATTATTTATGTTTTAGTTCACTATTTATTACATATCTTTATAAAAGTATACACATACCAGCTATTTCCTAACAATATGTACATAAATAATAACTTACCTTACAAATAGGTCGCTAGCCAAAATGACCAGCATAAATCATGCACAATAATAATTTAATTTCCAAACCAAACAATGCAATTAAAAAACAATCAATCAGTAGTATGGCATGACAACAAATCATAAAGATGACTGCTCATTAGTTAAACTGCATAAGCAACAATTATACATACCTACTCTCTCCTTAAGCGCTATTTCTCTTTTGGCTATATTGTATCTTCAAATGCTTCGATGTAGCGCCTGTAGCTCGGCTAGCTAAGGTGATCTGACGCGATCATCGAAGCAAAGCATCGATCGACGCGGACGATGTTTGGATGGGTGACCACGCACAAGACTGTCGTTTTTTGTCGTGACGACCTCGTTGGTGTAATGTTTACCATGCCGGACTGCCAAGAAGGTTCCGGGTTCGATTCCCGACACGGCCAACATCTTTGTGCTGAACTAAATTTGTTGGCTGTCGGTCTGGCTGTCAAATATGTATCTATATAAAAAATGTATGTATGTATATGTAGTATATCAGTTGTGTTAGCAACCATAATACGAACTAGAAATAGTTCAGTGTGGGGTTAACCAGCCGTGTGTGAAATGTGTCTAAAAATAAGTGGTATTTTCATCTGGGTGCTACCGTGGATCGGGTGATACGTTAAATTGTAGGTCCCGCTGGTTATTCCTAGTACAGCAGTCTTTAAGCCAAGTCAGAGGCCTTCAGGTGGCTTGAGAACTCTCGGCAGAGTTTGATCACTTATCTCATACGAGGAAGAAGAAGAAGAACAGTGTTTGTTTTTGAAACAGAGCGCATGACAAATCATAGCATAGCATGGAGAGAAATCACTCTGAACGCTTTCTAGGATAAGAAAAACTAAGAAAAACTCGACCGGTCGACTGCTCCCACAGTGTGACGGTAGACTACTTTTTGCAGAATTAATTAGTTTATTAATTATGTAGATTTGTATGCGAATTTGCGATGCGATTCTCGATTAGTAGGATAGACATACTCGTAATTTCATAAAAGGCTTAAGTTGAAAGTCAAAGCGGTTTTTTATAAAATCTCTGGAGTTCTGAGGCCAAGATTTTTAATGCTGAAAATGGACACAAACTTAGAAAGAGGTCGGCTGATTTTCGCTCCGGATCGTAACTGGCGCTGTTTTTAAATTAACTTATTATTATTTAGAAAAAAAAATGTTGATTTGGACTGGTTTTGGTTTTAGCCATTTTGGAATTACACCAATTTGTTTTATCTCCAAGACTTTATCGTCTAATTTTGTACATTCCTATGAATTTTTTAGGTTAGTTACGGAGTCAACAGTTTTGTGGAGATTGTCAAATCATGTATGTTTTCAATAAATTGTTTAGCAGCAGTTTTAAATTTAGATCATATTTTTTTTTTACTAGATCAGTGAATCTACCAGGGGCACATACAATTCAGGAGATAACGAGATAAGGTTATTCAGATGGTCTTTGTTTGTGAGTCACCCTGAAATTTGAATTTAGAACAATTTTACCCATTTTGCAATTCATTTGTTTAATTTGCATACAACCCAGAACTGTATGTATGTCGACCAGGCGCAAATAAAAGACAAGGAGGTTGCGTGGCTGACCATTAATTATGTTTTGACTTAAAGTGCGAAGTGGTCAGTCAGTTAGTAGAATTTGATACTATTTCACATGTTTTAAATTTCGATTGTTTGTCAACACGACGATTGCGTAACATATAAAACTATGGCCGTATATACCAGGCATGCATAAAAGACAGGAGGTTGCGTGCTAAGGTTGCGTGGACGTGACCATTGCTTGTACTTGCGATGCTGGTATATCGGTCACGGAACAGTTTCATAGTCCATTCATCTGGGAAATAAGACGTTGCACTGTTACGTACAAACTGTTGCGTAAGCTGTTGAATAGGTCAGGTTAAGTTTGCGTGTGTTTTTGTTTAAGCAGAATCTCATGGGTTCAATTACTGTTTTGAAAGTAAACAAATTTGATTTTTCTTTGTCTTTTATTTATCTAAACTCTACTTATATTTGTCATGTCAATATTTTTTATAACAAACAAAGTGTATACATCACACATACACACACACGCGCACACACTGACACACACACACACACACACACGCATTACACTTCTTCAAAACATTATGTCTTTTATAGCCTAACCCGCTAAATTTTAAATTTATTTTAATTAATTAAATGTCAATTTAAATTATAGAAAATCAATATGTCAAAATTTTAAAAAGTCAATGTAAGAAGCCGCCCCTTCTCGCCTATGGTCCGCGGGTAAGGGTGTCTAAAATGCTGGCGGCATTACCTCGTTGGATCGCCAAACTTGAACTTTGGCTGAGGTAAGCGCCCGCTCTTGGCTCATTGGTCTAAAATAAACATATTAATATTTTTTAACAGTTTAAAAAGCTTTTTTTCTTATGACTTACACCGCGCCTCATATTGGTGTTTGTTCGACTTTAAGCCGCTTATTAGTTTGCTGGATTCATTTGTATGCACAATGCCATCATAACTTACATTATCAAAGAGTTATATCTCTTCAATTGACTACTCACTTATTTTGCGATAAAACATGGGGAAAAAGTATATACCTCTTCTCTTGATTTTAATATAAAGCTAATCGCACATTAGAGAAAAAACGCCCTTAGAATTCTTTACATGACATTTTATGAGCTCGCACACTAAACTTGTTTGCGATAAATCTATCCGTTTTCGATTCGTTTGACGTGTCTAGTTCCTACTTTTTCTTCTTCGTATGAGCTAAGTGGTCAAGCTCTGGTGTCGAGAGTTTTCAAGCCACCCGACGGCCGCTGACTTGGCTTAACGACTGCTTGTACTAAGCCTAATATCCGGGAGCTAAAATTTAACGTGTCATCCGACCCACGGTAGCGCCCAAGTGAAAATGCCACTTCAAAAACGACAGTTTTGTGCATGGTCACTCATCCAAACACCGTCCGCATTGACTTTGATGATCGCGTCAGATCACCTTAGCTAGCTGAGCTACAGGCGCTACTACTTAACTACTCCATTACACCACTAAACACTACATACAATAGCAATTGTTTTTTCATTATCTATTAACTTTAAAATACCTGTACAACTTTTTACACATGGATAACGATTCTGCAAGTTACATATTCATATACAGTGTTAAACTCCATGTACCGTAACTTGATTTAACAACAAACTCTCTAAAGCGTCGAAATAAATTGGTTTTAGTTAAATTATTAAAACTAGCTATAGGTAGTATGTTCATTTATTTACAACAAATTCAATAATCAATATAATAAAAATAATAATATAAAATTAACTAAATTAACTATTGGCTTTAGTTGGTTTAGCTTGTATTCCATACAATGATACATTCTCTCCATTTAACGACCACTCTCTATAACGCCATAAAATGCACAGTCCCTTCAGTGTCGTTAGATAGAGTTTACACTGTATTCGCATAATAAAAATGTATAGAAAAGACATTAACGTTCATAACTTATTGACTCAGGCGTTACTTTGCGGAAATCCATTGTAAATACAAGACAAAATTATATCTATATCTAGTGTACTTCCGCTGTGATCCGAAATCCAAATTAAGACAAGTAAAGGAAAAATTAACTAAGATTAATTAACTAGGATTACTTAACTAAGATTAACGTTACCTATCACAATTCGGAAATTCTTAGCTCAAGAGTAACGAGTTAAGAATATCCGAATTGTGATAGGTAACGTTAATCTTAATTAATCTTAGTTAATTTTTCCTTTACTTGTCTTAATTTGGATTTCGGATCACAGCGGAAGTACACTAAATATTTAATTTGGTCTTCTATTTACATTAACATTCGTGCTTCTACAGAAAAGTAGTAACTTCCACCCGGTTGATTATAGCCATACTAAACCAAGATGGCTATCACAAAAAAACTATACGCAGTATTTACAATCACAAAAATAATTGACAGCTTTTTACAACCCACAATCAAAGTCTTCAAGTCATTGTCACAGATAATCGATAAATAGCTAATAGATTCATAATAGTGAACAATGTACTATTTTCTAGGTCGGGAAGTTTTTACTGAAAACAATACAAAGGTATTTATTCAGAAGCCAAGCTTAGACCAACTGTGCCAGTAATTAAAATGATTAGGCATGCGGTGGGGTTGGAGATACAGCGGGCGCATGAGCGGGGCGGGTAGCGGATTAATACTTATGTCACAAAAACTTGAGAGGTGTCAAGGGACAACCGGATGGAACGAAGTTCCTATACATAGATTAGTTAGTGAAGGAATTATAATATATTATATTTTTTTAAGTTGTAATGATATTTATTTATTATTAACAAAAATAATGTAATATAAACTTAATCAGTACCCTCAATCGCAACTCCACCTGAAACAAATGTCGCTGTAGTCAATTAGTGAATACTTTCATTGATTGCCGTATTTGACTTCCGAACAAATTTTGGAGATGCGACGTTGCCATACCGTGCGCAAAAAGTGTCGCAAACTTTTCGTCAGTTCATTCCATAATTAACCAAACAAATGAAAAACATTTATTTATTTAAATATATTACAATAATCGCTGTAACTTGGCCCCAGTCTATCTGCCGGACGATTATGAATTATGTAAATTATAAACGTTAAACAATCCAAGAGATTGTTGATGCGATGTTAAAAAAAAATACATCCCTCCATGGTTGGCCTGCCACTCGTTAAAATAATTAGTTTTTGCTCGATTCTCTCCTACATTTGTTTGTTGTTATGGTACTGTAGATGAGTTTTCATATACATATTTCAATTGCAAAACTTGGAATGTTTTGTCGGTAATTTCTTAAGTTGGTTGTTCATATCGCTATTAGAATTCACGTATTTTATATGTGTAGATGATTTAGATAATAATGTATATGTCTTATTTGCCTTTTTGACAAATACGGCGAATACCAAATGGTGGATAGTTGTACATGCTTATTTCTTCATGTGCGTACATGCGCCAATATTTTTTTCTGAAAAATAAACATACACACACAACACACTCCTAAATCTCGTAATAGTACGAGATTTTTCGTACTTCTGGCATTTCGTATTTGACGTGATTTTAGTTGTTTTGTCTGTGGTTCAGAACGTGCCGTCTCTTTCTGGCCACTTAAGATGAAAAAAGACGGGCTACTTTAAATTTAGTTTAGTCGTGTGTACGGCAGAATCGGCCTCATTCGCTAACGCGTGTGTTCAATCGTACTGCTGGTCAAATGTCTAGCTTCAAAGAATAAAATAAAATGTCTAGGCTCATATAAGTAGGCTCATATATGTAAGGTAGATTAATCAAAATAAATAAACCCATAGAACTAAATCCTTTGAGCCGGGTCGTACCTTAATTCAATCAGCGTCGGTAGCTAATCGAATAAGCCGCATTTGGCTTTGCTGGGAAAGGGTTAAGCTGGACGCACACTGGAGTGTCAAAATGCAACTAGAATAACCATATTCGAATATTTCTCGAATAATTTGGACTTCTCAACTCTAAACTGAAAGAACCACTAGTAATTCTTTTAGAATGTACCTCAGCTTCTTCTAGTGCTAAATTGAAAAGCTTAGTAAATAACTAAGAAATAAAAAATGACATATATTTAAGGTACTAATAAAACTCTGATTGTTTAGAGAATGTCATAAATTCCATTAATCGATATAAAAAAGCTGAGAGTTTTTCTGGTTCTCAGCCTTGAATTTTTTTTAGATTTAAAAAAAACTATCCTATGATCTATCTTCGGCCAAATTTTTGACCTCCTTATAAGATGTGTTTTTCGCCTTCTCTTTATTTCGGTCATGAATACACGACATCTCCATTTCTTTTGTATAACATATTTTTTACAAGAGACTAAACATATAAGGTGAGGTGGGGTAAGAGGAACATACTTCATTTTCGGGAATGTATTTTGTGGTCTAGGAAGAACAGATAAAATCTTACAAGATCTTTGAAACACGCAAAAATTGCCAATATCTTTTAGCTTCCCGTAGACAAAGTTTCATTGCGCTACTAATAGTCGTTACGACGATATTTGTGTAAATGTCCAAATTGTAAAAACGTCCCTCTTCCCCCTCAACTGGGGTAAGAGGGACAGTCGTTGTATTTCATACAGTTTAAGCTTGAATTTAAATATTCGTTGCTAAATTCTCGTGAAGTTCTAGATAGAACTGCTTCAGTCAATATTGAATCTTACTATTGTTGAAATAAGGTCTCATTTAGAATGTAAATAAAGTGTAATCCAATTCGGGGTAAGAGGAACATACAGGTTCGATCAGGGGTAACAAACTAAAAATAACTGGACCAGTGATATTTCTTTAGCTATTTAATCTCATACAAAAAATAAAATTAAACAGTCTTATACCTTTCCTTTTCCTTACATGAAAAAAAAAACAATGGCACTATGAACGAGATAAATATTGCGAATTAGTCTTATAAAATTCTTAACTTCAAAAATAAATTATATTGCGTATACACGGTTCACAATTGTTGAACTTGGTATAAAGTTTTGCGGCAGCGTAAGCAGATATTGTTGCATTTTTTACTGCCTTGACAGCGTCATTTAATTTTTCATTATCATATCTGCTTCTATCCGATATTCGAACATATTTTCTAGGCATTTTTTCGTATTATTCCTGTAACAATCATTAGTAGGTACATTAATTCAGAAGTCAATAATAGCTGCATTGGCAGCGCGAAAGAATGAAAGAAAAGAGCACCCCTATGCGGGGGAAAAAAACACTTAATATTCCCTATCTCAAAAACTACTGAACCGATTTTTGTGAAACTTGCACTGTTTCCCAAGTTGAACAATATTTAGTTTAACAGAAAAAGAGTTATTAAAATCGGACTAGTAGTTCCAGAGAAATGCGAAGACAAACATAAAATGCTTACATACATGCATACATACATTATAAAAAATTTGGCGCACTTGTTTAGAAGCTGTTATAGACTAACATATCCGAAAACTGGGCAGATCTGGAAATATTATATCATCATCATCTCATGATGATGATGATATAATATTTCGTGCGCCAAATTTTTTATAATGTATGTATGCATGTATGTAAGCAGGAATTGATAAACTCGTTTATTAAGTCGATTAAAAAGTACTATTTTAATAAAAAGTAAGTAACGACTATAAAAGGGACGTTTACATTACAAAACACAATCCTTCTAACTTTTACTTTCACAAAATGTTAAATTTCAGAATGTTTTTGTTACATTAGGTACCTAGGTACTCTTTATACCTTTTTATTTATACTAGTTAAAAATGACATATTCAAAATGTTTGTCTTCCCTGCCATGGGGTAAGAGAAACATATGTTCCTCTTTCCCCGTCAATAGTGACCCTCTTACACCAGCTAATGTTTTTTGAGGTAAGAATTTACAAGTGAAAGAAATTCGTATTATTAGTGGTTTTTAATCTAAAATAACTAATAAAACACAATACTTACAGTTTTCACGCTGTATATTCACCATCAAATTATTTGTATCAGTCTTTTTTGAAGTAATTATTCACTTGCAAAATAATGCGTCAAATTTGTGCTAGTCAAATTCACAACTGTCTGACGTTTACTCATTTTTGGCGGCTCTTGACTAACGTAGCGACATTTAGTGAAAACCGTTCAAACTAATTCGACTTTTCTCTTTTATTGACGGAGAGCTTGAAGTGATAAACGCTTTAGTTTACTAGTTATGGACTCGTGACCCTCTTGCCCCGCTGACCCTCTTACCCCACCTCACCTTAAATTAAATTTTATTCGATTTAGTCAACATAAAATCTAACCATTTCGAACTGATCAAATTCAGGTTTTTTTAAATACAAGATATGTTTGCTCTTGATCACAACCCATTTGATGGTAAGCAACATAAGAAAACACCAGTTCACTCTTGCCTTGAAAATCGCTAGAAAAACTTGTAATTTGAATCTTATATCTTAAAAAAAAATAACATTTCTTGTATATAAATATAGTTGGAATCTCGGAATCGCCTCAAACATTTTTTATGAAATTTAGTATATAGGGGGTTTCGGGGGCGATAAATCGATCTAGCTAGGAATCAATTTTGGAAAATGTCATATTAAAAAAAATGTCAACCAGGTACAGAATTGTTAAAGACCAAAATCATCGCGTGTTTTTACGTAACGCTCCAATTTAATAACGGCTTTTTGCGTCCAGTGTGCGCTGGACTTTATGTGAGTGGACGCGGCAACATAGCCGGTGGCGATTCCAATAGGTTTTCATTTAATAAACCCTTTATTGGTTTAAATGGATTTAGTTAGGTTTAAAGACCGACTGACTGTGTGGCCGTTTACCTATTTGCTTAATAGTTATAGCATAAGCGCATAAGCATTTACATTTACATTTACAAGAAAAATTGACATATTTAAAAAAAACTAAAAATTAAACAAGAGATTTTTTTGATAATTATATTTAAATTTAAATTTTGATATATAGTGATATTGTGATTGTGAATTTGAAACAGAACTGTAATTGAATAAATGGCTTTTTTTACTTTAATTTTACTTTTACTATATCATAAGCAGCCCACTATACGTTTCCACTGCAGGGACAGGGTCTTCTCTCACAAAGAGAGAGATTTATAGGCCATTGTCTACTACGTTGGCCTAGTGCGGGTTGGCGGATGACACACGTCTTCGGATATTGTGGTCTGCAAACATGTCGGTGCCATCACGATGATTTCCTTCACGGTAAAGCAAGTGCATATCCACATATAATTTGAAAAACAAGTCATTGGTGTAGAGCCGGGATCGAACCACAGGCCGTCAGATTAAAAAGCATATTAAGTCTTTCTGAGCTCGCCTTTGATATTTATATACGAGTACAATATAGCTATTACTTAATAAACATACTTACTACTATGTCTTGGACATAATTATTTTTTCTGAGTATCTATTAGGTTTTGTTTTTAGTAAATCTAGTTCCCTTAACATAGCACATATAAAACAACTTGTTACGTTTTAATTTTGTTATAAGAGTTTTTTTTAAATGCTTGAACATGACTACATGCATTTTTTTTGTTATTTTCATTCAAATATTTATTTTCTATGGCCAATTAAAATTCTTTACTTAGCAAATATATCGAAAGGCTAATTAATGTTTCTCATATTAGTTTAGCGTTCTTTTGTATTATTTACATTTCACTCCAGTATTTCAGTTTTTCACTTTAACACCTCGGAAACTAACCGTACTAACTACTATCTAATCTACGTCCATAGGTGTGGTTCTTAACGCGATTATTCTCTAATCCTCTTGTAAAACAGCCCTGATTTGACAAAGGTGTGACTTTTGCTAGATTTACATACATTTTAACACGACTTTCAACTGTTTTATATGTTGTTTTCAACCTATGAAAGGACACTGAAACCACGCCTTGACTTTCTAACTGAAGCTCAGTTGATGGATTTAAGATGATCAGTTATGCAGATGTCATCTGTATTTTGTATCAGTTAAAGTCTATATTTGATTGTAGATTTATAATCTGCTTATGTTTCTATCCGATTTTGTTCTGCCAATGGATGGTTGAAGTGAAAATTTGCCGCCAATCGTTGATGGGTTGAAACCGCGATTTTGTAGCTATTAGAGTAAAATTGTATAAGTATTTTCTATTCCTATAGAAAATACTTTGTAACAAATCCAAAATGGCGTCTGTTGAAGAGAAAAGGAAACGCCTTTGCGCTTATAATTCCTGTCTAAAGAATTTTCTAATAAGTCCAATGCAACATAAAAACGAATTTTAAACTGACTGCTCAGATTTGTAACAGAAAACTATTTACATAATATTTTCTCGTTTAATGATATTGTTTTTTCAAGGCGAGTCACTTATTCGAAATATATTAATCGGATTATAATTAAAACGTTTAAATGCAAGAAAATGTACAAAACAAAAGAACGCAGCAAACACACAAACCATAAAACAGCTGTGACCGAATTAAAACAAAACCCAATTTTTAATTAGCCCTCCAAAACACATTTAAATCAATACAGCGACAATAAGGCTTTAATTATTTCCCTAAAAAAAGTAACTAAATAAAAATATAGCTGACCGTCTGTAACGCTCGATTTGAGATACCTACAAAAAGACGAAGCGAACCGGCTTGTTTTAAAACGAAGTCGGGGCAAAACAGTAGTTCATACCTTGCAATTCGATATTTGAAATATTTTTTATTTATATTTTCTACAGACGCACTCAAAAATCACCCTTAGAACTGAAGCAATAAGGCGTATTTTGAGTTGCAGCGATGGATAAGGCAGATTATACACTACAAGGATGTCGGATTCGCTTTAGGACGAACGTGAAGATCATTTCGTTGATCGTGTGAACTGTGATTAATGCGTTCGATTTTAAATGAATGTTTGTTAATTTAATTGTTAATTTAGGCTGGGTCTTGAACGAAGAAAAGTAAAATTTATAGGAATGCTTTAAGTGATGAAAAAAATTACTACGATTGCATGTGTGACTTGCATGGTAGTAGAACATTTTATGCTCGCCTGGCTAGGAGACACCGTCACAGTTGAAAAATATGTCATAAATAGGCACCTAGAGTTATATTCCGGCAGCCTCCTTGAAAGTCTAGCCAAGCTGCGGTCAAACGTAAGCCTATTTATTCATCAAGAAAAAACAAGACCCAGGTATTTCCAGACTAAACAATGCAAATCAAATGCCTATATAAAAAAAATCTTTTGTTAAAAAATACTTCTAGTATAAGGCTAAGTTAGCTAAAATTTAATGCTAAACTCAAGTCAAACAACGTTTATTTATTTAAATATATTTTTATTCATTTTTAATCTCGTGTGTAAACCCTTTTATCCGCAACATTCTTCAATGTTCTACGTACGGTATCCAGTCGAGTGAACATTTGATGCAAATCATATTTAACACTATTCTTTTAATAAGTCGTACAATGTATTTTTGCTTTAGCTACTGTACACTCTTTATTTAGATATTTTATAAATATTTAACACCCAGACCATTACAGCTAACAAATTTAGTTCAGCACAAATATGTTGGCAGTGCCGGGAATCAAACTCAGAACCTTCGGTTTGGCAGTCCGGCATGGTTACAATTACGCCAATGACGTCAGCTATGGTTTCCTCACGATGTTTTCCTTTACCGAAAGCTTTAGTTCATTGGCGAGGATCGAATTCACGACCTATATAGGCATACGTACCAAGTCAGCCGATTCGACTTGCCCTTTCTCAAAGCAAGCAGTCAAAGTAGGCTTCGACGCCACCGCGCATGCGTACAATCGATTTCATAAAGCCCCTGAATAATTCGCCGCCTTGTTCTGGGCAAGGTGGGTATAACTTTACGAATTTCGTTGCTTTACTTTCGGTATATAGGTCAAAATGCTACTTTGTGAATTGGTTTTTGGTTTTAGCTTGGGCAAATATGGGTTGATGACATCACTAAAGTAGGAGGTTACTACCTGGACGAGGACTGCATAAGATCGACGCAGGTGGGACATGCAGAGGGAGGCCTATACCCAGCAGTGGGATAAAAAAGTTGTGGATAATGATGATTGGCAAACATTTATTTATTTGATTTATAGGCGAGCAGCATTATGCTGATGTGCCTATATCACACTGAGTTAAAATTTTATTATTAACAGTTCACATAATGTCCGCCTTAGTTTATTCACGATGTTTTCTTACACCGCAAAGCGTGTCATTGGTGTAATAAGTAATTGAACCAGGGGCCGTCAGATTAGAAAGCAGGCGATTTTCCACCGCGCCACTCACGTTTTGAATAGTAGTAATTAAGGAAGAATATAAATTAGGTAGTATAATATATGTTTTAAATAAATTATTTTGTAACAGCCAAATGTTCTAATGAAGCGAGACCTAGGGAGCAATCTTAAAAAAATGAAAGTTATGCTACTGAAATTCACTAAGTGAGTTATTACCTAATACTCCTTAATCAAGATATCTCAAAAGTGGTAGTTTAGTTGATATCTAATATTTGATATGTAGATATATTGTAGGCAATATTTTTTCAATACTATAGTTAAACACTTTTCTGATCAGTTGCTTACTCAAGCCACAATATCGCTTGCCATCTGGTTAATTATGATCAAACCTCAGTCTGTTAAGAGTAAAAAAAGTTAAATGTAGGTGCACTAGTGAAACCTTAGGGTAAACGAGTGTAATTTAAATAATTAAAAACATAAACTAGGGTGGTGTAAATCCCGAAAATCGATTACCGACAACCTTAGGGTTAAACCCTCTTTACTCGAGTGAATAAATCGTTACCGCGTGTGCAGTCTTAGTGACCGCTTTAACTGATTCCTTTTATGTTCTACCGACTATAGTTCAATTCAATTTATTTATTTACATAGGAATATATAACAAAAGTTATAAGACCCTGTAGTCAAAATCTAAATAACGCAAGAATATATATGGCGAGCAGATCGACCCGGCTTCGCACGGGCTCTAAAATAATCTACGTTGCAAAGAGAAACAAATTATATCCTATGTTATTCGGGGATAATATAGTTTCCCAATAGTGAAGAAATTCTACAAATTGGTCCGGTGATTTTGGAGTCTATTCGCGCCAAACAAACAAACAAGCAATCAAATTTTGAATAAATGCTTGAAATATCTTTAGTATATTAAAGCAAGTATATTGGTATTAAATGTATACGTATAAATAATACTTTGTTGTACCAGTTAAAAATTGATAAGTACTTCTATTTCATCTGTGTCAATAGAACCTGAAATTGTTTGTTGGAATATTTAATCTAAAGTGTCTTGAAGTGAAACAAGATGTTGACAACATAGTATGACAAAATTTGCAAGGAATAAAAAATGCGTTACTTTTTACACCGTGGAAGTTCCGAAGATTCGCACAAAGCTCTTCGCCTCAACATTCATAGTGAGGACTGCGAAGCTTTGGAATCCTCTGCCTGAGACTCTGTTTCCTGAGAAGTACCATCCTGAGATCTTAAATCGTGAGTGAATAGGTTCCTTCTAGGTAAGCGTGCTACAACTTAGGCTGCAACGCTGCTTAACATCAGGCAAGCTGTGGTCAAACACAAACCTATTTCAAATAATAAAAAAATAGTCCCGCAAGTAATTTTCAAAGTTCCCAGTGGTAAAGTCCCGCTACTTTGCCTGTGACCCATCATCATTACTTCTAACAGTATCTGCTTAACTAAACTATCGTAATAGCACCCACCGGTTGACCGCAGAGTTGAAAAAATCCAGACCTCATACAAAGTCTTAGAGCAGCTCGACTTTTTACTATTTTCTTATAGTATTAATGGAATAAAAAGCGAGTGTGGCTCGGCGGTAATAACGTCTGCTTTTCCATCAGACTGTCCCTGATTCGATCCCGGCCCTACACTAATCACTTGTTATTGAAGTTATGTGTGGATTTGTACCCGTTTTATTATCATTATTTTATACTTTTTTTATCATTATTTTATACTTTAATATTAACAAATTTAAATCATTATTACCCCTCACACTCTGAATCTTTAATCATTCAATATTGACGCTAAATCAAACAAAATAACATCAGAATTATAAAATACATAAAGATACTCACATAGTTACATGCAAAATTCACAAAATCATTAACATTCATATAAGCACAAAATAAAAATATCACAAACAACAAACAAGAAAATTAAGGTTACTATACATTATCAGGCTTAGTTGTAATATCATTTTTATACATTTTACAAAGTACTGTATTGGATGATAATATGAAATTAAAATGCTTATTAACTCCAAATCGTCAAAACAGAGTAAAAAAATCTATCCTTATTTTGGTCCGTCGTTTTCTATCTGAATTTGTCTAGTCCACCGAGTTAGTCTACAATAATCGCAGAGGACCGAGTTGGCCAATTGCAGGCAAATTGCTTTCATTTATTGCAATCACCGCGTACTGTCATTGTAATGTTATGTCAACTGATAGCTTCGACATATGGTTGAAATGTCACGGCTTACAATGCGTTTTGGTTGACTCACTTGAAATTGCATTCGGATAATTTTGTAAGCCCTTTGTGGTGTCAATAATGGAGCCAATGTTGGTCTGCGAGATACATTATAGTCTCATTCCTTCAAAAGTTTTTTTTTTAATTGTTATATAGGGTCTTATTTTACCATAGCTCTCCTGATTTTAAGATAACCATAGCTCTCCTGATTTTAAGGTAAAACACGCATAACTAGAAGGATCTTGGATTTGAAAATCCCAGGATGGTATTTTTTGTCTGTTTTTATTATGTCTGAGCCTAATAATATAGTTTTTATTTTCATAAGATTTTATTTAAGTAAAAACGAATTTCCTTTTTAATCAATGTTTATTATAGTAATTTTCGTTTATTCAATAAAATTATTAATAAATTATTTAGAAGTATGTAATTTTCGTTTATATTAATAATATGTATTTTACATATTAATTTATTACATATTAATAATATGTATTTTAATAATTTTGCCATAAATCTTTTCTATACATTAATATTTTTTATCACCCAATTATTTTGCCGCTGATTCTTGTGGTTAGGCAACCTGCTGGTCAAATGCTTAGCTGCTTAGTTTGGATAGACGGTTTGTAACTGCATTATTTACTAAAGTCTTACAACATATTTTACTGCACTATCAATCCACTAATCTTCCTAAAACCATAAAACAAATCAATCGCAATGCGCTTTAAATTCCCAATATCATTAACTGGCACACAATGTGGCACACGCCAGCCCCTTATGGGGTCTATTGTACCCCTGAAAGGGTCCATTATACCACAGGTACGGAAAGAACCCCACATTAACTCCTGTCACAACAAGAATGGGTCTCTTTGTCCTGCAACATTGATACTTGGGGGTCGGCAGATATAGCGAACGTCGTAGGGTTGGGCGGAAAATCGGATTATAGCATGGCAATTATTTATATTGGTTAGTTATTAGGCATGGGTTGGATTTGGTACAGGTCTGTAATGTTAAGTTAATTAACAAATAATAAACAACCACGTGTATGTTCTTTAAAAAGTAGAGAGTAGATGGACAGTTTCTTGATTTTCTTGACCACTATATGTTAAATTTATTATGTGTAGTAGCTAGCATATTGATATTCTAAGTCCAATTTCTTTCAATATATTTAGTATTATGTCATTAAAGCTCTTATAAAATGTTTTTTGGTCCAAAAAATCATTACGTATTTATTTTATTTATGTTGGACAGAACAAATGACCCAAGAGCTGCTTACCTCGGCCAACGTATAAGTTAGGCGGTCCAGCGAGGTAATGCCGCCAGCATTTTAGGCACCTTACCCGCGGACACTGGCTTAGGTTTAATGTACTATTTGTAAAGTTTTTTTAAATTTTTAATTAAATTACATTAAAAAAAACACATGGTTTTTTTTCCTGTATTTTTTAATATTAGTGTAGCCGAAATAAATATTTTATAAAAAAATTATCATCATCTAATTATTTTTTTATCTATTTAATTTGGGAGTTAGAGAAATCATATTCGCATATCGTTAAATACATATTAACAGGGTTATAATACATATTAAAAATACCCTTTATAAGGTCCTATTTTGCTCTCAACTATTGGTTAATGTACATGAAAATTAAAACTGCCGTTAAATCTTTACTTGATAAGTGAAACTATGTATGTACATTCCGGCAAAATACCACATAAAAGTAAGCCTAAAGTTTCTTACTCCAACTAAACGCAACCAAACAATACATCTAGTATTCTTTGAGCAAAAAAACAGCTATCTAAGATTTGATACATCGGCTCCTAAGTTACATCAACCTTGACAGAAATAGAAAAGTACATACACACATATTACGAGAAAAATCGTCGGAAAACACTCATTTCAACGAAGGCTGTGGGCGATCAACCGAGAACTATGATATTGGCATACTTAATTTTACTTGGCACACTTACGCATTCGACTGTGAAACTTTAAGATTCAACACATGTCTTATTTAGGCTAAATTGATTATTATTATATTAGCTTTAAAGTTCAAAATCAATCGGCAATTTCTTCCAGGAATAATTGACGACACATCTAAGCAATTTTGATTCGTATCTCGTTAGATATAGAGTATTATTTTGTATTTGATCTAACCGTAGTTGTTATGTTTTATAGTTGAGTAGAAGAGAAGTCATTGTCCTCTTGTCACTTGTAAAATCTATTATTTTATGAGACTTAATTGGTGTAGTTAATTTTGTATTATAGGGGTTGTGATTTTGAGGAATAACTGTGGTGGTTAAAGACTTTCTTTTGAGTAGATGCCATTTCTAGGTCTTGAAAGTATGTATTAAGATAGATCATTTGTTTTTCGTATGTGTTAAGTGGTTAAGCTCTGATCTCTCTAAACTTGATTAAATGGTTTAGTTATATGATGACCGTATCAAAATTGAGCGTATCTTACAAACATTTCTAAGTTATCTTTGGGATGATAACACTGGTCTACAGTGGTTTTGTTGCCTTTGATATGATGATGATTTTGGGTCTATTTATACACACAATTCGTGAAAATATCGATGATTTTGTAAGATCTGCTCGTTTTTTTTTCAACAAATGACTGAAAATTAAAATGTTGACGATAAATCGTTTAAAATTCAATTTGTAAAAACGAGCAAATTTAGTACTTTTATACGAATATATTCGTAATCTGGGCACTTAAAAACGTAACAATTTGCGATGATAAACAGGGCAACAAAAAAAAATTGATTTTTTGTAGAGCTGTGTAATATACATCATAGTTTGAACAGTAAATTTGTTTATTTTGGTATGTAGATTTTTCAGAACGATTTTATTTTCATGTCGTTAAATTAATTAAAAAAAAACAATTATGTCAGGTTTGAGATGGCATTATATTTCTTAATTGAAAGGCAAATACGCAAATAAGTAGATTTCGGACACCCATCCAAAAACTAACCTGTTTTAATACCACTTAGCTATGACGATCGTGAAAAATTTACTGATTCTAGTTATTGCTTTCGGTAAAAAATATCTACAAAACTCCTACTAAATACTTAAGTTCAATTATGTAATCAAGCACCAAGGTTCTGTTCCTCTTACAACGTACTCAGTTCCATTGTTCATCAAAACATTTTTTCGCGTCTGTCTAAGAACAATAATTGTGCTTCAGGTCAGTAAGCAACGGGTTTTATTGGATTTTAATTGATTCACTTCATTGTTTAAAGAATTGCTTAGCTGTGTGAGATTATTACAAAGTTAAATTAAGCTTATAATCGGATGTTTGGTTTTTATATGCGCCTTTTCACGTTTTCCAAAATTTTACTAGCATCCTTTACTTAAAAATGCATGCATTATTTCTAAAAAGTCTTTTTTTTATATTCTTACTATGAAAAGTTTGTTGAAAGGTCTGGGTGTTAAATATGTATCTATATTAAATATATATGTATGTATGTATAAGTAGTATATCAGTTGTGTTAGCAACCATAAAACGAATTAGAAATGGTTCAGTATGGGGTTAACCAAGCGTGTGTGAAACATGTGTGTGTGAAATATTACAGTGTATTTTTTTCTTAGTAACATTTGTGTCAGTAACTCAGCAAATTTTAATTATATATGTTACATATTCTTCACGACTGCTAGTACTAAGACTAACAGCCGGGACCTACAATTTAACGTGTCATCCGACCCACGCTACCTCCCCGATGAAAATTCCACTAAAACGACAGTTTTGTGCATGGTCACCCATCCGAACACCGTCCACATCGAACGTTGCTCTGCTTTGTTGATCGCGTCAGATCAACTTAGCTAGCCGAGCTACATTACTAACTAAAAACTTATCTCAAACTAACTATTCCACATTATTAGAACTTTCCAATACCAGAAAAGAGCACAAAAGAAATGTATAAGAGCTATAAGTGGAATACAGCGTACAGATGTGTCCCTTATTTTAAATATCTAAAAATTTTGACATTTTCATCTCTTTACATTTTCGAAGCAGCCCTCTTGATGAGAACGAATTTAAAAGATTTCAATACTGTTTATCAGTACTAGACACAATGGTAAACTTTGCATAGCAACACACAAAACTGTTACGTATGGTAATACGATTTTTCATATGGGTGTCCTAGTATATAACAAATTGCCTCTGATTATTAAGGAATCCAACTCGTTTTCTATCTTTAAGCTGAGATTTAAGAAATTCCTACTTGATGAGGCCTACTATTCTCTAAAATATTTTTTTAATGACAGATCTATTTTTATAATATCCTGACCTAATTTTATTTGTATCATTACTTAGTTTTGCAAAACGCTTTGCGTCGACCTTTATTGTTAGGACTGCGAAGCTTTGGAACTCACTACCTGAGTCTCTGTTTCCTGAGAGGTATCATCCGGGGGCCTTCAAAAGTAGAGTTAATAGGTATCTTCTAGGTAAGCGCGCCACACCGTAGACTGCAGTGCAGCTTTACATCAGACTAGCTGTAGTCAAACGCTAACCTATCAAGGAAAAAAAAAAAAAAAAAGTTTTATTAACCACATATAATGTTTGTGTAACCGGCTATTACTTACTTACTTACTTTTACATTAGTGTTAGATCCAACATAAATTTGCACACCCTAACGGGTTTAGTATAGAGTACATTAAATACCTATGTAACACCTTTCGACCTATAGGTACTTCGCAAATAAAAACATTTGATTTGATTTGATTTAGAAACGTTTGCCTTTAAAACACGTAAACAGCGGTTGCGTAAAACAGCGTGTCACATGAATAAATATAGGTCGCCATCCAGCCAAGTCCACACATGCGATATAAAACTAAACAGTCACTCTAAAGCCTTCACATATGGCCTTAACCCTCGTCCGTTGACCCCCTAATACGTTTATAATTATAGTCCAGTTCCAGCCTCATTTGTAAACATAGGGATAACAATTGTGACGTAACGTATGCTTAGATACCACTAGTTGCGTCTCCCGGCATTACTCGTGATCATCTATACTAATATTATAAAGCTGAAGAGTTTGTTTGTTTGTTTGAACGCGCTAATCTCAGGAACTATTGATGCGAATTGAAAAAATATTTTTGTCTTGGATAGACCATTTATCGAGGAAGGTTTTAAGCTATATAACATCATGCTGTGACAAATAGGAGCGAAGAAACAAAGGCAAATGTGGAAAAAAACGGGGAAAATCATTCATCTTTGCGGGCCTCGGTTGCATGCGCTGCGAAAAGGGAGTGAGGAAGGTTCCAAAAAACGACCTACACGCGGGCGGAGCCGCGGGCAACTGCTAGTTTTGAATAAAAAGTAGGACAATCATGTGACATTAGAAGCATAATAAGCATAAACAGCCCACTATACTTTCTCACAGCAGAGACTGGAGAGAAATAAAAGCCATCCACAACGCTGGTCCAGCGGGTTGGCAGATTTCGGATGGTGTGTTCCTCAAACACAAACTTAGGAATTCCTTGCGGAATTTCCTGTTCCCTAATGACTATAATCTAGTGATTTTCCTTCTCAATAAGTGCGCTTCATCGTAGACCTCAATAACACTTACCATCAGGTGAATTATGGTAAAACTGACCTATTTAGTCTATTTAAAAACAGTTTCCTCACGATGTTATCCTTGTGTTGCAAGTGATTGCAAATCCACACAAAGCATAAGAAACAAGTCATTGGTAAGGCCGGATCGAACCAAGGGCCGTCAGATTGTTAAGCAGACGTTATGTCATCGAGTTTTTTACCTAAAACTTTCTTCAAATCGATCCGTGACTGCCACTAATTAACGCGAACGATTATAATAATTACAAAATATGTATGTACAAAATTATACCGTCTGGAACTTGGGACTTAATTTTGTCTATATTTTTTGGGATAACTTTTTTTTTCACTCATTTGCAAGTTATTTTAATTTAATTTCACTTTATTATTAACGTACCTACATATATTTATTAAAATTTAAA
Source organism: Mellilla xanthometata (assembly GCA_035578125.1). Taxonomy (NCBI): domain Eukaryota; kingdom Metazoa; phylum Arthropoda; class Insecta; order Lepidoptera; family Geometridae; genus Mellilla; species Mellilla xanthometata. The sequence goes on from JAPUBQ010000035.1 coordinate 2,600,753, forward strand.
TTCCAATATTTTTTTACATCAACAAATACATACACATAATTTTTTATTACTATGATTTCTACTTTCGTTTTTTTGTTCTATAGTTTTTGTGTGCGGCACCTTATCTCTTGAGATTTTTTGTGGCTCAGAATAGTTATTAAGCAGTTGTTATTAAATATAGATTTGTCTTTGTGAAATGGACGGGTTAAGTATGTCAAAGAGACCACACCGAAATCATATAACTTGTTATAGGCAGGTATGTATGTAACTTTGAGATGAAATGATACAAAACATTATTTCAATTGATTTCACTTTTGGTACATGATCTATTACAATATGGTTAATTTACTGGCTAGTGTACTATATGTATTAAATAGATTAATATTAGGATATATTTCACACACGGCTAGTAAAACCCACACTAAACCATTTCTAGTTTGTGTTATGGCTAACTAATACAACTGATATATTTCATATACAGTATTTATGTACATACATAAATACTTTTATCGATACTAATTAATACCCAAACTGACAGCCAACAAATTAGCTCATCAATAATCCATATTTAAACAGAACCGCAGTATATGAATTATCATTATTATTATTAAAAGCTTGTTGTGTCCCACTGCTGGGCAAAGGCCTCCCTTCTCTCCTTCCAAGTATATGAATACTAGTCGTATATAGACACCTCATTTATATCTATTCAAGTAGCTTAATTTGCTCCTTAACTTGAATAAACTTTCAATAAAACCAACTGATGTAATATACAATCTAACCCACACTCGAAAACTTCTAGATCAAATCAAATCAAATATATATTTATTTAAACCACTAACATTTTAAAGGGTAGCCCTGGCATCTGTGCTAGTGTGAACTGTGTTATACTTCTGAAAATCCACTTATTGGTCACCCATCCAAAACAAAAGCCGAGCTTCAGACATTCGACATTTAAACACAAGTGCTCACGTCACTTCCTGCAGGCTCCTTGCATGTCATCACGGAAGGTTGGCACTAGTGTTTGCACTCTTGCCTCGATGACGTCACTGTATATGATACTATTTGACAACCATTGTTATATCTCTCCAAGTAACTTAATTTGCTCCTTTACTTGAATAAACAACCGTTGTTATAAACCCAACAGATGGAATATACAATTCAACCCTCACTCGAAAATTCAAAATCTACTTATGAATGTCGTAATCTTAAGTAAGAACATAAAATTGTAAGAGCTTCGCCTCAAACTAATATGTATAAACAAAAATAAAGTAGCTTATTTGATACTGCTTGTTTGTGAAGCTACCATAATCCCGATATACGAGTATTGTTACTCAGTTCGGTTTTGGTGGCAGCTCAAACAAGCAGCGATATCGATAGTACTAAGTCTAGTTCCTACTTATTAATATTGTAAATTTTTTGCTTAAATAAAGTATTTTTTTTATGTTTTTTTACTTATTGGTCGGTCACCCATCCAAAACAAAAGCCGAGCTACAGACATTCGACATTTAAACACAAGTGCTCACGTCACTTCCTGCAGACTCCTTGCATGTCATCACGGAAGGTTGGCAGCAGTGTTTGCACTCTTGCCGCAATGACGTCACTGTTTATGATACTATTTGGTGACCATTGTTATATCTCTCCAAGTAGCTTAATTTGCTCCCTTGAATAAAAACCCAGTGTATTAAACCCAACAGATGGAATATACAATTCAACCCTCACTCGAAATCTCGAAATCTACTTATTGGTCGGTCACCCATCCAAAACAAAAGCCGAGCTACAGTCATTCGACATTTAAACACAAGTGTTCACGTCACTTCCTGCAGACTCCTTGCATGTCATCACGGAAGGTTGGCAGCAGTGTTTGCACTCTTGCCGCGATGACGTCACTGTTTATGATACTATTTGGAAACCATTATTATGCCAAGATGTTGCAACGCGTCTGATATATTTGCTGATGCACGGGTTCCTGATTTCTTTGCGGTTATTCGATCCCGTATTGCTGCTTCCTTCTGGGATACAATACGGAGATCGAATAATGCTATACTGCAGTGCCTGTCTGGGGATCTATATAGCCATATCTATAGATTTTGGATATCTGTACACCAGAATAGTAATAGGAAATAATTTGTATATTTAGATCTAGCATTTTATTTTATTATTTATTGTGTCTCTTTTACTTTAATATAGGTTATTTGCCTGAAAATAAATCATTATTATTATTATTAATAAGGGAGCCCCTTTACTTGAATAAAAAACCGTTGTAATAAACCCAACAGATGGAATATACAATTCTACCCGCACTCGAAAACTCGATCTACTCGAATCTACTTATTGGTCGGTCACCCATCCAAAACAAAAGCCGAGCTACAGACATTCGACATTTAAACACAAGTGTTCGCGTCACTTCCTGCAGGCTCCTTGCATGTCATCACGGAAGGTTGGCGCTAGTGTTTGCACTCTTGCCGCGATGACGTCACTGTTTATGATACTATTTGGAAACCATTGTTATAAATCTCCTAGTAACTTAATTAATGACGCATTTCGCACCCTTATGGGCATGCCAAGATGTTGCAGCGCGTCGGGTATGTTTGCTGATGCACGGGTTCCTGAATTCTTTGCGGTTATTCGATCCCGTATTGCTTCCTTCTGGGATACAATACGGAGATCGAATAATGCTGTACTGCAGTGCCTGTCCGGGGATCTATATAGCCATATCAATAGATTTTGGATATCTGTACACCAGAATAGTAATAAGAAATAATTTGTATATTTAGATCTAGCATTTTATTTTATTATTTATTGTATCTCTTTTACTTTAATATGGGTTATTTGCCTGAAAATAAATCATTATTATTAATAGGGGAGCACCTTTACTTGAATAAACAACTGTTGTAATAAACCCAACAGATGGAATATACAATTCGACCCTCACTCGAAAACTCGATCTACTCGAATCTACTTATTGGTCGGTCACCCATCCAAAACAAAAGCCGAGCTCCAGACATTTGACATTTAAACACAAGTGTTCACGTCACTTCCTGCAGACTCCTTGCATGTCATCACGGAAGGTTGGCGCTAGTGCTTGCACTCATGCTGCGATGACGTCACGGCGTAGTGAATACTGCCCGGACACACGGCATGTGCCGTGATGTTGTGAAGAGGTGGATGTCGGCATGCCACCTCTGTCTAGCCACGCTGTCGCAAATGACAATTATCAACATACTCGTATCTTAGACAGTTTCTTTTAGACATTCTGTTTCTGTTAGCGAAGTTAAAGGGAACGTCTTGAACGTGCAGTTTTTTTCGCTGTAAATCGTAAACGGTAAAAAATATCGATAAAATAGCTTAGATATCGTCTAAGGTACGAGTACAATTCTAAGAATATTTATACTTATTTTTGGTACTAATCAGACTTATGAATAAGAAATAAAACTGGTTAAAAAAAACTAAAATTAAGTTTTTTGAACCAGTTTTTTTTTCATATTGATTATCCTAATTGTTACCAAGCAAAAACTGTTAAATCAAGTATTTGCCCTAATCTTCTACCTTGAGTAGGTTTTTTTAATGTTATGCTCCATTAATTAAAGCTTATATACGAGTATAATTATCATCATCATCAGAAGTTGGAATGAGTCCAACAGTTTCGGTGCTTTCCGAGCACCATCATCAGGGGCGAGTGTTACACGGACCGTCGCCGACGAGATCCGCGCGCGCACTTTAGATAATAATAATATTGTAATTGTGGCCGTTTTCTACTTGGAAATTTCATAAAATCAAGTTAAAATTATAGTGATTAAATTGAACGGTACCTAAAATATATCATTAATACAAAAATATTAGAGATTAAGTATTTTATATGACAAGAAAATTAATTTGAAGTAATTTTTTTTATTTACTCCATTATCGATCTGTTTTATTTTTGTCAAATTATAGTTACACAGGTCACTATTCACTCCTTACCAGACTTCTGGACGATAATTGTTTAAAAGGAAGGATTTAAAAATTGATATACCTTAAGTTTGTTTTTTTCTTTAGTTAGTTCAACAAAATTGTTGAACTAAGAAATCATAAAGCTCCGTACAAACGATGTTCCAAGAGATTGCCTTCACAAGTCCCACCGTTTGGAAGAAGTCTAATTATAACAATCATCAACTCTGAAGTTCTTACGCACTCTGATTAAGCTTTCGAAGCATGGGCTTCGAGATGAGTACAAATCTTCAAAAAGGGCCAGTTCCACCAATCCACTAATCAACAGATCGAACCTTGACACGGCGACCTCGTCCGTTTTCGCTGGATGCGTGACAACAGGCTCGCATGTCAGCACGGCACCCATTCACTAACTGCTCCTTGGCCGTTGACTTGCGGAATAATTACCCGTCGGCTCTTCTTGAGATACTGTGACGTCATTTTCATATTCTTGTTATGATCTTTTGTATTTTGAAAAAAGAATAGTGCTGTCACTTGTCAGTTCAGTCATTTAGTGACTGTTCCTTGACCGTTCACTTCGTCGGCTCTTCTTGAGATACTGTGACGTCACATTCTTGTTATGATCTTTTTATTATTTTGAAAAAAGAATAGTGCAGAGACTTGTCAGTTCAGTCACTCTTCTTTGGCCGTTCACTTCGCCGGCTCTTCTTGAGATACTGTGACGCCATATTTGATTTGGCTTCCAATATACAGTTTTGGCTTCCAATATACAGTCTTGGCTTCCAATATACAGTTCTTACAACTAGTTTGGAAGCCTTTGGATTCCTTAAATTTTATTGATTTAAATTTACTTACCATGTCAAATAAAGATTTTGTTTGTTTGTTTGTTTGTATATTCTTGTTATGACCTTTTTATTATTTTGAAAAAAGAATAGAGCACAGACTTGTCAGTTCAGTCATTAAGTCACTGTTCTTTGGCAGTTGACTTCATTGGGTGGGTCTTCTTGAGATATTGTGGCGTTATATGCTTTTATGACCTTCTTTGTATTTTTTAAAAAGAATAGTGAGGTGACTTTATCAGTTCAGTCATTCAGTCACTGCTCCTTGGCCGTTGACTTCCACGGTTCTTCTTGAGATACTGTGACGTCGTATTCTTGTTATGATCTTTTTATTATTTTGAAAAAGAATAGTGAAGTGACTTGTCAGTTCAGTCATTTAGTGACTGTTCCTTGGCCGTTGATCGGGTCTTCTTGAGATATTGTGGCGTTATATGCTTTTATGACCTTCTTTGTATTTTGTAAAAAGAATAGTGCAGAGACTTGTCAGTTCAGTCATTCAGTCACTGTTAATTAATCTTACGGCATCGCACCGTACTGGGCAAGTCAATTTACAATGATTTATTAGTAAAATTTAATTATATACACATGCATAATATTTATAATTTAACATTTGACATGAGATAATATACATACATAAGATAAGAAAGACAGTGTTTGTACCGTAATAATATTAATACCGTAACTATATACTTACATTTCGATCTACGTAAGTCCAAATAAGTAGGTTAAAATACCCTCAAAAAACAAAACTCAAAGCGAAATCGTAGATCGAAATCTCTCTAAACTCTGGCAATAGGATGTTGTGTAATTTTTATTTCTAACGAACATTTAATGGGCGTGATTTCCAGTTGTTTTAAACGCGTTAAAACTGTGGTTAAAGTTTTGTTTTGTCTGACCGCTATTAGGTTTGACCTGAGATGCGAAGATGGGTAAATGTAAACTAACCTTATTTGAAGAAAAAGTGAAACAATTGTGCAGTTTTAACATTAAGAAGAGAGTTAAAGCCATTAAATTATCCTTTGACAAAAGTACAATATAATTTGGTAAATCCATTGACAAACGTACAATATTACAAACATAAAACTACCGGTACAATATAATGTGGTAATATTATTTTTTATTTTTTTTATTTTGCTAAGAATAAAAAAAAATGTTTTATTGGTGTCGAATTATTATAGTTTTTTTTAGTTGTTTTATTTATTAGTACATATTATTATAATTCTAATTTAAAGTAAAAGTGGTAGCTGTTTACCGCTAAGAACGTATGTATTGTGGTTTTAATTACAAATTAAGTAATATAAAAATGGTACATAAAACATTTCATACTCGTACAGACAGGCGTTTATACATATATATAAAACTTTCATAAATTTTCTGACTCATTTTTTTCAAAGGTTATAGTGCAAGAGGCTCCGTATAAATTAAATCAAACCTTTCAGAAAAAAATAAATTGCAAACAACACAAGGAATGCACGCGCACTTAAATTATACCTAATATCGATAAAATACAACCTATCACAATCGACCATCGATTATAACTTAATCGAGTTACAATTTATAGAAATAATCGGTCACTGATTTATTCGATACCGCCATCGTTTTCTTCCACACAATTTTTATCTTTATTGTAATGGAATTAGGTTCATATTTGTGTGTATTATTAGAAAATACAAGTACAAATTGTATGGAAGTAATATCAAAGGCCCGAGTACGCGCCGTTTGATACAACCTTTGAATAAATCAACAAAATCGACGGGCGGTGGTGAGTAGTCAGTATGTATTTTTGGACAGGGAAAGAGGTGGAATGCATACTCCTTACAAAATTCTAAGATCGTATACTTTTTTTACATAAACCCCACGAGCCCTTGATAAGAAATAAATAAATATTGGGACCCATTTCACACACGGCTGGTTAACCCCATACTGAAACATTTCTAGTTTGTATAATGGTTACTAAGACAACTGATATACTACATATATATACATATAATTATATTTATATATTATATAGATACATAATTATTTAACACCCAGACCGACAGCCAAAAAATGTTGTTCAGCACAAAGATGTTGACCGTGCCGGGAATCGAACCCGGAACCTTCCGATTGGCAGTCCGGCATGGTAACCGTTACGCCAACGAGATCGTCCTTGATATTTTGGTGGAAGATGGAATATGCCTAGTTTGTAATAACTAACTCTTAAGGAGCCTTGTGTGACCTGTTTAGGTACGTGCTAAGGATAGATTTTTAAATCGAGGGTGGTAATTAGTAAGACAAGACAATGCCCTGTTCCCCGAAAACTATAATCTTGCGGTTTTCAAAGCACGAGTGAACCGGTTTCTTCTGGGTAAGCGCGATCCACCTTAGATCACAATATCGCTTACCATCAGGTGAGTTCTGATCAAGCGCAAACCCATCTTAGTATAAAAAAAAGAAAAAAAAAGAAATAGAAATTCCTACTAAACTACCATGCTATGGTTTTCTCGCTATATTTTCCTTCACCGAAAGCCTAAGTTTATAGGCAGGGATCGAACCCTTAACCTGTCAGACGTACGGCAAAGGCAAGTCCAACTGAGCTTTTATCGCTTCAAAAAATGCAATGCACGTGCTTACGACCCCTACTTTGAATATAATGTTTGTCCAACCATAAACTCTCACCCCTTTATAACAGTGTGGATAAGTTAATTTTACAAGCGTTATTACGGTGATGCTAATTTTATTCTAGTAACATACTCGTATTGATCTACTATGTACTAACTATGTTAAAATGTAATATGGGTAATTGTAGGGTGGCTACTAAAGCATAGGTAGAAGAAAAGGAATAATAATATTTCTTAAAAAAATATGTATGAATCCACGGTCAGGGTGGTTTTTGACGCAGCGAGTTTTCTTGGCAATCCAGAGGGGTAACGCCGCCAGCATTTTGGGGACCTTCGGTGCAGCGCGGGGAGCTCATAGTCTGTTTTAGTTGTTTTTCATGTTTATGCAGTTTTTGTTTTTTTGTGTTTTAATAAGTGACGTGTATTTAAAATAAATAAATATAATTTTATATTGGAAAATCTATGTTAATAATTTATTTGAAAAATAATAATATCACATAATTAATGTAAAACTATAACTAATCTAAAATAAAATAATGTAAAACTACATATAATCCAAAAAACCAGTGCCAGTGGGAAGAGTACTCAAATTAGACCTGAGACATAGACAATTTTCAACTTAATGTACAAGTCAAAATGTATTAAAATATGACTTATGCCAGTTAAGATTATTTCCAATGAAATTAAATTATTACATACGTTTCAATCATAATAATTAATAACGAATACAACATGTGCAGATTTTTTTCCTGCAAATTCATCATTATTATATTTCCACTTCTGTCAAACGTCTCATCTCTAGGTCGACTTATTTCATGAAACCTCTGTGTCAATACAATTCAATGCAAAAAAATATGATTTACAAGATTTCAATAAAATTTATTTAAAAAAAAGATAATTACTTATTCGATTCTGTCAAATCCTGCTATACGCGCGTCTCTAAGCATTTTCAGTCCTTTAACCGTATTATTCTTAAGGTTTAAATAAATTAAACACGAATTATCCTAAACCAACAGAGATTTCCTTAATACGTCACGATGATATTTATATCTTTATTTGTAATGAGATTTTTAACGTAATCATTTTAGTTATTGACTAACATCCAATCTTTATAACGCAAAAAACTGAAAAATTATAATCATAATATTAGGACACATTTCACACACGGCTGGTTAACCCCATACTGAACCATTTCTAGTTGTGTTATGGTAGCTGACACACCTGATATACTACATACAAATTCATTTTTTTACTCTAACCTATATTATCCCACTGTTGGGCAAAGATCTCCACCAATGATCCCCACGCTTTTCTGTCCTGGGCCAGTTCCTTCCAGTTTGTATGGAAGTTCATCAACTCCTATACATACTAACTAAATATAACTCCATACACACATATACATATTTAACACCCAGAACCACAGCCAACAAATTTAGATGTTGGCCGCGCGGCAATCAAAACCGGAACCTTCTGATTGGCAGAAATGAAAAACAAAACCGACAAATTCCCGTCTTTTTCTTAAACGCCTAACGTGCTTAAATAATAAGTGGAATAAATTAGTTCAAAGTTCATTTAGAACAAAAAAATATAGCTAAGAAATTACAAAGCAAAAAATATTTGCCCCAAACCTTTTTACCCTTATCGGCCAAGTCAACCGAGCTTATCAGAGGAACTACTTTATATTCCGTCAAAAAAATAAACTAAGCACAATTTCAAGTTGAAAAAAGTAAGCACAATAATGCAGTAAGCTCGCCCCTTATCCACTGTATAAGTTATGCTTAAAGTTGGCGTGTAGTACTCGCATTTCATGTGCTCTTGGTTTCATACAAAAACATAATTGGTTAATTAACCGCCTTGCTGGCAATTTTTCTGCAGGGTATTTTTTTTACGAAATTTGTATTGAAATGTAAAATTAGGTAATACAAGGATTCAAAATGCATCATATTTTTATTTAAAATAGAATAAGAATAAAAAAATATTAACTACAAAAAATCTGTTTTTTTTTCACACCTTTCGGTATATTTAGTTGGTTGCTTTAAGAATATGCTGTGCAATGTGTATCAGTCAAAATGTAGCAATATAGTATGTTAAGGCTATTAGATCGCAGTGCGCGGTAAAATACATAGTCAGAACACTTACAATTTTTTTAGTCAAAATACTTACACGTAAGACTTTTTTATGACATCATTTATTGCAAAAAATCATGATTTAGTAAAAAAAAATTGTCGCAGATCTACCTGCACAAACCATATCATGTAACGTTTAATAATATTTGTTTGGAAATTCAAACAATTATAAGCATTACTAATATTAAGCAAATATACTATGAAAATAAAAGTATCAACATGCAAACAATGCAAAAGTTTGTACTTATTTAGTAGATAAGGTAAAAAACCTAAAAAATCGATTATAATATGAATTTTCCCATCAAACGCTCTCAAACAGCCTTAAAAAAAACTATACGAGTACAGTCTACGTGTATAATCATAATCATAATTAATTATATTTATTAGTAAAAATATTTTACAAGTCAATTCATACACACATTTTTAATAAAATATTATAACAAAACGAATATAAATATACTTCTGTACATTTTAGAGTTAAATACGAGTATGTCATAAATCTAAACTTAAAACAATGTCAAAAAAAACTAGTACTAATATCTTATTTTGTAAATTTTACAAAGTCATCCAAATCCAAAGTGTTTCCTCGATAAGCCAGCGTTTAAGCCGAGCTTTAGAGCTACCTAAACTTGTTGCCTCGGTCACAATATTTTCAGGTAATTTATTGTAAATGGTTGGGCCCATAATATGTGTAATAATATGTATACAAGTGTGTACGTGTGTATGAGAGGTCGGTACTCGAGTCCGTCGCTAAGTTATGCTAACAAGTTCGGTCGGCGTCGCGTGACCGCAGCACTCGTTAGGTCACCGAAACGCTACCGTGTGGAACTAGCTTTAATGTGACGTATCATTTAACTAGCCCTTAGCTGCGGATGATCGGGTCCTTCAAGACGTCGCGATGAGATCATGGTAAAACTCGATAAAGAAAATATTGAAAGCTTATACTTTTTAGGGTTCCGTACCTAAAAGGTAAAAACGGGACCCTATTACCAAGACTCCGCTGTCTGTCTGTCTGTCTCCAGGCTGTGTCTCAGAAACCGTAATACCTGAAAACTGGAACTTTCACCAGATATGTATTTCCCGAGCCACTAATGAGATGTCCTCATATTAAAATTAATTTTTCCTCCTTTTCCAGCATCAAACCCCCGTCCAAGGACGGCGTCACGAAGAGCAACCCAAGCAAGCGTCACCGAGAGCGGCTTAACGCCGAGCTCGACACCCTGGCGTCCTTACTGCCGTTCGAGCAGAACATACTCAGCAAGCTGGACCGACTGTCCATACTGCGGCTGTCCGTCAGCTACCTGCGGACCAAGAGCTACTTCCAAGGTAAAACTTAATAACTACATTTTCGCGTAGAAAACGGTCACACTTACTTATTATTAACACTCGCCCCTGAAGATGGTGCTCGGAAAGCACCGAAACTGTTGGACTCATTCCAACTTTGAATAATAAGTAAGTGTGACCGTTTTCTACGCGAAAATATTAAGATGCCTTACGTGAACAGTTTACAATGTTTAATAGTTACAACAGTATTTCTCTCTTTTTCTCACCTTTTCAACTCCTTTCCATCCAAAGGTTGTCTGGAAGATATCGTTTTTAGTGAGAAAGATAGATAGATAGATAGATAGATATACTCTTTATTGCAACAGAAAAGGGAATACAAACAAAGAGAAAAAAAATAAACAACTTATAAGTAGTGTTACAAATGGCGGCCTTATCACTTACAACAAAGTGGGATCTCCTTGCCACATGCACTGTTCCCAGAAAACTGTAATTTTGCGGTTTTAGAAGCACGAGTGAAGCGGTTTCTTGTGGATAGGCGCTTTCCACCTTAGATCACAATGTCGCTCACCATCGCGCAAACCATCATAGTATAAAAAAAGAAAGCAGCCGTTTGTGGCACGATGTAAATAATAAAGTATTTTTACTTTTTTATATTGACTTGTACCTATTAGCTGCTTAACAAAGAGTTAATCTATCTATCTATTTCTCCAAAAAAAAAATGCTATTCATTTTAACTAGTTAGAAGAAAAATGGAATGTTTAATACTAGAATCCCGTCCCACAAAGTCAAATCGGTCCAGCGATAAGGCCGCCATTTGTGGCACGATGTAAATAATTGCTTGAGTGTAGTTTTTTACAAATCACATAATTCTGATCAAACTTCACTTTAATCTTTAATTCTTATACAAAATAAGAAAATTAGCATGCTGCGTTTTCGCAAGAAATTCGCAATGGTACAGAACCCTATTAGCGCAGCGACACTTGCACTAGTCCAATTATTTTTACATGGGACAGTATCATTCTGGCGTGATGTGGAGCCAGCCTAGTATGGTATAACTGGCTCTCAAGAAGACATACTCATACACTATATACATAAACGACTTCGTTGCCATAATAGTTACTATGCCGCACTGCTAACCAAAATGTCCTGGGTTCGATTCACGCCACAGTCAAAATCTTTGTGATAAACTAAATTTATTGACTGTCAGTCTGGGTGTTGAATATGTATTGATATAAAAGTTTTATTTTTGGTTGGTTTTTGTTTATGTAGTATATCAATTGCGCTAGCAGTTGTGTGAATAAAAACAATCAAAAATGTGGTTAAAATGTCTACATATTTTTAGCATAGATATGATAAGTATTTGTAACAGCCAACCACATAATATCTATATCTCATAGCAACTAAAACATTTCGCAGTAAACGCGTATCAATTTACAAAATATTTTCAACTCAGATAATTACATACAAACACCATTACCACTAATCCTAACCCAGCTCCTTCCTTGCATCGACTATCGTCTAACAAAATCGAATAAATCGATTTCGTATCGAGTTGAAGTATTCGATTACTTATTAATGTGCCTACCGACACTTATTTAGCGCTGTCAGACAATTTTATTGCTTTCACTCGTATTAATATATGCAGGAGACTTGTACTCGGATCCTGAGAAACGATACTTTGGCCGTTTTGTGTAATTGGGTCTTAAAGTTTTAAACAGAAGGAGATTTTGTGACTGAAAAGTTTTTTTTTTATTTATTTCTCACACACAATACCACTTATTCTATATATAAATAAAGAAATAAATATTAGGACACATTCACACACGGCTGGTTAGCCCCATACTGAACCATTTCTAGCTCGTATTATGGTTGCTAACACAACTGATATACTACATATACATACATACATACATTTTATATATAAACATATTTAACACCCAGACCCACAGCCAACAAATTTAGTTAAGCATGATGTTGACCGGGCCGGGAATCAAACCCGGAACCTTCTGATTAGCAGACCGGCATGGTAACCTTTACGCCAACGAGGTCGTTATTATACACCGAGTCTTAAATTATGTATATTAAGGCTATTAGTAATGCTATTAGATTAAAATATTTATTTTGAAAGTTTTATCCCATAATCTCGATGACGTTATGGTTACCATGCCGGACTGCTACAGTAGGTTCCGGTTTCGATTCCCGGCACGGCCAACATCTTTGTGGTGAACTTAATTTGTTGGCTGTGGGGTCTGGGTGTTAAATATGTATCTATATAAAATATGTATGTATATGTAGTATATTAGTTGTGTTAGCAAACCATAATACACTGAAATGTTTTAGTATGGGTTAACCAGCCTTGTAAAAAAACGACTTATCTACTTGTCTTAATATTATAAATGTATTTTTGTGTGTGTTTTTACTTCTTCGACGCTGAAGCGTCTGAACTGATTTCAATGAAATTTGTAACAAAGTTGGTTTTGATCAAGATCAATTAACTCGTAAGCTACTTTTTACCCGGATGAATGTGGGTGGAATCGCTAGTTTGATAATAATTTAAATATTAATGATAGCTTGAAACATCATTTACATACATAGCTTGACTGAACATCACCAGATATTATGTAAGAACTAAATTTGTATATAACTTAGTTTTTAAATATACTCGTAATAGTGTAAAATAACGATAATGTTCTACATCGCAGACAATACTTTATAAATTGACTATTTTTTTAGTAGTAACTCACAAACGAAAAGCAAAACTACTCCAAATACTAATCATATGTTGTTCACATCTATTTATGCTCAAAAACACCAGCTAATTACCATACAAACTATCCAGACCGCACTCCAGCCGTTAATTGGCCGCGTAAATCTCATACAAACAGCCATACATCATACACACATTCTCCCATACATCATGTATTGAATTATCGCCGCTTCTTATAATTTTATTCAGGTTATGGCAGATATAAAAATCGGTAGGGGGTGGAGGTACTTTACGATGTCAAGCCAGGTTGTACTGACAGGGTACACTCGGGTGGAAAACTTATATCGTGATATTAAAAAAAATTCAATAGTTTTCCTTTTGACTAATATGATAATAACATGTGTGTTTAATTTAAAGTGGATGTTCTCTCAATTGATTGACCAAAAAAAATTTTGGCTGTCGGTCTGGGTGTTTAATATGTATCGATATAAAGTATGTATGTATGTAGTATACCAGTTGTGTTACCAACCATAATAGTTTAGTTTTTTGTTTGGGGCTAACCAGCCGTGTGTAAAATAAGTCCAAAAAAAATAAAAATAAAAGGAAACTTACTTTAAAATATTTTTTTATTGAAAGAACAAAATATTTACGGCTGTTAAAAAAGTTATCATAAATATTTATGATTCCTGTAAGAAATTTGCTATCCAAATTTATTATACTACAAACCAAACAGTTTTGTATTCTATCTCTATTGACGTCAATCAAAGTAGTCCCTTATAAAAAAAATCCTACCTTTCATTGGTTTGATACAGATAACTCATCAAAAATAAAAAAGGATGTCGCAGTTCCCAGTTATTAAGTAAAATAAAGACAATAAATTAGATATGTATAAGCATTGTGGCTTAAAATTGAAAGGGACCCAAACCGCTAACTAGCCACACGCGCTCTTTCGTAGTATCTAATATTTCTTACAACCTGTGGTCAGAGCAAGCAAATTCTTATAAATAAAGTTAAAAAGCGTTGGGTATATTTGTCAAGTACTTCTAAAACTTTTCAATAGAACCCTGAAAAAAAGCGCTCATTTCTCAAAACTTTACCAACAGTTTCTATCGCGACTGTACCAAAAAGTATCGTACAATTCTAATTAAATCGATTGTTGAAGCATCGATTACACTGAAACATCGATTCGTAAAGATTTCGGCCGCACTCCGGGGTACCGACGATGACAGTGAGACGTTTAAAAAAGGAACATTGTATTTTTTTTAATGACGCTCAGGACCAGTAGCCAGTAAATTACTATGATAAAGTGGGGGTACTTTGAAAACCTGCAATGTCTTGTTATATAAATATTAAATGTCGTCTTATGAAAACAATTTCTAGTACTTAGAAAATAGCAATAATTTCAAGCTCAAAAGTCTATTGCAAGCACCTAACAGTGTGTTCCAGCTTACTTCTTTGAGAGCCCGTTGTTCCAGACTAGGCATACTCCACTGTGTCTCAACTAACTCGTGTGGTTACGTGGCCTGCTGGTCAAGTGCTTGTGAAAAACTTATTATAGTTGGTTGATAAAAAATGACAGTTATTTTGCTAGCAATAGTACGCAATCAAGCGCCATCATCATCAGCCTGTGTCTTCCCACTGCTGGGTATAGGCCTCCTTTCCAACACGCCATACAGTACGGTCTTCAGCCAGTTTCCACCAGTTCTTTCCAGCGTGCCTAACGCTGTCATCTGACCATCGTGCTGGTGGTCTGCCTCTCTGTCGTTTTCCGTTCCTCGAATACCACTCGGTGACTGCCTGGTCCACCTAGAGACTTCCCTACGCACCAAGTGTCCTGCCCATCTCCACTTCAACTTGGCAATCCGTATCCCTACGTCTTCGACTTTTGTACGCCGTCTCAAAAGGCATTGTCTCTAGTAAAATAAGTATAACCTCAACGACCTCGTTGGCGTAATGGTTAATACGCCGTACTGCCAATCAGAAGGTTTCGGGTTCGATTCCCGGCACGGCCAACATCTTTGTGCTGAACTAAATTTGTTGGCTGTGGGTCTGGGTGTTAAATAAATATGTACATAAAATATGTATATAAAATATGTATATGTAGTATGTATATCAGTTGTGTTAGCAACCATAATACGAACAAGAAATGTTCAGTATTAAGGGGTTAACCAGCCGTGTGTGAAATGTGTCCTAATATTTATCTTTATTTATTTTATAAGATAAAGATATCTAAGGGAGACTGGCTTTGACTGTTTACTTTATACTCCTATTAAAAAGAAAGGAAAGAAAGAATTAAGCGACTAGCTATCATGTCTATTAAATAAAATAAAAAAAACTAATCAATAAGTAACAGAAACGGCTAAAACCAAATCAACAATTTCTCAAAGTTCTTTTGTAATTTATGTTACACTAAAACATTCCAAATACTTCTTTGTTTTTTTTTATCAACAAATTTATACATTTTCAGGCAAGCTTACTTTTTACGTCAACATTTAAAAAGTTGGGTACACCAATTCCAAGTCACCACCCTATTTGAGGGAGGTAAGTGGGGTAAAGCCTCCGCCTTTCCGTACCAGTTTGTACCCGGAAGAAAATATCGATTGTATGCAAATACATAGCTATCCTAACTTTATTGATGGCAAATCGTCCCCATTCTGAAGGCGCAATGGTTTAATGACAACTAAAATTATGATTTAGTAACGGGCCGGGTATAAAAAATGGAATATATGACGCCGTAAAATGAGATTTTTATGAGTTATTGCTTTGATGATTTGATTGTTTTTTCGGCGTTTCCGGGCTTACTTACTAAATGATATACAAACATACTTTTTATTTTATCTTTGTTTTTGAGCTGAAAAAAAATATTAACTGATTATGATAATTAAACTGTGGAACTCTTTGCCGGAATCCCTGTTCCCTCTGAACTATAACCTCAGTGTCTTCTAGGCGAGAGTGAATCCGTTTCTTCTAGGCAAGCGCGCTTCACCCTAGATAACAACATCACTTAACATCAGGTGAGTTTCAATCAAGCGCTTGCATATCCATCATAAGAAAAAGATTTCTAGCACCACTTTGGCTTACTGCTTGCCCTGATCGTTTAAGGTCAATTTGAAATGATTAAAACTGGCAAGACACAAATCTTTAGAAAATTACAAGTCTTCGATAAACGCACTAATTTATAGGCATCATCTTCTTTTTCTTCTTTCCCGAAGTAGCTAAGCTCTGTTGTCGAGTGTTTTCAAACTGCCCGAAGCCTCCTTCGCTTATCAACTGCTATCAAAGATCATAATATTATGTATTCTACTAAACGAATACATAATATTATGATCTTTGATAACGTCCTTTGACATAACCTGTAAAAAAAATCAAATCCAAAATGGCAGTCAATACAAAATGTTGGGTCAGTTTTAAGAAAATGTTTAATTTGAAAACCAATGAAGGTCTAATGATGGATTATGTTTAAAAATGCTGATAAGACCTTGTGGTAAGTTTAACAAGTAAAAACTAAACATTTTGAAAATCCCCAACATTTTGTTAAGCTAAAATAATAAGAAATATGAGGCTCACATTAAGCGTTTTGCCTCCACCTTTGTTGTCCGACCCGCCAAACTTTGGAATTCCTTGCACAATTCCCTGATCCCCAATGACTACAATCTAACGATTTTCAAGGCGAGAGTGAACCGGTTCCTTCTAGGTGAGCGCGATCCACCGTAGACCTCAATATCACTTACCATCAGTATCAGAATAGTGGTAAAGCGCTTACCTATTCAGAGTAAAAAAAAAACCTGGTAAACTTACCATAAGCATTTTTAAACAATCCATCAGACCTTGACACTTTTTTAATTGCAACAAAAAAGTGTTAAAAAAATATTGAACTTTGTAAAAACGTGTTTAAGTGTTAACTAAATCGTAACACTTATACACGTCTTTACAAAGTCGCGTCCAACTCAACGTTCCCTGACCATGAGTCAGGTTTCTAGACTTTGAATGTTTAAATTGATCAGATTAGTACAGGTTAACATCCTCAGGTTAACTGCAGGACGTAATACTGTTTCTTTGGTTAGAAAACGCTAGATGGTGCTCGTGTTTAGATTTTTTTTAAGTTTACGAGTACTATTATAACTTCTTCTTCTTCTTCTAGCTAAGTGGCTAAGCTAGTGTCGACCTTTGGATTTTCAATCACTAGCTCCCAAGTTGACTGCAGATTTGTTTTATTATATTATAATTGACCTATTTTATTCACATTCATAATTGTTTCTATTAGATAGTGGTGTTTTTATTACAATATTAGCATGATATGAGCATGCATGTGATGCGTAGGGAGGAGATTCATGTTAGTAGGAGATGTATGGAAATGGAAGTGCAAAGAAGAAGGGCAAGAGACCGACCGAAGAAGACATTGATGGAGTGTGTGAATGAGGACATGAGAGAGAAAGGAGTGAGTGTAGGGACGACGGCTGATAGAGGAGTATGGAAGAGATTTGCTGTGCAGACCCCACCTAGTGGGAAGGAAGAAGGCAAGGAAGAAGATTAGAAACTCGGTACAATAGTGCCTTAATTTATGAGTACATACCTATAAGTTCTAGCTAGTCTAAAAACCTTTTCTTTCACATAAGCGTACGTAATTTTAATTTAATAAAAATAGTTAATAGTCAATTAAGGGTAAGCATTAGGCGCGCGGCAAAACACGGGTCACTGGTGATGGATGACCAAGCCTTATCGGCGTAGGTATATTGTTTTTCGTGAAACCATTCTAGGGAAAAACATTGTAAGTGCTTGAGTGTTTTTTTTTTTAATACACCTGCCTCCGATGTTTGTTTTATTCGGAGCCTATTCTTTACTGTAACACCCTTTCATACCAGTTCTCGCTTTTGCTACTTCTCGTACTTTCATTCTTCATTCCTTATCTTTCTTGTATCCATCTCCATTCATATTTATTTAATCTATTCCTATGCTATCTATGGTTTGTTTATTTATTTTTAAATTGATGTAAATAACTTTATTTGTTACTTTTGGGCACTTAGTCCGTCAGACTTGGTATGACGGGTAGTGCTCCCATATTTTTGCTTCCATTCCTTATCCCTACTCTTTTAACAATTTCTTTGCAATACAATATAAACTTATGTCTAACTACTTTATCTAACATGATATTACTTATATTTTCTACAGTTATATTTACATTTATTAGGTTTTCTAGATTAAATCGTTCATTTCCATAGATCGGGCATTCAGCAACTATATGTGCCACCGTTTCGTCGTGAGAGTGCTTAAGTGTTATAACTATGTACATGTATGTTATTGGAGGACTTTTCTAGTTCAGCCATGATTTACATATTTGAGCGAAGTGCCTGAAACGCGTTAGTAGGTATTTCACGAAACATTTTTTTTACTCTGAATAGGTCAGCGTTTGACCACAATTCACCTGATGGTAAGTGATATCGAGGTCTACGGTGGATCGCGCTTACCTAGAAGGAACCCGTTCACTCCCTTGAAAATCGCTAGATTGTAGTCATTGGGGAACAGGGAATTCGGCAAGTAATTCCAAAGTTTGGCGGTTTGGACAACAAAGGAGGCAAAACGTTTTGATTTCATATGAATACAAAAATTAACAATATTCAAATTATGGGCTCAAATGATTCTGCATAATATCATTACCAACAAAAAACAAAGATTGTTTTAGACTTATTTATAACATCAAATTATTGAGCGAATTTTAAGTAATCGTGTATTTTAATTAACCATTCTTATAACTGAATTAAAGATAGTGTAGTAGAAAAAATAGTTTTAACAACATTTAAAATTTTTGCAGCCTAACGATTCTCCAAACAATATGATATATTTTTCCAGTATCGAATTTCTGCAAAAATGGGGCTACTTTTTTTAAAAATCGCCTCCCATATATTACCATGAATAGTAAAGCACAGAGTGGCTAAACCATAGTGTATGTTCCACACTACCATACGTGTTTTATAAGTCATCTTTTATATACACTTATTTTATGGAGTTCTATATAATCTCATAATTAACATCTACAAAACTTTCTACTCCAGATAGAAATCTGTATTTATAAATAAAGTATTAGCTCCACATTTTTAAAGGAAAAATGTTAATGTGTCACATCAAGCCCTTATCGCTCCACAATTGATTAAAAATCTAAAGAAAAAGCTGCGATAAGAAAATTAATTTCTTAAAGGTGTGACGTGTGATGGAAAAAGCTCGGTGTTTGCCTTTTGTAATGGATGGTGGGGAAAATGGATTATTGAATGGCTAATCATAGCTAACTGAAGCTAACTAAAGCGATGACTGCTCAGTCAGGTGCGCAGCCGCCTCACGTCTCGTAGGACGTGTGTTCTATCCCCGCCAGTGAGCATAAACCTTCAGTGAAGGATAACCTTGTTATCTATGAGAAAACCAAAGCATGGTGGTAGGGTAATTTCTAGTGTTTGTCTGGCTAACAACCACCCACAACTTTTTCAAAGTCTGTCGGCAAGCACCTAACAGTGTTTTCCAGTTATTCCAGACTAACCATGCTGCACCTGAAAAAACTCGTGTTTATACGCCTTGCTTGTCAAATGCCTGTCTCAAGTGAACAATTTCAAATTTGCAACTAACATTGAGTTACACATCTATACCAATATTATAAAGAGAAGAAGGTTGTTTGTTTGTTTGACGCCAATAAGCTCCGTAACTACTGGACCAATATTCTTTCACCGTTGGGAAGTTACATTATCCCCGAGTAACATAGGCTATATTTTGTTTCTCTTTACAACTTTGATTATTTTTTAGACCGCGCGAAGCCGGGACGATCTTCTTGTATACATTTATACTGTTATCATTCAAATAAAGTATTTCTAAAAGTAATTATATTAACTAACTACTATTCGATGTGGGGCGAACTTGAATAGAAAACTTTCAACTCTATATGCTAAAAGACAGAATATATAAAAGCTATTAATAATTGAAGTCGCCGCCCGCCCCACAAGCAGGGCGTCGTTTCGCCGCCCGCCCTCTGAGTTTATAAAATATAAATAAGGCGCCTTCTATTGTGCACTGAACCGTAGGCTTTCAGGGTATTGCCACACAGAGAGGGGTAGCCTGGTATTGTAAATTGATGTGCCACTGGGATTTTTATAAAAATACAGAGTAAACTTCATGTAACGTCACTCGATTTAACGACAAACTCTCTAAAGCGTCGTATTCAATTGGCTTTAGTTACTTTAGCTTGTATTCCATACAATGATGCATACTCTCTATTAAACGACAACTCTCTATAACGCTATAAAATGCACAGTCCATTTAGTGTCGTTATATAGAGTTTACACTGTATATTTATAAGTAGCCTCTAAATATATTATTAATACCCTTTTTATTATACTTATACTCGCCCCTTGTCGCATAATCATAAGCAGCCCACTATACGTTCCTACTGCTGGGACTCGGGGCTTTCTTTCACGAGGAGAGAGATATAGGCCATAATCCACCACACTGGTCAAGTGCGGATTGGCGGCGGCCCCTTGTTGAACGTTATTTAATTATTTTATTTTTGTAAAAGGGTAAATTTAGTAATAATGTAGAGACTTCTAATAATAATAAACGAATTTAATATTCCTACTTACACCATTTATATATTTTTCGCATAAATATAATAATATGGTCAAACAACTACATAGAACATTTCCTATCGGATATAAATACGAGTATTATCGAAACAAGTCACAATCGCAATTTTGTTCAAGTCACATAGACGAATATTCGAACTAGAGACATACTTACAATTAATGTATTAATTTAATCTAACAAAATAGTAAGTTATAGATAGAAGATAATTAGATAAAAAACTAATAAAAGAAAAAAAACCACTCATAAACCAATTAAATAAACCTAGTTTAATATCATACATATTATATGTTAAAGAACAAAATAAATTTATTGAAATGTATTAAGACTTCACATTCCAAAATTCTACATCATCTCCATATTTTTTAAGCCCAAACGAAAGCACACATACCGTAAAACTGCATTATATGCATGACTAAGTCGTTGAAAGACTCACAACCAACCAATAAGGCTCGCAAACGCAGCCCCAAGAAAGGCCAACGCCGCTGTCAAAATATCACAGGGTAGGGGGAGGAGGGGGTAGTTTGTAAAATTCGCCGACGAGGGTAGAAGCAACCCTTAATGGTTGGATCGCGTGATAGAATTTTGGTAGTGACCCGACGTAGACTGTGAAAGTGAAAATATTTTTACGGAGCTGTTGAAACTTTAGTTTTTTTGTTTATTAAACTTAATAAAAAGATTTTTGTGATTATTCATAGAAATGACAAGTAATAATTGTTATAAGTTAAAGAATCGTTGGATTGCCAGGAATCTCAGTCCAGCTCAGCATTATCTAAGGTCTTTTTGAATTAATATGAGCACTGTAAAACCTGAAATAATGTTTATTATACTATTACTAGCTGACCCGGCAAACTTTGTTTTGCTTTACTAAGGGG
Source organism: Mellilla xanthometata (assembly GCA_035578125.1). Taxonomy (NCBI): domain Eukaryota; kingdom Metazoa; phylum Arthropoda; class Insecta; order Lepidoptera; family Geometridae; genus Mellilla; species Mellilla xanthometata. The sequence continues at coordinate 2,622,707 of JAPUBQ010000035.1, forward strand.
TATGAAAAATAGATAGAAGCCGATTCTCAGACCTACTGAATATAAAATTTGGTAAAAATCGGTCCAGCCGTTTCGGAGGAGTGCCGTAACTAACATTGTGACATGGAAATTTATATATGAGAAGATATATATGATATACTATAATATTTAGGTTGATTGTATGCACTTTTTTATTGTCTTTTCACGTTTTATCAATAGCAAGAATAAAGATTTCATTAGCGACACGATACTTTGATAAACATTTATCAGTCACTCAGTAAGTTTTTTGTCAGCTTCAAAACAAGCACCGCCATTAACCCCAATAACAAGAGGGACGGCAATTAATGAATACCTAGTACGCAGGCAGCATAAAACCTACAGCAATTAGATATAATTACATTGAATAATGAAGAAATGACAGACAATAGTTGTTAAGAATTGCAATTAGGATCATTGTTAATGGGAAAATGATGTTTTGTTTCTGAGTATTGAAAATCTGCCAATAAGTATAAAGTATAAGCAGCGCACTATACATTCCCACTGCTAGGTCTTCCCTCACGAGGAGAGAGACATAGGCGATAATCCACCACGCTGGCCACCAAGTACGGGTTGGCAGATGACACACGTCTTTGGATATTGTAGTCTTCAAACATGCCAGTTTCTTCATGATGTTTTCCTGCACCGTAAAACGAATGCAAATCCACACATAACTTGAAAAACAAGTCATTGGTGTACGGTTGAAATCGTACCATTGGCTACGATTGAACCTATGACCTGCGTGAGCACAAATCTGATGGAAAAGCAGACGTTATTACCAGCGAGCCATATTTGCTATTGCCAATAAAAATATGGTAAAATAACGTATTTTTGCTTTTAAAATATTAGTTTGATTTATGATTCAAAAGCTTAAAACATTTACTAATTGTCTAGTAGAAAAATAAAAGAAAAATACGTATGACAGTTGTTATTTTTCTTTCTAAATTAATTTCTTATTTTGGGTTTCAACAGCTCTGTACGATTCTCTTTTATTAGACCGCATCAAGGTAAATTTTATTATAACCAAATTGTGAGCAATATTTCGTAAATATTTTGGACGGTGCCTTGTTTGTGTTTTACGAAAACAGATATAAATAGCGAGTACGCTGTCTTTTTATAGTCTTGTGTACTAATTTAGTATACTTTTTAAAGTATACGGCTACGTATTTGACCAGTAGGTGGCGTACACTGGCCAAAAATGGAGCATGCCTAGTCTGTATTTGGTTTATACAGGAGTTAACATTTTAACTATGTTTACTCATAAGAGCTAGAAATTTGACAACGTAACAACTTTACTAATCGACACTTCGACCTTAAGTGAAGCATGCTTAGTCTGAAATAACTGGCTTACAAAGTGGCCACCAGAACACATCCGATTCGGGTCGACGTGCCAACCCAGTTAGCTAGTTTAGACATTTTTTTTTTTTGATATTGTATACTTAAAATCTTTTGACATTTCTTTTAAATATTATTCCTTAGCTGTAAATTATAGTGGAGTGCAATTAACTTATAAATTACCTAACTAATTAATTGACCTTTTGCACACCGCATATGCGGTAGCCTACAAGGGACATTTCATATTATTTTCCATGTTTTTATATTACCTGTGGCTACGCAAATAAAATTATTTCATTTCATTTCATTTCACACTATCAAGTGTTTGGTGACAGACTGGAGGGTTGCTAGCCAGGCGAGGACTAGAAATGCTCTTTTACAGCGATGCTATGGTTTCTTCACGATATTTTTCTTCACTGAAAGTTCAATATTATTGGCTAGGATTGAACCTATGACCTTTGAGACGTAGGGCGCACTCCTGATGGAGCTGTTGTCAATACAACTTTCTTATCGTCTATGCTTGGTGGCTTTGCTCTGGTTTTTTCTGTGTTCAAAACATTCTCTCAACAACAATTCCAATACAAACTCTACAAGTAATTGAACATATCTTCAAACTTACTCATAAATAAATGTATTACAATAATGTATCATAATATTGTAATTTCCATACAAAGATTGCCTAAGAGAAATTACTACAAGTGATAAGGCTACCTATTGTGCAACAAAATTGCTGGAACTGTGTTTTTTTCACTTATTGTTTTTGTTTGTTTTTGGTGTACAATAAAGGATTCTTGTATTGTATTGTATTGTATTATATTGTAAATGCTTAAAACGAAAATTAAAAAACTGTTAAACCATGAATAACAAAACCATGACTCAGCTAGATATTAACTGATGATAAATAAATACAAACAGACTTCGAATCAGAAATATTCAGAGACACTCAGCGTACCTAACTACTTGTTAATTCAGATCAAATCTCAAATACCTAAAGCAATTAGCATAAACGACTATGAATCAGTAAACTATATCATTACTGTAATAGAACTGACAGAAATATCGCATAAATATTATCCTACTAATATTATAAATGTAACAGACTTTTTTTTTAAAGTCTGTTACATTTTTTATTTAAAAAACTAGTATTTGTAAAATTTTGTTCTAACTTACATGTGAGTAATAGATAATAAAGGCTTTTTTTGTTTTATTTTATTTTATAATTTTATAAATGCGAAAGTTTATGTGTATGTTTGTTATTTCTTCACGCTCAAACGGCTGAACCGATTTTGATGAAATCTGGTGTGAAGATATGTTAGACCTAAGATTAACACAAAGGCTACTTTTTATCTCGAAAACAATTGTGGTTCTCGAAGGATACGCAAATAACTTCAAAATCTATGTTACTCCTTCACGCTTAAACGGCTGGACCGATTTTGATGAGTTAGGTTGAAAGAAGAAAGAAATAATAGTTTATTTTGCACATACATAAAGTTCTTAATAACATACAAAAATCATGGGTTTTTTTTTATAAATCTTATGAAATACTACTACACATAACTACTACTGCTATACATTAATTAAAGATCTACAATAGGTTAGACTTAAGATTAACGCATAAGCTACTTCATATCCCGGATTTTTTTCCTATCCCGAATTAACAGGGGTAACACTGCGGGACGCAACTAGTCTATTATAAAACGGAATAAGTACTTAACAAGTTCAAAAGCTGTTAGAAGTAGGTTTCTAACAGTCCATACAAATTGGGCCCGTCATGGACTATAAGTCCTGGACAGCCAACAAATTTAGTTCATCACAATGTTGGAGATGCCGGGAGTCAAACCCGGGACCCTCTGGTTGGCAGTGCCGCTTGGTAACCATTAAGCCATTACGCCAATAAGGGCAACATAAAGTAATCAAATTAATTGCTATTATGTTAAAACTTTTGTTTGTTCTATTAATCAAACAAAAACAATAAAATTATGTATAAAATTGCCATGGCACAATGTTAGTTACCGTACTCCTCCGAAACGGCTTGACTGATTTATACCAAATTTTATATGTGTATTCAATAGGTCTGAGAATCGGCTACTATATATTATGTTTTATATCCCTAATTGATAAGGCAAAACAACGTTTGCCGGGTCAGCTAATATTAATATATGAAAAACCAGTATTGTTTTGCTGTTATATAATAAAATTGTTATACAATGTTAAAAAAATGAAAAACCTGTATTTGAAATTACTACAAAAACCACCTCGGTGATTAACCCTAAAAAATCGCATCAAAGCGCCATAAATCACTCTGTGAACTTAATAAATTAATTTCTGACATATTTTTATTTAATTTACGTTAGCCAGTGTCACTTTTATGTTGATTAGCATAAACTCATTATGTTGGGAAAATGTTAGACATAAATTACGTAGATATGTTGTAATAAAAACATTATCTATGCCTGCCTACTGGGTGTGTTTGTTAAGTACTCGTATATACCTATGATAATACATTCCACTCTTGATGTGTTTTTGTGTTTGAGAATAACCAGGGACAAACCTTTAAATATAGAGTTTTTCATTGTTATCAAAAGTAAAGTTAAATCTTAATATATATAAATCTCGTGTCACAGTGTTTGTCGTCAATGGACTCCTAAACCACTTAACCGATTATAATAAAATTCGCACACCATGTGCAGTTCGATCCAACTTGAGAGATAGGATAGTTTAAATCTCAAATTATAGTCGCAATTTTAATTTATTGGTAATTATTGTCTGTTATTATTTGACAGTGGCAATTATCTGTTAACTCTAAACGATCCTAACAGATGTCGATACCTTTCGACTGGGTTGAGTAAGTAATCAATAGATGGCGCTGCTATGGTAAATCTACGAACGTGTCATATTAGCTACACTATCTATTTTTCATACCCCTAAGTGAGGCAAAACAACGTTTGCCGGGTCAGCTAGTATAAGATATCACCTAATTCGTATATAAAATAAATATAATATACTAATACATAACGTCCCAAATAATTATTAAAGTAGTATATACAATAACAACTAGTCAGAACTGCGAAGTGTTTATTTTAAAGTGAAACCGTAAGTTATCAGTCAGGATCTATGTGAGGCACTAGAACGTCACGCTACGAGTATAATAAGACTGTAAATATGTCTTAACTACTCTAGATTGTATAACGAGCCTTCTACGATAATATAAAAACATAGTTTAATCTAATAATTTAATTTAAAAAGAAAGAAAGAAAATTATTTATTGTGACGAATTTATCTACACAAGACAAAATATAATACCATATTAAAATAGGACACATAATAAACTTTAATTAGTCACAACACAGCCTCAACTCAGCATAATGCTGGTTGCTGGAGAGCATCCAACGCTGGTCTTCCGTTGAGGCAGGCTGTGACGTCACGCACGATACATAAAGATGAAGTACATGCATTTAAATATAGGGATAGAAAAATAAAACCGGATTTACATGGGAAAAGTCTTGGTTTCACAGATTAACAGTTATCTATAGCAATATTATAAAGGGGAAAAGTTTAATTGTTTGTTTGACGCAAATAGGCTCCAAAACTACAGGACCGATTCGAAAAATTCTTTCACTGTTGGGAAGCTATATTATCCCCGAGTAACATGGGCTATAGTTTGTTTCTCTTTGCAACTTAGATTATTTTCGAGACGAAACCGGGACGAGATGCTAGTATATCATATATTTGATAGATTTTTGGTTTCTGTTTAGTAGTATTCGGTTAGAATGATTAAATAATTACTCATAAAATAGAAAGTAGTGCTGTTGTAAGCTGTCGGTTCGATCCCCCCAATGAGCCTGAGGTTTCAATAAAGAAAAATATCGTGAAGAAACCATAGCAGGGTGGTAGAGCATTTTTAAAGTTCCGTACCTAAAAGGTAAAAACGGGACCCAATTACTAAGCATCCGCTATCTGTCTGTATGTCTCCAGGCTTTAATAACCATAATAGTTAAGGCGAGAAGAACTTCTTTACAACACAAAACTTGTCCTAGAGAAGCACTCAGTACGTAATAATACCTATATACCTAGTATATTAGATGTGCACATTTAAGATTTTTTTAGGGTTCAGTGCCTAATAGATAAAAACGGGACCCTATTACTAAGACTCCGGTGTCTGTCTGTGTCCAGGCTGTATCTCAGAAACCACAATAGCAAGAAAGATGAAACTTTGTTATAGCGGCACGAGAAATACATATTTTGTGAAAGTTTCAGCTTTCTATCTATTACGGTTTCTGAGATACAGCCTGGAGACAGACAGACACCGGAGTCTTAGTAATCCCGTTTTTATCTATTAGGCACTGAACCCTAAAAAAATCTTAAATGTGCACATCTAATATACTATTATTACGTACTTAGTGCTTCTCTAGGACAAGTTTTGTGTTGTAAAGAAGTTCTTCTCGCCTTAACTATTATGGTTATTAAAGACATTTCAACACTTTCATTACTGTAGGTAGATGTTCGCTACGTAAACTAGTACAATATTTTTTCTCATAACACTAGTAATGTTAGATTTCAACAGTACAGGAACCGGTTGAAACGTAACAGGAAGTCTATTACAGTAATACATATAATATATACTCTCTGGCAAGCAATTTGAATACTTAGTAAAGTTTAATTCTTAGCGTTCAAACTTGGAACCGCACTTGTTGGATTTGTAATTGTCACTTTCGTAACCTGTAGTAGCGCCTGTAGCTCGGCTAGCTAAGGAGATCTGACGCGATCATCGAAGCAAAGCAACGGTCGATGCGGACGGTGTTTGGATGGGTAACCATGCACAAGACTGTCGTCTTTCAAGTGGCAGTTTCACCTAGGCGCTATGGGTCGGATTACACGTTAAATTGTAGGTCCCGGCAGTTAGTCTTAGTACAATCGTTAAAAAAAGTCACAGGCCTTGGGCCGGCTGGGTGCTACCGTGGGTCGGATTACACGTTAAATTGTAGGTCCCGGCTGTTAGTTTTAGTATAAGCAGTGCATGTACATACATTCATATTTTATATAGATACAAATTTAACACCCAGACCGACAGCCAACAAATTTAGTTCAGCACAAAGATGTTGGGAATCAAATCTGAAACCTTTTCTGATTGGCAGTCCGGCATGGTAACCATTAAGCCAACGAGGTCGTCTATGGTGTGTAGATAACACCGCGAAGCGCAGCTTATAATGTATAAACATGTAATAAATACAGTCGAAAATGACCAGCTAATGCAAATACGCTTCGGTTACTCAGTCAAAGAAAATATAAAAAAAATACTAAAGATACGTTTCAATTTACACCAATCTTGTGCAAGCGTGGTTATTTAACGGATCATAAAAGAGATATTGCAGACACAGTCCACTTAATGCTTATATTGCTCCAGTATAATAAGATCGACCATTTAATTGGATATTTTTTTCATACCACTTTCATTTTTTTTTCATCGGATGACGATTAGAGTTTAGGAGGCTGGGTGTAAAGTAAGGAAGATTGTAGACTTTGCGTTTTATGTTTTCGTTTGAAAACCTGTTTTCGTTTTAAACTTTATTTTCTTATCCATAATATTAGTTCTTAAAATATACTTTTAATTTGCGTGCTCAGCCTCTAAAAGGTTTTCATTTTCTCTAGCTTAAGCTTTTCTACTAGTTTTATTTTTCAATATCAAATAAAAGAGTTTTACGTAAATAGTAATAAGTAATAATGTAAAAATTACTGATCTACAGTGATTTTGTTGCCCTTTATATACTAATAATTTTGGGTCTATTTATACACATAATTCATGAAACTATCAATTAATTTGTACGATTTTTTCAGATATTTTTCAAAATATGACTAATTGTAACTACAAATTATAAAAAAAAAGTACAAGCACATTGAGTACTATTGTGAATATATTCATAATCTGTGCACTCAAAAAACATAACAAATTGTGATGATATTCAGAACAACATTAAAAAAGCCTTTTTTGTAGAGCTTTGTTATAGAACAAACTTAAATACAGAAACAGATTATAAAAACCTTTACTATCACAATTTTTTACTAGTTTGTAGAGCACCTTACAGAAAATCACCGCAATCTCTCCACCTACGCCAGTCAGTAATTAATCTAGAAAGCATGCATGCCTCTTAGGAGAAAACTATGGAACAGATATGGTTGAAACAATTATATAATTATGCAGTGTTCTGATCGTCACGGATACCTGGGGTGATAAACTTATACTGTCTATTGTGTTGACAGCTGTACAGTTTAATTCGAAACTTGCACTTTACACTTCTTCTTCGTATAATCTAAGTGGGTAACCTCTAGTGTCGAGAATTTTCAAGCCACCCAGAGGCCTCTGATTTGTTAAATGTGATACAATTGAAATCTTAATATATATGAATCTCGTGTCACAATGTTTGTCCTCAATGGACTCCTAAACCACTTAACCGATTATAATAAAATTCGCACACCATGTGCAGTTCGATCCAACTTGAGAGATAGGATAGTTTAAATCTCAAATTATAATCGCTATTTTAATTTATTGCTAATTATTGTCTGTTATTATTTGACAGTCACAATTATCTGTTAACTCCAAATGATTCTAACAGATGTCGATACCTTTCGACTGGGTTGAGTAAGTAATCAAAAGATGGCGCTGTACCCCTAAGTGAGACAAAACAACGTTTGCCGGGTCAGCTAGTAGTGATATAATAGACTATTAGAATTTCATTTATTTATTGATTGATGTTAATTCGAAGAATATTATAAACTGGCGGTGTTACTCCTCGTTAATCTGGAATAAGAAGTAGTCCATCTCTTAAACTAAGGCCTATCTCCGTTATTAATTTCATCTTAATCAGTTGAGCCGTTTCACCGTGAGGGAGTTTTTATAATATAAGTAGGATGATAAAGTGAGTAATGGTGGATAGATGTTTATTCTTTCTTGCTCTAGGTTGTATTGCGTTATCGTTGAAGCTAGCTTATTAGGATGAACTTCGATAGAGAGATAAAGACTACTATTTTTAGTATAATTTGTTTTTTTTTTTATTACTGATAGGTTTGCGTTTGACTACAGCTTGCCTGGTGAAAAACAATACTATGGTCTACGATGTTACACGCTTACCTTGAAAATACCTATTAACTCTTGATTTGAAGACCCCCAGGTGGTACTTCTCAGGTAACAGAGAATTAGGAAGAGAATTCGAAAGTTTTGCATTCCTCCCAAGAAAGGTTGAAGCGAATCGACTTGGTAGGTATAAAAGAAAAACAATACTAATAATAATGATTATAAAGAAAATATCCCAAAGCTTAAAAAAATATGATTATATTTATTGAGTTAGATATCATATTAATTTATTTATGTTTTTATCAAAATATTTAAAGTCAAACAACAAACTCTGGTTTATTTTAATTCTGAAGATATATTAACGTAGGTGTGTACCGATATTTATTATAACAAACTCATTATTATGCCATACGGGTCCTGTAAGATTTATTCAAGCCGACTAAAGATTTTGAAACCCAATATCCAAAATAAAGTGGCGACTTATCAACAAAGAGCTACCTGATAGATATGGGTTTTTATAGTCTTTACATTTTGTAGAATTGTTTTATTAACCTATTAACTCAGGTGTCCCTTTGCGGAAATCCATTGTAGATAGAAGAAAAAATGTGTAAAATATTTTATTTTTTCTTCAATTGTTGTATTATTTTAAAACTTAATCATCTTCATCATCAGCCTATTAACTATCCATGACCTATTAACTATGCTTGACATAGGCTGCTTCTAGCGATCGGCACAGAGTACTTTTAAAGAAACTGTTTTTTATATTGATTTGTACACACGTGACAAGATGATGATGATACATGGAATTTCTTTTTTTAATATATAAATGTATATTATCGTTCGAAAAAATAAGTAAAAGAAATATTTAAGTGTGCTCCCATACAACAAACGTAATCTTTATAATAGGTAAATTTTGGTAGACCTTTTTAACATTCACGTAATATTTAATTAAGTATGAACTTTAAAAACAAATTAAAATAAAATTATTATAATGTTTTTTTTGCATTTTTTTACGGAACCCTTCATACGCGAGATCAAATCGCACTTGGCCAATTATTTGAGTTGATTTTTTTTATTTTATTAGTAGTCTCGTTATAGGAGTAAAATGTAATTCTTGAAGACATTTCTAAACGCTTCATACCCTTACTAACACCACACTGTTCGCTCTGCCCCCATAAATCTCTCCTCATTTGAATGTGGACGGCATCGGCGCCGGCGCAGCTTTACTGCCCACTACTGGGGAGTCGGTTCCTAGGAATCAGGTGCTTTCTTTTAGACCTCGTATGTGTTTGCACTCGCTAAAATATCTTTGAGGAAGAATTAATTTATTTGGCAGATGTTTGCTTTTCAATAAAGTTATATTATGTGGCTTGTGGTTGTATTGTACTTTTAACGAAAAATAGGTTAGTGATTATATTGGTTTACCTGTGATTATAGTGATCTTAGCTGTGTTTGATGAAAATTGTTACAAAATGGCCGCCGCCACAAAATAGCGAAATACATATTTTGAAGTTGAATTGCTTGTAGAATACATACACAACGATAAATTCAAATCCAACATAAGCTCTACAACAGAACGTTGCCAAGTATTTTAAATTTTTTCTTCTTATAAACTTTTTAGTCATCCGCCATTTTTAAGCAAGGAATAGGTGGTGTAAACTATACCGGGTCAAATAAAACTAACCCTACATAAGGTAAATATGTAATTATAATGTAACGGAGAGTTACTCGCACTTATTGAAGTGGAAAGGTTTGCGGAAAATGCATCTGTAACGGAATCTGTTTTTTTAAACTAACTATATTTATGCAAAAAGGGGAAGTTAATGATTTTTTTTCTTAACGGTACTTACTAGAACATTAATTCAAACAGTTATGTGATTATGGATAAATAAGATTTGGTAATAACCGGACAAGTGAGAGTCACACGCTTGGGGTTCCGTATCATCCCTATTTTATTTTTAAGGCGAAAGTTGTAAATGTAAGCGTGTATGTTTGCTACTTCTTTCCGTTCAAACGGCTGATCTGATTATGGCAAAATTGCGAAGAAAATAGCTTTTAACTTCGCTTAATATATATACGCTACTTTTTATCTCAGATTAACATGGATAGAACCACGGTACTGTTGTAAGTTTGGTTGTTAAGACCTACTGAATACAAAATCAGTCAGAGCTCAACTAATGATTCTAATTCACACTCAGCACATTTTATTCTCATTTGATAAAACAATCTTACCCGTCTCTTCGAAAAAAAAAACAACTAAACAAAAAAAAACAAAAGCAAAAAAGACGCCAAAGTAAAGACAAAATCAGAGCACCTCACGATTCTCGGCCGGTTTCTGACAAAACGTTTTTACGCCTTACCTTTACAGTTGTTTCATTTTGTTTTGCCTCCTTTTGTTCTGCTTTCTTTTGTTTTAAATGCCGTCTTTTGTTTGTTTGTTTATTTGTCCGTTTGTGGTTTTGTTTGTTCGCTCGTTATGGAGATTTAATTAAGTTTTAATTTTATCTTGCGGCTCCCGTTTTTTTAATTGAGACTTTTTTAGTGTTTTAAATCTTGGTACGGTAGATGAGAAATATGGTTTTGTCTTTTAATTGAGTGAATACATGGTTACTCATTAGCGATGTTAGAGGATGTTTGAAATCTTTCGACATTAGATCTAGGCCACTTGGCTATGACTAAGAGTCTGGTCAGTTCAAAACGTTTCAGTGATAAAATTGACTGGAATAGTAATAATTTTTTCAAGACCTCAGCGTAACTTAAAATCAAAGCAAGTTGTGGTGAAACGCGAGCGATTTCGAGGAAAAAAAGGCGACCTTTATTTAAGTCGGCAGGTCACTTATCCACACGAGTTATCGACACTATGGTCTAAGGTGGAGAAAGCCTAGTCTAGAATAACTGGCTTTCAAGAAGGCTGCTGTTAGGTGCTTGGCTAGAGAATTATCAACAACCACTATGCGATTTTTTATTATAAATGAATCATGAATCATACGTATGTGGATAATCTCAAATGGTCACATTAGTACTTAAAATAACAATTTTTAACACAAAAGTAATAAGTTTAATTACACATTAAAGTATTGCATGATTTTTAATTGCTCCTCACTCAGCGAACTAGAATAACTCGTAACTCCATACAATTGCCGCTTAGAATTTGAATCCATCTTCGCACACATACTGCTATCCCAACGAAACACATGCACACAAAGCTCGCACGCGATTGGTCGCATCAAGGTCACGCCAACGATATTAGCCGCGCGTGTAGCTGTTTTGCTCCGCCCACCGTGGTATTTTACGCGTGGACGGTGGAACCATTTAATCGGCCTAGTTACTAATTTATTTATTGTTTGCTGTCTTCAGTAAACAAAAATAAAGACCAAATAATAATTAAGTAAAATCTACAGTACATTTAAGTTTACCTATTAGACATTTTTCTTCTCCAAAAGTGGTTACTGACTATAGTTTGGATTATCGTAGTTTTAAGTAAATAGTAAAAATTATATGTTTTCAATCAATTATACATTGTTTTAATGTAATTTCACTTTATTATGTTAAATTAGGGAGGTTATGCCCATAATCGCCACGCTGGGCAGGCGTAAGACGTGCCTTGGGAGAGGTCTATGTCCAGCAGTGGACGAACATAGGCTGATGATGATGATGTTAAATTAAGTAATTTTTTTTAATAGAATACAATATAGAAATAATGTATTAAAAATATAATAAATAATATTAACTTATAACTTGAGGATATAACTTAAAATATTTATTTTTGTAAATTCTTTATTGATCTACACATTATTATTGACGTGACAACAAAAAAAAAATTAGGTTGCGGCTGGGAGTCACTTATGAAAAAGTGTAACGCCCGGTAACGTTACGATGAGTCACCGAACGAGAGAGAGGCCCGCCGAATGCCTTGCGTCTCTCTCCCACTCAACTATGATCGGTCTGCCGCGCGCGCAGCACGCGGCAGACGTTGTCACGTAAAATCTTCGCCCGTAAAACCGACTTTACAGGCAACCATTTTTTTTTTTGTTTGATCAGTAGACGGACTACTAAATAAGTACGTACGTACGTATATACGAAAAAGAGCGAGAGAGGAGCATGCCTAGTCAGAAATGAATAATATATTGAAAGCTAGTCCAACATCAATATAATCATTGATAATAAATAAGTAGAATAAATACCTACTAAATTATATGAACAAAATTGGAACTATTTTTCATGTAAAATCCGTTACATTAAAAAAAGTGATGGTCCGTTATCTAAGAGAGCGTAACATTAAGGCAACAATTAAAGTTAACTCAAATTGTCAATAATTACCCTTCTACGTATCAATTGCAATAAAAATTACTTCGCGCAAAATTCTCCACTAGAAACATGTTGAAAATTACTAACAATTCACATTTGTTACTAATTAAAATACGTTGCGACTCAGAGTAGCTGATGGCAGAGTTTTAACTACAGAGATTAGATAAACGTATTTATTTGACAATATTACATAGATGTGATAACAAATATTTAAAAACCATAAATTTAATTTATTTAAGTACAAAAAATATTTTATTATTAATATAATATTAGTTACGTTTATATAACATGACAATAACCACCATATGTTTAATTTTACAATGTGAAAAATTTATTTAAAAGTACGGACACTATATTTTATATATCGTACTAATGAAAGTTAGTTAAGCTATTTGAGAGTAAAATAAAAAATAAACAAGACGACTTGTCTTCTACTAACTTTATTCCAAAATGTTTAGTATCATAACTTGATAACATTATGAAACTAAAAATACACATACATAAATAAACAAAGTTTGACGAAACTTGCACAGTAAGACTAGACCCAACTTTATAGCGATGACAGCTGTGTCGGGCGTGTTGTCGTATTACGTCTAGTCGCATGACGTGGGTTCGATAAAAAAAAACGTCCGAAAACTTGATCTTTCGGTGAAGGAAACGTCGTGAGGAAACTATAGCTAGATAGTTGAGCGTTTTCGAGTACTTGACTGGCTAGCTGCCATCCTTAAGTTAAAAATCTATCACCAAGTACGTGCTGGTAGCAGCCAGCTCTCTTGTTCAAATAAAATTATTCTAGGCAGGGCATGGTCCACCTTTGCTAAGAGTATTTCTGATTTGAGGACGACCTGCTAGTCAAATGCTTAGCTATAGCTAAGCATTCGACTAGCTCTAGCTCTCTAATGTCTAGAAAAAACTTAAGATATTTGTAACAGTAGAAACTCGATTATCCCCTTAGCCCTTAGTCATACAGATTCGCTATTATCTGGATTACAGACCAATTGTTCAAACTAGTATTTTTATTTTTGCAAACATGAACGTGTTGTATGAAACTGGCATCACCCCGTTCGCGCCGGTTTCTCATCGTAAATTGAAAAACAAAACTGTTTTATTCATACTTTCAATTATCCGGGTTTTTGATTACCCGATTGCCAAACAACAACAATCAGTCCGGTTAATTGAGTTTCTACAGTTATTACTTAATACTTTAAACTCAATATTACTTACTTAATGTATATCTAATGTAAAATTTTACTTAACACTTTAAACTTTAAACTCAATATTACTTACTTAATGTAAATTTAATTTAAAATTAATTAAATTAAAAGTATCTAATCAAGTTTCTACTGTATAAGTGAAGTTATACCTCTGCAAGAAATCTACTCTGTGTTGGTTGTGAGTAACCATAATGAGCTATAATATGACTAGTAGAGACGAATTATTGGAAAGTGAATGTTTGATTTCTTCGCATTTTTCTGTCTGATTTCTATTATTATTTCTTTTTATTTGCAGTAACTCATAAGTGCAGGTGCATGAATAAATAATTGATGAGTTTGAATAAATTATTTCCCGTTTGTTTTTATCGAGTAAAAAGGCCTGGATTTTTTCTTTCATACGTCATTATAAATGTTGTATGGGTAATTTTTAGCCTAAATTGATTATATTTGGCACTAATTATTACAAACCTAATTTTAAAAATGCGTATTGATTATTTATGGTCTAGCAGTTATGGAAAAAACTTAGTACCTTCTATCAGAAAAACAACTATTATTCTTTTATCGTAAAAAACACTTCAGGACTAAAAATAGCATTTTTTTCTTCTTTTTTAATAGTGTACGCAAATGTAATAATATAAGCACCAAAAGAATTTCTTACAACATTTTGAAGTATTACATTATTCATTCTTATTATTCATAAAAAATACTCAGGAACTAAAAAATAACCTTTCTTTTCTTTTTTAAATTGCGTACGTAAAAGTAATTGCAAAGAGTAAAAGTAACTTATTAACAATTTAAGCATCAAAACATCTTTCCTACAACATTTTAGAGTTTTATATTATGCATTCTTTAACTTAAACTCAAATATTGATCTACTCAATTATTCACAAATTCAAAACATCTGTTAAAATTTGCATTGCGAGAAATGTGTTTCTTTACATTATAAGCTCCTTAAAAGCCAGGTCAATGGGAAATGTGCATACAATAGGATATAAGAAAGAGGAATAACTAATATAAACACATGGCATCACTAATTGCTTGTCAGCTCCTATATTTATAATTCAGCAAACATACGCTTTGGAATTTAATAAATAAAAATGGTATTTTAAAGTAAAATGTATGGTAATATAAAAGTAACCTAGAATTTAATTTCCAAGCTCAAATATCGGGGAAATAATTGAATTAGTAAAAACATTGGTAAACCTAAATACTTTTTTGCAATACATATCTTTGCATAAGCAGCCCACTATATCTTCCCACTGCTGTGACTCGGGGCCTTCTCTCACGAGGAGAGAGATATAGGCCATCATAACCCACCACGCTGACCAAGTGCTTGTTGGCGGATGACACTTGTTTTCGGATATTACAGTTTTCAAATATGGCAGTTTCCTCACGATGTTTTCCTTCACCATAAAGCGAGTGCAAATTCACACATAACTTGTTTTTCAAGTTATGTGGAGCCGTTTGTTGGCAATGCAGAACAAACACAATATCCTAAGACGTGTGTCATCCGCTTACCTGCACTAGGACCCAAGAGATGGCCCCGAGCCCCAGCGGTGGGAATTTATAGTAGGCTGCTTATGCTTATGGTCCATTGACCATAAGCATAAGCTTTTGCATTTGTATTTTGTATTTGTCTTTGAAGTGACTGTCACGCTCCAATAAGTATGTACGAAATAAGTAATTATAAATTCTTATTTGGTGTTGTATAACGATGATAAAAATAGTAATTACTAGCTGACCCGGCAAACGTTGTTTTGCCTTAAAAATATATAGTAGAAGATTCTCAGACCTACTGAATACGCATATGAAATTTGGTAAAAATCGGTCAAGCCGTTTCGGAGGAGTACGGTAACTAACATTGTGTCATGGAAATTTTATAATTCTTTATTGGACACATAAATAAAAAAGGCACAGTAAAAGACAATTAACTTAAAATTAGTGTACCACAATTGGCGGCCTTATCGCTTAAAGCGATCTCATCCAGGCAACCTTTGGATGGAAAGGAATTTATAAACGACTAAAGAAGGACGTAGTGTACAATAAAGAATAATAAAAAACATACATATAATATTAATAATCTTATCTTAATTTATATAAATCTCGTGTCACAATGTTTGTCCTCAATGGACTCCTAAACCACTTAACCGATTATAATAAAATTCGCACACCATGTGCAGTTCGATCCAACTTGAGAGATAGGATAGTATAAATCTCAAATTATAGTCGCAATTTTAATTTACTGCTAATTATCGTCCGTTATTATTTGACAGTCACAATTATCTGTTAACTCCAAATAATTCTAACTGATGTCGATACCTTTCGACTGGGTTGAGTAAGCAATCAATAGATGGCACTGCTATGGTAAATCTACGAACGTGTCATATAAGCTACACTATCTATTTTTCATACCCTTAAGTGAGGCAAAACCTAGTTTGCCGGGTCAGCTAGTATTATATATTAGACAACAGTTTAGCTCTGAGAAGAACTTTTGCGTATGTGTAGTTAAAAGAACAAAATCAAAAAAAAAAACCTGAAAATTATTAGACTTCGCGCACGACCGCTGCGATGGGAGCCAACCTCGCGACTGAGCCGCACGGGTACCTTACTCATAGATCTAAACACCCCTCCCCCGCACACGCCCTCTTCGCAACGGGCCGTGCAGCAGAAATCGTAATATTTTAATTTCACCATAACTTCAAAACCAAACGTTCAATTTTAATCATTCAAAGACCAAATATTATCAACACAAACTGTTCTTATTGATTAAATAATTTATTTTGATAAGGATTAATAGTGTATTGCTTAAAATCGCTTCGTAAATAAGCCATTATTTCTCGTACAAAGTAAAGGATAAAAAATGGTTATTGTGGGTTATTCCTAAGAGATAAACATATACCATCACGGACTTTTTTGTAGACCTTTTTAAGTTGTACAATACTGTAGTAAATTGTTTTGATCTATCTTGTAGGATTCAGTCAGCGTTTGCAATGTAAGCGCAAAAAAGGGTTTTTTTACGACCTCACATTAAAAACCTCAAAAATTGTAGCCTATGTGTTATTCTGATGTATAAGCTATAGCCTATGTGTTATTCTGATGTATAAGCTATATTGTGGTAAAGTTTCATTCAAATCCATTCAGTAGTTTTTACGTGAAAGAGTAACAAACATACATCCATACATCCACACATCCATACATCCATACATACAAACTTTCGCCTTTATAATATTAGTAGGATAGTTTAATTATCACACTTTTAGAACCGTATAATGACTTTAAAGACACCAGGGCTTTCGTATCAGATGTTAATTACAGGTCTAGGATGCAGGTAATGAAGATATTTAAAAAAACAGCATTATCAATATAAATGTATTATGAAATTCTAAGTTAAAAGTCTTAAGTTCAAATTAAAACGAAAATACAATCTTTCGAACATAAACAAACAATAGTCTGTAACAATTGCAATGGTAAATATTACTTGAGATTTACACTTGAAGAACGTAAGGTGTGAAATGATGTTTACTTTGACAGGGTCTGAAAGTCTTTATGGGTTGTGCAATCATCAGTAGGGTTGAACGGTTCCAGAAAATCTATATTTTTTTATCCTTGATAGGTTTGCGTATACTATAGCTAGCCTATGATGTTGGTAAAATATGTATATAAATAAGTACATGATACTTTGATAAGGGATTAGTTGGCTCAGTTTGCTCGTCATTTAGTTTAAATTCTTGATACTATAATTTACATTTTAGCTCTGGTGTGGAGAGTTTTCAAGCCACCCGAAGGCCTACGACTTGGCTTGACGACTGTTTGTACAAATACTAACAGTCGGGACCTACAATTTAACGTGTCATCCGACTCGCGGTAGCGCCCAGATGAAAATGCCACTTGAAAAACTAGTTTCGTGCATGGTCACTCATGTAAACACCGTCCGAATCGACCGTTCGCTTCGAAGATCGCGTCAGATCACCTTAGCTAGCCGAGCTACAGGCGCTACAAAGCATATACTTTACAACTTAAAATATAGTATGTATGGTATTGTAAAATTAAGTGTATTTTTTACTTACACAAATCAGGTCTTACTATAACTTTAATATTTTCTTTTATTTCGTAGTACGTTCAAATATTATATTTTACTCAGTATAGTTTGGCAAATGCCAAATGGTGAAATTACCATCAGGGCGTGACTGTGACACACGCGTCAGCGATATTCTACCCTAAGCTGAAGCATGTATAGTCTGAGATAACTGGTTTTTAAAGAACCTGTCGTCACACACTGTAAGCGGCAGATTTTTCAATTCGGATGTAGTTTCTAGACGAGCTTTAGAAAATGTTCTACCACCATCTGCAAATCAGCTTTGCATCTACCTACATTTTGTGCCCTTGAGAATGGCACACTGATTGTGCTGAAACATGTCGGGCTAATACCGACAAAATAAACGTAAGTGATAGCCGGTTAAACAAACATTATTCAAATATGCCTTATGAAAGTTTTAATACACTACCCACATTTGTCATAATATGACTACGCGTCAATTTCTAAAAGTCAACTTAATCTTTTACACGTTTATTTTAGGGGTTCATTTAAGACTTTTGATCAATAAATTCTTCTAAGGCGTTTAGATTATTATTAACCTTACCACACCATTTAATTTTAGCAAAACGAGTTCGCGTATTGTCAAAACATGTAATCTATTGTTTTAGCGAAAACAATAAAAAAATGAACATCGAATTAAAATTTTGAATTTCGAATTTCTTTTCGAAAAGAATTTCGAGCTGACCCTGTTCGAAAGCGAGATCTCCGCTCGAAGCTCGAGCGCAATGAGCGATATTTACGATTGTCGAGCGAGCGAACTGCAATCAATGAGCGAGATATTTTGACGTTTCATTACACCATTGACATCTTCATACGGCCCCATGGGTTATTTATGTTTGGCTAGTTAGCTCTACGCTAGTGATGGGATACAATACGTTATCGATTACATTGAGAAATATGAAATAATAATGAAATAAACTTATATTATTTCATTTTGGCTTTGTACTTAGGATTCGTTTTGATCATGAGTGATTTTGTTCAAAATAAAAAATGTTCTTAAAATGCATTAAAAATATTTAATTTTAAAGAGTGTTAATATTTATGTATTAAATAATGTTGCAAATATTTATTCAAATTATTGTAAACATTTCAGGTTTGCAGCTGCATAAGTATTTGAATATATTTCACTTTTCTGATAATTACATATTTATTAATCAATAATAAAAACCGCAAAATTTTACTAAACAGGTTCGTAAAACTACGTTACCATACAAATATTAAATTATAAAGGCAATAAATTAAAAGAAAGGCCAATTGTAAAAAACGTTCAGTCATTAAACGAGTATAAAATTCACAGCTTGCATTCACATGCACCATTATCGATTACAATCGATTTAAATCGATGCCGAATAATTCTTATAGTAATTGAGCGCACGCGCACAAACTGCCGTGGCGACGGTATTCGAATAGTTTTATCGATATTTAACGGCCGAAAGTTGCGATTATCGCGACCGTATCGCAGTTACAATCGGAAAATTACGGTTTATAATAAGCATACCTATCTCTAGTCGAGAGTTGCACCAATTTTTTAAATGATTCGAAATTCGAATCAAAGTGTTCATTAAATTGCTTGTTTCCACTCCGTTAGTTGCTGTTTTTGTAATTGATTCTTGATTCTTGTTGATGTGATTTCAAATAGAGAATTGAGAAATCTTATATATCGTTCGAAAACTTACGTATGTTGTTTTAAAAAATCAGTTACACATAATATTTAGCGTCTGTATATAAGCATAAGCACTGCACTATACGTTCTTACTATTGCGACTCGAGTCCTTCTCTCACGAGGCGAAAGATAGGGGACATAAAGTGCGGGTAGACGGATGACACACATCTTCGGATATTGTGGCCGTCAAGAGTTTCCTCACAATGCTTTCCTTACACCGTAATGAACCAAATCCATACAAATCTTGAAAAATCATTGGTGTAGGGCCGGGATTGAACCAGTGGCTATCTGATTGAAAAGCAGACATTAGCGACTACATATAAGTCAGCAAAAACTTAAACTTAATTAGAATCTGAAGAGAACGATTTGTCTGTGGAATTTTGCACGAATACTTAAAAAATAACTAGAAGTAAGTTATTCCAACTTCTAATAATAAGTAAGTGTGACCGTTTTCTACGCGAAAATACGCGAAAATAGAAGTAAGCTTGTAAGATAGATAAAACTTTACTCACAGAAAACACATATACATAAAATATATAGCTCAAAAGCTACAGACTAACGATTTTTTCATTAAAAGCGATCTCTACCAGGCATCCATTCTAAGTAATTAGGGAAAGAAATAAGTGAAATCTAACAAACGTGGTGCCTAAACTGTTTTAAACCCCATCCTTTATTCACTAAACAACCATAAAATCCGTTAAAAAGATCATCAAGTCCCATAAATACACTACCGCTGACAAAAAGGTAGGCCTTCCAAAAAGATGAGTCATACAAAAAGGTAGCTCATACAAAAATTCCATACAAAAAAATGCCACGAGTAGCCCTTCGGTACCAGGAGTGCATCAGATAGAAAGAGTTTTTAATTGAGCTACACTGGTCTTTCTGATTTATGTTACGGCCCCGCCAAAAGTCATTTTCATTTCGCGCCTGAGGTTTTGCACACACGGCTGTCAAGGAAAGTAATCAAATTAAATAAAAGCTATTAATTATTTGCTTAGCTTAAGATGTTTTGATTTCGCTAAACTTATTAATATAATTTAAGAAATTTGAAAGCGAGTGTGGCTCGGTGGTAAAAACGTCTGCTTTTCAATCAGACGGCCCCTGGTTCGATCGCAGCCCTACACCAATGACCACAATTTCCGAAAACGTGTGTCATCCGCCAACCCACACTTGGCCATCGTGGCGGATTATGCCCTATATCTCTCTCCTTGTGAGAAAAGGTCCCGAGTCCTAGATGTGGGAACGTATAGTGGGCTGCTTATGTAAGAAATTTAGTTGTTTAAATAGAACACAAAACCAATATTAAGATTAAGGTTAGGTTAGGTCTAAACACAAAGTAAATATTTGATTACTTCTCTAGTCAAGCGTTTTGTCTTATATTAACTTATTTTTCTTACATTATATATTGCACCATCTCAATCTTTTCTAAATACAAAAGTGTATTTTTCTGTTTTGAACTATGATATGCCTTAAACTAATGTACTCGTAGAAGAGTTGCAAAAGCTTCGTTACGCCAAGTAACTAACGAGGTAAAATCAAATAGGTAAACAGGTTTTAATTATTTATGGAACGATTAAAACATACTTACTGCTATTATTAAAAATTGTACAAGCGTCTGCTTTTCAATGAGATGTAGATGTTCCCTGGTTCGATCCCGGCCCTACACCAATAACTTGTTTTTCAAGTTATGTGTGGATTTGCACCCGCTTTACGGTGAAGGAAAACATCGTAAGGAAGCCGACACGTTTAAGGACCGCAATATCCGAAGACGCGATACATCCGCCAACCCGCACTTGGCAAGCGTGGTGGATTATGGTATATATCTCTCTCCTAGTGAGAGAAGGCCTCGAGTCCCAGCAGTGGGAACGCATAGTAGGCTGCTTATTCTTGGTCCCCGAGGTGGTTGCAGTGCACCAGGTGCACTGCAAGGGGAGTCATCCCCAGAGGCGGAGTCTCGCAGGCTAGCCGAGGTGGGCGGGGTGGTGCGTTAATGCGAGAAGCGGAACCTCATCCGCCCTTTCCGGTGAGAAGGCCATCGTGAGGTTTTAGTCGGTAGTGATGCCCTTCTGGCATCGAGCCCGACATACCCCACCCACCTCCCCGGGTGTGGTGGGCATGCGTGAATGCATTTCCTCACGTAAAAAAAAAAAAAAAAAGGCTGCTTATTCTTATGCTTATGATACTGCTATTATGAATTGCAATCTATTATAGCTCAGGCATTTCAGAGGTTAGTTATAAAATACATGTAATTATGTAAGATTCAGTTCGAGCTTGTTGGTAGTTTAGATCGCCACAGCAGCTGCCCGTGTGTCAGACGGTGGCGATCGCACGACAGATAGAGGTGGTACTCCCAGTCTCTTTACAGTTTGTTTTATGTTTCATTTTGGAGAAATAAAGCGCAGGACATACATGCGCGGGAGTCGGGAACACACAGTTATACAGGTGCGGTGACAAGGTTAAAACAGAATTCTAATTAGCCAGTTTATAAGACCAACAATAACTAAACAAGAAAAATATGAAAACCTACTGCAATTAAAAAAAAAACAATTTCGATAAAAGCAATGTAATATATTGACGACCTCGTTGGCGTAAAGGTTACCCTGCCGGACTACGAATCAGAAGGTTCCGGGTTCGATTCCCGGCCCGGTCAACATCTTTGTGCTTAACCAAATTTGTTAGCTGTGGGTCTGGGTGTTAAATATGTATTTATATATAATATGTATGTATGTATGTCAGTCATATCAGTTGTGTTAGCAACCATAATACGAGCTAGAAATTGTTCAGTATGGGGCTAACCAGCCGTGTGTGAATGTGTCCTAATATTTATAAAAAAATATATATTGGTAAAATACACGCGCAAAGTCGTTAGAGTAATCATCCGGCTTAATCCAGGACTAAAAGATAGTCAATATAAATTTTATAAAAATCGGTTCTATATTTTCAGTTTCTTTTTTGTTATTCACTTGTTTACCTTCAGCTATGTTAGCCACAAGTAAGAAATCTTCATGCAGTCGTAAAGCTATGTCCATATTTAAAGCAATTTATCAAAGATATATTAAATTTTCATCACCTAAATGTTTAGGCGTGCCTCCAGTGCATCAAACTGCCAACCTTTTATAGCTTCTATTATTATACGAGACGTGATCGATATACGAGTTGTTTTTAAAAGACAGTGTTTGCTTAATTAAAACTTGTGTAAGTTTTTAATTAATAAACAAATGACGGGTGTTATAAGTTTGGCGTGCCTGTGTGTGTTTGTGCTATGTGTCTATCTGTGACATAGTAGTTCGCGAATGGATAAGTATGGAATAGAAGAATTCTGAAATCAACTACTTCGTTGGCGTAATGGTTACCATACCGGACGTCCAATCAGAAGGTTCCGGGTTCGATTCCCGGTACGGCCAACATCTTTGTGCTGAACTAAATTTGTTGGTGGTCTGGGTGTTAAATAGGAATCTTTATAAAATATTGTATGTATTAATTGAAAAATAAAATAATTTAAACAAATAAGCCAATTTTGATTTTGTCCTTATTTGAGAGTTTTTTTTTCATACTGGATAGGTTTACGCTTGATCACAATTTACCCGATGGTTCACTAACCAACAGGTAAATTGTGATCTAAAGTGAAGTGAATTAGTCGGAAGCCTTCTTAGCTATTCGTATGTTAGTTAGGTTTTTTTTTTTACAAAATGGATGGATTTAACATTTTAAATCAACCTAACTATCTTCAAGGCGAGAGTGAACCGGTTTCTTCTAGGCAAACGCGCTTCATCTTAGACTGCAATATCACTTAACATCAGGTGAGTTGTGGTCAAGCGCAAGCCTATATTATGTGTAAAAAAAAAAGTTTACTCGTATATAAATTAAACGGTTCATTGATCAACGCACGAAATGAAGATGCATCATTTCATTGTTCTTTTTATGTTTTTTATTATTATTAAGGTTTATTTAATTTTTAAGAGCTGTAATTTGAAGATAATATTTAACTTATAAATCGAATACAATATTTTGAATTTCGTAAAGATGGATTGAAAAAGTTTAAAAACTGCGGGATTTGTGCTCGTTCCGAAGGCGAAGGACAATTCGAACCATCGACCCTTGACTGGCTAGAAGACAAATATAATGCTAAAACCCCTGACCACCATGTAAGCCCCACTGTGCCGGGTGTGAAGTTACACGAGAATCTTCCGTCTCGCTCACACACCGTATCAATGAAACGTGTTGCGATCTCCACACAATACGACCAATTAATTCGATCAGACACCGTTCCAAGTGTTTCAAACAGGTCCTCTATGCAATACCTTAAACAGGTGGCTTATTAAATGGACAAAACTATATCTATCAACAAGATAATTTAGAAGCGATGATAGCTCAGTCAGACCTGTGATTCCCTTGCGTGCCGCAGGGTGTGGGTTTGACCCCGACTAAGTTTCTATAAAGAAAAAATCGTATGAGAAACTCTTGCTTTTTAATCTTACTACACATGGTCAATACAATATATTTGTATTTAGTAGCTGGAAAAGATTCAGGTTAAGTTAATTTATCACAGTTTACCAAAAAAAAACAGTAGAGAGTTCTTATTTAATAAAAATATTGTATAATTTTCTAATAAAAACTACTACAACTTCACAATTAACGTAACTAACAATATGTTAAAACAATTAGCCGGTTTCCATTTCATCGACTCACCCATACACGTCCACACTCCACGACGTGTGGACATCAAATGAGCTAATCTCTCAATCTTGTGACGTTTCATTTCACGCAACTGACGCTTGACAGTTGGTGTACGAAACGATGTCGCCGGCGCGTGCGTCGGAACGTTATAATTAGTTATGAATAACAATTGATAGGTCGTTTGTTCAGACCTTATAGGGAACATTAATTGTATAAAATGTGGAATTGACGATTGAGCGATCGGACCACGAACAAAGGATTAAGAAAAAACATCATCTAATAGTTGTCACGGTGAACAACTAAAATACCGCCATGACCCGGTGTTACGCCTATTTTGATTTTTATATCTCAGGAATAATCTGTAAGTGTGTATGTCTTTTCACGCGCCATCTAGTTTTCATCATTAGCACTAACTCATGTAATAGGTGAATGTTTAAAAAAAAATCCCTTTAACGATTACTGTAGTGCCTGTAGCTCGGCTAGCTAAGGTAATCTGATTTGATCATCGAAGCTAAGTATCGGTCGATGCCGACGGTGTTTTAATGGGTGACCGTGCACAAGATTTTCATCAGGATGCCTCCGTGGGTCGGATGACACGTTAAATTGTAGATCCCAGTTGTTAGTCGTAGTCCAAGCAGTCTTTAAGCCAAGTCAAAAGCCTTCGGGTAGCCTAAAAACTCTCTACACCAGAGCTTGGCCACTTAGCTCATACAAAGAAGAAGAAAAAGAGCCTTAACGTTTTGTATTTAAATACTTTTTCTAGTGCAAAATATAGATTGTAACTTTGACGTACACTTGACTACAGCTTTAATAGAAAAGTTGTGAGTAATATCCACTTGGATTAAACAAACAATAATACGATTACTTAAAATTATACTTAGAAAGGATTATCACTTAATTATGAGGGTAGCCATCTATTCAAATGTAATTCAAATATTGGAACACAATAATTCACAAACTCTCGGGGGACCAATAAAGCGGCGTCCACAAATAATTCCAAATTCAAATTATTCGAAACATTTACAGAATCGTAATTTTAAATATAGAATAAAGGGTCGTTATAACTCTTCGGGGTTCCCACAGCGCGCGTTGACAGCGAATGATATAGGATCTCATTGCTCCTTAATTAATGCGAAAGAAGGAACTAGTGACATCTCTTTCGCGCCTATCGTAAACGATGAAGAGGAATATTTGTGTCCTTGTCTCGTGGTTGGTAAAATTGTCTTGTATTGAGACATCTTCGTTTGGAGTGATTTATGCAAGAGTGCTCGTACTATCGATGTGTTTAGTTTGTTCGTTAATGGTTCAGTAAAGCACGTTGCTTATGTTAATTTTGTCGATATCATGCTTCAGTCTTGGGTCGTAAAGAAACTTCCTTTTAGTCCATGGTTTATGAGTTCAAGTGGTCTTGGTAGTATTTTATAGTTAAGTAAGGGAAGATAATAATAATAATAATTATGGTAGTTAATCGAGGTTTCTGACTCGGAGTATTGAGAATGGAGGTAAAATTACAACTTATAAATTGACCAAGCAAACTACGAGTATATCTGCATGAATTTTAAATTTTGTGACTAAGTTTGGATGTTACATTTTTATTGGCCTAAGTCTCTGAATTAACTTGGCAACCAATGACAGTTCAGAAGGTTGTGTACTCACACAACCTTCTGAACTTGATTCCCACCAATGAGATCGAGGTTCCAGTGAAGGAAAACATCGTGAAGAAACCATAGCATGGTGGTAGGGCATTTTCCAGTGCTCGTCAAGCTAGGAACCATACTCAAGTTGAAAAATCTGTCACCAAGCACCTGACAGTGTGTTCTTGCAGCGTCCTTGAGCGCCAGTTTCTCCAGACTAGACATGCTCCATCTTATGCCAGAGTGTCGCTAGCTCGTGTAGGTACGCACACTATTGGTCAAATGCCTAAGTGTAAGTGATAAAAAATGTATACTACGTTTATTCGATTTATTACGTAAGTCGTAATATCAAGTCACAAGTCCTTGACTCTCTTGTAAACCCTCGACACTAGAACTTAACAAATAGGCTTGCATGAAATAAAATAGTTAAAGGACACATTACATACACGACTGGTGCCCCGTACTAAACCATTTCTAATTTGTATAGATAATAATGGTTGCTGGCACAACTGATATAATACATTAGCGATGCGCGACTGTGAATGATTCCAGTCAAATTATTCGACTTTATAAATCATTCGACTCATTCGAATGATCTCCGAAAATTAGTAACTAACGTGATACCCACTCAAAATTAACCGGACTGAATGAATACTACATTAGTTACTACTTGAGCAGACTCCACTCCAACGATTCATTCATATTTCATTCATTTGAAACTAACAAGTGACATTGACAAGATTCGCTAACAATCGAGTCAAAACGCCATTAGTAACTAATTAGTAGTCATCATTCGATTATTAACATTAGTATATTACTAATATTCAAGTCGAACGTGTATATTAGTAGTTGTAGATAATTCGACTGATCAGATTATTCGCAGTCGCGCAATACATATACATAAGTAATTTATACCGATACATATTTATCACCTGAACCGAGAGCCAAGAAATTTACTTGCCGGGATTCGAACCCGTGACCCTGTAGTTAGGTTCGACCGTTACAATGGAGTCGTCAAGTTGATGCGTTATTTGCTACTTTAAATCTGCAAATAGGCCTAAGACTTAACCTTATTAAGCTACTTTATCATCACTGTAAAGTGTTGATTTGCATACAAGTTTCATTTCAAGTTACAGGTTTATTTCTCAAGTCAGTAAAGCGTGACAAAGGCTTTTGTCGCGTACTTGCATGTCTCGACTCCAGGTATAAAAGCGTGACATTATTATACTAATAAATAGTGAGATTTGTTTATTTGGTGAAGCAGTTTTGTATACATTTTTACCATCATCAATACATAGGCTTGTTCACTGCTGGACATAGGCCTCTCCCAAGGCACGACACTTGGCCCTCTCCTATGCTGTATAGAAAGATTAATTTTTCACAAGTAATGTATAGCCCGTACCACTATAATAACAAACATGAAAACATCGGGGTGTGGTTTTTTTTCGTATTTCTTTGCTATATATCAATAACGGTAACAGGAAGACGCTAAAACTATCACAATATTAAATAGATGTTAATTACCTTTCGAAAACAATACTAAATAAAAAAAATAAAGGAGTTTCCCATACAACAATAATCTTATATTTCTTATTTTGTTTTTTGTATGTGTTGTCTCTTATGTGTCTTTCTTTCTAGATCAAAAGACTATTATTTTATAACTTAACTAATTTGTAAGTATGTACTTGGAAAAATCTCAAAACAAGAGCCCAGCTCTTAAATATTGATAAATAGTATTTTAATAAATTAAACGTATTTATTTGTTCTAAAAGTCTCATCGAAAATATTCATCCCATTCTAAATTTCTAAACAAAAAAGAAACAAACACAGCGGTCAGTTCGTCACGGCCACTAAATCCAAAGGGCACAGGGTTAGGGTGGGTCACACGTGCCATACTGCAAGTCGGTTACCGCCAGGTGTTCCGCAGACGAACAGTATGTCTATAGCTTTATAATTGTTTCTAGTGAATTATGAGCTGATCTGTTTTGTTTTTGGCTCATTAGAAGTTTTGGGGTGAATTTTATTGTGGTGAAATATGATGGATGTTTTTGTGGTTGTAACTGTTGAGTATTTAAAAAACACGCCAGTTTTTATTAGGAATTATATGTGAATGTTATTTTTGTGTTTTGTAGTATGTTTGATAGGTAAATAGTATGTTTTTTGGGTCGTATTTATCGGTAAGATAAATTAGTCTTTAATTCATGCAATTTTTAGATCGATAGAAATCCGTTTTCTGCACTTTGCAGAAAACGGATCTGCACTTTGCAGAAAACGGATCTGCACTTTGCAGAAAACGGATTTCTGTATCTAGCAAATTATTTATTACTAAGTATTTTTTGGTATTTTTTTTATATACGTATATTCGGGACAAAACATAGCCAATGTGTTAATCCAAGACTTAATTCATCTCCATACCAAATTTCAACAAAATCGGTTCTGCCGTCTAAATATAGAAAAGTAATAAGCGCACCCAAACAATTTTTTGCGTTTATAACTTTAAGGACAAAGATAAATTTATTTGCAAAACTATGTGTACATCGTAGTTGGTCACAGGCTATATTTTATAAGTATCAACATATTTTTACCGCCTGGATGTGCAAATTGGAAAGTAATATAAGTCATAGAAATGCATTTTAAATCAAAATAAAAATTTCAAAAATGAAATTTACTAATGAATATTATTTAGTAAGATAGGATAATAGCAAAGTAAAAAACCCTTACTTCACCACCCACCCCGTTCACTAGTTGTCCGCACTACTTTATGCGGTTAACAATTTGCCCACAATATCAACTTTTTGCCTCATTATAAAGAGTAGCCATAAACCCCCATAATTATCGCGAGGTGGTTAATAGCAGGCTTATGGTGACCACAACCAGCACACTAACAGTCTCTCGTGACGATGTGCTATAAAGTTGCAACTAAGGGTAGATGCCATGGAGATTGAGCTTCATGTTCTTCAGAGAACAGTCGAAGAGGCGGAGAAAGTATGAGCAAATAATCAAGATAGATAGATAACACTTTATTAAAACACTCACAAAAAAATGGAACAAATTACAGAAAACACATAAAGTACATAAAAACTAGTACCTTAACTGGCGACCTTATCGCTAATAGCGATCTCTTCCAGGCAAGCTTGGGTTTAACTTTTTAACTTTTACGATTTGGAGGTCTTCAAATCTAAAGTAAATAGGTTCCATCTAGGCAAGGGTGATAATTCTTAGACCACAGTCATGCTTAACATCAGGCAAGCTGCGGTCAAACGTAAGCCTATTCATCAATAAAAAACTTTACCACTATGAAAACTAGCTTGGTTACATAGTGGTAAATAAAAATTGTTATAAAATAGGAAATGCGTGGAAATAAACGCTAAATAAGAGGTAACTATACGAAATAAGTGAACTTACAAATATAAGAAAAGTAGCTGACCCGGCAAACATTGTTTTGCCTTATCATCTTGGTATGGAAAATAGATAGTAGGCGATTCTCAGACCTACTAAATACGCATATTTTAAATTTGTTAAAAATCGGTCGTGCCGTTCCGGAGGAGTACGGTAATTAACATTGTGACATGGAAATTTTATATACTCGTATTAGAAGATATTAAGATAATAAGCGATAATGATTTGCAAATTTTCTACTGTCAGACTTCAAAATTCATATAAAAAAGTAACATTGTGACATGGAAATTTTATATACTCGTATTAAAGATATTTAAAGTAATAATCGATAATGATTTGCAAATTTTCTACAGTGTCAGACTTTAAAATTCATATAAAAAAGTAATTTTAAAATAACTTAATTGCCATTTTTACATACATGAAGATCAGTTATAGTTTTTATATGCACGAATAACAAAAATCCAATACCAAAGTCGACTTGACAAACAGAAAGACAAAAAAGAAAAAAGGGACACCTTTTTCATATCCGTCACTTGTTCAATTTTCCGATCTTTGTTAATTTATTAAAAGTCCATGAATTTGTTAATTTATTAAAAGTCACTAAACTGAAAGAGTTATGGTCAAACATGGGCTTAATCAGATGTTTTTTTAGCTGAAAGCTTTCCTAGGTGTTGGTCAGTAAACCTTGGCCGTAGAATAAATATTAATTATTATTATACCTGCTTACTTTGACTGAGTTTCTTTAATACGTGAAAGTATACTTTATGCATAGCACTGAGCAATTAAGGCTGAAAATTAAGACGTGGAGTTTGTATCTATCTATAAAAGAATAGAAGAACTTGAGCTAGTTATAGGCTAATTTTAATATAGTCGCGTACCATGGCCTCTACCATGTGAATTTATATATCAAGTTGCACTTTTCACACACCTTGAATTTTTTCAACGCAGGGGAGCTAATAAAACGTGGGATTTACGTAGCAACGTGAAGAAGATACAACTGAAAACGCCGGTACATAGACTTGTGAAATTAGAGAGGTCCGTTTACGTGTTGGGGCCCGCGATCTACAACAGCGTACCCGTGACTGTCCGGGATGCACCTTCCACCGCCAGCTTTAAGACTATAGACTCAGGGTTTGGCTATTAGATAAAACTTTTTACAATATAAATGAATATCAGAATTTGAAAATTGACATTTGATTCATATCACATACTATTGTATTGATATTATATTACTAGAGTTAGTAGTGAAAATCGACTATTGTAATGATATTATAGTACTAGAATATAATTGTAAATTGACTTGGATACATATCATATACTTTTGTAATGATATCATACTATTTGACATGTAACTTTGGTGTTATCAATAAATGATTTGTATTTGTACAAAAAAACTAATTGATCTTCAAATCTAATAGCTGGGACCTACAGTTTAATGTGTCAACTGGCTCACGGTAGCGCCGAGATGTAAATAATTCCAGTCTCCAATATGGTCACCCATCCAATTTGTTTACACAGTACAGTAAGACCAAAACAGAGCATGCCTAGCTTGGAATAAATGGCTCTGAAGAAGGCTGTACCGTTAGGTTGAAAGTGAAAGCTAATAATAAGCACCAGAAAATGTTATAGTTTCCTTCGCCGAAAACTCGAGCTCATTAGCGGGGATCGAACCCATAACCTGGAGACATAAGGCGCCCGTTTGAGCTAACATACACGGTCTTCTATAAATAAATAAATAAATAATAAATAAATATTAGGACACATTCACACACGGTTGGTTAGCCCCATACTGAGCCATGTCTAGCTCGTATTATGGTTGCTAACACAACTGATATACTACATATACATACACACATACATACATCTTAATATATACATATTTAACACCCAAACCCACAGCCAACAAATTTAGTTAAGCACAAATATGTTGACCGGGCCGAGAATCGAACCCGGAACCTTCTGAACCGGCATGGTAACCTTTACGCCAAGAGGTCGTCAAAAATAAAAAAATAAAAGTAACTTACTCATATTGCATAACAATAACAACAAGTTTATTTTTTGACATTTTTTTTAAATGCGTTCATTGTTTTTAAACTTAATAAAAACTATATTTAAGAAAAAAAATATATAGAGTAGAATGTTTATTAAATTACATTATTATTGGAAAGTAAATCAATTAAAACTGCATAAATTTTCAATTGGCTGTCATAAACCATTAACTAATCATGCGATAATTTTCTTAGAATTATTGCTATGCAAATTAATAGGTAGTTAGTTCATTTCATTTATTGCACAGTTAGATTAAATTTTTAGGGTCCCTTGCATTTATTTATCTAATAAAAAGTATTTTCTTGTTTGTTTGATTAATATTATTATTAGGTCTACAGTGGTTTTGTTGTTAGATATGATAATGATTTTGGATATATTTAAAACAAGAGATAATTTAAGATAACATTTAATTAATTTATGTTTTTTACTCAGCCCTCTAGTAGTGGCTCTTGGACTAGCTTTAGCTACTTATCTAAAGCTAATCCAAATTGCTTTCTTCTTGTAGTAGTTAGTTGGTATTATGGTAGATATTATTGGGATATAAAATAAAAAAGATTAATTAATCTCATAAAACAAATTTCTTAAAGAATTAAACGATCAAAGGTTAAATAATATATAACGACATAATATGTCGTTTATTGATATGTATGTTTTATGATACTTTATTTATCTTACTTATTAAGCCTTTTACAATATCATCATGATTATATACTATCAAAAGTATTATTATTATTAATAACATATTTGGTTATCTTTGTACTAATTTTGTAAACATATTTTAATGTTTATCCTGTCACCATGATTTAAAATTACTACTCAAATCAATCAATAAATGTAAATCTCATCTAAAATTCATTAAGTTATATCTAGAGATTAAATTTATATTAATTGATTGATTTGATTATGTTTTATACGAGTATGTTGAAAATTATCGAGAAGTTAAAAGTAAAACATTGAATAATTTGATTTAATTTGTTATAATTCATTATTAAATTTATTTAAGCAATATAATTCCTGCATTATGTGTATTTAAATAATTATCTAATCTACACATAGGTATGAAGAACCCTTAATTAATTCCCATCCACCTCGCTTAGTAAACCAATAACTACATAATTGCTAACAACATGGAATCTATCATCGTAACGGTAAGCGAGTACTCTAACTGTCTGTAATTACCTTAATTTTTTTTATTAAACTCAAACGGACAGTTACAATCATATATATTCTTTTATCTACAATAATGTTGTAACATTCTACTTATGTTTCCAATACTTGACTTATAATTACTACTGTTATAGCGCAGACAACAAAACACTCAATTTAAGCAATTTCACATGATGGTATAATACCACATCGATATCTTAAAATCTCATTATAACATCAAAAAGAACAGCGCGCGCTCCTGATTGGCCCTGCGGGCGCAGCTGCGCTCTCATTGGTCAGATTTTAATGGCGGCAAGTTCACTGTGACAATACACGTACGAGTGAATTTTATGATTCGCAATGTGTTTTACTCTTGTTGTTTGATTATTAAGTTTGTTTAAAAATCAAAAGCATTTTACCATGAGGACACATTTATTCATAGAAAACAACAATTTCTCATTGGTGGCAATCTGATAAATTTTCATTTTTCAATTTATAGCGGCAGAAAAAAGCTGCGAGCTATACAGAAGCCGTAATGACGATTATAAAGGGCGATAAAAGCCCAACACTCTCGATTAGTGACGTGCCATGCGACGTTATCGATATATCGTTCGATTGCCTGCCGCTATCGCGATCGCGCTAAACAATAACTTAAGCTTTCTGTGAAATAGAAGGAAAAAATGATTTTGCGACTAAAGTAATGTTAACTTACTTAGCAAAGTCAGTTGCTTATTATGATTAATATACCATTTTGATTTTTCTTGTTCTCTTCTTGTTATCTTTAAGTTTGTATATAGTATTTTGTTTTTTCTGTAATAGTTATTTATAATAATCTTTTGGATATTACTTTAATAATTAAACATCAAAATCGGTTCAGCGTTAAGAAGTAACAAACTTACACACTAGCACACACTCACACAAACTTTCGCATTTATAAATAATATTTGTAGGATATCTGTATCGATACCTACTTTTGTATCATCTCTATTGGGCATATGCCATTTCTCACAAAGTAATTGGCTAACTCAGACAATTTCAACTTTAATCTTCCGATTTCAAAAAGAATAAATTTTTAGTTGTGTTTAGTTTAGTTTTTGGTATTTTACGTACATTGTTTTATGTATACTGTATAAAGAAATAACTAGTAAAATGTGAAGGAATTTTATTAATTTCTCTTTCTTTAAAAATTCCTCCTAATAAAAAGCATCAATGAAATATGATGTTGAAAGTTTCCAACGTAATATTAAAGTTATCAGCACAAGGCTTTAAAATATCAAATATTCTGTATACAGTGTAAACTCCATGTAACATGACTCGATTTAACGACAAACTCTCTAAAGCGTCGAAATCAATTGACTTTAGTTGATTTAACTTGTATTCTATTTAATGATACTTTTTCTTCATTTAACGACCACTCTCTACATCGCCATAAAATGCACAATCCTTTCAGTGTCGTTATATAGAGTTTACACTGTATATAAATAACTTTCCTTTCTATCTATTAGGCTTGAGTTTTACCTTTAAGTACTTACTTGTTAATTAAAAATAATGTCAGTGTTGCTCTGTTATATAGGTTACTTCCCGCGGTAAAAGATTATCATTACTAGATACTGCATTTTTTGCTTACAAGATATTGTAAGGTTTCAAATCTTTCAATATTTACATAACTAGCTCTAAATAAACTATTTTTGAATTAAAATTGTGAATTTTAGTAGAAATTAAAAAGAAAAACGTTAAAAAATGAAATAAAATTTTAATAAATTAATTTGATTCAAAAACGATAAAAAGTACTTGAATGGTTTATTTTGATCTAATCATAGACTACGAAACCACCGTTTATAAATGTTAAGCTACTTAGACTGCCAGATTGGTCTGTTTATTCATTTTTTTGTAAACTTAACTACAAAACGCCAATTTCCGAGTACAATTCCTGCGCCAAAATTTTTGTTTTATTTAAAATTTTGTTCATGTATATTCAGTTTTGGTGTACGCTTGTGCTGTCTGCATGTATGGTTGTATGTTAAAATGGTATTTGCCACACCAAATATATTATAAGTTTTTTTTTCATACTTAATAAGTAATACAGAATCTGAAAGGGGTAGTCTGTTAATGATGTGAGATAACGGCATTATAATAAAGTGAACTAACACCTGCCTATCGGTAAACATAAGATCTAGTTTATCTGCTTATTAATGCGAGGGATAATTAAAATTGCTGGAAAGAAGATTATAGCGGTGTTATTACATTAAGTTTTAATAAACTAAGGCAACTAAGTGCGGAGCTTCTCAAACATTGTTTTTACATTTCCGCGTAGAAAACGGTCACACTTACTTATTATTAAAAGTTGGAATGAGTCCAACAGTTTCGGTGCTCGAAAATCTCCGAAATTATTGTTTGACGGAAATATTAAGATGCCTTTCGTGAACAGTTTACAATTGTATTGATAGCTGAGAGGCGTCGTAACACGATGATTGGCTGCCGGAAGCACCCACGTGATATCGGTAGCCAATCGCATCAAGCGTTTCAAGGATTGTCGCATTACGTCGCAACTGAGTTGTCGATAAATGTGGTTGACGGCACTCAGACTTAGGACGTTACTTACGATAACCTCTTTAGTGAAGTTTTGGAACTGTTTGTAGTTTTCACGTTTGAAGATTTTTCTTTCTGAAGACGTGTGTGTTTGGGATGTCGTAGCTCCCGAAGAATAAAACTGATTTCGGTCTAGATTTTAATAAAATCTTCAATAAAATTACAAAAACAAGGTTAAATTACAAAGTAACATTTTAAGGTAGTTAGAAATAATCTCTTCTTCTTAGCATAAGCAGCTATAAGTTCTCACTACTGGGCCTCGGGGCCTTCTCCCACGAGAAGAGATATAGGTCATAATCCACTACGCTGGCCAAGTGTGGGTTGGCGGATGACACACGTTTTCGGATATTGTGGTCCTCAAACATGTCGGTTTCCTCATGATGTTTTCGATTACCGAAAAGCGAGTGCAAATCCACACATATCTTGAAAAACGAGTCATTGGCTGGGATCGAACCAGGGGCCGTCTGATTGCAAAAGCAGACGTGTTTTTACCACCGAGACACACTCACTTATTAGAAAAATCTTTCGAAATAATCTTAAAGTAGAAAAAAATATTCGTACAATTTTTTTTTATTCAAAAGCCTTATTATATTTTTTTATGTTATTAAACTATATATGTTTTTTATCAATTTAGCGATAACTATTGCAAACGTAAGCAAAATAAGTAAATAGGTTTTCCCAGTTTATTTTACTTCGGCCCTTACTCTAAACATACGCAATGCAAATAAGCACCGGGGTAAAAAAAGCCCCGGGAGAGGCGGGGCGAAACGGGACAAATCACACCCCGAGAGGGGAAGCTGGGATGATTGAGATTGGGGTGACATTATACATAATGTGGGATTATTATTTACATTAACATTAAAGCGAGTGTGGCTTGGTGGTAATAACGTCTGCTTTTCAATCAGACGGCCCCTGGTTCGATCCCGGCCCTACGCTAATGACTTGTTATTCAAGTTATGTGTGGATTTGCACTCGCTTTACGGTGAAGGAAAACATCGTGAGGAAACCGGCATGTTTGAGGACTACAATATCCGAAGACGTGTGTCATCTGCCAATCCACATTTGGCCAGCGTGGTGGATTATGGGCTTTATCTCTCTCATCGTGAGAAAAGGCCCCGAGTCCCAGCAGTGGGAATGTAAAGTGGTTTGCTTATGCATGCATTATTTACATTCAAAACATAATAACAAGTGTATAAAGATAGTGTGTATCAACCGGATGGTTATACTCATCAACAAAGACAACTTTGGTGATTTAAGATACGCAATTGAAAATATCACGATCAGCGGGATTCAAATTCGCGTCTTCGGGAAACCAGCCCATAAGATCTAGCCACTAAGCCATAGTCAACTCACCACTAGAGTCGCGATATAGTTTTGGATTTCCTTGAAAAACTTTCTATAATCTAGCGATTTTCAAGGCGAGTGATACGATTCACTTACCATAAGATGAATTATGGTCAAAAGCTGACCTATTGAGAGTAAAAAAAAAAGTTGATGTTCTCTCATTTTCATAATGTAATAAGTGCTTTGAAGAGGAAGCGTATTTTAATTTAATCAATTAATAATCGCTATGGTTTCATTTTAATAGTGTATTTCTAACTTATGTCAATAAAGGAATATTTTATTTTATTTATTTACTACTTTCTGTAAAAGCCGATGTAGCGAATCTTACGCAAAAGTTACAATCTATGCTATGCACTCAGAAAGTCGTTAATAATAAAGCGTTAAAGTTGAAATTTGAAAAGTATTCTTTTGTTTGATGAGTTTATTCCTCTTCTTAAAACTCGATGTCGTTTGCGCTGGTCAAATGCCTATTTGTCAGGAGTAAAACAATAATTAAAATGTGTGTGTTGTGTTGTTCCAGTGGTCATGCACAAGGAGAAGGAGGAGCTGCACGGGCTGCGGCGCGAGCACTCCCCCTACGATCACACCATGCCGGACGGGGAGCTGTTCCTACAGGTATACTCCTACATGATAAGATATGATAGCTACTACATGATAGATAGATGAAATGAAATGAAATAATTTTATTTGCGTAGCCACAGGTAATATAAAAAGATGGAAAATAATATAAAATGTCCCTTGTAGGCTACCGCGTATGCGGTGTGCAAAAGGTCAATTAATTAGTTAGGTAATTTATAAGTTAATTGTAGATGTAACAGAAGAAGATAAGAAGTGACAAGACTTGACAAGATGTTAGAAAACGTGAAAAGACGTAACAACATACGACCACACATGTCCTCATATGAACACTCATGAACACATATGACCACAAATGAACACACGTGACCACAAATGACCATATATGACCACACATGACAACACATGGCATCGAATACCACATATGACCACAAATTATCACACATGATGTGCAGTTCCTACAGATATACTTCTACATGATAAGATAACAGAAGAAGATAAGAAGTGACAAGACTTGACAAGATATTACAAAACGTGAAAAGACGTGACAAGACGTAACAACATACGACCACACATGTCCTCATATGAACACTCATGAACACACATGACCATAAATTGAAATATATGGCAACACATGGCGTCGTTTACCATATAATATGACCACTTATGCCTACTCATGACCACATATGACCACACGTGATAATAATTGACCACACATGATAATTTAACATATCGTCATCTGACACATTTGAGTGGTTAGGTGAAAAAAAAAACACTTTTTAAAAGACAATGAAACAATCATTTGTCCATGGTAACCCATCCAAGACAACCTCGTTGGCGTAATGGTCACCATACCGGACTGCCAATCAGAAGGTTCTGGGTTCGATTCCCGGCACGGCCAACGTCTTTGTGCTGATCAAAATTTGTTCGCTGTCGGTCTGGGCGTTAAATATGTATCTATATAAAATATGTATGTATGTATATGTAGTATATCAGTTGTGTTGGCGACCATATTACGAACTAGAAATGGTTCAGTATGGGGTTAACCAGCAGTGAAAAAAAAACAATAACTGTCCACTAAGGCACTATAAATTGTTCTGTATAAATAATATATATACAGAATATATAATTATTTTTCTACTTAAACAAGTACCAAAGGATGCCTGGTAGTGATCGCTTTAAGCGATAAGGCCGCCAATTGTGGCACACTATTTTTGTTTTTGTCTTTATTTTTGTTTAAATAGCTTTTGTGTCCAATAAAAGGTTATCTATCTATCTATCTACCTATATTACAAACGCTCTAATAAGACAAAGAAAATTCTACCATTCCTATGCAACGTCAAATAAATTCAAGCCAGCCGTTTTGGTAAATCATTTCTATCTACCTCAATGTTGCTTCTGTCAAATTATTCCGGCAACTGTAATAAAAGCAAGTTTTCCGAACTTCGAGCAATTTCTGCCCGTTTCTGGAATGTTCTTTACGTCGGGTCGGAAACGAATGGGGTAATTCTTTTGTTGTTTTCCTACTCTGGTATGTAGGCATAGAATATTTTTCTGAACACCAATGATGAAGCATTTATTATTTAGCTCTCTGCCATTTAATAATAATTATAATAATTGTATAAACACCCGTGTCACTTTAGTTCCAAGCTGTACAACTAGATGGCGCCTCTACGTTAGCCTTATTTTTTTGAATCACGGTGACGAGTGTTTTCTTGTATTTACGAGTAATTTGTGTGTGCGTTATTAGAATAGACTTCGATCCAGCAGTAATTAAGTTTTATTTAAAACATCCTGAAAAGTGATTCAGTAACTATTGCGGCGTCTACCTGCCTACTGTTGCTGCCTTAGTAAGAAGGAGTCCATAATTATGTGTTCAATAATAATTCGTGATATACGTTTCGGAGATATACAAAATTATGTTTACCACAAGATACCAAAAATTCCGCTAATGACAGCATATTCAAAAATGCCTTTCTTGATTGATACAGAGCAAAAAATACGAAATAATCACGTATATTACATGGAGTCCTTAATATTTTTTTATGTTTTATATTTTTAGTGTTTGTTGTTACTTGTTATAACTGCACGGGAAAACGACAGTCTTGTGCAAGCTAGTGTTGTCTTTGTGTCTTGTGCTTGTTGGTCACCCATCCAAACACCGTCTGCATTGACGGTTGCTTAGCTTCGATGATCGCGTCAGATCACCTTGGCTAGCCGAGCCACAGGCGCTACAATAGCAATAGCTTATCTGTCAACTGGAGTATGTTTGCCATATTTTTTACAAAAACCCCCTCTTCAGCTCCTCTGACATAATGCGTTGTACTGTTTCAGGCACTCAACGGTTTCCTGATGATTCTGACGTGCGAGGGCGAGGTTTTCTTCGCCACGCACAGCATTGAGAGTTATTTAGGCTTCCATCAGGTAACATTTTTTTACCCTTGATACGTTTGCGTTTGACTACAGTCTCCCTCATGTAAAACTACGTTGTAGTAACCTAATGACTCAGGCGTTACTTTGCGGAAATGGAACTTCATTGAGGAATAGAAGGATCACAGACAGAACCACTGAAAAGACACCGATACAGAGTTGAAGGTCCAAACTTTTGTGAGGACAGCGAAGTTTTGGAACTCTCTACGTGAGTCTCTGTTTCCTGGGAGGTATCATCCGGGGGTCTTCAAAAGTAGAATAAATAGGTATCTTCTAGGTTTTTTTTTTTACATTAAATGGGCTTGCGCTTGATCACAATTCACCTGATGGCAAGCGACATAATGATCTAAGGTGGTTCTTTTGTATGGTCTTCCATCCAAGAGTCCGAATCCACAGCTATGTTACATCGATGATCGAATTAGATTTCCTTAGTAAACCAAACTACGAGATCTAAACACGAAAACTGTGCCATAATTTTATGCTAAAGATTTATTTGATTCAATGGTACTGAAACACTTGAAATCTTTATAACTTCTCGCCAGTGACTCAGCATTTAGGTATTTTAACCCCAAACTAACCAAAGCCCTTCGCTATAAGCGACATAATCTACATTAATAATCGCCCTGTTTTCATTATTAAAAGCTACATTAACCTTATTAATAGGCAGAATTAAATTAGATAAGCGATTTTAATATTGCTGAAAATAAAAAGTTTCGTTAAGGTGACTCTTCAGCTAAAGCGACGCTATGGCGGAAATGTTGATGTGGAAAAATATATACAGTGTAAACTCCATGTAACGTCGCTCGATTTAACGACCAACTCTCTAAAGCGTAGAAATCAATTGGCTTGAGTTAGTTTAGCTTGTATTCCATACAATAATACATTATTTCCTTTTAACGACCACGGCGCGCATTGTCCTTAGGTTTCTGTCTGATCATAGTGTAAAAAACTTAATAGCAAGATAAAATAAATAATAGTTTAAAAAACTAAAAAACACGCTTTTTATGGAAAACCGAACTAAAAAATAGAATATATTTAAATTAAGAAAATAGTGTTAGAAATTTCAATGAATATAAATTAATAATAGTGTGAATAAAAAAAACATTTTAATTTAAAAAAAAGTGTGATGCATGATGTGATTATCATTTCGATACGCCCACGCTTTTTTTTAAATAAAAAGCGTGTAAAAATGAACTTTATACAAAGGTATGTTATAGCTTAGCTTAAGAATATGGAATGAAAGCTTATGATAATAAAGTCAAGCGTATTATTATTGCCCTCCAACAGAGTATAAAAATATTAATTAAAATGCGATAAGTTGTAACAGCTCTAAGGTTTATAGTCACCCCCAACCCTTTGTTATCAGGGGTGGATAAACTTTATCGGAATTATTTCACTAGAAAATATACTTAATAGCTTTGTATTTCTTTGTTACTTACTTAATGGCTTATCGACGACCTCGTTGGCGTAATGGTTACCATGCCGGACTGCCAATCAAAAGGTTCCGGGTTCGATTCTCGGCCAGGCCAACCTCTTTGTGCTGAACTAAATTTGTTGACTGTCGGTCTGGGTGTTTAATATGTATCTATATAAAATATGTATGTATGTATATATGTAGTATATCAGTTGTGTTAGCAACCATAATACGAGCTAGAAATAGTTCAGTATGGGGTTAACCAGCCGTGTGTGAAATTTATACAAAAAAAAAAAAAAAGAAGAATCAGATTTTTTTTCCTGTCGTAATATTTTTAGAAAGAGAATTTATTGAGAATTACGCACGAATTATCATATCAATAACTTAATCCTTCAAATTCGGTTTCTCAAATGCGTTTACATTAAAAAAAAAAATCGAAAAAAAAACAAAGTAGGTTTTCAATAATTAATTGGTATAATTAACTTAACTTTTAATACTTTTTTGTAAAAATGCCTTCAGACTTACTTTAACTCTCCGCATTGTTTGGTAGCAATTCTACTCGTACATATACTTTTTTTAATCAAGTAATCTCGGAAACATACATACATTAGCCAAAATCTTGCACATCTTTAACTCACGGGTTAATAAATACCTTTCGCATTACGACCAATAAAGTTTCCATTGAAATATTACTATCAGGCTGGGATTAGGGTTACCACAATCAAAATAAGCTATTTTAACCGAAAACTCCTGTAGCTCGGCTTAAAGCGACGGTCGATGCGGGCAGTCTTTAGATGGGTGGACATACAAAAGACTGTCAATTAAAACAATAGTGGCATTTTTATATGTTTATGCCAACGTGGGTCGGATAACACGTTAAATTGTAGGTCTTGGCAGTCTGTCTTAGTACAAGCAGTCGTTTACCCAAGTCAAAAGACTTTGGGCGGCTTGGAAACTTTAGGATCCAGAGCTGAGTCACATAGCATATGCGAAATTTATATGAATACTATGTCTGAGTTCAAAATATACAAATAAATCATTTGAGACCCAAGTTGAGGCAGTTACGAAAAAATATCATCCGCCATTTTGTGGCGGCGGCCATCGGAGACCCATTTACATGAAACATAACTAAACACTCTCGATTAACGCAATTTAAAAAAAAAAATATTAAATCAGAATCATTGCGTCCGTTTAGAATCTACGATGTTACAGACAGACATACATAAGCACACAATCACACACACACACACACACACACACACACAGCACACATATATTGCACCCTGACGTTTCTACGTCAGAAGTTTAAAATAGGAAATTCACAAAACAGTTATTTCAGTTTAAAAATATTTTAATAAAGCAAGCATGGCCAACCCTAAAAAAACCCCAATTTCGTCAGAGCCCCGTTCCCGCTATAAAAGTTTCAAAGTAGGAATATAAATTCGTTCACCCTTGCCGGGGCTTTGTCCACCTGTATATACCTACATACCTACGAATACATATACTTCGTACCTAAATATATATTAGATTGCTTACCTAGATAGGGCCTGTAACTCGGCTAGCTAAGGTGATCTGACGCGATCATCAAAGCTAAGCAACGCTCGATGCGGACGGTGTTTGGATGGGTGACCATGCTCAACACTGGAGTTTTTCCAGAGGCATATTCACTCGGGTGCAACCATGGGTCGGATAACACGATAAATTGTAGATGTTAGTCTTAGTACAAATAGTCGTCAAGCCAAGGGGCCTTTGGGCGGCTTGAAAACTCTCTACACCAGAGCTTGGCCACTTAGCTCATACGAAGAAGAAGAAAAACCTAGATAACGCTTATAGCTAATAAATTTAAACAACATTTTATACTCCTTATAGCAAGGCATTTGACCAACAGAGCTCGTAACCACTTAAACCAGCCACAAAAACACTAAATTCCTTCATAAATTCGTCTATCCAAATTACTCTACACCCAATAAGTA
Organism: Mellilla xanthometata; assembly: GCA_035578125.1. Classification (NCBI taxonomy): domain Eukaryota; kingdom Metazoa; phylum Arthropoda; class Insecta; order Lepidoptera; family Geometridae; genus Mellilla; species Mellilla xanthometata. The sequence goes on from JAPUBQ010000035.1 coordinate 2,665,638, forward strand.
GTCAAAAAAATGCATTTAAAAAAAATTTAAGCCACAAAAATACTAACACCTACATAAATTCGTCTATCCAAAACGACTCTGCAGCCAATAATTACAAAAGGGAACTGTGATTAACTGCATCGATTTGGGAACCATTAAATCGACGCGGGCAATCGCGACTTCCGTCCTACGTAAGGGTAGTGAGGGTAGAACAAGCAGTAGACATATACAGGCACGCGCCAAACTACTGCCTTGTACGCTCTGTTGGGTTTGTAAATACGTGATCATTGACAGTTTAATTGTGTATGGGTAATTTGATTTGTAATCAAAATAGGGATTGACGTCTCGTAATGGTTACCATACCGGACTGCTCAGGTTCGATTCCCGGCACAGCCAACATCTTTGTGATGAACTAAATTTTTTGGGTGTCGATGTGGGTGTTAAATATATCGATCTAGAGTATTTATGTATGTATATGTAGTATATAAGTTGTGTTAGCAAACAGAAATGGTTTAGTACGGGGCTAACCAGCCGTGTGTGAAATGTGTCCTAGTATTTATTTATTTTATTTATTTATTAAGTTAAGTTAATTAAAAGTTAATTTATTACTTAAGGCTGCGATATACATATTTGAGCGAAGCATCAGTGGATTTATCACGAAATAAATTCACATAAAATCAGCTATTAACAATATTAAAATTATAAGCCGGTTCACTCTCGCCTTGAAGGCAGTAAGATTAAGTTCAGTGGGAACTGGGATTCCAGCAAGGAGTTCCACAGTTTGGCCGTCCGTACTATAGTAAATATGAAATAAATTTAAAATTTTGAAAACAACCGACAACATTTAGTAGTAGGGATCACCTTGGTTTGTTATTTTGTTTTTTATTCCAGAATAAATTCCATAACCAATATATAACATATATACAAGTTTAAATTAATATTTAAATTATAATTATAATGTATGCGTTTTACAAGTCCCCTTTCATTTATTTCTCACATTAAAGAACTTCTGACAAAATATCTATTTTGCCATTTTGCGGCATCGACCAACTTGGACCCATTTTCATCCAACACAGGAACACGCCCGATTAACACACTTTAAAAAAAACATTTCATCATCGGTTCAACCATTCAGAAGCTATCCAATAACAGACATACACACAATGAAACAGACAGACATGCTAAACTTACAACAACCTAGAACTTCAAAAACACCAACACTGTGACTAATACGACTATCTCCCATCAGTCTCTGTGAAGCAGGGGTGACTATGAATCAAGTCAAAGCTCACACACCAGGTGGTTATCGATCCTAATGTATCTTGGAGGGTTCCGGACTGAATAGACAGCTAAATTGAGGGTAGTTACTTTTTTTTAAAAACAGGGAATGTAGGTAGATTAGATATATGTGTATATGTGTTAGCTTTCTCAGCTTAGAAACTATTTTGTGAAGGTACCTTATAGGTGAGTTAATGTTATATCTATGTTTTTCTTTTTTATATTTTAGAAAAAGTTGAACAAGTAATAAAACTATTATTAAATGTGTAATTTGTATAAGAGTAGCCATTTTGTTTTTTTTTTTCGAAATAAATACCGTATGGCTTTGAAGTATATTTTATTGTATGAACTGTCCAGATCAATATGAAAAGCTTTAGTTGTCAACCTCTGTCCTGCAGTTTTAAATATGAAATATGAGGTAATAAAGAAAGAAAGTAATACATTCATACATATAATATAAAAATATACAAGAATCATTATTTCTCGTAATTTCAAAACAAAATTATAAACGTTGGCACCAAAAAACAAAACCCAGCTAAAATTGCCAGTGCTTACGTAAGTATTCCTTACATTGAAGCATAGGAAAATTGAATCAGTTTTATTATCCGCAGCTGGTATTTTACGACGTCTCGAAGCATATACTACACATCATAAAAAATACAGTCAACAACAATACACGTGAACATTTCAATCCGAACACAAACAAAAGAATAAAAAAACAACATAAAACATCGGCACCATCAATCACCGAAATAGAAACCACGAACGCAAGAAAGTATCGCCAAAACAATGGCGTATCAACAAAACATTTAGTTACGTAGCAACCCCCCGAAAGGAACAAAACCAATTACCTAACAAATCATCTTCTGACGTTTAATGCCAGCGCAATATGTTCGTTCACTGGCATCCCCAACTATACCACCCCGTACACCTTTCGTCTCTTATGATTCATTTACATGTTTACGAAACTAGAGGGGTCCCAAAGCAGAACCTTGACGAACCCCATTGATTATCAATTAGTCTTATACTTGCATCATGTTTTGCCGCATTATCCACAGTATTTACACGGTCTTTCATCATCATGACATGGTAGATATGAATATTATTTGCGCTAGTCGAAAACAATTCTTATGTAATACAGAAAAAGGTCGTCAAATGCTTGCCACGGGTCTAGAATTAACACGTCCATCTTCGTTACAGACGATCCTTTAATGATCAAGCTTGAATCAATTTTAGGGTTCGCTTTGGTTTATTGATTTACAATTTGATTGTGACTTGCTCGTTTTGCGGCTGTAAAACCATGATTTGTTATCTTATTAACTTGTTATCGTGATCGAATATTTGATTTGCGTTTGCAGTGAGCTATTTATTTAGATCATGACTATTCAAATTAGTGACTACTGTCGTAATTAATTTACAGTTTGTTTTAAATACGTAGCAGAAGTACCAAAGGTACAGATCGTTTTAAATCTACTACCTTTGTTCGAACTGACAAATTCTTTGTTTTCCGTCAACAATAATCTAACGTTTATCAAGTGGTATTTTCATCTGGGCGCTACCGTGGGTCGGATGACATGTTAAATTATATGTCAAGGCTGTCAGTTTTAGTAAAAGCTATCGTAAAACTAAGTCAGGCCTTGGGGCCGCTTGAAATCTCTCGACTCTAGAGTTTTGCCACTTAGCTCTTACAATGAAGAAGAACGCGAAATTTCACTGCTTTTCCAAAATAAATGCACCTTAACGTAGATCACAATATAACAAAAACATCAAGTAAATTGTGGCTTACCGCAAACTAATAAAATTATTTTGTTTATTGTTTGATTGATATATTTTTATTTGTACCTTTTCAGTCAGATATAGTCCACCAGTCGGTGTACGAGCTAGTCCACTCCGAGGACCGCGAGGAACTGCAGAGGCAGCTCCTCTGGAACTCGTTTCTTCCTGCTGAGGTCTCCCAGCTCAGTCTTCAAGATGTGCTGCGGCCTGAGAGAGCGCATCTTCTTGAAAGGAGCTTCACTGTTAGGTTTAGGTGTCTTTTGGATAATACTTCGGGTTTCTTGGTGAGTTTTTTATAATAAATGTAATTTTAATTAAGAAACAATTAATCCTATTTAGTTTTAGATAATAAATAAAAATAATTAAGGTGAGGTGGGGTAAGAGGAACATACTTCATTTTCAGGAAAATATTTTGTGGTCTAGGAAGAACAGATAAAATCTTACAAGATCTTTGAAACACGCAAAAATTGTCTTTATCTTTTAGCTTCCCGTAGACAAAGTTTCATTGCGCTACTAATAGTCATTACGACGATATTTGTGTAAATGTCCAAATTGTAAAAACGTCCCTCTTCCCCCTCAACTGGGGTAAGAGGGACAGTCGTTGTATTTCATACAATTTAAGTTTGAATTTAAATATTAGTTGCTAATTATTACTACACTAATATTCAAAATGATGCTGAAAAAAAAAACTACACAATATTTAAAAAAATAAAATAAAAAATAAATAAATTAAACCTAAGTCAGTGTCCGCGGGTAAGGTGCCTAAAATGCTGGCGGCATTACCTTTATTTTATTTGATTTTACTGTAAAAATAAAGAGAAATAATGATAAAATTTTGTCTGTTTCTACAAAAAATGGTCAACACGGGGCAAAATGTATGGGAAAGCGTTTTTTACTCGAAATTCTAATCTTAGTACGATAGTGGTTTGTTTCTAATATCACATTCAAATGTTGTAACATTAGTTATCAGTAAATTTATTCAGGTATTTCATATAATTATGTTTAATTACTTTCTTGCATTTTCCAGAGGTTAGACATCCGGGGCCGAATCAAGGTCCTGCATGGTCAAAACAAGAAAACGGAAGAGCCCCCTTTAGCCTTGTTTGCAATATGCGCTCCCTTCGGTCCGCCCAGTTTGCTCGAGATACCTCAGAAAGAAGTTATGTTCAAGAGCAAACACAAACTTGATCTCGCTCTAGTCTCTATGGATCAACGGTGAGGAACAATTCAGAAGAATTTTCGCTAATGTTTTCTATTATACGCTATCGTATGTTTTGATCAATAATAGTTCAGTAACAATCCACGGAAACACTTCACCTTCTTCATTCTTTATCTTTACCTTTTCCCACTAGGTGGGGTCGGCACCGCTTGTTTTTTCTTCCTTCCACGCCACTTCATGGAAACACTTATTAATCCAAATGACTTTGGTTATAATCACGTCAGATGATGTTTGTAAATATTTAAAAAACTGCATAATTCAAGTATTGTCACTAAAAAAGGTAAACTTATTAAGTGTAGGTACATGTGGCTCTCGCTTAAACAAACTGGGCGCCCATGTTCTATATGTCCTTCCTAGGAATATAACCTATATTCCTGCTTATGATTGGGCGTTTGTTGTACAATAATTTAACTTACAATAAAGACCATAAATAATAATTATTGTATTATAATAGAAAGATGTAAAGAAATTATAGGTACAAGAATAATTACTACTTCTTGTGAATAGCATTATACTTATTAAGAATATAATATAGGACAAATAAATTTCAATTGTATCAGGTAACTTTTATTAGTCAGATTCAACTTCCCATTTAACCAAAGCGTGAAAAACAATATGTATACGTTTATCCCAAAACATAACCACATCAAATCAGATTTGCGAATATCGGCACTCGCATGCGAATATCTTAAAGCAAAAAATATTTCGAGTGCCTATTGTATCACCCTGACCAATCTTATTACCTCTTCTTTTCCAATCACTCCAAATCACCGAATCTAACGCCCGGTCTAATATTTCTCTTATAAAAACGTGCCAACCAACCACAGATCATAAAAAACACTCCAAATCTCCAAACATTCCTGTAGAATTAATAGTAATTGTCGGTGAATATGGTGAGACGAATTTTATTGTTCACTAATAGGGAACTTCACAGTTTGATACTGTTTTGTATTTTAGGGTAGTGTTTAGGCAGGTTAGGCGAAGTATATAACAGTTGGTACTGTGACGTTAAGAGTTTCTTTTTTTTTTCATCTTATGCCAACATGTGAGTGTCTGAAGGCTTATTTACGCTAAACCTTTCATTCCAGTTCTCGCTTGCATGCCTTTCGCACTTTCATTCTTCACAATATACCATTCTTGCTTCCATCGCTTTTCTTATGTTTTTACAACATGGTTTGTTGTAAAATCTTTATTACTTTCAGAATTCAATTTTTTTTATATTATAAAACGACTATTAAAAAAAAGAAACAATCGAGCTAATTTAACGTACCTAATCGTGTTTTGGGAATTTTAACTATTCTTAATACTGAACTAAATCTAGTAAAGCTGAAAAAACCGCAGGTCCTATCATTTGAAAATGAAAATGAAAATGAAAAATATTTATTTACTAACTTATTACTAGATTACAAATTCTCTTGAGACTACTTAACTAGGCAAGGCCTGAATCTAAGTAGTACAATTCAACCTGTTTGCATTTTAAAATAAACTTATTCTCTAACAATACAGTATAACAAATATAACATAATACATTTAAGCAGGATATTATAGGACTTTTCAAAATATACAATTTTGGTCTCACAGCGTTTAAAGATGTATTATTACTGTTCCAGGGGTAAGATGTTGCTGGGCTACACAGATGCTGAGCTCGGCAACATGGGTGGCTACGACCTCGTGCATTACGATGACCTGGCGTACGTCGCTAGTGCTCATCAAGAATGTGAGTATCCATCATAATGATAAATATTCGGGACACATTTCACGCACGGCTAGTTAGCCATATACTAAATCGTTTATTGTTTGTATTGTGGTTGCTAACACAATTGATTTACTATATAAATACATAAATACTTTATATCGATACATATTCAACACCCAGACGGACAGCCAACAAATTTAGTTGATCACAAAGATTTTGCCCGTGCTGGGAATCGGCTTTTCATACCGCAATAGTAAAAAACAAGAAGCATATCTACAAATAATCAATTCAACCGGATGGAAAATCAAGTTCTAAAAAACAACTTATAGTAAATATTTCACACGGCTGGTGCTAACAAGCAAAACATAAATAATTACAAACATAAACTTTATATCCATACATATTTGACACCCAAACTAACAGCTAAAAAATTTTGTTCATCACAAAGATGTTGGCTTCTTAAAGAATCGAACTCAAGAGCCTCTCTCTGGTTGGCAGTCCAGCCCATTGGTTACCGTTACGCCAACGAGGTCGTCAATTGACTAATCTAAAATGTTCTCCCATTCCAGTACTAAAAACAGGTGCTTCCGGCATGATAGCGTATCGCTTCCAAACCAAGGACGGCCAGTGGCAGTGGCTGCAGACCTCCTCAAGACTTGTGTATAAGAACTCCAAGCCTGACTTCGTCATCAGCACGCATCGACCGCTTATGTGAGTAACTTGGAGATGGCATCACGATATTCTTCTCTTATTATTTATTTAAGTTTACCACTCCTAAACTGCTTTCTGAAGATCTTCCCAACGAACTGCAACCTTACTGTCTTCAAGGCGAGAGTGAAGCTGTTTCTTCTAGGCAAACGCGCTTCATCTTAGACCGCAATATCACTTAACATCAGGTTCGTTCATAAAAATAACCAGCTAAACAGAAACGAATCGAGCGATGAAGTATAAAATATGATCCAAGAAAATAGTAATATTTTGTTTACATGTAGTTGAAATCAGAAGGGAATACAGGCAAAGAAAGACTTATGTTTTTTTAAATATATTGTGAGCTGTCTATTCTTGTTTCCAGGGAAGAAGAAGGCCGAGATCTCCTCGGCAAGCGGACGATGGACTTCAAAGTGAGCTACCTCGACACCGGACTCACTAGCTTATACTTCTCCGAGTCTGAACAACTATCCGGCTGCGAGTCCACAGTCTCCACGCCTCCTAGAACTGCTAGACGATATAAAACACAACTGAGAGACTTTTTATCAACCTGTCGGAATAAAAGACGGGTGCCCACAACGCCGGCGCCGCCACCCGTAGACTATTTAGCCGCGGATGCCGTCGCAGCTGCATATACCAACCTAAATGGAGCTTACACAACAGCCCCTTACGGAGAATATCCCCCGGCTCCCGCCTTACACTATCCCCCACCACCTTTGGACGACAGATTCTTAACAGCTGACAATCTCTTCCACCAATACAAACCTCTGTCTTACCATTATACTCCATACGCACCGAACGGATTCTTAGAGCCGGCTCCACCGCCTGGGTACGAAGTAGCACCAGCGTATCACAGGCCTCCGTCTAGAGAATACACATACGTGGATAGCAGTGGGAGGTACATGAGTCCAGTGACGGGAGAAAGACGGTCGCCTAGCGTGGTTCCTGGACCAAGTCCAGCTGGATCCAACGGGTCTACGGAACAGGAACGGATGCAGCAGACGCAGGCGACTGAAATGCCCCGACAGACTGTGCTGATGTGGGGGGCTGGGGGAGCGGCTCAGGAAGTCCCAGTGGAATATTCCCCCCCTCAGGTTTGGCGCTACCACCCCTCGCATTATCACACCGCTGAGGCGACGCAGTAGTCTTTGTGCAATATCATTAGTTGCTTTGGTTTAGTTCGTTTGTTTTTTTTTCTGTGTTGCGTTTTGAGCAATTAGAACTTCTTTTTGTCCATTTCTCAAACCGTAGAGATATGAAGTATGATCTTCCAAAATGAATTGATATCACAGTATAGTCGTGGCTGCTTAAGTTTAAACATTTGAAATGCTTCAATCCCATAGAACTTATAAACAATTTTTTACTTGTTTCTAATGTAGTTTTTTCTTAAAATTTAAATTGGCTATAGTTTTAGACCAATTCATTTATTGAAAACAAACTTCAAAAGTCTTCATAAATGATTGGGCCAACTTCTGGTTCGATCCAAGTTTTACCAAATATTAGATCCCGACTATCTAATTTTTTTTAAATATTTTACTCAATTTTCAAAGAGAGAAAAGTTTTTTGTAAATAATATTAGTACATACAATAGTAAGAGACGTTTTATTTCCTATTTCACATGATTTTACGGTTTGCCTGCTTTGTAAAAATTTCATGGAGTTTTAAAAATGTATATTATTTTTATATCATACTTTGCGCTTTTATTCTAATAATTAGAAAAAAATATGTTTGATTTATATAAATACTATAAAAAACACATGCATATCATAAAAATGCACGCATTTGCTTACAACCAACAGTGGTCTCAATTATAATAATTTGTATTTATAATAATATATGTAAAATATGGTTAAATAATATATATTTTGGTTCATATATTTTAGTCAACATAATATATATTTTATATGTATGACCCACTAAATATTTTATTGTCCATCTAAAAATGTATAACAAATTAAATTTCTTTTTTTAATTCTGTATTTAATTTATAATTATGAATAATCTCTTAAAACTTAGGTCTGCAAACGTTTTCAGGGATAAAACCTACTTTTTAATGCAAGAATAATAAATAGAACTTAAACCTTCGATCAAATATATACTATTTGATCGGTCAGATAGATTTTTTATATCTTCTATAAAATATATATTATATAGTGTATATTTGATCGAAGATATAAATCAATAATTAATAGTCCGGTCAATTTAGACCAAATAAATAGAGTGATGTTACATAAAGTCCCAACAAGCTGAATATCTGTGAAATTGTTCAAAACATAATTATGAACAATGTCTAGAAGTTCCCCATCATTCCCCTGTAAGGAATTTTTTTTATTCAAGGTCAAAGGTCAAAAAAATGATTTTTTTGCGATTTTCAGCAAATCGCTAACCTTTATCACAAAATATTAAAGACAAAAATTGTAGATCATAATGTTATCAACAAAAAAATTTTTGATACTTTTTTTTCTACGAGCCACCGTTTTTTAAGATATAACGATTCGAAAAGTTGCACATTTTACTTCCATCTGCGCCGGAAAAACTGCTGAACCTTTCAGGGGAATGATGGGGAACTTCTAGGCATTGTTTATAATTATGTTTTGAACAATTTCACAAAAATTCAGCTTGTTGGGACTTTATGTAACTTCGAATGTCTAAATTGACCGGACTATAATAGGTATTTAATTAGTGTTGTATATCAGAGGCCCCTGTTGTAAGCACAGCCTTGCCAACGCAATGTAAATACACACATATATCGTGGCTAACATAAATATCTCAAACTTCCATAATATTAAATAAACGTAATGAATTTATTTTTTACTAACTAAAACTATTTTTTCATTGGCGCAGTGATCTCCGTTGGCAAGGCGTCACCGAGTGGCTTAGAAAGAATCTTCCTTAAAATATTTTAACAAATAAAAGAATAATAATACTTTGTAAACTGTTATCGTAAGGCATATTATATATTTACACGAAACAAAACGGTCACACTTACTTAAAAACGTTGGATATACGTCCAACGGGTTTCAACGCATTAAGAGCGTCATCATCGGGGACGAGCTGCACACGGACTGTCACCGACGAGATCCGCGCACAGACGCGCGTCTGTGCGCGGATCTGTGCGATGATGACGCTCTTAATGCGTTGAAACCCGTTGGACGTATATCCAACGTTTTTAAGTAAGTGTGACCGTTTTGTTTCGTGTAAATAAAGAATAATAATATTGTGAAAAATATTATTGCGCAATTATTATGTAACAGTTTCCGAATTTACGTAAATATTCTATCAATAGTAATTAATTATGTTTTATGTATTACGTATTATTTACTAGATTTTCTGAACAGTCTATTTTTCTTTGTGTAAATTGTGTAATTTTATTGTATAGAAGACCTTTTTTGTATTATTTATTTTAAGTTTCGAGTATCCTTAATAACTTTTTCTATTTAAAAAATAAAAAGAACTTCCAGTGAAATAGTCATTTAACTGTAGCTAAATGTATTATTTAATTGTTAATTGTATTTATTTTATATATATTTATATCCGAATGTAAAATATTGTGTTGTGGCTCAAAAAATTACAATAATAATTCTAGAACAATTTATTTGAATTCTTTAGTATTAAATAATTATTACAATTTATCAAACACGAAGTGTGTTCATAAGCGCAAAATTTTCAATTTAGTACACAATTCACGAAAAAATTATAAGTACGTAACTTAAGAAGAAATTTGCTCTAACTTATTAAATAAATTGTAAATAAATAATTAGGATAGTCGCTTAATTATTATCAAATGTATCATTGATTGATAAATATTTAAATGAATTATAAATAGTTAAGGTAAAACATAATTACTCCAACAATTCTGTATTTATTTTAGCATATCATTATTATGTAATTAAAAGAAAATTAAATAAATTTTTCATGCCACTGAATTGAATATCTTGTTTTAATACTATTTCTCAAAATTTCTCAACTCGAAACTCTACTTTTTACGAATACTTTGTAGCACGTGTAGCTTGTTGTAACTAAGGTGATCCGACGTGATCATTGAGGTCAAACAACGGTCGATGCGAATGTTCATAGATGGGTGACCAAGTAAAAAATAGTATTTAACTCTGAGCACAATCGTGTATAGTATTATTAGTCAATTAGTCTTAGCACAAGCAATCGTAAAGTCAAGACGGCTTGAAAACTCTTGGCACCAGAGCTTGACAACTTAGCTCATACGAAAAAGAAGAGAACCTTATAAAGTTGTTTAAAATCTAACTAAATTTTGGAAAACCTACCGGGTTATAATCCCTACTTTTCTGTAGAAACTGATGTAACCAATCCTTCATCAAAGTTTCACAATCTATGTATGTTTAATCCCGAAAAACGTTTAATTACTAAACATTGAACTTAAAATGTACATAGCATTCATTTATCAACCACCAACCCGCACTTGGCCAGCTTGGTGGATAATGGCATATATCTCTCTCCTAGTGAGAGAAGGCCCCGATCCCCAGCAGTGGGAACGTAATAGTATAGTGGGCTGCTTATTGTTATATCAAACTGAAACTCGACTAATTCAAACTTATGCCATCTAGCGGACGCCAAGCGCACTACTTTGTCTTGTACACATGTAAAACTTTTACTCGAAAAACAATACCACGAAAGTTTCTCAAACACGGAACATTTTACTGGGATGTAGTTTAAGCCCAATTGTATAGATGGCGCTGTAACCTATAAATTGCATTTAAAAGCTTCCTTGGTCTAGTAGTTGTGTAGGTCGACAGCTATAAAATACGGTTATGCTTGTTGGGAACCAAGCGGAAATGAATTATGAACTTTGTTTTAGTAAGGCGTCTACAAACATTAACTTAATTGTAGAAAAATTCTAGTTAGTTATTAGGTAAGTAGGTTTGGACTAGATACATTTTTAATTTAGACATTAAAGTAAGTATAAGTACCTAAGTATTTTTTATATATGTACTTAAAAGTTAATTTATCAAGATGGGAGTTTAATTTAGATACGTATTTAATACTATTATTCAAAATCTATCTATACGAAAATTAATATGAAAAACTTCTACCATGGTAGAAGTAAGGTATGGTACGGTATTAGTACTACTACTCTATTACTATAAAATATACCATGTAGAAAAAAATAAACATCGTTTTCATGTATTTTAAATAAAGTTTAGAGTAAGTAAAGTTTTATGAGTTTTTAATTTTATACGTTTTTTTATGTAGCCTATCCTTAAAAAAAAGTTTGGGTCAGTTTTTCTGAAAAATGTGGAACAAAGTTTTGTTAAGATTAATTCAAAATCTTTCTACTTTTACGCATTTCGATTATTAAATGTAAAAAAGCAAACTCTACGAGACCGAAAGATTTTCAGCGCGTTGACCAACTATACTAACATGCAAACATAAAGACAAATAAAAAGATTTGTTATCAATAGAAACATCTTTGCTCGCTTGGTCTTTTTAAATAAATACGACACACACCAGTTATTATCGGAGACATAAAATAGTATAATGGTTATAGTTAACTATAGCTATACGATTATTGTCAAATTGTTATTGTTTATAAGTCGCAAGCGCAAATAAACAAAACAGTGAGAGCGAGTGACGCGTGCTATGATTAGATTTGAGATACGTAGAGAGCTGATGAAACTGGAAATTGAATGAACTGATAAAAAACTGATTCAGACTGAAACTAATTCAGACTGGCAGGAGACAGCACAAGATAGAGAATACTCTTAGTGTCAGAGGCCAGGATCCATTTCGGGGTCAGCGAGCCATCATAGTAGAATGGGATGAAAAAAAAAACAATTTTAACACAGTCCACGGGCGCGTTAACACACTAACTAAACTAAACTAGCCTGGAATATTGGACGTATAAATAATTAAACAGTAATTAATGGTGATGGTAATACAATAGTTATAATAAAAATAGTAATTGTGTTTAATATTACTCATAATTACAGACAATCAATTAAAATACAAACTCAACGATTACAAGAAAAATCAAAACACCACAATTTAAATTGAAGTAAGCTCACCATCCAGGCTGTCGCTGCGGGCCAGAGTTCCCAAGATGCTGGCAGCATTGCCTCGTTGAACAGCTAAACTTAGTCTTTGTAAAAAATAGCTGCCAGCTCTTGGATGTAATTGTGTTGTTTCAATATGTACATAATAAGCAGCCTTTGTAAGTTTATCTTGATAAGTGAGTAGAGACATATTGGTTGCAATACTCATAAAAATGTTTTTTTTTTTTATTAAAACTACGGTAAAACTAAAAAAAACAATAAAATGTTTTTTATGGTTGAGAACACTGAAAGGCAACACTATTTATTATATTATTGCTATAATGCAGTAATTTGCACGCTTGAAACCCCTAGCATATAACAAATTAATATTATATTACATGCTGAATTTATTTTGTCATTATTATAATTATGTACTCGTATTTAATTTAGCGCACTACCTACCTACTGCGTCTACAAGGTAAGTAAAGGCGCAGGATGAAAACCAGCGCTGGAATACCTTGTAATCACAGCATTTTATGCTGAACTCACGCCTTTTATGCACAAAGAAAAAAAATGATGAATATGTTAAGTTTTGAAATATTTTTCATTCTTATATATTACATTCATTGAATGGTAGCAGGTACCTACAGGAACCCAATGCTAACGGAAACCAATTCACAAAGGTATTCTACCTGCGGCATATTCTCTACTCACCCGTCTTAAATAGTGAAACAGCGACATTGCGAACATCGAGGAGTGACAGAGACGACACATCAAATTTTGAATACACTGCACAGGTAGTCTTTGAAAATTATTTTCGAAAGAGATACAGTCTTATAAATTTACCATAGAAGGAAAGAGAAAGGAATAGCTGAATATATTTACGCTTATGAGAGTATCTATGTTAGAAATAGGCAAAATTGAATTTTAAAAGGTTACAGAAAAAGGTGGTTTTATCATCTCTTCACGTGTCTTTCACAGTCGGGTAAGCGTAAGTAATCTCTAAGAACCGCACGCACATGCGGCTCAGCTTTCGAGTTGGCAACACGTTTTATAAAAAAAGTTATTAATATTTTTAATTTTACAAACTTCACTAAGTGTTGTGACAATGAAGCTGACTGGTGTTTTGTGTTACGCACTTTTGACGGTGAGTGAATTATAAATATAATAGATTATTTAAATGAGTTATGACTACACTAATCATAATCATATTTATTGGTGAAAAATATTTTACAAGTCAATTCATACATACATTTTTAATAAAATATTATAACAAAACGAATATAAATATACTTTTGTACATTTAACTCTAGTTAAATACGAGTATGTCATAAATCTAAAATTAAAACAATGTCAAAAAAATAACAAGTACTAATATCTTATTTTGTAAATTTTACAAAGTCATCTAAATCATAGAGAGTTTCCTCGATAAGCCAGCGTTTAAGCCGAGCTTTAAACCTACCTAAACTTGTTGCCTCGGTCACATTTTCAGGTAATTTATTGTAGATGGTTGGGCCCATAATATGTGTAATCTTAGTGGATTTGTGCTCACGTCCCTAAGTCAGTCCCTGTACCGAGTGTAAAATAATCATCAAATATACATGTCACAATATACAAATGAAATGTCAAAATTAAATTAAATTTATTATAAATTACTTAATTCTAACTCAATAACCCGCCCCTAATTGTTCCCGGTGCAAAGGTGCACTAAAATTAAAAATTACATGAAAAAAACTACACAATAATTAAAAATTAAAAACCTTACAAATTGTAAATCAAACCTAAGTCAGTATTCGTAGGTAAGGTGGGTATTGGTGTATTATAATGTAAATTCATTTATTAATTTCAGTAATGAGTATATTTACGTGTATTAATAGCAGATCGTTCCGGCTTCGCACGGGTTATAAAATAATCTAAGTTGCAAAGAAAAACAAAATGTAGCTTATGTTACTCTGGGATAATGTAGCTTCCCAACGGTGAAAGAATTTTTCCTAATCGGTCTTGTAGTTTCGGAGCCTATTTGCTTCAAACATTTAAAAAAAACAAATTTTTCCTCTTTATCTATATATAGTGTAAACTCCATGTAACTTCACTCGATTTAATGACAAACTCTCTAAAGCGTTGAAATCAATTGGCTTTAGTCGGTTTAGCTTGTATTGCATACAATGTATTCTCTCCATTTAAGGCCACTCTCTATAACGCCATAAAATGCACAGTCCCTTTAGTGTCTTTATATAGAGTTCACACTGAAATTATTAATGTATATATTTTGCTTTCCCTACGTGACTGTAAGTAATAATACAATAGGAAATATGCATATTTACATAAAAATTGTTATTAAAATAAGTATACCACAATGCATAAATTAATTTACTATACATATTTGTAAATATAATAGGTTAATTCATACGTGCATTTCTTATTTTTTTTTACATTTATTATAGGAAAGCTAAAGTAAGTTGTCAAAGTAAGGACTACGGTATTTATTTATATTTTATTCGATTAAATTCAAAGCCATGAAAAGATTTTTATTAACATTAATATCTGTAAAATAATTAAAATACATACATAAGCATAAGCAGCCCACTAAACGTTCCCACTACTGGGACTCGGGGCCTTCTCTTACCAGAAGGCCATAATCCACCACGTTGGCCAAGTGCGGGTTGGAGGATGACACACGTCTTCGGATATTGTGGTCCTCAAACATATCGGTTTCCTCAAGAAATTTTCCTTCACCGTAAAGCGAGTGCAAGTCCACACATAACTTGAAAAACAAGTCAAGGGCTGAGATTGAACCAGGGGCCGTTTGATTGAAAAGCAGACGTTTGTGCCACCAAGCCACACTAGCTTTCTGCTTGCCTGACTTAAGTGATTTGACGCGATCGTGGAGGCTAAGCAACGGTCAATGTGGACAGCCTTTGGATGGGTGACCACGAATAAGACTTTCTTTTAAAAAGTAGGATTTTCAACTGGCGCTACACCGGAGACTAAATGACACGTAAAATTTTGGGTCTCGGCTGTGAGTCTTATTACAAGCAGTCGTTAATCTAAGGCATAGGTAGCTTGAAAACTTTCGACACCAGAGCTTGGTCACTTAGCTCATACGAAGTAACTAACTATCGTACGTCTTTATAGTTCCACAGCTGATCATAGGCCTCCCCCTCTCATAAAGTAAAATATTTCAAAAATTAAAATAGTTAAATCTAACACCATTGTTTTGTATTGAGGTTTACTTACGGCATTAAACAGTTTTAATTTCATATTTAAAACCATGACATACTAATTAAACGAATATATTTAAAATAATTACATTAATAATATACTGAGTCATTAAAAAAATTAAAACTAGGTAAAAAGTAACTTCCGTTAAAAAAATTGAAAAAGAAAACTATACGGAGTTAGAAAAATGTAGGTCAAATAATTGTTTCAAGACCAACGTTCCAATAAACAAAAATGTGTACCTTGGGCTAAATGCTTCCGTTGATAGAATGGCAAGTTAAAATTAAGTTTCTAGTGCTTTAAAGGACACATTTCTGACACGGCTGGTTAGCCCACATACTAAACCATTTCTAAGTTTTTTGAACCGGTTCTTACACAATCTGATTGGTGCCAAAATACATAAGTATATTTATAATTTGAGTGGTTCTTCAGACGGTTTTTGCCTTAAAAATAAATAAAATGATTTGATGCAAATTTCTTGAATTTTTAATTTAGTAGTTTCGCTTCCAGTAGTATTACGTTATTTTTTTAATCTGCCATAATGTCGTGAATAAATCCGCTCTTGCAGTGGAAAGCCGTTAATCCATAAGAACTAACTCACGCATCACTTTTACATTCATAATCACTTAATCACTAATCGCGTCTCACTCACTATAATTCAACTGTAACGCCTGTAGCTCGGCTAACTAAGGTGATCCGACTCGATCACTGAGGTTAAGCAACGTTCGATGCAGACAGTCTTTGGATGGATGACAATGCAGAAGACTGCCTTTTAAAAAAGTGGCATTTTTACACGCTTTATTTTAGCTTCAAATGTATGTTTGTATGTTTGTTTGTAACCGACTTCTTTGGGCGCCATTTTGACCCACTTTAAACGGCCAGATTTCGTTCAAACTTTGTAGATTTATTGAGGACCGATGACAATACATTAATTTGATAAAATTACGGTTTTCTATAAAAAGCGTGTTTTTTAGTTTTTTTTTTTAAGTATCAATTATTCATATTGTGAGACGGATATTCGTTTAATTATAAGTCCGACTATTACATTCTTAGTACTATATGTCGTTAAGCCAAGTCAGAGGCCTTCTGGCGGCCTGTTAACTCTCGATACCAGAGCTTCGCCACTTAGTTCATACGAAGAAGAAGAACTAGGTTAATGAGGCTCAATTAAAATCAATCTATAAGCTTAAAATTACATTGAACTCTCTTTTTATATATAAAATGATATGTTTATAAACGTAAATCAAGTTATCAATAATTAGCATAATTATAGATACTCATTGGATTAATTAAATCAAGAAAACCGTAATAAAAATATCGTAAATAAACTAAAGAACCAAGCTGCATAAATATCAGAGAAATGTATTTTCTCTGTAATAAAATAAATTTGGGCCCTTTTCAAATTCAAAATACATATATTATATTTAAATGTGATGTTAATGTACTTATTTGGCACAATATGAATTATTCATAGACCTTAACAACAAAACAAGACAAGCTTTTATTTAGAAAGAATTGGCTTTCCATTCGTCTATGTTTTGCATGTCTTGAAAAAAAACCTATACAGGGTTATTATAAAAATAAAAATATAATATTATCACCATGGTACTGTATATACATACATTAAAATTTAAGACTAAGGGAGAAGAACAGACATAGCTAAGTACACTCACGCTTATATACCCTTTATACAATATATGGAAAGCAATATCGGTGCATCTGTTTGGAAACTACGATGCCACAAACACACACATACATACATACAGAGAGAGAGAGAGAGAGAGAGAGAGAGAGAGAGAGAGAGAGAGAGAGAGAGAGAGAGAAAGAGAGATAGAGAAAGAGACTAGTTAAATTTAAAACACCCCGTTGGGGGCTATAAACTAAGAACACGTTTGAAAGACTTTATCAAGAATTTATATTTGTAGTTTATATTTTATATTCATGTTAATTTATTTATCGTAGTTTTTAAGCTTTTTACAATATGATCATGTGTAAAAATACGAAATTAATTATAAGATATTTTATTATTTCGTATTCATTTATAAGTTTTTAATAATATGACCATATAACAAAATTTATTAAAATATTATAAAAAACCTAAAAGCCAACGTACCACTGATAGCGAGGCAAGGTCTAAACTATCGACGATAGGAGCTACAGGGACAGGAACCTTCAGACAATGCGCGGTAATAATTATTTATTATTTACAATAGTTTATTTATATTTTATAGTATATCATTCAGTAATATCATCGGGAAACGGCAAAAAGAGCTCAAAGGCGTCTAATAACCATATTCTATTCTCAACTAACCCACTTTTCTCTCATAACCCAGTATGCGACGGCATTAAATTACAATAAGAAACGAGCCTAGAGTCAAATGTCATGGCCAGTGTCAAGTAACAACCTACATACATGACCAGAAAATGTAGGTCTTTGTTTTCTTTTTAATCGTGGGAAATGAAGGATCTTTCTTTTTAACTATACAGAGAAATCAGTTTTTTTTTCTCCTTACAACTAGGCATTAGATCAAGAAGGTGCGTTATCACACGAGCTAGCGTCTGTCTGGCTTTAGGTGGAGCATGCCTAGTTTTTAATAACTGGTTGTCAAGGAGCCGAAACAAACTGTTTGGTGTTTAGCGGCAGATTTTTCTACAAGGTGGTTGCCAGTACTAGAAAATACCGTACAATTATGCAATGTTTTGCATGGCACAGGGGTATAGTTGGGTTTCAGTAGCCGGTTATGTGTATTCAACTTTATATCGTCCGTATCTGTACCAATATGGAAAACAAAAGTCTTAAAAAAATTGTTTATTTTCAATTTATTTATTTTCAAAGCATAGCTGAGCATGTTACATAGTTACATGCACGTACATGTTTTTTAATTTTATATTTTTACTAACTGACCTAGCAAACGTTCTTTTGAGGGCAAAACATTACTAGGAACGTTTTAACTGTACTTATGAAACTGCACAGTTAAAAACACTATAATTGATCAGTTATCGAGCGGGATGAAAAACGATTAGATTACTATAATGACCATACAAAATAGGGATTGGTAATAAAAATGTAAAAATTTAGGGTTGTATGTATTTTTAATGACCAATTATAAAAAATAAATAAAAATAAAACAATATTTTTAAGGGTGCGCGAATCTTAACACTTATGGGTATGTAAAATAGATAGAAGCGATTCTCAGACCTACTGAATACGGTCAAGCCGTTTCGGAGGAGTACGGTAACTAACAATGTGACATGGAAATTTTATATAAAATATAAGAAGAAGGAGAAGAAAGATAGAAGATAGATTAGATATGCGTTTTTTAACTAATATACGAGTATATTTAGGATTGTACGCGGTCTGTAAGTTATTTTTTTATAACTTTATGATGAATGATTTCGTCAGTTAACTTTAAGCACTTTTTTATATTAAAACACAATTCTCACACGGTTGGTTAGCTCCAAACTAAACCATTCCTAGTTTGTATTATGGTTGCTAACACAACTGATATACTACATTTACTTGCAAAAATACTTTATATCGATACATATTTAACACCCAGACCGACAATCAAATTTAGATCATCGCAAAAATGTTGGCCGTTCCGGGAATCGAATCCAGGACCCTCTGGTAACCATTACGCTAACGAGGTCGTCAGTCTTCACTGTGTAATTTTCCTATTAAGTAACAACCAAACTCTCCTAAAAATACAGTAGGTATATAAATTAGCTTCCGTCTTTTTTATTTTGTTCATCTAAATAAGAAAGTTACGGCTTTTGTTGAGTACCGTTTTAATATTCTTCTAATCGCTAGCAATTTGGATATTTTGCAACCACTTAGAGGCGATTAGGTGGTTTAAATTCGATGGAGTAATCTTCTTAACTGTTAGTTTAAACTTAACACTAACTGCATGTCGCGGTAGTGCCTGTGTTAATCCAGAAAAATACAATAAGTATAATATAGTTAAAATATCTTTAACATCTGTTTGTTCGAGCAACAAAATTTTTATGTTTTCGAATTCATGAATGATTATTCAAACATACATTAAGTCTGGTATTTATTTTCAGAGTGTTAGTAATTAACTTGTCAAATTTCATCAAACTTTTATAATATTAGTATGTGCTACTCATCTGGTTAAGCCGTTGCTACCCACTTTAAACCGGGATCAAATTTGTTTTGTTCCTTATTTTAATCCAGATTCTTAGTTACATGCCAAATTTACAAATTCTTAAATAATAATTCCTTGCACATTTTCCCAATATTTTTGCGTAAAATAATAATTAATAACGAATTTATTTGCACAGAGACTTAAGCATAAGTTACATCGAGTTACACGAAGAAAAAAATGCAATAGTAAAATATATGAAGTTTCTAAACCTGTCGTTAATTATTCGTCGTAAATTAAAAATAATCTAACTACTTAATTATAATGTAAGCTTTTATAATTATAATACATAAACTTCGTACGCGGTAATATCCATCAATCGAATACGAGACAGGTAATCGATAAAACTCGTTCCAATAACAATAGTCGAATAATTCACAACTAGATAATGAACCGTAGAGACGAAACGAGAAACAATATTCTACTCTCCCACGAAATCTGAAAAAAGTTATATAATTGTACATAACCTGTCTTGTTGATCATTCCGGTGAAATGAAAAGAATACAGTCGCAGCCAAGATTATTGGCGCGTTAGATATCATGTTGATTTTATTTAATTTGGTTCATGGGTTGATCGTTTTAACATGCCTCTCATTACCCAAATATTTTTTGTGCCTGTTTTTTTTGAACGAATGCATTTATGCATTTATATATTTAATTGCATTGTATTTATTTACCTATATATAATTATGTAGCTTCTCTTTTTTTGACATATTCCTCATCACTGAGTGTCGTGCCATCCCCCATCCCCTTAATGTTTATTAGTTTCATTTGGACAAAGCTAGCACAAATCTACACATTACTTGAAATCAAATCATTGGTATAGGGCCGAGAACAAACAAACCAGGGACTTTCATTTGAAAAGCAAACGTGTTGTCACCACACCACACTGCTTTCCTATATGAACTCTTCTCCATAGAAAGGTTGCCTGGAAGAGATCGCTTTAAGCGATAAGGTCGCCAATTATGTTACTCTCATTAATAAGCCATATCTTTTTTTTATATTTCATTTTCGTGTCCAATAAAGAATCTTCTATCTATCTATCTATCTACATAGATTTATATGTTTTTTGTGTCAATCAATTTTTTAAGGCCTCAAAAAAATAAGATCGGAGAATCAGATTCAAATAATTTTATTATGAGTGCACAATAAAGAATGAAGCATTATATTTTTTTCTAAAAAGTTGATAACCAACACAAATGTTGTGCTTGTATTTATGAGATCTTCACTGTCAGGTGCTTAAAAAAATACACACCTCACCACACCTACACAAAAATTGTTTGTAATTGCCTTGCTGGACTGCCAATCAGAAGGTTCCGGATTCGATTCCCAGCCCGGACAACATCTTTGTGCTGAACTAAATTTGTTGGCTGTCTGTCTGGGTGTTAAATATGTTTTTATTTAAAATATGTATGTATATGTAGTATATCAGTTGTGTTAGCAACCATAATACGAACTAGAAATAGTTCAGTATGGGGTTAACCAGCCGTGTGTGAAATGTGTCCTAATATTTAAAAAAAAAAACCTCTGCAACTGCAGCGGCGTGTATTTAAGTTTGCACTTAGGTACCTAGAAACTTATTAACTTCTTATATCGGAAAACATTATTCTATGTGTAGTGAAATCATGAGAAATTCCTCGTTCTTGACTATTGATTGCTTTCTCATCGATTAGAAGGAAAAACAAATTTATCTTTTAGTTTAAAAAAAAACACTAATTCGAAATCTGGAACTAAGTGATTAAGTTTAATTGTCGATTAAGTTATCAAATTGATAGCAATTAAAGATTTTGCTGATTAATTGCGAATTAGAAATTTTAATCTTAGATTTTGTGTCTAATTTTTTAACATACTTCTTAGATTACTTTTATTCGGAACTGTTCATATTTCATACATATATTTATTTATATCAAAATTTTAGCATTAAAACTTATAAATATGTATATTTAAAAGGAAATAGAGAGGCTTTTCCACTTTATACGAGTACATAACTGACACAAAAATCATACGAAAAACATTTTTTTTTTTTACTTATTGTTTGTTTTTTATTAGCATGGTCTGATTGGAACTAAAATTGCTATAAATGATTATAACTAATTATTTTTAGACGTTTTGCAAAATATTTTCTATTACTTTAACACTATGGTTTATAAGTCACTGAAAAATATAACGTTATTGTTAACGAAACCATTATAGCGCTATACCTAAGCTGTAAATTCAAGGTTCATACATCACATAACAAGTAAAGTTACCTATATTACATGATGTTACAAAACATCACTTAGTTACCGTCTCCATAAACCCATGGTGACTTATGTGGTTCTATTATTTCATACAAAGTGTAACAAGACAGCTTTCTGTACAAATTGTATGACATGTCATGAATTGAAAAATATAGGTCGTTTGTTAGGATCAGTAGGATTAAGAATAAAATAAATAACACGAGTTATTACGAGTATATCATACGCTATTGTTTTTGTTCCTTTAATGGACAATTAAAACTAAACTTAGTTATAATTACTAGCCATGTTACATATATACGGCTATGTTAGCTATGTATGGCGCGTGCGGCCACCTTACGCCTCACAGATCCTGGGTTCGATCCCCGTTAATGACTTCGAACTTTTGGTGAAGAAAAGCATCGTGAGGATTCCAATACATGCATACATAGCATTTTGGTAGAGCATGTTTAGTACTCTTGTTTGACAAGCTACCACCTTCAAGTTGAAAAAACTGTCATTAGAAAGGAAGAAAGAAAAATATTTATTGTAACAAATTAACCTTCCACTTTCCACTGCTGAGACTTGGGGCCTTCTCCAACTAGGAGAGAGATATAGGCCATAATCCACCAAGCTGGTCATGTTAGCGGGTTAGCGGATGACACACGTCTTGGGATATTGCTGTCCTTAAACGTGTAGGTTTCCCTCGTCGTAAATGCACACAAATTTACATGAAAAACAAGTCATTGGTGTGGGGATGGGATTGAACCAGAGGCCGTCAGTTGGAAAAGCATACGTTTTTACCGCCGAGCCACACTCACTTTTTTAGGTAATAAAATAATAACCCCACAGGGTTGTGAAACAAGTTAAACGAAAGTAGTGATGTAGAGAAGTACATACAATGCCTCACGAAATAAAAATTCAAGTTTTTACTTCAAGGTTTTACCCATCGAATTTTCACTTTCGATTAGTGAAAAGTGAAACAGGTGTGTCGTGCTATATGGTTGACGGTAACGGTCTGTTAGTAGATAATTAAGTGGGTTAATCGTAGGTTTATGGTTAAACGTAGGTGGTCAGTGGCCAGGTCACCAACACCACTTTTTATTACGAATTCCACAGAAATTCCAATCATCGAGTACCTATTGATATGAAAAGTTATTCTGTACTCAATAAATGCAAATGTTGGTAATAAGTGTAGACAAAACAAAACTTATTTAATTTATATACTCGTAGAATCTAAAAGTTTGTATCCAATTGATCAAAGTTTAGTGACTACTGGCATTGTAATATTGCATTCCTGACGGTAAAAATATACGGCCAACTTATTGAATCCACCAATTGTATCTATTTCGCAAGAAATAAATGATTTAAGTACTAATTAAAAGAATTTATTTAAATTATAACCAATGTATAATTCGCTGTCAGATTTATTTTTGACCCTAACAATAAACGACCGTGTGAGTACGTGTTTCCGAACGGGTGAACCGAATTGTTTTTTTTAATTTTATTGAAAGGTATATTAGTCAGGAGTATTCTTAGTTTGTTTGTTGCAAATTAACAGACGTGCATTCAAAAAGTCTTTATTTACATTCTAACCAATATAGTTTTCGGTCAGATTTATTTTTGACCGCGACTACAAACGACGTTGATCTTATATTATGTTCTCCCAAACGGTTGATCCGATTTGTTTTTTTTAGGCATATTAAACCCAGAGTGTTTGTAGCTTGTTAGTTGAAAATTATTAGATGTGCATTCAAAAAGTACTTATTTAAATTCTGACCAAACCTCCAACAAGCTATTGTCTGATCCCCATGTACTTGGTTTCACAATGACTTTCATAACACAAAGTATTTACTATTCAACGAACAGTACACAAAACCTCTGGAGATCAGAATTTGCATAACAGTGAAAGCATCACGCGTTTAGGTTTTGCAATTAGGTTTGGATTTAATAGTTCTACAAAAATTATGATACAAAAGCAAATGTGTATTGATTCATATTGACGGCTCTTAGTTCGATCCTGGCTCTAAGCATAGTGATAGTAATAGTTTTCAACTAATGTGTAATGATTTGGATTCGCATTACGTTATGTTTGAGGATCCCATAATCCGAGATAATATGTCTTCTTTTGGAAGAACTCGGGCGACCACTACAACTTAATCCAATAAACCAAACCTCAGTAATGTGAAATATGACCAAGGGAAATAAGACTTTATGGATTATATATTCATTTTTACTATTACAAAAAGACGATAACAACATTGCAGCGCTAACTACAGTAGAAACCAAAACATTGTGTACTTTGTTACAAATTCAAATGGTGATTTGAAATATATTATTATTGAAAAGGATTTACCAAAATTTGGTTTGACAAAATCTTTTCAGCGAGGGGAAAAAACTTGAAGAAGAATCCTCGAATATGGCATAAAAACAGATCATACTTTTTATTTCGTACAAAAAAGTATGGCACAAAACTCTTTTATACACCACTGATGTTCTTAAACCGTTAACTCTTAACAACGTGGTGCATTATGCAATCTTTACGATTCATTTTTATGCTCGATTAAATTAAAATATCACTTTCAATTGACAGCAAAAACATTCAGAAACAATCATTAATCTTTATCATTGGCGCGATCGATGCAAAAAGAAACAAACCGCTATTGTTTTTATAGAAAACACGATTGATTAAAGCGGACTGTGAAGACGATGACCTGTAAAGAATGCATAATAATGCTGTAAAAACAATCGATGATAATACATGATACTTTCTTGGGAAATATCATAAATAATTTTAGATAATAAACCGGTCATGAAATCGTTCTTTTAATTATCGGATTGGTGAATGCCATATAATTATGTGATAATGCCTTAAACTCCAATAACTTTTGCTTATAATTTATCATCTTAGTAAATAATATAAAAAATATTTACTTCAATTATTAAAAAATAAAATAGTTGAATCTAGTAATCATAATTATGACTTGATTGCACAGAGTTACTGATTCTTCACCTGGATTGTGTTAATAAATTTGTTAAAAAAATATGTATCATTTTGTTTCAGGTAACACTGGCTTCATACGTTCAAGCAGACAAAGAATTAAACGAAATCGAAGACAAGAAGTTACAGAAGCGTGTCAGCCGAAGAGCAACTACCTTAGTCGTGGAACACACTCCAACGCGAGTTTACTCACAGCCAAAGGTAGTCTATAAAAAGATTTCACACAAAAGCTACACCCCGCCACGGAGTGCCACTTATGGACCACGAAGAACCAAATATGGACCTCCTCGAACACTGAGAAAACCTGGAATGAAACACAGAAGCAAAGGCCCCAAACATTCCCCATACCCATATAAGAAACGAGCTGCAAAACCAAGGTATGGATCACACAAAAAGCCATCATCGCACTCTGGATACGGGCCTTCAAAGAAGATTCCCAGTCGTATCTACAATGGTATTGGATTTGGAGAACCTCCCTCAAGCTACAATAAGTACCGCCCGCCGAAACCTACAGAGTTCTCAAGACCACATAAGCCATTTAAGAATACTTACAAAGAAACTGTACCGAAGCCACTAGATATGGATTTCTCATCACCGGGAACTCTTGCCGATAATTTTTCAAACAAGCCTTTTGAAGAAGACTTTCCTTCTGAACATTTCAGTTCATTTCCAAATTCTCAAGGCTATGGTGAACCGCCTATGAACTTTGCTCCGGTTGAACATGGTAAAGCGCCATTAGAGTTTCATAGTGGTCCTGGAAAGTCACCTGACCCACCCGTTGATTCTTACGGCGCACCTATTCAGCCAAATCTACACGATTTGACATTTTCAACAGCACAATCGTTTCTAGAACCCACAAGCCATTTAGATGAAGACTACAATTTTGGTCCAAAATCAAGACCGTGGAATGACTTCAATGATGAAATAGTCGACAATAGTTTTGCGCTCAGTAAAAAACGTCCAGCTTTTATTAAACTAGAAGAAGATGATGAGATTTTCGTCACACCAGTTCCGGAGAAAGAAAAAGAAAATGAAGAACTGAGTTTGAATTCTTATTCTGATATATATAACTATAGACAAAAACAAGAGAACAAGAAAAAGAAAAGAACTCACTACCATCAAAATGTAAAAATGTTGAACCACCCATGGAAGGGTGCAAAGATAAGAGAATCAGGCGAAGAAATAATTGTCGGTGGGCAGTACGCAGAGCCTCCAGCAAGATATGTCACAAAATCACAAAGAAGCACACCGGTTCTTAATGAAGACGACGCTGTTTTTGCTCCAACAATAAATTTCCCGAAACACAGCGACCAATCAGCACATAGTATATCTAGTTACGTTAATTATAAGAACAGCAATTTGGCATTCAGTCCGCAGAATCTAAACGATGTGTTTAGTATAGTAGAAAACTAAATTTATAAACAATTTTTTAGGTATATGTTTTCAAATCTTCTACAAACCAATGCATTTATTATTTAACTTTGTAATTTAGTTCTATTTGTGGGATAGTTAAGAATACATACTTTTGAATGTCAGTAATGTGTACATAGAACAATTTATTTTAAGGCACATATTCTTATTTTTACCTCGGGTAAAATGTCTTTTTAGCCCATGCGCCTGGAATGTGTAATAGTTAATCTTTAGCCTATAAAATTAGCGTAGAATAAAAATATTTTTTGTACCAATCTATTTATTTCCTATTTCACCCAATACTCTGAATCACGAGTAGCTTAAATAACTACGAAATAAAAGTGCTCAAATATATTAATATAAAACTATATTTTATTTAGCAATCTTAACATAATGTCTCAAAAGCTTAAACGAATCTTAATAATAAGCCTATACAAAACTATAGTAGGTTAGTCTAAAAGATTTCACGATTCACGCAATAAACATACAAAAAAGGTCGAAGATCAAATTTCTAATCTGATGAATAGGTAAATTTTGAACGTAAAAATTCAAGCTAAGGGATCAAAATATTTAGAAGGAAAGCTAAAACTGGTCAGTGCTTTGGTCAAATTAGCATTTAGAGGTCAAAGAAAGTAAGTAACAATTATGGATATTGGTATAACACCAAATAAAGATACACAAACAGGTTTCAACAAAATTTTGCAATTCAAATGTATCGAAAATAATGTTAAGAGGCGTTACGAACGAGGAACATGGAAGGTCGAAAGAGTGTGGCTTACGACAACACAATAGCCTATAGCATGTCGCTCCTCTATCATTCAAGTATTTTATTTACAAGAAGAATGAGAGGACAAAGGTCTAGTATTTACAATGAAGAAGATAAAACACTTCATAGATAAAACACAATCACCAATCACTTACTTACACTCACCTCCGCCTTCGTCCCTGTTTTATTGAAGGGCGTTTCTTCTTAACTATCGCTAAAGCATTTTGTGTGCTGACATGTTTCTTCCTTCTAGCATTCCCGCATGCCGCTCTGGCTGCTTCACAAGCACAATGTGCCGCTTGCTTGGTTGCAGCACATTCTGAGCAAGCACATTGCAGCTTGTGCTGAAGATGCGACAGCCTGCTCTTAGCTTCTGCTAGGTTGTGACATTTCTCCTGAAGACCAATCTTAGTCTTCTCTAGAACGCAATGAGCAGATTTCTCAAGCTGCGCCGCCAGTTGTGTCGCTTGAGTGAGAAGTTTTAGCTGTAAATGAAAAGGAAACCTTATTAGGAACACTTACCTACGCAATGTTCTTGGAAAACGTAATTTATGTAACCGAGTCGCTTGATGATAAAAATCAAGTTGTAACGTAGACATGACATGTGAGACATTTTTATTAACCATTCTTTATAATGTACTGTAAGCTTGTCATATCATCCTTGAGTGGAAAGTCGCGATATAACATTAAGTATTGTGACTTTGCTGAAAATTATTAAGACACGGACATATTATAAATAAACATTAAACTTAGCCACCATAACAAAAAATGAGATTAAAATGGTGCTATTTTGCATAAAAT
Source organism: Mellilla xanthometata (assembly GCA_035578125.1). Classification (NCBI taxonomy): domain Eukaryota; kingdom Metazoa; phylum Arthropoda; class Insecta; order Lepidoptera; family Geometridae; genus Mellilla; species Mellilla xanthometata. The sequence continues at coordinate 2,693,874 of JAPUBQ010000035.1, forward strand.
ATACATGCTTGTAGATCGAAAAGGAGCCGGAGGCTCTTGGGAGTGTCATTGCAAAAAGTATACAACATAAGCTTAAATTATATCTACACGTGATTGTTGTAACGATGAATAAAATAATGATATTTGATTTTAGATCAATTAACATATTCAAATATATCTTTCGTCTTTATGAAAAACTTTTGCTCTGTTTTATTGTGTTTTGGAACTCATGTTGATGTCTTTAAAATGTTTCTCACAACACTGTCTGCTTTTTGTGACGCAAAAAATCAAGTCAACCGCAAACATGTACTCGTACAAATGTTCTTTGTGACTCCATAAAAATTTTGAAACAACACTAATTTAATTATCACAGTGATTTCGCATTTTGCTCAGCAAGTGTTGAAAAAGCCATGAGCGATAGTAGACAATTAATAAACGAGTTTTATTCCAAAGTTTACAAATTTCATCTAAATTTATTCAGCTGTAAATATTGTTAAGATGTAACGAACCATTACAATTTGCTTTAATCTTAGAAATTAAAATACAGCAACCAAACTTCTAACTTACTATACCATTAACTTACTATTTCTATCCAGACACTTTCAAAGATATCAGAATCTTATCAGATTATTTTATAGTTGGAAAACAGGCGTTTTGAAGTGTTGACAACTCAATCGGGCATGGTTTTACGTTCCGCACATCGTGGATTTGATTCCCGCCTATGAGCGCGAGCTTTTAGTGATGTTAAGCATCGTGAGGAAACCATAACACAATGATAGAAACTTTTCAAACGCTAGCCTGGCTACCCCACCCTCCAGATGGAAAATCTGTCACCAAGCACCTAAGAGAGTATACTAGCAGTCTTCTTGAGAGCCAGTTAATCCAGACTAGGCATGAGCCACCTTAAGCCAGTACTACCCATAGCTGTTTAACGTATAACGCTTAGCATAGCATAAGCACTCCACTATATGTTCCCACAGCTGGGACTCGGGGCCTTCTCTCAGAAGGACAGAGTTATAGGCCATAATCCACCACAGGTGCGGGTTGACACACGTCTTCGAATGTTGTGGTCTTCAAACATGCCGGTTTCCTCACCATGTTTTTCTTTACCATGAAGCGAGTGAAAATCTCATCATAACTTGAAAAACAAGTCATTGGCCGGGATCGAACCAGGGTCTGTCTGATCCCCCCCGTGGGGCCCCGCATTGTCGAGGCGGGGGGGCTCAGTAACCGTGGCCTGGTCACCCACGGTGAAGCGAAGAGGGTCCCTGAGGCGGGCCACTCCCTAGACTTGTAATCCCTGTACGCAAGTTCTAGATGGAGTGGCACCAGTAGGTTGCGGAACCTCGTTTCGGGGAGGTTTCGCAACTGAGGCGGGCTGCGGTGTGGTTTGGGAGGCACCGCAGCTGAAGGTGTGGGGCCGCGGCAGGAGAGAAGTGTCGGTATTACGGTGCGCCGCTCTTCCTACCTGCCGCGGTCTCGACGGGGTCGCCACCGTCGATGGCGGACGCGGTGGGGCCGCAGGGAGAAGGGAGTGGTAACCGGAGACTACCACTTTCCTTATTCTCTGCGGCCGTAGTGGCATGTGACGGGGCCACAGACCTGACCCGTCACGGGGGACCTAGGACGTCGGACTGGGGTTGTCTGGCGTCCATTGCACTCACGGTCCCCGAGGTGGTTGTGGTGCACTACGTGCACTGCAAGGGGAGTCATCCCCTGAGGAGGAGTCTCTCTCAGGCTAGCCGAGGTGGGCGGGGTGGTGGGTTAATGCGAGAAGCGGAACCTCACCCCGCCCTTTCCGGTGAGGAGGCCATCGTGAGGTTTTAGTCGGTAGTGATGCCCTTCTGGCATCGAGCCCGACATACCCCACCCACCTCCCCGGGTGTGGTGGGCATGCGTAAATGCATTTCCTCACGTTAAAAAAAAAAAAAAAAAAAAAAAAAAAAAAAAAAAGGGTCTGTCTGATGGAAAAGAAGACGTTTTTACTACTAGCACAGAATAATAACTAGTACTTCTACTAGGTCATGTTGCTAGTAGGACGTTATGCTAATATGTCGCTTTGTTTTTAAGACGATCTGCTAATAGGGCGTTCTGCTTAAATGTCCTTTCGATACGAACCCCTTCGGCCCACACTCGCTTTTTTTTACGTATAACGCTCACGGGGGAACTATGCTATACATTATCAAATGTGTAGAATGCGTGACGTCATCACCCCTCACCTCTGCGGACGCCTGTTGAGCCGCTTGCACCGCAGCATTGACCGTGCTCTGCTGCTGGTGCACCGCTGCAGTGTTCTCAGCGACCACCGCCTCTGCCTCCTTCACTTGTTGCTGCAGCTGTTCCACCACCGCCTGCTTGCCCGCGAGAGCTGCTTCGGCTGCTTTTGCTGCTTGCAGCGCTTTTTCTGCTAGTTGGGTTTTCACCTATGATGACACAGATAGATTGAAGATAGGTTCAAAATTCAAATTCAAATGTATTTTTATTGTTCTATAAACTTAAGGCTAAATATATACACCATTACTAGACTAAAGATAAAAATGAAAAAAATAATACTTGGGGTAGGTTGGTGTGCCGCTGAACCTCCCTCTAGGCAAGCCTGTGTCGCGATATCCAGGGTCCCTTCCCTTCTTAGAACTAATAAGAAATACTTAAGACTAACATTTTACAAGGGATCTAAAAGATATAAACTAGAATAAAAAACCAGTACGTATCAGTGTGTGTGTTTATGATGTTCATTTTGCGTTGCAATTTGTAACTTTTTTCATGAGAATTAAACAGCATTAACCTCATTGCCTTATCAGCATTGATATTATAACATAAAAAAAAAGAAAATACATACACGTCGAATATATAACCTCCTCCTTTTTGAAGTCGGTTAAAAATTAGATTTCTCCCAATTTTTAACAGTTTTTGTGTATACTGAAACGCCTGATGTTTTAGAACTACAATTAGTTCAGTACGCTTGCTCTGAGAGCAATACAGGCGTTATGCAGAGTAGTAACATTTACTAAACAACGATACATAATATAATATATTAGGATCAAACAAATCAAATAGCAGTCACAATTGGTACTTTTTTTTATTAGTTCTACAATATAATTAATATTATATACATATATCAGTCCCTAAGTCTTTGCTAAAATCTATGTCCCTATCATACATATGAGCCCTAAAGGCGCTATGGGAGAAAAATTGCAATTTTTGAAAAGTGCTAAGAATTATTAGAGCTTCAAAACAAGGTTACGTAAAATTCGCTTGATAGATTACTATTGGAAAAATAGAAGTTTTAGAATTTAAAAATGTTATGCTTCTGAAAGTTATTAGGGATTAACAACGCATCTTACTTTTTTGTGGGTAATGAATGATAAAATGTAGGTATTAACTAGACTTTTTAGAACTGATTTAGAGTTGATTTTATATGAATCTAAATCGTGATAAATCCGAAACAACAAAACTGGCGCACGTAAGGAGCTCAGACATGTTTGACGCGGCTTTACCCAGGGCAATAGGCCTTAAATATGTACTATTTATTTTCTTGCTTTTAATATTAGACTGAGAGAAGAATAAAGCAAATTAAAGTATAACTCGCGTCAATAAACAACTCATTTTACCGTTCATTCCTCTCGCTCGAATAACTAACTAACTAGATAAGTGTGATCGAGAGGGAACAAACATTCCAATGTTTCCTTTATTTAAGAAGAAAGAAATTTGTTTACCAAAATACATAGGCTCATGCATATTTGTTTATACATTGTGAATGATTTACACATATTTTGTCTAACAAAAGGATTTATTACTTTAATTATACATATGTTGTCTTTAATACGTAGGTATGTATGCAGTAAGATAACGCATCGGGTCCCAAACTCGGCTGGCGCATGTAACTTGGGTAACCCAGATAAGAAATTCTTTAAAGGAATTTAGCGCTGTTGCAAAGTGAGTACACCATTAGAAACATTTGACATTGGAATTAATAAATATAAAAATTGATAACTAAAGTGATTTATAAAGAGTTATTATTCAATCGAGCTATATAACATGTAAATCCTCTAACCATGTGAGCAGCTTGTGCACCAGCCGCATTTTGCGCTGCTTGCGCTGCTTTCGCTTCAGCCGCTGCTTTCTGAGCGATACAAGAAGCGCTTTTCGTCTTACAATCCCTCGGAGCCTCTCGAACTTTATTCTCTTTCCTGTGCAACTGTAACTCTTGCTGGTTCGAACGTGACAAGTCCTGATGTATTTCTCTTTGAACCTTTTCCTTCCTGTCAGGAAATCCCCACACTGACATCCACGTTAACGCAAACAACACTATAAGTCTCATCTTTCTAATCTACCTTATTTTAAGTTACGGCAATATTGAAATTGCCACGCGAATCCTGATAAACTACATGTATTATTGTTTTCCTCATAGAATATTGGGTAGAAAATTCAGTTGTATCAAACAAATCACAATCGTCTGATTGACGTGCAGAGTCAAATGTTGACGGAAAGAAGTTTGCTCTTAGCTTTCTGTAAGGCTGTATCTAATAATAACTTTGTAAGGTTTCCTTCGCTACGATAATAATTATAATGATATAGCGATCGTGGCTCAGTTGTGGAACGACTGCTTTTCAATCTGGTCGATTCCAGTCCTACTAAGTTTTAAGTTTTGTGTGGATTTGCACTCGCTTCACAGTGCCGGAAAACTCACGCACCCGTAGTGGATTATGGCCTATATCTCCCTCCTCGTGAGATAAAGGCCCCGAGTCCCAGCAGTGGAAACGTATAGTGGGTTGCTAACGTAACGTTTGGATCTCCTACGCGTTGTGCACAGTTACTGTCTTCAAGAAATACATCGTGGTAAAATCATATAAATATTTAATTTTGAGTAGAAAGATAACATGTATTGTCTATGAATCAAATAATAAGGCTTTTATCAAAGTAAAGAAGAAATTCAAAAGACTGAAGCACCTGTCAAGAGAAACGTGTCATCTTCTGTCATAGTCCTAAATTTCTGTGTATTATTCTAAAAGAAAATTATGTTATATTATCGAAATTATGTCTTCTTATATTAAACCAACACTTGCAATTAAGTAGATAATTCTATTAGGCATAGAACAAATACCTAAAGAGTTTGAGAGAACATAAATTATAGATTGATTATTGTGGAAAAGGAAACAAACGCCTGATTGTTTTTTGGTAAGCTTTACTTGAATAGTTGATTTTCATCCCAACTTAGACCCTGGTTTCTTTTTTAATCATTAATTAAATTATGCTTTAGAAATTATGTTGTCAAATTACTAATAGTTATAATAAGAGAATCCTATTAGTATAGAGCCAATACCTAAAGGGAAGTTTAAGAGAGTATAAATTATAAAATAGATTATTGTCGGAGATATAGTCGCTTTAAAAATAAATATGGCAGTCATAATAATAGTTCTAAAAATAAATTATGAGTTCTAGGAAAATAAATACTTTCTGAAGGAAATTCTCACTTCTTTCCTTCTTCTTCACGTCTTGTAGTTTAAAACGCTAAATATTGTTAGTCTAAATTTAGCTACATATTCTAAAGAAATTTAAAATACTTAATATTCTAAGCTAAATATTGTAAGTCATGTGAGCAAAATTGTAATAAAAACCTGGTTAACTACTGCTTCGTAAAGAATTTCTCCTTCTCAAAAGAATAATAACTTTTCAAGTGAGAATTGCTAGTAGCGCCTGTAGCTCGGCCATCTAAGGTGGTCTGACGCGATCATTGAAGCTAAGCAATGGTTGTTGCGGTCGGTGTTTGGATGGGTGACCATGCAATAGACTGTTGTTTTTCAAGTGGCATTTACATCTGGGCGCTACCGTGGGTCGGATGACACTTACAGTTAAATTGTAGGGCTGTTAGTCTTAGTACAAGCAGTCGTTAAGCCAAGTCAGAGGCCTTCGGCGGCATAAAATTCTCAATACCAGAGTTTGATCACTTAGCTGGTGCGAAGAAGAAGAACCTTATTAAATAATGAGATTAATTAATTATGACATTTAAAAAAACACTTCTGTATACTATTTTATTACTTACTAGCTGACCCGGCAAACGTTGTTTTGTCTTATAAATTATTTTTTTTCTAGTTTCTAGACAAAATCAGTGCCAGCAAAGAAAGAAAATTTAATAGATTTTTTTTACCAACAGTAATTTGTTCTTCTTACATAGCACTGACTCCAAGAATACAGGACAATTAAAAAAAAATGGTTGCCTGTAAAGTCGGTTTTACGGGCGAAGATTTTACATGACAACGTCTGCCGCGTGCTGCGCGCGCGGCAGACCGATCATAGTTGAGTGGGAGAGAGACGCAAGGCATTCGGCGGGCCTCTCTCTCGTTCGGTGACTCATCGTAACGTTACCGGGCGTTACACTTTTTCATAAGTGACTCCCAGCCGCAACCTAATTTAAGACGTTGTCACGTCAAAATTTAAAATAGCATTTTTACAAGTACGTCAAAGCGAGCGTGAAAATTTCTAACATATTTGTTTCTAGCCGTTTGAGCATAAAGAAGTCCAAAGCAGAACAAATTTACTAATATTTGTAGTGTCATAAGCTATGACCCAAAATTTTATGTTTATGTTGCAGGAGAAAACAGCAGCATCGCTGCTGGTCACCCATCATCCGGCATCCCCAGTAGCATCTCCACGCCCGTGTTAGAAAATGATTTGCCTCTCTCTCTACGCTCTGATTGCCTCCGCCACCATCCTAGCTTGTGTGCCAGTCTGCTCGCGAAGATTCGAGCTCCACAGGGTGATCAGATGTCTCAAGAAGTGACACAAATATCAAAGAATCTCACAATTCCACTTCTTCAAAAACAAAGGGAGGAGGAAAATCAATAACCGATGCATTTCACAATTTCTCTTCTTCAAAAACAAAGGAAGGAGTAAAATCAATAACCGATGCATTTTAGGCAATATGATATGTATGAGTTTATTTACAGCGATGGTAGCGGTGGTTTGCATAGCTTGTGGCCCGTTGATGGTTGACGCTCACTGGCCGTTCGCGAGCCCCGGTACATCGAAGGTCTGTCGAAATCCATGCTGTCCAAAACGAATGTCCTTTTTTTAGAAGTTTTTCTTGGTGGAATAAATAGTCTCTTTTAAATATGATTTGTTTATTATTTTTATGTTCTTATTGTGTGGATATGTGGTTGTTATATATGGTCTTGTGATTAGTTTCATCTTATTTCGGATAGTTGATTAAATGGCGCAAAACTAATGACAGATGTGAGAGTACTTAGGAAAGGAAAGGTAAAATAAAAAAAATAGTAGGTCGAGCAATCTGTTTCGAAAGGTCGACGCAAAGCGTACAAAACGCTTTGCGTCGAACTTTATTGTTAGGACTGTGAAGCTTTGGAACTCACTACCTGAGTCTCTGTTTCCTGAGAGGTATCATCCGGTGTCTTTCAAAAGTAGAGTTAATAGGTATCTTCTAGGTAAGCGCGCCACACCGTAGACTGCAGTGCAGCTTAACATCAGGCTAGCTGTAGTCAAACGCTAACCTATCAAGGATAAAAAAAAATATTATACTAATATGAATAAACTGAACATACCTATGTAGATTAGGTACACAATAAGCAGAATTGTAGTCTGAGGGGCTAGCACTATAGCTAGCTAGGGTAGTGGACAATATCTCCACCGAGAGAAGAATAACCTGCTCGTTCTTGTTCCTTTTATATCATTCTATGCAGCGCAATTTATACTTGTATTCTTGTAAATTCCATATTTATTTGCAACACAAACCAAGTTCCCATTTTACTACGAAATAGAAACTGATAGGGATTCCTTTATTTTCCCACGTAAAAAGTGGATAAAGTTAGCTCAGACGATAGTTTCTCCCCTGCCATATTTTAATCGAAAAGTATTTGTATGTTTACGGGAAAAAACCGGGGCGTAGCAAGATAAAATGACCACGATAAACGTCAAGTGGAAATTATTTATAAGGGAAAATGTCCCTTGTTACAACGCTATTAAGATGGAAAAATTTCTATTTTCTGGAAGGTAGAAAAAATGGTAGTAAGACGATAAAATCTCGTATACTATAGCCCTGCATATGTCAGTTATTTTCAACTTCTTGTGAACACTTAGTTAAAAGGAGAGGGTCGATACCGTCCTAAACTAAAAATAAAATTGAACACTAAAAACTTACAAACCTTACCTTTTTCAGCTTCTTATCCAACCTATTCACTAATTATCATAACCAAACTTCAGTTTTAAATTCAGAAATTCATCAACAGACATTTTGATGTCCGTCATCTGGACAAATTTTTACAACCGATTTTTTCTTGTGCTGTTTTTCCTATAGATTTTCAATATGAAAGTTAAATTGTTGTGGAACGTGGCTAGGATTATCTTGCTCTCCGGATTATCTTTTGGCATTTAAATCTAAGCCAGATGAACATTGAGACGGGTCCAGCGAAAGTGGGAGAAGTTTTGGCTGTAAGTGTCTATTCCTATTGTATCAGCTTTGCTAGCAACTAAGTTATTATTAGGGCGGTTAACTTCTTTTTAAATATCTCTTATGTCTAATTTGAATTTGTTTAATACACATTTATATTCTTGTACCATTATAATAACGTTTTATTGTTGGTAAAGGTGTTGCACTTTCTTGCATACTCGGTAACTTTCCGATATATTGTGCGGTAAATATAGTAGGTCTTTTTTATTAGTACCCAACAGAATAGGTCGAATCGGGTGTCATAGATAATATTAAAACTAATTAACAACTTATCTCTTTATGAAATTGTGTTTTATATACATAAGCAAGTTTTAATTCCTATTGAAATTCATGGACGGTAACAAGATAAGCGTATTTACTTTAATTATGTTGAATTACTTTATTTTTTTCCCAATGTACTTCGGTTTTTGTTTCAGACCCCATGTCGTGGTGCGGTGTGTCGCTACTAGGAGTATTGTACGGTGCTACTCTGTTTGTTTGTGTTTCTTTTTGCATAAACAGACTGACTAAGCCGGGTTGCACTTGTTCTTCTGTGCCAGCTTCGTCAACTTTAAGACAGTGAATTTCATTTTTACTTTTGTAAGCAAGTTTTATTGTTAATTGATCAAAAATGTTTGCTTCGTGTTGTAGTTGTAGCGCGCTAATAGCTCTTGTAACATTGTGTATTGCTGCACCGTTTATTGTACAAAATTCTTGTTGTTATAAAAATACTCGTAAGAAGAAAAAATGTTGATTAAATTTTGTTTGAACCATTTTTGTTCGTTTCATTTTGTAGTTTGTAGATCTGCATTATTAGAATTCACTATAGGCCTAACTAATAATTTCCTTATTTAAGTAAAGTCAATTTGGTAGAACTTAATTTTCTTAGGAGATATTTAGGTAGATATATTTAGATTATAAAAGTAAAGTCAGTTTGGTAGAACTTAATTTTGTTTAGGAGATATTTAGGTAGATATATTTAGATTATAAAAATGACATATGAGTCTTTTCAGTATGATCTTTGATTACGCATTTTGCATACCAGATTAAACTAAAGGTTCTTATTTGATCCTTTTTTCTTACATAGGTTTGATACATGTTTTTGTATTGTTTCAGGTTGCTAGGCTATGGTGTGCATTACACTGCTGACTATAGTTACTGCGACGGCTATTGTTATTGGCATTCCTTATTGTGCGGCAAAATTGCTTACTCCAAATTGTCAATGTACCTCTTGGACAAGAAGATAGCTCTCTTATAAAATTTCAGAAATGATTTGTATGTCAGTAGGCACTGCCATTATAGCGATGGCGTGTGTTACGTGTGGACCTATCATCTGTGATAAACTCTTAAGATGTTTGGTTAGAGCTAAAAAACGATAACAACCTGTTTTTATTTAGAGCCAAAAATTGTCGTGTACGAAACGTTTTTGTAATGATTTTTCGAAGAGTCGATTAAATAAAATTCAACTTTATGCTACTTACTTGCTTTTATTTTTAATTTAAGTTAACAGTATTTATCAATTTATCCAAAGATAGTTCATTTGAATATTTATTTTGTTAGTGTTTTTATACAAATAATCTTTTTTATTAATTTATATTTGTCTATAACCCATACGTGATTGTGACACTTTAGTTATTTACTCGTTTCTTAACTTCATTTACAGTATTATAGTCATCGTTGTTATTATTATCATTGCTTGTATTTTTTGTTCCAGGGGCAGTCAGAAAACTTGAATGCATGATTTGCATATCAATTCTCAGCTTGATCACTGCTGCGGCGGTCGTGGTCTGCATCCCGATTCTCTCCAGGAATCTGCTAGATAGAAAGTGTACGTGTCCGGCGGTACCTATCTGTTCTGACTGCGGTTTGCCTTACTAGCCTACTAAAATTTAGATCTTCGTAATCCTTACAAATTTGTACCAGAACTGCGGTTTACCTTTACTGAACAAATATTTGTTGTAGGAACTTTGCGAATATCTGTCGATTCTTTCGTAATCATATTCGTAGGCATATCGAAAATTTGTTAGATATAATTGTTCTTGTGTTTATATACTAATTTTGAAACTATTGAAATAATTTCTATTACATATACTTTGTAAAGAAAGGTACTAAAACACATCAACTATATGCGACAAATAATTTGGAATCAGCTGCGACTGGCCAAATTTCTTCTTGTTAGAATGCATACTGATAAAAAACTGGAAATTCTAACATGGTAAAATATTTATTTAACCCTTAATTAACTCAGAAATTTTAAAAAATAACACAGTCATTTTGCAATAACTTCCGAAGTAGGTTAATTTATCTAGCAAAACTTGGATTTTTACATGTAAGTTTGTTCCCAGAAATGGTTTGCATCAGTGTTTGTACCGCAATAGCTGCAGTAGGATGTTTATTCGTAGGGCCGTTGGTTTGCGAAAAGGTTGCACGCTGTATAACAAGCTCAAAAAAAAAGAAACCGTGCTAACTATTTATTAAATCTTTACCAATAAATATTTTATCTGAAATATTTACGGTAGTATTATTTTGTTTAATAACTAAACAAGTATAATAGTGCAATATAGGTTTGGCAAAATAGACTTTCGGGCGACGTTCGGGCGGCTTCCAAACTTGACACTAGAGCTTGGCCACTAAGCTCATACGAAGAAGAAGCTTTGAATAGGGTTTGTATTAAAAATCAACAAATACATAGAAATTAGGAAATTTATTATATTATCTACACATCTAAACATACACCGTAATATCACTTGACTGAATAACGACTAAACTAAAAACCATAGTTGAGCAAATACGCGTAAAATAACCTAGCACGTACTTGAGAAATAATAAATAAGTTAGAGGCAGTATGACACTTACATTTAGTTATTGACTAAGAAATTGATATATTGGACTACGTTTTCTCTACAGGACTTGAATATCGTTGGGGCGTTACAATTGTTACAATCTCTTTTTTCGATCGTGCCTTTCCTAGAACAGCTTCGTCCAATTTGTCTATAGTTGCTACCTGAGTAGCGAACTGACCTACGAGCCTAGCCACAGGCGTAGGTCTAACTATTTGAACTTTCTCATTATTGACTATAGCCATTTCTTTATCTTCGTGCACTCTTTCAGCACTTGATCTGTAAAACCTTTTGACTTCAGGCAAATTTTGGGGAAAATCAATTTTGATTTCAGTTTCAAGCAAATCTCTTAGAGTTTCTTGTCTTGGTGCATTAATAGTGTGAACATGTTCTATTTCTTGTTTTACAATCTCTACCGATGGAGTGGTTACCTCTACAGGTCTACTAGCTGGTATAGTAGGTGCAAAGGGTGTATTAGTACTTGTAGGATTAGTAGTAGTAGAATAAGTTGTTGTGGGTTTTGCTGTTGAAGTTGAGCTGAATCTAAGTGTCATTCTTCTTCTGTGCTTTTTGTCTCTTACTTCAGAAGAAGAAGCATTAGAGTTTTCTGCTGATGTATTATTTATTTTAAAATCAGCATTAAGAGTTATGAGCTTAAAATTAGATTCTGTAGTTTCTTGAGATTTTGATTCTGTGCTTAAGTTTCTTTGTGTGTTAGTTCTGTTTTTAGTATTATTTATATTTCTAGCTCTATATACAGGAGCTGGTTCGGTATTTAAGTTATATTTGTGGTTATTTCTTTCATCTATGAGTGGTTGCGGAGTGATGATTTGTACGTTTGCGGCACCATTGTTGCTTTCTGCTTTGGTGTTGTCTTGATTTTCCAGAATTGATATTGCTTCTTTGATGCCCACGACGTCTTCTGGGTTGGTTGGTTGTCCTGTAATTAGAAACGACTTAACTTGAGAGTGTAAGATGGATATCATTATTACAAAACAGATTCTGTGCCCTAATAAAAAATCATTAAACCGTGAGTAGTAACTCAAAATATAGAATATCATAAAGCTTGAGTTTCAGATAGGTATTGATATTCAGGTAGCAAATTGCAGAGGTTTTGACCCGGAAACTAATCAAGCATAGTATGACTATATGACTTCATTTCATTCCAAATGAATCATGGTAACAGTTTTGCAGTATATTTCAAAAGTTTGCTGGTAATCGTTCAACGTAAACAAAAGACTTCAAACACCAATTTGCTATAAATATTAATAAGAAACTGACCATCCTCCATCTCCTTCTTATACGAAGAGAAGAATGTAAGCGCCTTCATAAGCTGATAGCTCTTAGAGACAGGTATATTAGTGTCGTATAGCTTGCGAGTGTTCTTGCAGTCGACGTAGAACCACCAGTTGCACTTGAGGATGGTCTGATCGAAGAGCGTGGACTCAGGACAGAGGAAGGACTTCATAACGAGGCCGTCGTCGGTGAGAGCACACACATGGAACACCTGGAATAGGAGATGGATTGCTTTTGAATGATCGTACAAAGCACTTCTTCTTCTATCTGCTTTCACTTGATCAAAATTTGCCTGATGGTAGACAATGGCTATCTAAGGTAGAGCCCAGTCCAAAAAGACTGGGTCACTCTTGCCTTGAAAACCACTAAGATAATGTTTTTCGGAAACAGGTCGCATGTCCAAAAGATTTATACTTGGTAGTTTGCTTAGTGAAAGAGTGAGTGAAATGACAATTTCAGGTCCCAGCAGCTGTAAGTCTTAATATAAACAGTCGTTAAGTAATGTTAGATACCATTGATCAGCTTAAAAAACTCTCGACATCGGAGCCTGGCCATTTATCTCATACGAAGGAGAGGAGGCTCAAACAAAAACAAGAATAGTAATACTAACCATACAACCCAGGCTCTCATCTCCATAAAGTCCAGGGAAGTACTTCTGGTCTCCACAATGGAAATTTGTATCGGGCAGCTCTACCTTGGACTGGAATTGGTCGTCAAAGTTCTTTTCATATCCTACCGGGTAGTACTCGCGAGGGGCGTTCATTACTTTACCGGATGTGGGGATTGGAGTTCTGAAAAGGAAGTTAAACATTGTGATTAGAATCACTTATTTCAGAATATGGATGCAATTTTGCACGTGCAAAAGCCATGTGCAAAATGCACCAAGTGGCTCACAGAAATTATTTTCTAAAATATTTCATATGTGACTTAGGTTTTCTATGGTGAGTGTAAGTTTAATTTAATCAGATAATTTTAGTTTAGGTTTCAATGGAATTAAAACATTGAAAAGGCTATTTCTTTTTTTATAGTATTCAGACGTCTTGCCTGATAAAGATAAATACAAATGTTTTTTTTTATGTAAAACATCATAGTTTTTTGTTACTATTATTACCATACGATTTATTAATTATCTATTGTCAAAAATAGTTCCTGCCATTCAGGTTACCATGTTATTGAAAATGGCCAATGAAGTAAACGAACTATTATTGTACCTTTTCGGCTTCTGTGTAACTGGCATCACAATTTCTGGTTCAGGCTCGAATACGACTGGTCGCTGCGTGGTCGTGGAGGTGGTGGTCGTCGTCGTAGGGACTGGTAAGCTCGCGTACTTGTTCAATAACTGTTGTTGTCTTAGCGCTATAGCCGCTTCTACCGCTTCCATCGAGATATTACCAGCCTTGGCTATCTCCGCTATCTTCGCATTTATATCTTCTTTATTAAACTTGAGAACAGTATCATCGCTGTATCCAGTAATAGTGTTATAATCATCAACTTTTTTGGTATTGTACGCGTAACTGCTGGCTATATCGTGGACTTGGTGAGGAACAGGACCTACAAAAGAAGAAGGATTGGCCTGGAGAGAGTTGAAAGGTTTGAAAGCGGGTGCAGGTATGATAGATAATGAAGTGGGTGGAGCTGCTACAGGCATGGGCACAAATGGGTTAACAGTAGTGGGTATAGAGTAAATGGGTTCTATTATAATGGGAGTGGACGCGTATTTAGATGGGTACTGGCCGTAGTTTTGGCCATGGTTTTGCGCGTAATGTTGGCCGTATTGAGTTGCTGTCATGTGTGACACCATTTTTGATATCTGGTTATGTGATGGGGTGTAAATCTCACTTTGGTAGGCGAGGCCCGGTCCTTTGGATTGCGGGATCTGTAGTGGGCTCGTCTTGGCTGTGATGGGGAGGACTTTTAGCTGCTCCTCTTTGGGTGGCAGTGGTCTGAACGCTGGAATGCCCATGGCCATGGGCTTGGCCATAGTCACTGTAGGTGAAGCGCGGGGTATCGTGGCGGGGGCTTCTACTGTTGGTCCGGAGACGATGATAGGCTGCATAGTGCTGGATGATCTTCTGTGAAGGCTCGTTAGTTTATCCATAGCTGCTTGATTCGGCCGGATGACTGGTGGGGCGACTGGTCGCATCATAATCCTGTTCTGTTTGCCTCGTTTCTGGAAAAAGTCAGAATAAATTATTTTAATTTTAAACGTCCATTTAAATACTCGAACAGTCTTAGTTATGTTCTTAGTTAAGATGATTAATGGTGTTCAAAACTCACTATACAATCAATTTGAAGCCAAATCGTTTTAACCGCAGTTTATAGTTGAGTCACGATCAAAAAATCTATTACGTAAGGAACACGTAGAGTTTATTAGTCATTTCCATTGCTAACGTGAAACCTAATTTAGAAATGGACTCTGTAATTTGATGGGTTTTCCAAAGGCCAAGGAATTTGAATGCAAGCCTTGAAAACTGTATCGACCGCCCACTGCTATTTCTGATTTAGGGTTCAACGTCTATAAACGGGTATTAGTAAGAGCCCCGGAAAACAATTGATATGTACGAGTAATACATTTATAGCTTCTACACTATACCTCGTGATTTCTAGTTGGGCCCTTGTGTTACCCGCTTTAATTCGGCATAACAAAAATCTTAACAGCCCACTATACACCCACACTTTTGGGACTCGGAGCCTTTTCTCACGAGGAAATAGACATAGGTTAAATGCAGTTGGCGCATGACACTCGTCTTGGGAATTTATGATCCTTGGAACATAAGGGTTTCCTTCCATCGCTTTTTTTTACCGTACAAGCGATTAAAAGTTCCACATTTAAATTGAAAAATGAGTCTTTTGGTTTCCGGCGGGATTTGATGCGGGATGTCACGGATTGCAGTCCAACGTTCTCCCGACAAGACCAACCGCTGTTTTTCTATTTTTACTACTTTTAATCCAGGATAATAAGAAATAAGAATATAAAAAGAAAAAATTAACTACGTCGATGTCATTTGAGCGTGAAGCAGTAACAAACATAGCAGTCCTTAACCCAAGTCTGAGGCCTTCGGGCGGCTTGAAAACTCTCGACACCAGAGCTTGGCCACTTAGCTCATACCAAGAAGAAAAAGAAGAAGTAGTAACAAACATTCAAAATTTTGCACTAATAATATTAGTAGGATAGGACCACATTGACCCTGAGATGGTAAACGTATACCATTATTTAGTAATCCTGTGGTTTTGTCTGTCCAACAAAAAAACATTTAAGGTCACAACTAGATACAAGGTATCTAACCCACATTTTTATAGCATATGCAGAAATATCGTGTAGGTATCCGATTTTGTAATACTGGCCTTGTTTAGCGACCATTTAAGTTTTAGCTCATCACTAAGTAGCTGTTTCTTTAATGTAAAATTACTGTTTTAGGAATTATGATAAATATCAAACTAAATTTTTCTTCTTCTTCGTGTGAGCAAAGTGGCCAAGCTCTGGTGTTGAGAATTTTCAAGCCGCCGGAAGGCCTTTGACTTGACGACTGCTTGTGCTAATATTAACAGCTGGAACCTACAATTAAGGGAATCATCCGACCTGTCGCAACCAAATGAAAATGCCACTTTTTGAAATCGACAATCTTTGCTTGGTCACCCATCCAAACACCGTCCGCATCGACCGTTGCTTAGTTCCGATGATCAGATCACCTGAGTTAGCCGAGTTACAGGCGCTAAACTAAATTGAATACCAGATACTAGACAAAGCATGCTCCACCTTTGACTCCCCGACACCCTGCTGGCCAAATTCCTGCTGTATGCTGTAAATAAAACTAAAAAGAAAAGTAGTTCTCTGCGGGATCGAAAAAGCCAGAGAACAAAAGTAACCGACATAGCTTAACGCATTAGCAAGTTTAAGTAGCAAAGGGCTGGTCACATCTGCCGCAGAACCGATAACCGCTGGGGTAGACGAGTTCTGGAGTGGAGACCGCGTACCGGCACACGTAGCGTAGGACGTCCTGCAACGAGGTGGAGTGACGATATACGGAAAAAAGCAGGTAGTGGATGGAGACGAGATGCCCAGGATAAGGTCAAGTGGCGTGCCCCGGGAGAGGCCTATGTCCAGCAGTGGACGCAGACAGGCTGGTGATCTTATTCTTATTCTTATTCTATGATGGGGCGATCAGACCTGCACTGACAACCTGCAAGAGGTGTATTGTGCATTTCCCCCTACCAGCCTACCCAAGCCATTCAAGCTCCTTAAAATAGCGGAGCACGGTGATGATGATGAAAGAACAGTAAAGCCATTATACCTCCTGTTTGACATTAGTCCTGAGCGTGGAGGCTGTATCGACGAGGTTAGGAGGAGCACCATTCTTCACGCTGACTGACCGCCGCCTGCTCGGGTCCTGGTTGGTTAACGACTGCTCGAAACCCAGCTCGTCTCCGAGACTGAACCCTGGAATCAGTGGAAATGATGTATCAGTAAATAATAATAACAATTATTATAAATCTTTCAAGATTTACTGTACAATTTTCTTAAATTATAAAAAAAAATGGTTGCCTGTAAAGTCGCCCGTAAAACCGGGCGAAGATTTTACGTGACAACGTCTGCCGCGTGCTGCGCGCGCGGCAGACCGATCATAGTTGAGTGGGAGAGAGACGCAAGGCATTCGGCGGGCCTCTCTCTCGTTCGGTGACTCATCGTAACGTTACCGGGCGTTACACTTTTTCATAAGTGACTCCCAGCCGCAACCTAATTTAAGACGTTGTCACGTCAAAAAACAAAGCAAACATTTTACCTGACAACATAACAGCAAATTTAATTGATGTTTCTAAAAAACTTAGGGTATTATTGTTGTAATCTAATGTTTCAAACGAAATATATAATAGAAATGGGCTATTGTATTTATTACTAATGACTTGAAGAATGACATTGAAACTATTTCTTTTAATATTAGAAAGATGCGTGTATGCTAAATTGCGTGAAAACCATCAACACCTGCATCATGCCAGAAGCGTTGCAAAATCGAAGCAATCCCACCATCAATCGAAAAATATTGTATTATAGTATTATTTTTAGTTTATTTATTATTAGATAAACGTTGACTTGGTGAACTATTATGGCCCCTATTAACTTCAACCAGATTATCAAATCATAACGTTGCATAATTAGAGAAACTGATATAGAATTTTAAATTTATGTATATTACATTGAGAAAATTTTAAGTATGATTCAAACTCTCTCGCAACTAACAAGCCACCCATAGACCTATGACTTGGCTCAATGAGCTAGTTCTGCTCATAAAACTGATAGCTACACCTATAACTTGATGTGCCATCTGACCCGCAGTAGCACCTAGTTTCGACAATTTCAAGCATTTATAATTTTTTTTTCAGTTTCTAAGTTGAAATAAAACGATAGACTTCTAGAACTTAAAAATAGCGGCTTTTTCATTTGAAGCCATTTCTGCTGGGCTTTGATATGCCTTATACTGAAAATGAGAATGCAAATTAATTTCAGCCTAAAGAAGAATATTAAAAGATAATAACGCAAAAAGCATATTATAGAAAGTTTATAATATGGAAACACTTTACTTTTTGTCTTGAAAATCGCCTGTTTTACATGAAACCCTATATTATTGGGAAAGTTCTAGAAAGTTTGAAACAATTTACGTCGCTGTTAATGCAGGTGTAGTCTAGTAATTGGATCGAGTTTTTGGAAAGTTTACAAAAGTAGTGGTTAGGGAAAATTTCAACAGTATAGAAAAAAACAGCTTTAATTTTCTGACTAAGATTGTGGGGCAATTTTGAAACAAAAACGTAAAAAACAAACCTAACATACTTACATATAAAAACCTGCCTGTTTAAATACCTGCTTGTTTTTTTGCCGAAGATACGTGTACGTACAGCTTGAAACGAACATTTTTTTTTCTAGGTAAGCGCGATCCACTGTAGACCTCAATATCACTTACCATCAGGTGTATTGTGGTCAAGCACTGACCTATTCGGATAAAAAAAATATTTTTTTTTGCTGTTTTTTCTTGCGACCGAACGGAGATTGATAAATCTGCGCTCGGAGTGAGATGTTTGTTCTAACCAATATTGCCATTTATTTCCACAACTGCTACTCCAAGTTTAATGCAGTTTCTAATGGGTTGCAAATTGACTGGTACATGGTTTTAGATGAGAGTCATACAGATTCGACGACCTGGTTAGCGTAGTAGTTGCCATGCCGAACTGCCAATCAGAAGGTTCTGGGTTTGATTCCCGGCACGGCCAACATCTTTGTGATGAAAAAAAATTTTTAACTGTTGGTCTGGTCTTAGTTAAATGTATATCGATATAAAGTAATTATGTATGTATGTACGCGTAGTATATCAGTTGAGTTAGCAACCATAACACAAACTACAAAAGGTTTGGAGTTAACCTGCCGTGTGTGTCCAAATATTTACTAAATTTTTTTTGATTATTTATTTTTATTTTTGATTTCATTATTTATTTAGATTCTGTAACTAAAAAGTTAAAAAATGTGTTCCGTATATTACTGATATTACTGAAAACGCAGCGTCGGTCGTCCGCCGGCAAGATGGGTCGACGACATAATATCAGTCGTAGGTCGAATCTGGACACGATTGGCACAGGACCGAGATGAATGGCATATCAAAAGAGAGGCCTATTCCCAGCAGTGGGAGAGAACCGGCTGTGGATGATGATGATATTACTGATTATCTTTAGCCTTTCTAATACCAATAGTTCATATTAAATGCATTTTTTTTTGTGAAATACCTACTACCGCGTTTGAGCTGAACCCGGTAAAAAATGCATTATACAAGGAAAATTAAATAAAATAAAATATACACACCTATACTAGCATGTGCCTTTAGTCCGCCAAGGTTCCGCACCCTGAAGAGACCGGATTTTTTGAACGCGCAGTTTATTTTGAACCCGAAATCTGACTCCAATACGCAGAGTGGCCGGACCGTTCCTGAAATAACAAAAATAAAACATATGAGAGAAGAAAACATTTATTTTATAACAAAAAATAAATAAACAGATATGTTATAATTAGTCAAAATTTCACTATTGAAGATACACACTGGTGGCGATTCTGGCGTACACATGACTAAACTAAATTTAAAGCAGCCCTGTCTCTTTCCATCCGTTAGTAATTATAAAGCGTTATAAAGAAACGTAAGTGGTAAGTGGGCCAAAACATTGACGGACTGGAGGCCTATGACAGGCAAAAGAAGCGTCGGTCGAGCATTAACACGCTGGGTCGACGATATCCGCAACACCACAGGCAGGACATGGATGAGAGCAGCGCAAAACCGAGATGACTGGAGTACAAGAAGAGAGGCCTATGCTCAGCAGTGGGTGACTACGGGCTGATAATGATGAATGATGATAAAGAAACAGCACGATCTCGACCATAGACAAAATAAGAAAAGTCACGTCAAATATGGAAAATGGGGGTAGTTTTAGACCTGATGTATTTGGGTGCGTTCTAAAAAAAGTCAACATTTTCCATATTTGACGTGATTTTGTTGTTTTGTGTATTGCTCAGATCATGCCGTCTTTTTCTAGTCATTGATGATGGAAAAAGACAGGGCTACTGCTAAAATTGGTTTAGTCGTGTGTATGCCAGAATCGCCACCACTGTAACTAAGTTTGACAAATGAATTATTAGAATAGAATAAACCACATTTATTTCAGACCCAGAAGAGACATACATACATATTTATTATAAATTTAATGAGCAGATAAACTGAAATAATCAAAGTAACAACATATTAAGTAGTGTATGTGTCTCCTAGTGTCTCAAAAAGTTTAAACATTACAGATTTCTCTGCAGCATTGATTTTCAGGACCATATCTTATTCAGAAGACTTGGTTTTAGAGACACCAAAACCAACAAAACATTCAATTAGTTTAACCAATTTTATTTATTATACTTACAATTGACGACCTCGTTGGCGTAAAGGTTACCATGCCGGTCTGCTAATCAGAAGGTTCCGGGTTCGATTCCCGGCCCGGTCAACATCTTTGTGCTTAACTAAATTTGTTGGCTGTGGGTCTGGGTGTTAAATATGTATTTATATATAATATGTATGTATGTATGTATATGTATATGTAGTATATCAGTTGTGTTAGCAACCATAATACGAGCTAGAAATGGTTCAGTATCGGGCTAACCAGCCGTGTGTGAAAGTGTCCTAATATAAAAAAAAAGTTAATTATAATATTAAGAGCTAATAACAAAACAACTAACAAAACTAATTTAAAAGACCACTCTGGACAGAACCTGACGGAAAGGTACCCATAACGCTCGTGGCATTGACGCGTTGTATAGCGATGGACCTTTGCGCCTGGTACGATCCGGAGCAAAATTCACCCGGTAATAAAATCCTGTAAAATGTATACCTATCAATATTTATTTGTT
The DNA here is from genome assembly GCA_035578125.1 of Mellilla xanthometata. Classification (NCBI taxonomy): domain Eukaryota; kingdom Metazoa; phylum Arthropoda; class Insecta; order Lepidoptera; family Geometridae; genus Mellilla; species Mellilla xanthometata. The sequence goes on from JAPUBQ010000035.1 coordinate 2,714,854, forward strand.
ATATTTTTTTTTATGATGGATAGGCAAGCGCTTGATCGAAACTCACCTGATGTTAAGTGATGTTGCGATCTAGGGTGGAGCGCGCTTGCCTAGAAGAAACCGATTCACTCTCGCCTTGAAGACAGTAAGGTTATTTCAGAGGGAACAGGGATTCCGGTAATGAGTTCCACAGTTTAATGGTCCGCACAATAAATGTGGAAGCGAAACGCTTCGTACGGATTTTTGTTATAACCGCTGCGGTAACGTGCCTATAAATATTTCTTTTTTTTTTATAATACTTGTATTACGAGTAGTACACTATATTATTTTTCATAATAATAATTGTAATATAAGTATTGTTATAGTCAAATTACACATCACAAGGTTAAAAGATTTCCTTTCTCTTTGCTAGGTTCAATGCTCCACACTTCCTTTTTGATGTTTTTGGTTTTATTTCGTATGAAATTGCTTTATTATAACACTAGCTGCGTCCTTCGGGTGTTGAACCGAGAAATAAAGCAGATAATGGGTTAACCAGGTAATAAGTTACCTTCAAATCTCGTATATATTTCACAAAAAATAGGCTGCTTTACCACAATCTACCTGAGAGTAGGAAACATTGAGGTACCTACTTATAAACAAGGTTTAATTAAAAATTCAACATTATTTAATGGTGGCCATTATTTGAAATTAGGATTGGGTGTGGAGATGACGTCTGATAGAGGAGAGTGGAAGATGAAGATTTGCTGTGCCGACCCCACCTAAGTGGGATAAGGTTAAGAAAAAGAAGAAGAAGACCATTTTTTGAAATGTTGTATAGTGTATAGAATTCATATACATACACACAAGCCAACACTCACACACACCCACATACATAGACGTATTTACGTGTAAACTTAAAACACCCCGTTGTTTTTGCGTCAGGACTTAAAAGATAACGACGCGCCCACGCCTCAAGTGACGATCTGCGCGCTCATTAAATTAAGTTAAAAAAAATCTGTATGTTTCAAACCAGCGAGAATCATTCGCCTTATTTAAATTTATTTTAGTTTCTAAGGTGAATTTTTATTTTGTATTTTTCTTAATACGATGTAAATAAATAAATTATAAATATAAATAATGCCGTAATCCATCTTATCTTTATCTTATTTCCACCCATCCATCTTAGCATCTTATCTTTACTTAATCTTTATCATCTTATGGAATAAAAAACGTTATCGAACATATAGGTATAATTGCATGATGGTAGGATATTTTCTTGTTACAAACAAACGTACACTGTCCAAGATTTTTTGTAATTAGAATAAAATTATGCATGCACTTTCAGTGCACTTCAAATTTAACATTCAGTGTTATCGCGAATATCAAATGATATAACAATTATAATGCAATTAACTCGCATAATAACAATAAGTTATAATAATTACATTTAGTATAGTGTAATTTAGTGTTATATTACAAACATTGCATCTACTTAGCTAAGCTAGTAAGGTTGGTCAGGAAAGTGAAACCCGTTTTATGTCTGTGTTAGGTACGATAAGTTTCTTGAATGATCAATTAATCAAAGCATATCGTATACAGTACGCAATTATTCTAAATGCATAATGATTTTAGTTTGTAGTTAGCTTTATTTTAAAGCGAGTGTGGCTCGGTGGTAATAACATCTGTTTTTCCATCAGACGGCCCCTTGTTCGATCCCAGCCCTACACCAATAACTGGTTTCTCAAGTTATCTGTGGATTTGCACTCGCTTTACGGTGAAGGAAAACATCGTGAGAAAACCGGCATGTTTGAGGACCATAATATCCGAAAACGTGTGTTATCCGCCAATCCGCACTTAGCCAGCGTGGTGGATTATGACCTACATCTCTCTCCTCGTGAGAAAAAGCCCCGAGTCTCAACAGTGGGAACTTATAGTGGGCAGCTTATGCAGCTTTCTTTAATCTTTACAGCTAGACATTTGGCCAACCGAGCGCATGACCACATGAGTAAGCGACACTCTGGGCTAAAGCGGAGCATGCCTAGGCTGGAATAAGTGGCTCTTAAGGAGGCTGCCGGAACACAATCAAAGTCAAAGTAAAAAAAAAAGAATTGCAATATTAAGTCACTTTACAGTTACATAATTATCCATAAGGCATTGCAATAATTAACTGGATATAAGTAACCCTTTTTTTCAAAGCGAGGAAATGCATTTACGCATGCCCGCCGCACTCGGGGAGGTGGGTGGGGTATGTCGGGCATCGAGCCAACTAAAACCTCACGATGGCCTCCTCACCGGGAAGGGCGGGGTGAGGTTCCGCTCCTCGCATTAACGCACTACCCCGCCCACCTCGGCTAGCCTGCGAGTCTCCTCCTCAGGGAATGACTCCCCTTGCAGTGCACGTGGTGCACCGCAACCACCTCGGGACCGTGAGTGCAATGGACGCCGGACATGAGATGAGCAACCCTGCTAATAAATTTGTATTTTTTTTATTGTTTCGTCATTTAAATAGTCTACTATTTTATAGTAACTTCTTGTTGAGTAATTTTTTAAAAAGTTGGTCAGGACAGTCACTTTTAGGTACTTGGCGACAGATTTTACAGAATGAGGGTAGTTGCTAGCCAAACGAGCTTTAGAAAATACTCTACCACCATGCATACCCGTTGCTTCTTCTTCTTCTATCTTCTTTGATTTTTGTCGGCATATAGCATTCCTACTTGTTCACTGACTCACCTCGCGAGCTAACCGATAGGTCTAGGTGAAATCTGGGTCAAATCCGCAACAAGAATATCCTTACCTGCGCTTACGTGCTCCGGAAACTGTGATCATCCGTTAGGTAACTGGGTAAATCCGCTTATTGAAAGGATTGGCCAGAATGTGTAGTGCCTATATTATATCATCTTAATATATATAAATCTCGTGTCACAATGTTTGTCCTCAATGGACTCCTAAACCACTTTTCCGATTATAATAAAGTTCGCACACCATGTGCAATTTGATCCAACTTGAGAGATAGGATAGTTTAAATCTCAAATTATAGTCGCAATTTTAATTTATTGCTAATTATTGTCTGTTATTATTTGACAGTCACAATTATCTGTTAACTCCAAATGATTCTAACAGATGTCGATACCTTTCGACTGGGTTGAGTAAGTAATCAATGGATGGCGCTGCTATGGTAAATCTACGAACGTGTCATATAAGCTACACTATCTATTTTTCATACCCCTTAGTGAGGCAAAACAACGTTTGCCGGGTCAGCTAGTAGACTAATAAATATAATAGACGCTCAATCTCTTGTTAAAGAACGTACCACGTAAAATAAATGCCTTCTGTGGCGTGAGATATCGCTACGTGTATCGAATTATCAAATTCATTGGAAATTATGGTGAATTCTCGCGCCACGTTTTATTCTATAAGAATTAGCAATCTTCTCCTGTATTGTAATGCCTGATTGTATACACTAGCTGACCCGGCATACGTTGTTTTGCTTTTTTCAAACCTCAGTGAAAAATCGAATTTTCTGACAGTTATGTTAAATGCCCAAAGGTTTGCCATTTATAAGTAAAAATTTAATTCTATCATCACCAGCCATTTGATATCATAATTAACTAAGTTAACTACATTTTGAACAATTTACACTCTTTTTTTTTAAATATAGCCTATGTGTTATTCTGATGTATAAACTAGCTTATTGTGAACTTTATTTAAAATCTATTCGGTAGTTTTTGCGTGAAATAGGAATAAACATCCATAATAACTTTCGCGTGTATAATATTAGTAGGATAATATACTAATATAACTTAACGCACCACTTCGTTATACGATATGAAAGTGAAGGTGTAAGAGGATATGCAATTATGGTAGCTGCGCAAGCGGCGCTACTTGCGTTAATCTGTGATAAATATTAACTTATGTGTTAGTCCAGCTTCTAATCTATATCTATACCACATTATATTTCAATCGATTCATCTTTTTCAGTCGAGAAGTCACTTCAAAAAACAATAAAAAAACGCGCAAACACAATTGTTCTATATAATACTAGCTGACTAGGCAAACGTCGCGCGTCGTTTTGCCTTATCATTATCACTTAGGGGTACGAAAAATAGATATATCCGATTCTCAGATCTACTGAATACGCATATAAAATCAAGCCGTTTCGGAGGAGTACGATACTAACAATGTGACATGGAAATTTTATATATTAGAAGAAGATTACTAGAATTGTAAAGTGGCGTTTTCATCTGGGCGCTACCATCGGATGACACGTTAAGGTTAGGTCCCGGCTTTTAGTCTTAGTACAAGCAGTCGTTAAGCCAAGTCATAGGCCTTCGGGTGCTTTGAAAACTCTCTACACTAAAACTTAGCCCTTTTGCTTATACGAAGAAGAAGAAGTAGAATAGGATAAAGGCAATGGTGAATAGTTGTTAAAATATGAGTCATACAGTTTTCAGTGATTAAAAATTATGTTCGATGAAATTTCATTCTCGAGATCTACTGATCAGAGAAGCATTTTATATATAAAATTTCCGTGTCACAGTGTTGGTTACCGTACTCCTCCAAAACGGCTTGACCGATCTTTACCAAATTTTATATGCGATTCCGTAGGTCTGAATCGGCTACCATCTATTTTTTATACCCCTAAGTGATTAGGGCTGTTCACCCTGTACTGTACTTAGGGCAAAACAACGTTTGCCGGGTAGCTAGTATATGTATAAAAAAGCAGAGTGTTTTATCAATATGTAACTAATTACTGAACTAAATTAAACGACTTTGACCTTCAAAATAGCACGAAACAAATCAAACTAATAAGTTCCGCGTCAGCCTTCTCTATAAGCACCAAACAAGTCAGACTAAATAATCAAAAACAAAACCTACACGTTCAAATCAGGCTTTATATAAACCAGCTCAGCGTTTCTCGAAAGTCCACAAAACATCCGGCAGCGGAGTGGACGCTGGCCGGACTGATTCATACGATATGTACCGTTACCTCATCAAAACAACAGATTATCTCTTATAGATACTGCTCTATCGACAAATAATACAAATAATTAATATGATGGAGGTTGACACATGCTGTTTAAATTTTGTGGTAATTGGATATATTCCCTTAACATATGAGCGAGTGACAAAACACATATCTCTTGAAAACAAGGCAATTGTGTAGAACTGGATTCGATCCAAGGTATTGCGGACTGCAAACCAACGTTCGGACGAGATATGCTAGCTATACAAAATACATTTGCTCTTCGAGATATTAAATAATTAAATTTGATAATAATAATATGTACCTTTTTAACTATGGCTACAATAGTTACTTAATACCTTAAGTCACGTGTAGTCTGACGCATTTTACATTGTGGAAACCCCTAGATGACGTCAAATCACGGTAAAATCGAATTGAGTTGTGAAATTTTGTTTTGGAGTCCTTATATACCATCATTATAAACCATGGCTATCTGTATATCGATGATATATAGCGTAAGAAGCAGAGAAAAGAAAGATGAAAAGAGAAGAATAGAGTACATAACGAGGATAGTAGGAACTACATGGACGAGAGCAGCTAGAGAGAGGAAAATGGAAGTGTTTGGAGGAGGCCTTTGTCAAAAAACAAGCTGTAAATGTTGAGTAAATATATAGTTTTAATTTTAATTTTGTAATACCAGCAATAAAGGCTTATTTCATTTTTATTTTTTATCTGTACATCACTGTTTTTTATACTTACTCTAGTGAATAAATTATTGTGTATATGAAAGAGGTAATCCTTGCAATGATGTCACAAGTTGTCTGATAAGGCGTAACGGCCTCTTTGCAAGAGAGCCTCGATAAATAAGGTAAACACTAAACACATGATTTAATTTCACAGATAACTTATTCTAATATATGAAATTTTACGGTTAAAGTAAAAAGGTCATAAATGTAAGAGTTTGCTTTAAAAGGCAGGAAAGTAAAGCCCAATTCCCATTTTTGGAACGATTAAAAAGATTAAATCCGCTTTTTTGCTTTTTAAACATTTTAAAGGCTCTTAAAATTACTCATTACTTTATATTAAAATGTTTAAATACTTCTGTGTCAACATTTATCTGATGTGGACTTCTCTGACTTTCTGTCATACTTGGGATTTGTGATCTGAATAAAATGATAACTTTTTCACTGGGATGTTGATAGTAATAAGATTTCTAATTAAAAGAAAGAAAAAACATTTATTTAAAACCTTAGTAAACACCCGCCATTTTGTGGTGGTGGTCATCATGATTCAATTTTCATTAAACATTGATAAGAATACCCCCGATTAACACTGCAATTAAACAAAAAAACTTAATCAAAATTATTTAATCTGCTTTGGAGCTAACATGCCACAGACACACACGGCAAACTTATAAAACCTTATTGTTTGTAGCTAAGAATTAACAGCATCAAACAATTTCAATTCTTTAATATTTTTTACAAAGTTTTCTTTTAAAAAAATGTAGTTATTTACCCCTTAGAGTGATTTTTATCTGAGTACTGACTTGGTTCATATGATACGTTAAAATAATAAGGCCCACCTATTTCTGTCACAGAAAATAGTAATAAAATATAAGATAAATATTTGTGGTGGCTTGAAAACTCTACACCGGAGCTTAGTCACTTAGCTTATACATAATTGTACGTACGAAAATCGGAGAATACTGGAGAAAACGGTATTGGCAGGTAAACATAATAGCATTTAACAAACACATTAGCACGTTTGTGAATACGAAAACTTAATACATTGTGTTTGTGAATGGGTTTTGCCATGCAAATGCAAACATCTAAAGAAAACCCAGCGTTTGAGATTTGCATAGAGCCTGTTCACAATGGATGCATAGAATTTAGCGTGAAAGTTGGCTATTTTGTTTTGTTGTTTCCTTAGTAGGATTTTAGGTTTAGCTGTAGCCTCAGAAGTACTTACAAATTCTCAGTACAATATTTTTTTTAAACTACGAGTATGACAAGGACAAAATTTTCCTCTTCCACATGATTCTGCCAGCTGTCATATTTACATTCACTCCCTTTTCTTTCATATCCTCATTTACACAATTCAGTCACGTCTTCCTAGATCGACCTCTACTTCCGCTACATCGTACAACCATATCCATACTCCTCCTAGTAACAAGCAATTCCTCTCTACGCATCACATGCCCATTCCAAGATAACCTTCCGCTCTTCACTTTCTCTGTCACTAGATGTAAAAGAAAGATATGAGATATAAATTTGTGAATATGTCACTTGAGTTTGACAAATCACCAAATTTATAAAATACTTTAAACCTATTGAGAAAGCCAGATGAAAAATTGATACGCCTATTTATACTGATATAGCAAGTAAAAAAAAGTAAGCAACTATTTGCTTCAGGCCAGAAAGTTGTATAGTTTTCTATTGTTAGCCATAACCGGCTCGAGTGCAAAAGGCTAATAAATAAATTGAATTATAACCGTGAAGTCCGTCCGGCCTATTGTTACGCCATCAATTCGTCAAGTCCCTATTGCAGTCGCATCATCGTTGAAGTTTGCATTGAGGATGCGAACTTACTCTTTAAGCGATACGTAGAGCGAGTATTTTTTTTTTACTCTAAATCAGTCAGTGCTACATCAGTGAACAGTTTTAAAAACCGGCTTGATAGCTGGTTGCAGAAAACAAAAAAATCTCTTGCTAACCTGTGATCAGTGCACTAGTGAACTTTAAACATTGACATTGTGAGTTAATCCACGGTCTAAAATATGTTTAAACCAAATCTCATGTCAATAGGAAATACACTTAAAACACAAATTTACTATTTTATAATATTATGCTCGGTTGCACCGTATTAGTAGTTAAAGTTATGGTTTTTGTCAAAGTTAACTACAACCGTAACGTTAACCTTAACATTGACCGCGGTTTGTGTTGCACTATCTTTCTTGGCATAGTTAAAGTTATCCAGGCATTCTGTCAATTGACGCATCTGACAGCAAGTTAAGACAAACCATTACATTAACCAGCGAAGTTTGGGCGGTTATGGTTATTGTTAAAGTTTTGACGTTATTTCACATTTTTTTTAATGGTTGCAGCATTTATTGTCTAAAATTTTGTCAATGTTAAATAAGCTGGTGTAACCCAGTCTCAGTGCGAAAGATATCTTTGACAAAGCATCGCTTCCAAAGGTATCACACCAAAGTCTAACCAGCATAACATACCGGCAAATCATCACGATCAAATCGCCGTAAAATCGTCCAATTGTATCACGTAACTCCAACCACGGTGTTCAAAGTTATTTATATTGTCTCATCGGTTATTGTTTGACATGTAACAAGCGAAAGTATGGACAAAGGGACTAATTTGATGACATTAGTTATGTTATATTTGTGATATAAGATATAACAAGGCAGTGCTGTGATCAGTAAGAAGTGAAACTAAGGATAAATTACCTGAGTTGAGAAGCTGATACTTATTGAATATTGTTTCACCTCCACCTCACGTTCTGAAGGTCACGGGTTTGATTCCCGAGCAATCAAATCAAAGATCAATAAACTCGGGCTTTCAGTGAAGGAAAACATCGTGAGGAAACCATAGCATGGTGTTAGAGAGTATTTTCTAGTATCGTCTGGCTACCTACCAGATCTCTGTTCCCCGATAACTATAATCTAGCGGTTTTCAAGGCAAGAGTGAACCGGCTTCTTCTGGGCAAGCGCGCTCTACCTTAGATCGCATTATCGCTTACCATCAGGTGAATTGCGATCAAGCGCAAGCCCATCATGAGTAAAAAAAAACCTTAAGTGGAAAAATATGTCGCCAAGCAACTAACAGCGTGTTCCGGCAGACTCATAGAGACCCAATTATTCCAGACAAGGAATGCTCTACCTTAGGTCACAGTGTCGTTAATTCATCTTGAACGCGTCTCGCTGGTCATATGGCCCTGATAGGCTAGTTGTAAGGAGTAAAACAAAGAAAGTATAGACAAAAGGACTAATTAGAAATGAAATGAAATAATTTATTTGCGTAGCCACAGATAATTTAAAAACACGGAAAAAAGGTAGTTGGCCCTTGTAGGCTACCGCATATGCGGTGTGCAAAATGTCAATTAAATAATAGATTTAACAATTAATTTCCCAATATGATTTACAGCAAGGCAATAACATTTAAAAGTAATGTCAAAAGATTTAAAGTACTCGTATACAAAAAAATAAGAAAGATAAATAAATAATAAAGATAACATTAGTCGAGAGATTTCAAGCCGCTGAAGTCAGGACTGGAGACGTAAGATGACCGAACACTTTAAGCTATAATTTCTTCGAACCCATTGGGTAACCTTATCCACGCCAAGAAGTCGAAACAGGAACCCGTTTGCTTTCCATTTCTCGAAAGCGAGAGTCCGGTCAAACATAGCTGCGACCGTGAAATGGCGATGCCAAGCCTTGCCGTGAATAAATACAATATTTGCGTAAGAAACTACGTAAAAAGTAGTAAATTTTAATGATAATAAACGTTGCGCTCGTTTCGTGACTAACTAAGGTGATCTGCCGCGATCATCGAGGTTAAGCAACGGTCGATGCGGACAGTCCCTGGATGGGTGACCAATAACATGCACAAACTGTCTTTTATAAATGAATACTTTTTTGTGCCAGTCTAAACTTTGGTTGGTTTACCTATTAAAACTATACTAAGGAATGCAAGAATAAGTAAATTTAAGTGCTTAAACACTGAAGTACTTATTCGTAAGTTATATCAAATGTACGAATTTATAGTAAGGCATACTAAATAAACTATACTAAATTTATTATATATGTTTCGCATTAGCTTACTAGATAAGTTATACTAACTAACACAAATACAAAATATTTTATTTTATCTTTTTAAAATATGTACAGATAACTAAATAAGCTTTACTTAATTTGTTTTATATGTTTTGTGTTAGCTTACTAAATTTCTATATTTGGTATAGCTTACTAAATAAACTATACCAAATTAGTATATTTGTTATAGCTTACTAAATAAACTATACTGAGTTTGTATATTTGGTAAAAACCGACCTTTCTTCTATTTAGTTGCCAAAGGAAATGACTACCATAATTGCTACAATCCAGTAGTTGTTATTACCTTCGGTAGCGTAATGGTGGTAACTTTCAGTTTCTACCAAATTAGTTATTTGCTAACTGTTGAGCTACGTAAACGCATAATTTTTTTTTGTTCTTACATACTTTCTGACACTTATTATGGAGTTTTTATGTGTTTTTTTTTTCGGGAATAATGTATAATAATGAAACATAGAACATTAAAAATATGTTTATTTTTATATATCTCTTTAGTAATAAAACCTTTTTGATATTATTCGGAGTTTTTAAGTAATTAACAATCATTTTAGATATGATATCTTAAGCTCTAGTTTAACTTAGTTGAAAGAGCTCCAAATGAATTGAAATTAATCTTACAAATATATTCTCTTATGATTTAAATAAAACAAATTTAATATACTTAGTTTCTTTTACGGCGATTCAATGATATACTAGTAAGAGTTTTAGTTTTTGTAGGTTCCGTTACTAAATAAACTCTTACAACCTACAAAATCTGGACATTATATGCCGCGTAGCTCCTCACAATCTGTTCCGGCAGACTCTTTTGAAAGTCATTCCAGACTAAGCATACTCCACCTAAGGCTGGAGTGTCACTAACTAGTGTGGTTACGTGCCCTGGTGATCAAATGCGTAGCTCCAAAAAGTTAAAACTAAATTAAAAATATAAACGATTCATTTTTTTTTTCTAGTAAGCAGTATAAAGCAAAACATTACTTTATTATAACACGTTTTTCAGCTAAAGTATGTATAGTAAACCGAAGCTAATAAAGACAGATCGCTTCCCATCACTGCGTGGCGAACAAGCGTACGGTCACCATAATAATCGCCATTGCATACAATATAAAGTAAGCGACAGTTTACGCAACAATATATTAAACTAGCTGACCCGGCAAACGTTGTTTTGCTTTATTAAAAATATAATAATCTAAATATACAGTAGCCGATTCTCAGACCTACTGAATACGCATATAAAATTTGGAAATAATCGGTCAAGCCGTTTCGGAGGAGTACGGTAACAAACACTGTGACACGGGAATTTTATATATAAGACTAGCTGACCCGGCAAACGTTGTTTTGACTTAATAATTATTTCTAAATATACAGTAGCCTATTCTCAGACCTACTGAATACGCATATAAAATTTGGAAAAAATCGGTCAAGCCGTTTCGGAGGAGTACGGTAACAAACACTGTGACACGGAAATTTTATATATAAGATGTTACCTTTGCCCCGCAATATTACTCGTAATCTAGGATGAAAAGTAGCATATAATAATATTAAATTTTTGGGTCCCAAGGCAAAGCCCAAACATAGGTAATAATTGCTTAAATTAATCAATTACTGTAGTAAAGAGTACATCAAGTTACTGACATATCTAAACGACTTATTGCAATGCATAAAGTTAATCTTTTCTAATCTTAATTAATACGTCAATCCGATTAAAACATCATAATTACGAGACGTATTCAAATTGCGAAGCTTACAACCTCACAATAAAGTTAATTTTAAGTTTAGTTTAAGTTCCATTCATCATTCTTTATTACCAACTTTTTATAAAGTAACTTTACGTTTATTTGTTTGGAAAAAGGTTGAGCAAAGTTCGCTTTCTGTAAACGCTGCAAAGAAATTACTTTTAGAATAAAATTGTTGCATTGTATGTATCATTGTAACACAGAATAAAAAAAAATCACTATGATACCGCTGTTATTTGGTAAATTGTAACCAAATGGTCTAAGATCCGAACCTAAATCGACCTTGTGCAAGTTTCAGCTTTATAGCTATTACGGTTTCTGAGTAAAGCCTGGAGACAGATATACAGACAGACAGCGAAGTCTTAGTAATAAGGTTCCGTTTTCACCTTTTAGGTACGGAACCCTAAAAAACCAACTTCTATTTGAAAGCAGCCCACCATACGTTCCCACTGCTGGGACTCGGAATCTTCCCTCATGAGGAGAGAGATATAGGCCATAATCCACCACGCTGGCCAAGTGCGGGTTGGCGGAAAACACACGTTTTCCGATATTGTGGTCCTCAAACATGTCGGTTTTCTCACGATGTCTTCCTTTACCGGAAAGCTAGTAAAAATCCACTTATAACTTGAAAATCGAGTCATTGGTGTAGGGCCGCGATCGAACCAGGGACCGCGAGCCACACTCGCTTTTTTACTATTTGAAAAATACCATACAATTTATATGAAACTAATTTAAAAGATCGTTTACATTAAAAAAATAATAATAAATAATTAATTTTAATCAATCGGTTATAAATGACAAATAAGTAAAATGCAAAATACAGTCGAACTGAGTCCTCCATTTTTTGTGAAGTCAGTAAATACATCATCATCATCGTCAATCATTTTTTCCCATACTATACTATATAAACTAAACAATAGGCTACTTTATGTCCCAGATTAACTTCTTCCTGTCCAGGATTAACGCGGGTAACACCACGGTATGCAGCTAGTTTTTAATAAAACAAATTTGCCGTTAACCATTATTTCATAACTATAACTTTAATCCACACCTAACCTTATTGCCACATAAAAAAGCGATAAATAAAATCCATTACCATCTAATCTTCAAACACTTAACACTTGTAATGCCGTAAATTTATTCAAATTCGTTTCATAAAATAATGCTCAAAGTACTTGCAAACAAATTTTTAACTTCACATAAAGTTTTCAAGAACTTTGAATGCTCGCGCTCCTTTTTCACTGAAGGTGGTTTAGCAGACAATTTCTTCTACACTTGACCTGGATTGCGTCATGTCATCATTCTGACATTAGCTGATCATTACCGACTGTTGCCCCCGTGATCTCGTGACCATAATGCACCATGGTGTAATTGTGTTATAGGAACGGTTGACATAGAGTTAGTAACCTTGATGTTAGATCTATTAAATGGATTAAAAGGTTCAATGAAAACTGAATGACTATGTTTTCAAAACATTCGACGATTTTCATCGAATCCTACTAATAATGTATGAAAATATAATATATAATAATATGATAAATAATATATAACGACCTCGTTGGCGTAATGGTTACCATGCCGGACTGCCAATCAGAAGGTTCCGGGTTCCATTCCCGGCACGGCCAACATTATTGTGCTAAACTAAATTTGTTGGCTGTCGGTCTGGGTGCTAAATATGTATCTATATAAAATATGTATGAATGTATATGTAGTATATCAGTTGTGTTAGCAACCATAATACGAACTAGTAATGGTTTAGTATGGGGTTAACCAGACGTGAGTGAAATGTGTCCTGGTTAGAAAAATATAAACTAGTTACGCCCCACGTTAAACAGAAATTAATCTGGGATAAAAATTAGTCCAAGTGTTAATCCAAGGATTAATCTTCGTCCCACCAAACGTCTTCATCGTCGGTTCAGCCGTTTGAGCGCGAAGAAGTAACAAACATGCACACACAAACTATCGCATTTATTATATTAGTAGGATAGGATGCGAAAGTTTGTGTGTTTGTAAGTGTCTATGTTTGTTATTACCTCACGCTCAAACGTCTCAACCGATGTTGATGTAATTTGGTGTGAAGATAGGTTAGGTTAGACCTTGGATTTACACATATGTAAGCTACTTTTTATCCCGATAACGATTGTGGTTTCCATTGTATATGTAAATAGCTTCAAAATCTATGTTACTCCTTAACGCTCCAACGGCAGTACCTATTTTGATAAAATTTACTTTGAATATAGGTTAGACCTAAGCTAAAGTCTAAAAACACCAAAATATGAGTATTATATGAAACATTTCGCTGAATCGCAGATAAATTTTGATGAAGAAGTGATAATACCTAAAATTATGTAAATACAATTTCAAACAACATTCAAGTCTAGTTCATTTTGATTTGTCATCTATCGTTTCATGATTTGGTTGCTCATCACACAAAAGATGAGTTTAAAATCTTATGAAATATGTATGTAAAAGCAATATAAATAAATACCCATTGTTTCAAAGATTGCGTAGACAATACTTGGGTAAGATTTTAACAAGTAGTTATTGAACTACTGGTCTTGAGTAATGTGTAAACTGAGAATAATTTAACAGCTACAATTTGACCTGTGATCGCTAAACTTTAACTACCTTATTGGTTAAGCAAGCTGTGAATACGAGAAAAATTTGTTTATAAGTAACCTAATCTGAGCGAGCCATGTGAGCGAAGATATGTCATCCTCTTTGGCGTAACGAATACCATACCAGACTGCTAACCAGAGGATCCCGGGTTCGATTCCCGGTACGGCCAACATCTTTGTGATGAACTAAATTTAGCTGTCTATCTGGGTGTTAAATATGGATCGAAAAGTACGTATGTATGTATATGTAGTATATCAGTTGTTTTAGCAACCATAATACAAACTAAAAATGGTTCATAATGGGACAGGCGTGTATTTTTTTTAAGTGGTTATGTATAACTTTAAACCAATCTTGTCAAAATTTGATACACAGGTTCTACTAAGGCAATAGTTACTATAAATGGTCGGGGATTTTTTATTGGGAATGGTTCCAACCAATAAGAGAGACTTTTACTCCAACGCTGCTTGCTTATTGGTTGATCTTAATGATATTTAAAATTAACCTGTCAACATATGAGACTATTCTTAATAGAACTCTTAGAAATGATACAATACGAGTAGAAGTCATGCGCCATATTTTATCAGAAAACGTGCGAATGATATTGGAAAAATATGTCTTAAAAATAAATTAAACTATCCTAATCTTATTATAATATTAATAATATATTACGATACACTGATAAATACTGTATATCTATCTATCTAGTCTTCTAATATATAAAATTTCCATGCCACAATGTTAGTTAGCGTACCCTCCGAAACGGCTTGACCGATTTTTACCAAATTTGATATGCGTATTCAGTAAGTCTGAGAATCGCCTACAATCTATTTTCCATATCCCTAAGTGATAAGGCAAAACAATGTTTGCCAGGTCAGCTAGTATTAATATAAAATTAACAATATATTACGATACACTGATACATACTCTATACAAAACCTATCCTACTAATTCTGCCCTGCTTAGTGCAAAAGCGGTATTTAAAAAGAAAACGAAAATTTTCGAAATCGATTTTTATGCCATTGGATAGCTTAAGAAAATACGCATCTAATGAATTGCCTTTTAGGTATCTTGTTTAAAACATGTGAAAAAACCCTTAAGAAAGATTTCTCTATCTCAGTTTTACCTAAACTAATTTAGGGTATAAGAGGTATACCAATATTGTGTAGGCAACCAGCCGTATATTTGAATACCGCCAAATCTCAACAACAAAAACAAGAACACATTTTTTTCTAAGCCGATTAGCGGTAAAACGCGTGAAGATGATTCTGACTTACCGCTATAACTTCAATTATCTCGAAACTAGCGTTCATTGAGATACCGCCTTTGCGCTAAGCAGGGCAGAATTGTACTTAACCAATTGAGATAATATTAAGTATACAGATAGCTCAAGCCTGGATGAAATAATAGACATTTTTATTCCGGATTAACACATTTAACACTAAAGCCGGAGTGTCAACTTATGTAGTTACGCACCCTGTAGGTCAAAGGCCTAGGTGTAAACATATAAAAAATACTATAACTTAATTTATCATAATAGTAATTGCTTAAAACTCTGACAGCGATAACTTTTGTTTAACAACTGATAGCATCTAAAATCTATAAAGTTTTAACTTGTAATACCCGTGTAAGAACATAAACTTGGAGTCAAGAATGCGTAAAGTCTAGACTAGACAATGCAAGATGTTGCATTTAAATGTTTATTAAGAAAGGTTAGGTTAGGTTAATTTAAATCCATCCAAAGGTTACCTGGCAGAAATCGCCTTAGGCGATTAGGCCGCCTTATGTACTATCTCTGTTTTTTTTCTTGTAATGTAATATTGTTTTTATTTGTATTTGGTGTGCAATAAAGTGATATTGTATTGTATTGTTATATCAACAATATACATAAGAGGTATGGAGGAGAAAAACATCGTGAGGAAACGGACATGTTTGAGAATCACTTTCCGAAGACGTGTGTCATTCCCCAACCCTCACTTGGCCAGCGTGGTGATTATGGCCTACTAGCTGCGCCCCGCGGTTTTACCCACGTTAATCCGGGATAAAAAGTAGCGTATATGTTAATCCAAGGTCTAACCTATCTTCGTAGCTAATCTCATCAAAATCGATCCAGTCGTTGGAGAGTAAAGAAGTATCATAGATTTAGAATTTATTTGCGTACCCCCCACTGGAAACTTAATTGTTTTCGGGATCTAAAATAGCCTATGTGTTTATCCAAAGTCTAACTGATCTGCACACCAAATTTCATCAAAATCAGCGTGAAGAAGTAACAAACATACACACTGACACACAAATTTTCGCATTTATTTAGTAGGATGCATAGAAGGCAACGCCTAGTAGGCTATTTATGCTATTTTCGACCAAATCTAAAGTACATTTAAGGTGTTAATTTATTCAAGGTATAGAATTGAGTTTCGAACCTCTAGGTTGAAAGGTTAAGGTACATTTAAATTACTTTTACTAACTCTTCAAGCGATTCTTGCATACCTCAGTCAATCACAAATTCGATTTTTCATAATGCAATCTTCCAATTAGCGTTTTCATAAATATGTGTGAACATTAATCAGATTAAGTAAATTTGTAATTGGTCACGTATGATTCTTGCTCGCGCTTGTCGGGTTTTTAACCGACTTCAAAAAGGAGGAGGTTATATATTCGACGTGTATGTATTTTTTTTTTTTTTTATGTATGTTCACCGATTTCTCAGCCATTTGTGGATCGATTCTCAAAATTATTTTTTTAATTGAAAGAGTATGGTTCTGAATTGGTCCCATTGTCACCAAAATAGGATCTGATGATGGATTCCTAGGGAAATCGAAGGAAAACCTAAAAAGTTAGGTTATGTTTACGCCCGAAGAGAGATTCACGCTCGTTCGGCTGTACTGATATTCTTGAAATTTAAGATGAAAATAGGTAAGACTATGTGTTAACACATAGGCTACTTTTTATCCCGAATATAATTACTGTTCCCGTGGGATGCACCAAATAACACATAAATCTTTATAACTTCTTCACGCCCGAACGGCTGTACTGATGTTGATGAAATTTGAGATGAAGATAGGTTAGACTATGTGTTAACACATTGGCTACTTTTTATCCCGAAAATAATTACTGTTCCCGTGGGATGCACCAAATAACACATGACACACTGATTTCGCTTAAATTTGATATGGGGGTAGACTAGACCTTGTATAACACGAAGGTTACTTTTTATCTTAAAAGTCATTGCTATTCCCTTGGGATACCTAAACAACTCGATAACCTATTTCACTTCTTCGCGCTCATACGGCAATACAGATTTTACTCATGTAAAATTTGATAATATATTAATAGACTAGACACTCGAACGGATAAAAAAAATATTTACGGGCTCGCTTCGCTAGGAGTTATCCCACTTCGTTCGACTTTCCCCCAGGATGTTTTGGGCTTATGACACTCCAAATATTATATAATTTGTGCTGCTTTGGACTTCTTTATGCTCAAATGGTTTGAACAAATACGGTGAAAATTTTCGCGCTCGCTTCGCTCGCGCATTGCTCGATACGCTCGCATCCAGCTCGCTTCGCTCGCCCTTTTATGCTCAAACGGTTTAAACAAATACGGTGAAAATTTTCGCGCTCGCTTCGCTCGCGCATAGTTCGGATCGCTCGCATCCGGCTCGCTTCACCCGCATCCGGCTCGTTTCGCTCGCATCCGGCTCGCTTCGCTCGCTGTTGGTTCTAGTAAGTTTTGACACAACAAACATTATGTAATTTGTGCTGCTTTGGACTTCTTTATACTCAAACGGTTCGAACAAATACGGTGAAAATTTTCGTGCTCGCTTCGCTCGCGCATAGCTCGCTTCGCTCGCATCCGGCTCGCTTCGCTCGCAATTGGTTCTATTACGTTTTGACACAACAAACATTATGTAATTTGTGCTGCTTTGGACTTCTTTATGCTCAAACGGTTCGAACAAATACGGTGAAAATTTTCGCGCTCGCTTCGCTCGCATCCGGCTCGCTTCGCTCGCAATTGGTTCTATTACGTTTTAACACAACAAACATTATGTAATTTGTGCTGCTTTGGACTTCTTTATGCTCAAACGGTTCGAACAAATACGGTGAAAATTTTCGCGCTCGCTTCGCTCGCGCATAGCTCGCTTCGCTCGCAATTGGTTCTAGTACGTTTTGACACAACAAACATTATGTAATTTGTGCTGCTTTGGACTTCTTTATACTCAAACGGTTCGAACAAATACGGTGAAAATTTTCGCGCTCGCTTCGCTCGCGCATAGCTCGCTTCGCTCGCATCCGGCTCGCTTCGCTCGCAATTGGTTCTATTACGTTTTGACACAACAAACATTATGTAATTTGTTCTGCTTTGGACTTCTTTATGCTCAAACGGTTCGAACAAATACAGTGAACATTTTCGCGCTCGCA
This sequence comes from Mellilla xanthometata, assembly GCA_035578125.1. NCBI lineage: Eukaryota > Metazoa > Arthropoda > Insecta > Lepidoptera > Geometridae > Mellilla > Mellilla xanthometata. The sequence continues at coordinate 2,733,388 of JAPUBQ010000035.1, forward strand.
TCCGGCTCGCTTCGCTCGCAATTGGTTCTATTACGTTTTAACACAACAAACATTATGTAATTTGTGCTGCTTTGGACTTCTTTATGCTCAAACGGTTCGAACAAATACGGTGAAAATTTTCGCGCTCGCTTCGCTCGCGCGTAGCTCGCTTCGCTCGCATCCGGCTCGCTTCGCTCGCAATTGGTTCTATTACGTTTTGACACAACAAACATTATGTAATTTGTGCTGCTTTGGACTTCTTTATGCTCAAACGGTTCGAACAAATACGGTATAAAATATTTTCGCGCTCGCTTCGCTAGCACACAGCTCAATTTGCTCGCAATTGGTTGCCTGCCTGGTATACGCCAGAGGTTTTTTGATCGTGAAGTTTATTTGGCTCTCTATAGCTAAAACTTAAAAAATATCATGACTAACCACTAAAAATGTAAAAATAAAATTGTTTTAAAAAACAAAGAACCGACTTCAAAACACAACTAAAAAGGGAAAAATAATTTTAAGCCTACATCAAATCAAGAATAGTTTTATAAGTAGAATCGAAGAGTTTGTTTCATGTACTTATAAAAAACTATTTTAAATTTTTATTTATCCTGTTTTCTTGAAGTCGGTGCCATCTAAGAAGAACAATTTAATGTTTGTTAAAAAAACTATTTTCAATTGTCTTTCTTTGCTGGCACCGACTCCAAGAATACAGGATTCATAAAAATTCAAAATAGTTTTTTATAAGTACATGAAACAAACTCTTCGATTCTACTTATAAAACTATTCTTGATTTGATGTAGGCTTAAAATTATTTTTCCCTTTTTAGTTGTGTTTTGAAGTCGGTTCTTTGTTTTTTAAAACAATTTTATGTACCATTATTTAAAAATTGCAAACTAATTTAGTTTGTCGTACATTGATTTTATTTCAATTTAATTATTTGTTTTAAAATCATATGTTATAAGGGCTGTGAACAACCCTTATCACTTATCAACTTAAACATTTTTTTTTTTAATTTTTCGACGAAATTTGTTGTTTTTTATAATATGGCATTAAAAATACATACAACACAAATTTTTAATTTTTTTATCACCAACCACTAATTTTTATGGATATTTTAGTAATTTATCATATTTCATCCCGCTCGGTAACTGATCAATTATAGTGTTTTTAGCCGTACTTAAGACAGAACAACGTTTGCCGGGTCAGCTAGTATATAAGGAATCTCGGAATCGGCTCCATTGATTTTCATGAAATTTAGTATATAGGGGGTTTCGGGGGCGATAAATCGATTTAGCTAAGAATCATTTTTAGAAAATGTCATATTAAAAAAAAACGAGTAAATCTCGGTCAACCAGGTACTGTATATTTAAAGGTATAAACGTAAGTGATTGTCGGTTGCATAAATAAGTTAATTAAACATATTGAAGAGCTGTACTCATTTACATAAAAAAATCAATACATTGGTTGCTGCTACTATATTAGCGTCTGAGATTATTTAAAATATCATAAATAACACATATCGTATCATAAATGTGATGAGAAAATGTGCTAATTGGTATAAAATAATATTGATGTTGGTTTATCTTTAATAGTTTTGCAATCATGTCAAGGTTAAAAGATCAACCTACATATTCTTTAATTATCTTAGCATTAAGCAGACCACTGTACGTTCCCACTGCTGAGACTCGGAGTCATCTTTCACGAGGAGAAATATACAGGCCACAATCCACTACGCCGGCCAAGTGCGGATTGGCGGATGACACACGTCTTGGGAAACTATGTTAATTAGTATAAAAATATACAAGATGGTTTATTCTTCATAGTTTTGCAATTGTATCGAGGTTTAAATATCAACTTGAACTACATATTCTTTATTTATCATAGCAGAGCATACATTCCCACTGCTGGGACTCGGAGTCATCTCTCACGAGGAGAAACATATAGGCCACAATCCATTACGCCGGCCAAATGCCGATTGGCGGATGACACACATCTTTGGAAACTATATCAATTAGTATAAAAATATAAAAGATGGTTTATCCTACATAGCTTTGCAATTGAATAAAAAAATAAGATCTTCTGACCTATATGATTCAGAATTAATGATTACTACTAGATATAACGGCTTTTGAGATACAGTCTGGTGACAGACAGACAGAAATACAGACAGACGATGGACAGATAGATGACCGAGGCTAAAGGTCCCGTTTTTACCTTTTCTTTAACATACTCGGTATGTAACCCTAAAAATAGATAAGTCAAACCGTAATACTAGTGGCAAATGTATTAATTTAATATTAGAACAAGGCTGTACAGTATATGACGTAGATTTTACATTTGAAAGGCAACGATTAAGCGTGATCTTAACTTACCTCGGAACCTGCGTCACTGGCATTTGTCGGAAAACCAAACTGACATGATCATTATTAATGGTTGACTAAACACCAACCATGGTTTATCTAAATTGACTTGTAGTTTTAAAACCTATCTATCTATCTATAATCTATATTATAAAAATTCGGATAGTTGGATTTCCTTCCTGACAATTTAACTCTAGAACGCACGAACCGATTCCCACGGTTTTGCATTCGTTGGAAAGGTCTCGGGCTCCGTGAGGTTTATAGCAAGCAAAATTCAGGCAAAATAGCAACAATAAGGGAGGAAAGTAGGGAAAAACATTTTTCACATACAGCGTCATCTCTGATACATAGCAAGTACTACAAACCAATATGGTTTTGCATGATAGTGGAGCAGACGCGAAAAGCGACCTACACGCGGGCGGAGCCGCGGGCAACTGCTAGTCTTGTAAAAACAAACCTTCTAACTAGAACTATAAGCCTTCAAGTCCATAAAAAAAACTTTTTTAAATATGATGGCTTAATCTGCGCCTGGTCTTAAACTTGCCTGATAGTAAGCGAAGTTGTGGCAAAAGATGTACCACATTGACCTAAAAGATACCTGTACCTTGATAACCGTTTTATTTATTACCAGCAGTTGCCCGCGGCTCCACCCGCGTGTATGTCGCTTGAGTAATAGAAAAGAAGAAGACTAAAGACTGTACTGTACGAATTGCTGGAGAGGTACCCAGAAGAAGAATATTGTCTGTCGATGAAAATAAATAAATATTAGGACACTTTCAGACACGGCTGATTAGCCCCATGCTGAACCATTTCTAGCTCGTATTATGATTGCTAACACAACTGATATACTACATATACATACATACATATTATAAATAAATTATACATACATATTTAACACCCAGACCCACAGCCAACAAATTAAGCTAAGCACAAAGATGTTGACCGGGCCGGGAATCGAACCCGGAATCTTCTGATTAGCAGACCGGCATGGTAACCTTTACACCAACGAGGTCGTCAAAATGATGATGATGAAAAATACAAAATACATGAATGTACATACAAAGTCTCAAGACCTTGTGGTTTCTTATTTGCGCCAAATTATTATTAACTACAACTAATTGAATATGATTATAGTGTTGCTGTACTAACATAGTTGTTTTATGTAATGGTATGGTTTTTCAAACGATTTATGGAGTTTTGCTATATGTAATGAGCACTATGATAGTCATTTGGTTGTTTATTGAGTATCGTAATTTGTTTCTAATACATAGATTTTAATTTATTATATTTGGTTGATGTTAGCCGTGACTAAAATTCAGAATTTTTAGTGTTCCGTACCTAAAAGGTAAAAATGGGACCCTATTACCAAGACTCCGCTCTACTCTCAGAAACCGTAATAGTTACAAAGCAGAAACTTTTAAAAGATATGTCTTTCCCGTGCCGCTATAACAACAAATACTAAAATTAAAAGATAAAATATTAAGGGTGGTCCCCAAACAATAAGCGTGTTTTTTTCTTCGTATTTTTTTTACGACACTTAAAATTTTCACAAAATACAAAGTAAATTAGCTACCAAATTAAAAGATAAAATAAATTTTAATAAAATAAATATTTGAGGGGGGCTCCCATACAACAAACATACGAGGGTGGATTAGAAAACTTCGCAGCCTAATACAAAAATACTTGAACTATTTTAATGTAACCATGACAACCATGTCATAACTCTGGTGGTCAAATTGACAATTTCTATCCCAATTGACTGTATTTAAATTAGGCTGAATTTTGTGAGCCTTTGTGTAGCGTTTTTCTTGTGCCGCTATTTCAACAAATACCAAAAATAAAAAAATAAAAATATTAATGGGAATATAATTAATGAATGAATACTTTGTGTAGATATAAATTTAGATTAAATACCTACAGTTGAGGTCAAACAAAAGACGTGTGAGAACAAAAATGCGTTATAAATCTTAATCTTCCAAGTAATTATACTACTGCATTATTGTGATGCTTAGCTAGCTTTGCCGTATGGTTTCGCTGTAGTGGAACAAAAATTTAGCAAAAATGGCTAAAATTTTGGGAAAAAAAGGTTTCGATGCAGTTACAGCATCATAATCGGGGACGAGTATCACATGTTTTTTCGTGCAAATATATATTACCGTTTATAAAGTACAATGCCTAAAAGTTAATAATTTTATGCTTGATTTCTCTCGTAAAAAAAGTGAGTGTGGCTCGGTGGTAATAACGTTTGCTTTTCTATCAGACGGCCCTTGGTTCTATCCCGACCCAATACCAATGACTTGTTTTTCAAGTTATGTGTGGATTTGCACTCGCTTTACGGTGAAGGAAAACATCGTGAGGAAACCGGCATGTTTGAGGACCATAATATCCGAAGACCTGTGTCATCCGCCAACCCGCACTTGGCCAGCGTGGTGGATTATGGCCTATATCTCTCTCCTCGTGGGGGAAGGCCCTGAGTCCCAGCAGTGGGAACGTATAGTGGGCTGCCTATTTCATGCCTATGCTATTAGTTTCGTACCCTTGTTCCCAAAATAGTTGCACTGCCATGTGAACTGCAAAGGGGAGTCATCCCCTGAGAAGGAGCCTCTCAGGCTAGCCGAGGTGGGCGGGGTGGTGGGAACTACAACCTATCTTTTCCGGTGAGGAAATCATCTTGAGGTTTTAGTCGGTAGTGATGCCCTTCTGGCATCGAGCCCGACATACTCCACTCACCTCCCCGGGTGTGGTGGGCATGCGAAAATGCGTTTCCTCACGTAAAAAAAAATACTTCTGAAAGAATAAAGTCTCAAATTTACGAGTTGAGGCAAAGTAGAGTTATTAACACATTTGGAATTTGAATGAAATACTGCAGTACAAACATTTTTTAACTTTAGTACGTACTCGTATTTAATTCTTGTATTATACTAACGTGTACTCTATGATGAATGGAGATTGTCGTGTATTTAGTTTATAATAATTATTTATAGCCGTATTTAACACACACACACACACGTTCACAGTCCATTATGAAATATTTTAATTGTTATTTCGCGTGTTAATATACAAAACTTTGGGATTCAAACTAATATATGTGTATTTAAATAGAAGCTTATGTTTGTATAGCGGGTAACAAAAATATAAAAAAAAAAGTAATCTCATATAATAGAATAAAATATATTGAATTCAAATAAATGCAATTTTACTATAAAGATCCTATGGATTAAGTACTCATACACGATTTTTATTCTTCTGCGTATGAAATAAGTGGCTAAGCTCTGATGTCAAGAGATTTCAAGCCGTTCGAAAGCCTGACTTGTCTTAACGACTGTTTGTCCTTAGACTTAACAGCCGGAACCTAAAATTTTACGCGTCATCTGATCTACGGTATAGCACCCACAAGAAAATGCCACTTGAAAAACGACAGTCTTGTGCATGGTCACCCATCCAGACACCGGCCGCATCGACCGCTGCAATCGTGAATTTCTAAAACTCGCAAAACAAATATTTTTGTCTAGACGCACGCGCACAAATAGAGCCACCCTTAACAGATTTTGCTTTACTCACTAGCAACCCTGGTTACTTGCTCAATATTTCAAAATTGTAATGTCATTACAATTCTAACCACAACCTTTTACTTCATTAACAGTCTGAAGATGAGGCAAAAATAATAAACTTATCTAGGTATTTCAAAATGTACTTAAATCTGTCGAGATCTTCAGAATCAGTTAGCTTATTAATTTAAGTGTTTATAAGTCTGTGATATATGTATTCGTGTTGACACTTCAATTATTATACTAATATAATAACAATATCTATCATAAGCGGTATAATCTCACTTATAACACAGAATAATAACTTGTACCTTATAATATAAAGATAAAATTTGGGTGTTTTTTAGTTATTAAGCGAGTCAAGTCTGGAATAATTTACTCTCAAAGGGTAAAATAATAAATAGTAGGACAAATTTCACACACGGCTGGTTAACCCCATACTAAACCATTTCTAGTCCGTATTATGGTTGCTACTCGTAACACAACTGAAATACTACATATACATAAGTACATACTTTGTATCAATACATATTTAACACCCAGACCGACAGCTAAATTTAGTTCATCACAAAGATGTTGGTCGTGCCGGGAATCGAACCCGGGACTAAGACTAACGGCTGGGTCTTATAATTGTGTCATTCGACCCACGGTTGTGCCTAAATGGAAATGACAGCTTTGTCCATGCTCACCTATGTAAAGACTATCCATAACAATAATGCTATGTATATTTTTAACAAATTTTATGCAAATTTGTTCTGTTAATATAGTTTTGACTGTGAAGAAGTAACACACAAATGCCTTGTTGGCGTAATGGTTACAATGCCGGACTGTCAATCAGAAGGTTCTGGGTTCAATTCCCGGCGCGGCCAACATCTTTGTGCTGAACTAAATTTGTTGGTTGTCGGTCCGGGTGTTAAATATGTATCTATATAAAGTATGTATGTTTATGTAATATATCAACTGTGTTAGCAACCATAACACAAACTAGAAATGGTTTAGAAGGCTAACCAGCCGTGTGTGAAATTTTATAAAATAAAGAAAAAATATCATAAATAAAGTTTAAAATATTTCCCAGGAAAAATTATAACAAAAAGCGTTATTTATAATTCCGTTCCATATTTAAGAAACAGTTTTACATAAATACGTAACACATTATGTATTTCGCAAGAGTGGAGGCCGCAGTATGGCCTTGTACGTCCGTCGAATTATATTACGTATGTAGTTACTATACAGTCGTAATTAATTCGTTTTCACTTCCTACGATTAGATTTAAAACACGCTATGCATAATGAGGGAGGATCACGTGATCAGATTTCAAACTGAGAAAACAAAAATAATAATATTATTAATAAAAGTATGCAACTCTGTCTGTGTCTGTTTTTAGGGTTCCGTAAGACTAAAAGGCTAAAAACGAGACCCTATTCATAAGACTCCGTTGTCTGTCTATCTGTCTCCAGGGTGTATCACAGAAACCGTGATAGATAGAAAGCTGTAACTATCACAGGTTATGTAATTCCCGTGCCGCTATAACAACAAATACAAAAAAAATACTAAGGGGAGTCCTTATAATTATAATAAAAATATTAAGAAGGATATAATAAACAAGTTCGTTTCGTATTTTTTTGCCATACATCAATAAAGGTAGCTTGCTTGTAGACACCTAAAAATTTCACGGATTGTATAAATGTACAAAACCTTTCAAATTAAGTTATACAAATTATGTATTATTATAATGGAAACTTAAGGGGGCTCCCACTTTGAAAAGCAATTATAGATTACAAAAGCTTCACCTGAAAATGCATAGAAGGCGTTGATGGTGGTGATATAGTTTTTGCATGGCCAACAAATATATTTTAGATATATTGCACGATCTATATGGTCTATTTTAGACCGCAGCATCATTTATCAGATGCAGTCAAGCGCTACCGATATACATAGGAAAAAAAATACAACAATTACTCATCTAAAATTGCAAAAAAAAAATATTACAACAATAACTCGTCAAAAAAGCTCTGAGCTAGGATCAGTAACTAATATAAATCTAACTTAACTTGACAAAACCTTATGCACATTCTGCATATGAATTCTTATGAACTTATCTTGCCTCCTTAACTTCGATTCGATTCGATCTAATGTGCGTTCACCTTAATCCGGACGGACACCGGACCTTTTACCAATGTGTAGTATCGACACACTGAGCCACTAGCTTCAATCACCTCTCTGGTGAGACCATTAGTGTTGGTACAGTTATAGCAGTAAACCAACTCTGACAGAATTCACGAGAGCAACTCATAGATACGAGTATCAGTTATGAAATATTTTCATTAAAAATAAAATTTAGTGCATGTTTTTGCAACTTTTTCTTTATGTTAACATAACAAATGTTGTTAAAATAAAATAATTAAATGTGATTGGCCATCAGCACATTTAATTATTTTGATAGCAGAACAGTGATATGTAAAACAGTTTTAAATTGTCTACTATGTTATCGAACAATAGTTTAGACATGGTATACTGCTGATAAGATATAAAAAAATAATATTCATTAAATTGTTCTCATTCAAATAAGTAGATAATAATATAAACATAAACTAAAATAAACTGAAACTGAAAACTGAATATGACAACATATATTTGCATACACTTACTTCATGAGGCCCAAACAATTTTATTGTTTGGGCTTAAGCACTCGTAAAATTTTAACGTTTTCGGGATTTGCTATATTTTATTCGTAATTACTAAAATAGGTCTTTAGAGCTATTTATGTTATAAAACATACCTAATATCGTATGTAGTATGTACAAGAAATGTGCACCCTGTGCTTGACTTGAAAGCTATTTGCCGTCTGTTTTTTATCTTATTCTAAAACAATTTTTAATCTAATCGGGTTCTTATAAATAGTAAAACTGACTTAATGAAATTCACCGTCAATAGCCAATTTTGCTGTCATTCATTTTAAGCAGCCATTAGGAGACTTGTTCAGCTGTTGGCTCGATGACGAGTGAGCATACAAATCGATATGCATATCGATTGCATAGCAAAGCATACAGAAATAAAGATTCCAAATAGTATCTAATATATTAATAGGACATAATAATATCATGAAACATTTGACTTGTGCTACTGTTAATGTCTATACGACAAACAAGTTAACTTCTGATAGATTTTTTGTACAGCAACCTAGATATGGCTTTTTGTTTATTTTGCACTTGGGATGAAATTGTGTATGGATTCAATTGATGATTGATGTTTCAAGTAGAGCATACGGATACAACGCGACTGCTGATCATTTAAGAGCCTTTGGAGGTCAATAACTGTTTTTTTTTTCATTACAGTTCCTTATACATATTTGTAAAGTGATATAGTATTTATTGTAGTTTTAGCTATATGTTAGTCAAAGTAAGTAAACTAAGTAAGTTTAATAAGCATCGACTTTTGAATTTTATTCGAATCATCTGTAGCTCGGCTAGCTAAGGTGATCTGAAACGATCAACGAAACTAAGCAACGATCGATGTGGACTCTGACGCTGAGCATATAACGATACTCTCCTTGAGAGCCAGTCATTCCAGACTAGGTATGCTATAGTTTTAATCAGTGTCGCCGACTCGGGTGGTTTTTTTTTCAGTTATGCGCCCGGCTGGGCCAATGCCTAGTTATATGGTGAAAAAATAGATGACATTGAAGTAGCTTAGATGATTGGATTATTATTGGACACTTATTTATACATACTACTTAAAATCTGAATTTAACTCCAGTTTTATACTTGCATATACAATCACATAAGTATACAAGCATAGAAACAAAACCAATTTTGCCATAAAGCAAGCAATCGACATAAGAAATGAAACTAAATATGTAGCATACGTTCTTTAAGTTTAAATAAAAAATATACGATACAAATCAGATATCTGTTCCACCTTGCAAAAAATATTCGCCCAGTCACCATTACTCAACGAAATAAATATAACAAGTACACTTAAGGTGTACACTAATGTAAACAAAACATCTTTCACTCAGGCACTTGGCCCGAATTCCACAATGCATCGATTTGTATGCTCACTCGTCATCGAGCCAACAGCTGACCAAGTCTCCTAATGGTAGTGGTTATGCTTAAAATGAATGATAGCAAATTGGCTATTGACGATGACTTTCATAAAGCCAGTTTTACTATTTGTAAGAACATGATTAGATGAAAAATAGATTTAGCATAAGATAAAAACGGACGGCCAAAAGTTTTCAAGTCAAGCACAACACATTTCTTGTATTACAATATTTGTGTTGCTAATAAAGACATTCTGAATTGAATTCAGTCCTTTTTATCTTTTTTTTTTGGTGGGGTATAGGTCTAATATGCTGACACTAAAATTAATATTTTCATAACTTCAAATCAAAATCACTAAGGACAATCAACAAATAATAGATTGATACCTAATAATCATTTCTTGTATTTATTTTTCATTTAGCTCTTTTATTTATAGTTATGTTATTTTTTTAAGATATATAGATTTTATAGAAGCGATAACGAGTTTCTATCATGCCAACTTGACCAGCTGACCTTTTGCCATTGCAAAATGACCCTTACTCCTCTCTGATAAGAATCATATTTACGCCTGAATAGTTGATGGATTGTACACCTTATTGCACTGAAATAAGAGTTTTAAAAAATGTATCGAAATTGATATAAGATCGTGATACTATTCAATGTGAAAGTGAAAATAGATGTTTATCTGCAAAGTATAGGTGTTTCACATCAATATTTATAGCACTTAGAGCGACAAATGTTTAATAAGTATACTATACACGTACTATAATAATCTTAAACCTGACTCATTAATCTATAGGTAAGGTAGAACCCAAAAGGCTGGTTCTAGGGGTATGAAATTTGGAGGTTACATTTGTTTTGGTACGTAAACGTGTACTAAGAACGTGTGTTCTTTGACATCTTCTTTGTACATATGAACATCTTCTTTGTACATATGAACATCTTCTTTGTACATATGACTAGCAGATCGTCCCGGCTTCGCACGGGCTATAAAATAATGTAAGTTGCAAAGTAAAACAAAACATAGCCTATGTTACTAAATAATGAAGCTTTCCAAAGGTGAAAGAATCTTTCAAATTGGTCCTGTAGTTTCAGAGCCTATTTGCGTCAAACAAACAAAATAACAACAAACTTTCCCTCTTGGACTATGAACTAAATTGGACTAAACTATTAAAAAACTATTAAACTTTAGACTGTGTATTTCAAGAAGAGAGAAAAACGAGTGAAAATGTGTTATTTATAATATTAAAATTTATAAGATGAGTTTTCCTTCCTGACGCTATATACTCCAGAATGCACGAACCGATATCCACGGTTTTGCATTCGTTGATAAGGTCTCGGGCTCCGTGAGGTTTGTAGCAAACAAGATACAGGGAACATTAGATTCGCAAAAAAATCGACCTACACGTCGGAGGAGCTACGACAGCTAGTTTTAAATAAAATTTGACCAAAGTTGGTATGTAGGTTCTATTCAGTTATTACGTCATTGGTAGGGTTGTTGGAGATCTAGTATCGTACCAGGGACTGTCGGATTGAACCGATTGATGAACGAACGAACTAAACAAGGAACTAAAAACTAATTGAAATGTATAAATTTATGGAACTAGAGAGTGAAAGATACAAATCACTGAAGTACTTCATTTGAAGAATTAATTAGTGAACTACGCATGTCCAGTTCCGGGTTCAATTCCCGGCACGGCCTACATCTTTGTGCTGAACTAAATTTGTTGGCTGTCGGTCTGGGTGCTAAATATGTATCTATATAAATTATGTACATATATATGTGTATATGTAGTATATCAGTTGTTTTAGCAACCATAATACGAACTAGAAACGGTTCAGTATGGGGCTAACCAGCCGTGAGTAATAAAAAAATATATATTACATATTTATTTACATTGAAACAAAGATTTCATTCACACAAGCCAGAAGACATTGAACGCGCGGTCAAGGATCTACAATCTAGTTTGATAGATTTATAATACCAGTCTGCATATCTTGGCAAATTAAAACATATTCATATTATTTAAATAAAATGTTACAGTTAATACAATTTACATAAAATGCTTAACGGATATATTTTAATTAGATTTGTATATTTGATTTTCAACACGGGATGTAAAAATAAAGCTAAGCGTTTTAATACTAAATCGATTAACTATATAATTAACATTATAAAAAATTATATATGAAAAACGCTATGCGTCAATCTTAATTTTTTTTTTACTCTTTACATAATATAGTTATAATATAATGTTATTAGCTTAAGTTTAATTTAAGTCCTTCGTCATAATTATAAGTATTAATATTCTTTATTGTGCAACCCCTCTTTTTCTCGTCCTTTCAACTCCTTTCCATACAAAGGTGGCCTGGAAGAGATCGCTGTTAGCGGTAAGGCCGCCGTTAGTGGCACTTTGTAAATAATTTTGTTTTGATACTTTTTATTTTAACTTGTTCCTATTATCTGCCCACTAAAGAGTTTATCTATCTATCTATCTACATTTAGCAATTTGATCAACAGAGCGCGTAACCACATGATGTAGGGACACTTTGGACTAAAGTGGAGCATGCCTAGTCTGAAATAACTAGCTCTCAAGGAGACTTCCGGAAAACACTGTTTGGCGACAATTTCTTCAACTTAAGGGTGGTTGCTAGCCATGCGAGCACCAGAAAATGCCCTACCACCTATTGATGGTTTCCTCATCGAAAGCGCGAGTATTGGCTGGAGCCGAACCCACTACTTTCGGTACGTGAGACAGCCGTACATCCGACTGACCAGCTGTAATCGTTTTAAACATACATCCCTTCATTGAGGACAACGAAGCTTTGAATTTATTTATCTGGGTCTCTTAAGTAGTATCATCCGATGCTAATTAATAATAGATAAGTTCTAGGTAGCATGCTAAAGAGTGGTATTGCAAAAAGCGATTTCATCAGACAAGCCGTTGTCAAAAAATAAGAACAAAACGCAAAATCAATATACTTACGCATCAATCACGTTATGATAATACTACTCAACTAATAAGCTACTTATTACCATTCATTTAATAACCTTCTTATGCAAACATATAATTATATATGTACACCCACATTATATACTCCACAAGTATGTATACTCAGCATTGGCAATTTCGCGCCATCTCAGTTACTTTGGCCACTTATCATCTTACAACATGCAATTGAGCATTTCATCTTTTTACGACCACCGCTACTGCAATCCATGATGTGCAAACAAACAGTCTCTCTAGAACGATAATTGTTGTACAAACAATAAATAGCTGTGTAATGTTATATGGGGTTAGTACATTTTCATTGCTAAGGTAGATTTCACATGTGACGTTGAAAGTTGGTCAATATCGACCAGGCAAGATTCTTAAGCAAATTTCCACACTAATTCAGAAATCTACCATACTACATATTAGAAATTTTCGATGAAAAACGGGAGCCATAGAAGACACTATAATTCCTTTATCGTTGAATAGGACTAATAGAATCAGTGTTTAGTTTTGACAAGACTTGGTTCAAAGTTACAGCTTCTATGTAAGTTCAAAACATAAATAATACGGTTAAAAAACACCTAATAGTGTTCCGGCAGCCTCCTTGAGAGCCAGTGGTGGCAATTCAGCAGCACACACGACTAAACTAAATTTAAAGAAGCCCCGTCTCTTTTCGTCTTAGGTGGCCAGAAAGAGACGGCACGTTCTGCAGCATAGTCAAAACAACTAAAATCACGTCAAATGTAGAAAATATAGGCGTCTTTAGACCGCACTCACTTGTATCACCTCTAAAACTGCCTGCACATTCCATATTTGACGTGATTTTAGTCGTTTTGTCTGTGGTTCAGAACGTGCCGTCTCTTTCTGGCCACCTGAGTTGAAAAGAGACGGGGCTTCTTTAAATTTAGTTTAGTCGTGTGTGCCGCTGAATCGTCACCAATATTTCCTGCCTCAGCATACTCCACCTTTGGCTCGATCAAATCAAATACAGAAATACAGAACTTTATTAGCCCTAAATAACATACGTTAAGGGTAAGTCATACTAAAATAATTACTTAATACTTAAAAAACATTAGTTAGATTAAAATTAAATAAACTTACAAATTTCATTAAATAAATATTCTACCCCATTAAATACTACACACATTAGCGCTTGTTTTTCATGTCTATTGAATTTAAAATACTACTGTTTACACATGAATAACGATTTTGCAAGCTCCAAATTCATATATTCGCTTAATTAATTATAAAAGGAATTACTTTCACAAAAACTCTTTATTTTCTGTTTAAACATACTGCTATTAAGATTTGTTATTTACTCTGGCAACTTTTTGTAAATTAATATTTTTGTATAACATCCCTGTTTCTGTACTTAAGCTAGTCTATTTGCTGGTAGAACTTTACCTACCTATCTTCCTACGTAAACAATATGGAATAGCATCTTTTTTATTCTGGCACATTTTATTTTCATGAGTTTTTAGAAGGCTATTATAATAATAGCCAAATGTCTCACTGCAATGTGTATTAGAAGTTGATGCAACCAACTAGCTCGCTCGCTTGCTCTATCTAACAAAAAAAACGGTCATCTCCAAGAGACGTAGTATAAGATAATTAAATTTATATCCTACTAGTATAAGTACCATCTTCTTCTTCTTCTTAGTATGAGTTTAAAGGCCAAGCTCTGGTGTCAAGAGTTTCAAGCCACCTGAAGGCCTTTGACACCATGACGGATTAAAAGTGCCCTTCAAAATTATTTTTAGTACCCCATACAACAGTGTGAATAAGTCTCAAGGTAACTAAAATAGCTATCATCTTATAACAATATGTACTCGCACAATGTATATACATGAACATAACTACATTTGGAGAGTTTAAGCAACGTCAATAGGCCAAGATCAAATATTCGCAAATATGTCAATTGGTTTTTAAGAACAGATTGCTACACGTCTGAGGTTTTAATTACGCTTGCTCAAATATTTATTTGATGATGATGGGTATTTAATGCATATAAAATTATGTATACAATTGTAAGCTTTGACAAAGCTAAAAAAGTAGGTCAGAATAATAAATAGCAAAGCCCTATTGAAGTCTGAAGGAACTCTTATTTTATCTTCGTCTGAGTTAAGTAATCAAGCTCTGATGTAGAAAGTTTTAAAGCGGTCAGAGAGCTTTTCACATAGTTTTACAAGTTTTTTACTAAGTCTAACAGTATTTCTTACAATTTATCGTATCTTCCGATCCATGCCCAGATTAAATGTGATTGAAAGAAAATATTTCATTATCTCTCCAATATAATAAAACGAAAAACGAAAGTTATCATTTATGTGTATGTTTGTTTCTTCTTCACTTAAAGTTTAAAACTGGTTTTAAGAAAAAATACCAATATATCCGATCTGCTACGAAACGTACTAGAAATCCATGAAACAAATAATATAAAAAAATAAGTTAAGTCATTATTGTAAGCCAAACTTGATCTACTGTCAGTAAACACGGGAACAAACGATAATCACGATAGAATCTCAAATATCAAGGTAAAATTAAAAATTTTTCGTTGCTATTCCCATACAATTTTTATTTCGCGGACGGTCGTCGACGGAAAGACACACTATGAAGATTTTGTTGAAGCTTGTAAGCATAAGGAAGATCGCAATTTCTTGAAATTCGAATTCAGAAAAAAATATTTTTGATTCCTCAAATGAGGTCTCTAAAACATCCGTGTGGAGGTCGAACGTGGAAGCACGCTTAAAAACTGGTAAACCTCTATTGGCAGAGAATGAAGCCAGAACATAATTTTGACCGAACTTAAGTAAGGTAAGTTCGATTGAATAATAACTTTTGCCAAACTTGATCTACTGCCAATACGTTCTATTGTCACTTTCTCATCTCTGTAAATATTGACTATTGTAGTCATAAAATGGAAAAGGAGAAAACTCAGACAATGCCGAAAACAATATACATACAATAGATGGCGGAGAAATTACGGCTTTTTTTACGACGAACAATGTGACGACGCTTCGATAAACAATTAATTGACGTACTCTCAAGAATGTGTGATCATTAATAGTGGAAGTGAATTTTCTTCTTTTGTAAGTACTTTCTTGTATTTATTTTCCTTTTACTTTGTAAAGAGTCAATGGTAAGTGATGCACGTTTTAATAGCAAATAGGCTCACGTTTGACCGCAGTTTGCCTGAGATTGGAAAAACATTGTATAGGTGTGAAAATAAATAAATAATAAAAGTAGCGGAAGTAGAGGTGGACCAAAGAAAACGTGGATGAATTGTGTGAAGGAGGATATGAATGAGAAGGGGTGAATGTGGAGGTGACGGCTGATAGAGTGGCGTGGAAGCGAAAAATAGGAAGAAGGGAAAAGGGAAACAGAAGGGGTGAAAATAAATATAGTTAAATTACATTCACATTAAAATTGTAATAAATAAGTAAATAATTGAAAACTAGAAAAAGAGTAGTTGACGAGCAGTCAATCACTTCAACGAAAAGTTTTTAATATCACCATAATAGATAACACCATAGTTAGTCTATGCCTCTTGGCTATTAGAATTATGTATAAACCGTTTTTTATTTCAAAATTTTAAGAACAATTTTTAGACAAAACTGAATAAACGATTTTTAGTTCATTCTTTCTTTTATTTGATAAGTAACGGACCAAGGTAAGAAGTTAATATTTTTTTTAATGAGAAGTAGTAATTTTAAGATATAAAAGAATATGAACATCAAATTGTATGTTGAAGAAACTTCAAACCTTTAAAAATAATTTGTCTTAACGTAAATAGCATGCTATATTTTTCTTTATTTAATATTATCTACTAAAATATTTAATTTATATAAAATATAGATGAAGTGAGTTTCAACAACATAAAATTAACGGTTTTATGAGGTCTAATGATTCAGTTCATATCTTCCTAGCAAGACTATCTACAGTTTTAAAACTTAATATTCATATATGGTATGATTAGGTAAAAAGTTGTTTCTGACTCAACTTTTTTCTCGACGCAAACAAGCTACGTGGGAAAATTAGAGAGTCTAGCGAAAGTTGAAATTTATAGCAAAATCTGGTGGTCTGAAATAGTATATCTATTTCTTAGTAATGTGTCAGAAATTATGCAAGAAAAGGTGAAACGGAGCTAAAATTTAGTATAACAATACTATATAATTATACAGGCCTTCCTATAAAAAATGTCTACAAATGTGTAAATAAAATAAATAAGAGGTTATTGATAAAATTATTTATTTTGGTCTTATCTTATCTTAAAAGAAATGCCAAAAATTTGTATTAGGCGATTCGCTTCCACATTTATAGTACGGACGGCCAAACTGTGCAACCCCTTGCCGGAATCCCTATTCCCACTGAACTACAACCTTACTGTCTTCAAGGCGAGAGTGAACCGGTTCCTTCTAGGCAAGCGCGCTCCAACCTAGACCGCAATCTCACTTATCATCAGGTTAGTTTGGTCATGCGCAAGCCTATCATACATAAAAAAGCTGAAATACTCGTAATACCGCTTGTTTTGCTAAATGTTAACTTAGGTATCCAGTCCAGACACGAGACGTAAACTGAGACATAATATAAACACAAATAAATGCCTTCGTATGTCCAATCCAGTGCATCTAGATTGGTCCCATTCGTTTGTGGCATTATTAACCTACATATTAACCTACAGATTGTCTAAAAACAGCCCTAAGAATATTTTTTACTCATTTTGGGAGCAATTAGACTTATGAATTAGTATATTTAAAAGGTTAGTAGAATAAATTAATATTTGAGCTCAAAAATACCATTACGGAAAACGGCAATTTTATGAGTAATAACTTCATATTATACATACATATTTATCGAAATAATATGAAACCTCACTTAACTATTGTATATTATATAACTTATCTCACATATATATAAAATTTCCATGTCACAATGTTGGTTACCGTACTCCCCTGAAACGGCTTGACCGATTTTTACCAAATTTTATATGCGTATTCAGTAGGTCTGAGAATCGGATACTATCTATTTTCCACACCCCTACGTGATAAGGGCTGTACACCCTTAAATTTTTTATTAATGTTTTGACATAATTTTTTATTGTCTTTTATAATGAGTCATAAAATACATACAAACCTAAATTTAAACTTTTTATCACCTACCTCTATTTTTATGGTCATTTTAGTAATTTATAATTTTTCATCCCGCTCGATGACTGATCAATTTAGTGTTTTTAACTGTACTTAAGGGAAAAATAACGTTTGCCGGTTCGTATAGTAAGTATATATAGCTGAGATTTCGTTTCGACAGTGAGTGTAAGTGCACCAATATATTTCAGCTATGAAGTGTCGAAAGCCAGACATAGGTCATCAGTTAGGTCATTGCAAATTGAACGATTTGTGCAGTGATTGCTATTTTAATGAACAATATGACGTAACTTTAAATCTGAAATACATTAACCTCTTTGATATAAGAAAAGACTACTTGCATCGCGCGGTATTACCCGTCTAAATAAAAAAAATACATACAGTCGAACATATAACCTCCTCCTTTTTTGAAGTCGGTTAAAAACGACCCCGTTGGCGTAATGGTTACCAAGCCGGACTGCCAACTAGAGAGTCCCGGGTTCGATTTCTTGCGCGGCCAACATCTTTGTATTCAACTAAATTTGTTAGCTATCAGTTTCAGTTTCCAAATTTCTTTATGCATCGTTGAAAAAATATTATATTATTAATAATATAATTATATTGGCTATCGGTCTGGGTGTTAAATATTATGTATCGATATAAAGTATTTATGTATGTTTATGTATGTAGTATATCAATTGTTTTAGCAACCATAATACAAACTAGAAATAGTTTAGTATGAGACTAACCAGCCGTATGTGAAATGTGTCCTAACATGTATAAAAAAATCTAGTCTCATTAAAAAAACTTTATGAAACCAGATTCTACTATAAATTAGATTTTTTTAACATCAGGCAGGTTCACTGCCAAACTATTTAATTTAATATTATCATAAACATGCCTACTTGTCATATAACTTGACTATACATAGACTTCAGAAGTAATTGTAATAGTATTTTTTTTTTTTTTTTTTTATAAAATAATTGGCGGAGGTTTTTTTAAATCGAGTAATTGGCTAGTCTAGGTACGTAGTCATTAAAGTCGAGGTTACTTTATAATACTTGGACACTAACTAGACAATAAATAACCTTTTGAATGTTATTTTTGAAGGATATGTAGTAAGTTGTATATGACCAAGGCTAGGCTATTATCAATGTAAAGAAAAACTTGCTCAAAAATTTAAATTTTACAATTTTTTAAAGGTTTTTTCTAATTTATAAGTCTTATTGGTTCCAAAATTTGTTTTAATATTTGTAGGGTTGTTCTTTAGTCGGTATATTTTGTGAATAATTTTAACCGTTTATTCTTCATAACGATAAAACTTAAGTTCAATATGTAAAACTTAAGTTAAGTTAAATATGTATTTATATATAATATGTATGTATATATATGTAGTATATAAGTTGTGTTAGCAACCATAATACGAGCTAGAAATGGTTCAGTATAGGGCTAACCAGCTGTGTGTGAATGTGTCCTAATATTTATTTATTTTTCCCATACCCTCATCACATAAAATAACTATCAGTTATCTGTAAGTAGTTAAAACCTTCTTATTCTTCTTCTAAGTAATCAGGTTCTAGAGTCGCAAATTTTCAAACTGACTGCTTGTACTAAGATAATTGTTTTAATATATTTTTTATTTTGTTTCTTTTTTTAGATTTATAGCCGAGACCAACAATTTAACGTGTCTTTCAACAATGGCAGAGCCCAGATTTAAGTGTCAATTTTAAAATGACAGTTAAAGCCTAAATTCCTGACACAAGTTGACATACTAAACTTATGAAGAGCCCACTGATAACCATTGCCCTTAGCCAGTATAATAACGTAATAGCACCACTTAGCACTAATGTTGCCATATTTAATTACATTATACTATCATTATGATGACATAGGACTGATTATCTTTAGCGTTATGTATGTTCTATTTCCTAGAAGTAATTTATTTAGTTCTTCTAGCCTTCGGGTGGCATGAAAACTCTCGACACCAGATCTTGGCCACTTAGCTCATACGAAGAAGAAGATTTAGTTCTGAAGGTTTTAAGACTATAAAGTAAAAACACGCTAGTTGTCATAGTAAGTCTAATTATAATTGGTTCAGTCGTTTGAGCGTGAAGAAGTAATAAACACACACTTATACACAATAAAAGAGTAATATAGATTTTGAAGTTATTTGCGTATCCCACGGGAACCAGTAATGTTTTATGGGTAAAAAGCAAATTATGTATTATTCAAGGTCTAACCTAATTACATACCAAATTTCTTTAAAATCTGTAAAGCTGTTTGAGTGTGAAGAAGTAACAACACTCACACTTAGAAATAAACTTTCGTATTAATATGTTAGTAGGATTATTATTTAAAACAACTGGCTGGCTTACATTGATGTTTTTTTTATTTTTTGGTTGCATGATAATTACAGGTACAAGTGTAAGGAGACTTCCGTGGTTTTGTTATGTATTACTTTATGTACAAAACCCTAAAAGCCACTGGTTGATAATTGTTGTTTTTTTTGCGTTTATAATAGTGTTTTAGTCAGGTTGGTGTTTTTAATTGACTTCGCAGAAAAGGGTTTTTAAACTTTAAAGGGCAAAGATCAAATGACTATAGCAAAATATGTTTTTTTTTCGTGCAGCTCTTAGTGACCTAAGGCTTTAACGACCTCGTTGGCGTAATGGTTACCATGCCGGACTGCCAATCAGAAGGTTCCGGGTTCGATTCCCGTCACGGCCAACATCTTTGTGCTGAACTAAATGTTGGCTGTCGGTCTGGGTGTTAAATATGTATCTATATAAAATATGTATGTATGTAAGTACATGTAGTATATCAGTTGTGTTAGCAAGCATAATACGAACTAGAAATGGGGTATGGAGTTAACCAGCCGTGTGTGAAATGTGTCCTAATATTTATTTATTTATTAATATGTTCGTATTAGTATCCGGGCCGGTGACCTACCCCTGCTAATGTTGGAATCTTCTAATAGGGATTTTATATTTTTTAATTACTAGCTAACCCGGCAAAAGCTGTTTTGCCATTACAATAAAACTTTTTCAAGAAACCTGACATTACAGTCGTTGTAGACATGTCGTTCACTGACTGTTATGTTTTTAAGGTTTCATAAAAATCTAATATCATCATCAGCCATTCATAAAGTATTTTTGGTATATTTTGGACAATTCACACACTATCTTTAAAAAATATTGCCTATGTGTTTCTCTAATGTAAAATTTCATTCAAATACATTCGGTAGTTTTTGCGTGAAAAAGAAACAAAAATCCATACAAAATTGTGCATTTATAATATTAAATATCTATATTTTCTAAAAACTTTGTAGAATTTGTATTCTTTAGCAAAAATTCTTATTGTAATATTCTTTTACATTTGATATAATTATTCTGGTTTGTCAACTTGAATAGTTCAACAATATTATATATATGGGCATTTATATATCACAAATTTTTCTTATTTCAAGTTTAATATTAATAGTGATGTTATTACTCGTATAAATGTATTTATAAGGATCAACATATGGTTATTAATTCAAGGATTCAAGATTGACCATTTCGTTTAATTTTTTTCGTGCTCTGCTTTTATGTTTATACTCTTTATTTTGCTGTCAAGGTTCAAAACTATGAAGTTTGACAGCTAAGTGAGAAGATGTTGTTTTTAATTCTATACCAAGCACCTATTAGTATGCTGATAATGAAACACTCGCGACCTATAAAAGCAGACACCTTTCACTGCCCAAGTGAAAGCACCTATACAATACTTACTATACATAGTTATTAGCGAAAAAAGTCTAGATTGGATGCAAGCCCCCTTTCGTAAAAGTTTCGAGAAGATGCGATAAAAAATTGTGTTCAGTCATTCTATTCGATAAGTCGATAATGTTTATTTGAAATCCTTTTCATTCAACTCTCTTGAAATCGGTTTGAAATGTCATGATATTTCAATAAACGTTTTGTCTAGAGTATTTTTATTACAAATCGATTATATTTAGAGTACTGAGGGATTCTTCTTCTTCTTGACTTCTGGCAAGCTGTTGAGAGTTTTCATGTAGCGCCTGTAGTTCGGCTAGCTAAAGTTATCTGACACGATCATCGAAGCTAAGGAACGGTCGATGCGGACCGCGTTTGGATGGGTGACCATGTACAAGATGTCGTTTTAAAAGTGGCATTTTCATCTGGGCGCTACCGCGGGTGCCGGTCAAAGTCCTCTTGACCGGACCGAAGACTTGGCTTGGAATAATAAAAGGATTTACTTTCATTAATTTGCTTAATCGAATGATAAGCCATTATCATTAAACTGTTTGTCATAAATGTTTAGTCACTCATTTTAAGTCATTTAAATTTGAGCACATTCTTGATCTCTGTATTGCGTTCTTTAAAAATGCTTAAAAATTTGTCCTTCCTGAACCTTTAAGCTGACATGTAAAAGTTTCTTAATTTATGTAGCGACATTCGACATCATAATGAAAGTTAATCTTTCGTTATAGCCACTTTGGTTTTATCTCGATTTTATCTTTCTCTTTTATAAAGTGTATCTCTTTGGAACGTAAACGGTCTGTAACATGTAGGTATGTGTAGTTTTAAAATAAAATTGACCTTGATCTTCGTATTAATTGAAGATTTTGGGAGAAAGGAGGCTATTACTAAAATTAAATGATGTTCAATTTATTTTTATGGCAAATGTAAGACGTGCATTACAGAACACTTTACATATTTATGAACCAAATGTCAAGTTTCTTTTTTTTTGCAAATTGAGAAAGTTTTAAATGTTTTGTTTGTTCAATAAAATATATTTGATTCTCCTCTTATAAATGATATCATGCTTATGAACTAAACAAACCCATGTATTTCAAATCAATCATATCAATTAAAGTCTTGTTTTATTCACGGAACAGCATTTGTCGGAAAAGTCTCGGGCTCCGTGAAGTTTGTAGCAAACTTCAGGGAAAATTCAATTCGCATAAAATAAACCTACACGCAGGCGGAGCCGCGGGCAACAACTACTTTCTTATACATACATACAACTTTACAGATTGAAAAAATAGGTTATAGTACTGGCATGAACATTTGTCTAGACGCTTAAATGTGTTTGAGAAATCCAAAAACATATAAAATAGTATAATAATTATAATAAATGCATTAGATAAAATGTAGGTCAAAGATAAATTAAATTAAATAATAAATCCTTAGATAAAAATTGGCTAAAATTATGCATGAAATAAGAATGTGAAGGATTTTAATATCGCTTACTGTTTATTAAACTCATTTCGTAATATCTTACTTTATTTTAATTTTAGTATGATGTTAAAATTATTCAATGAATTTCATAGAATTTTTTTAAGAGAACGCGCGAGGTTATTTATAATATAAAAATAAGTATAAGTAATAAGGGGTTTCCTTTAGGAGGAGTACGGTTACTAGCATTGTGACATGGAAATTTTATATATAAGAAGATTTATACATAAGAAGATAAGAAGAAGTAGAATGGAGCAATAGGATAGCTTAGGATTATCCGCATTTTAGAAATGTTAACTAAGTAGCTGATACATGACCATAGATGATTTTAAAGTGAAGAAACCACTCAAAAGTAAAAGGTGAAAAGCAACCGGCACCGACATTCATACAAGCATGACTTGAAATGGAGAACTTAGCATACGGAAACCACTCATCGAAAACTAAATTATTCGCTTCCTCGGAACTAAAAATAGCTGTATTGAGATGTCACACGTAAACATACATTTTGCTAACTTTCGACGAATAAATTATGTATAGTAGACTTTCACTGGCAAAATCGGCTCGTTATGGTTTGAAATATGGCTTCTGATAATAATAACTTGACAATGGGGAAAGAAAATCAATCCTTTATAAAATACTAGCTGCAACCGCGGTTCCGCCCACGTTAATCCTGGATAAAAAGTAGCCTATGGTCTTAACTATATCCTATATAAAATATATGAATTGGTTCAGCCGTTTGAGCGTGAAGAAGTAAGAAACATGCACACGACATCACTAAAGTTGCAGGTCCTACCTGGACGAGGATTAGACTAGGATTAGGCACATGCAGAGGGAGGCCTATACCCAGCAGTGGGATAAAAAGGACTGTGGTTGATGGTTTATAATGACACTTACACACAAACTTCCGCATTTATAAAATTACTAAAAAATATATAACATTATCTTGCAAACTTATTTTATTAGCAGTTATATTTTCATTGTTATAGATTAGGAAGTATATTCATCGTTAGAAACAGTGGTACTTAATAGTCTACATTTTAAACCCCGAAAAAACGACGGAATGTATGTTTAACGTGCTTGACTGTCTGTGGCATCGTAGCTTCTGTACTGATAAACCGATTTAAATATAGCCAAGATACTGGTACTACTAAATATAAATACTAATTAAATTTTTGACAACCTCATTGGCGTTAAGGTTACCATGCCGGTCTGCTAATCAGGAGGTTCTGGGTTCTATTCCCGGCCCGGTCAACATCTTTGTGCTTAACTAAATTTGTTGGCTGTGGGTCTGGGTGTTAAATATGTATTTATATATAATATGTATGTATGTATATGTAGTGTATCAGCTGTGTTAGCAACCATAATACGAGCTAGAAATGGTTCAGTATGGGGCTAACCAGCCGTGTGTGAATGTGTAAAAAAATTGCATGGTGTTAAGGAATTTTCTAGTGGCATAGTGACATAACGATAGTAGACTGCGTGACCCGAGTGAAATCGTTTCAAGACTATACCAATAAATAGCACTAAGAGTATCGGATGATTACATGAAGTACGATTTTCAACATGAGATTGAGCGTCTATAATATTTATTAGTCTATGGTTCTAACCATGACATTCCCCATAAAGCAAGTTACTATATTTAAATTCGTATCAGAAGCGTTACGCATGGCTCGTTTCAGTCCATAGAGCAATGTCACCATTCCGCCCACGTTTCCTTCGATTCCTAGAGGCAAGGGGTATAATTACCGCGAAACTGAGGTTACTGGAGCGGCTGCATTAAATTACCCGTAAAATGACGGCTTATCGAGAACTGTGGTGCCTTACTGACCGTGGATAGAAGTTAAGAAAAAAACCGAGTGTGGCTCGGTGGTAATAACATCTGTTTTTCCATCAGACGGCGCCTGGGTCGATCCCGGCCCACTACTACACCAATGATTTATTTTATTCAAGTTATGTATGGATTTGCACTCGCTTTACGGTGAAGGAAAACATCGTGAGGAAACCGGCATGTTTGAGGACCATATCTGAAGACATGTGTTATTCGCCAACCCGCACTTGGTCAGCATGGTGGATTATGGCCTATATCTCTCTGTATGGTGGGCTGCTTATGCTATTTGTGAGTGTATATTTTAATCCCGACGAAAACTGACGGAGTGTTATATGTTTGGCTCGTGTATGCTTGTGTGTGTGTGTCGACAATTGTCATTTGAGATATATCTTATATTCTATACCGTTGTAATAATATTATATTATTTTAGTAGTAAATTTGGTGTTATAAATGATTCGTATTTGACTACAATTTGAAAAAAAAATATTAATTGATGATACAAATGCCTTGACAGATAATTTCCGAAAATTATTTTCGAATTCAACGTCTAGTTCAGGCGTAGACAACCTATTTTTTTCGGAAACCAATGAATTGGGAGACGCGTGTCATCCGCCAACCCCGACGTGGTATATCTATATATATATCCACCTCTATCCTTGCGAGAAAAAACACAGAGTTCTAGCAGTAATAATTTACAGTGGACTACTTATACTTATATTGTACTAGCTGACCCGGCAAACGTTGTTTTGCCTCACTTAGGGGTATGAAAAATAGTGTAGCTTATATGACACGTTCGTAGATTTACCATAGCAGCGCCATCTATTGATTACTTACTCAACCCAGTCGAAAGGTATCGACATAGAATCATTTGGTATTAACAGATAATTGTGACTGTCAAATAATAACACACAATAATTAGCAATAAATTAAAATTGCGACTATAATTTGAGATTTAAACTATCCTATCTCTCACATTAGATCGAACTGCACATGGTGTGCGAATTTTATTATAATCGGTTAAGTGGTCTAAGAGTCCATTGAGGACAAACATTGTGACACGTGATTTATAAATATTAAGATAAGTAGCGTTTAAGCTATTCTCGTCTTCTTATTAGCTCTCTGTTTGAGAAGC
Organism: Mellilla xanthometata; assembly: GCA_035578125.1. Taxonomy (NCBI): domain Eukaryota; kingdom Metazoa; phylum Arthropoda; class Insecta; order Lepidoptera; family Geometridae; genus Mellilla; species Mellilla xanthometata. Next base: position 2,759,634 of record JAPUBQ010000035.1, read on the forward strand.
TTTATAATCGCAATTTTCGTAATCGTGCCGTAGCGTAAAAACATAAGTAGGCAATTTGCAGCTAAATCGCATAACCAGTGAGAGGTGTTATATTATGACAAATCATTGATGAAACGACCTTGTCTGAATTTACATAACTATGTTAACCAAAGTCCCTTCTTCGCATTTTAGCGTGAATGTGTGATATTTTGCTTTCTCAACTTCGGGAACAGGCTGACTTTTTTTGTTATGTTGTGTATTTAATACATTTTAAGTATAATTAAAGTTAGTGTTTTATGACAAACTGATCACTATCACTATCTATTATCACTACCTATCTTCTATTTTCCCTTCTTTTTTTTAATAGATTACCTTTAAATTCTTACAATGAAAATCCTTTACCTTTCATACAGCAAAAACTGTTCTGTAAATTATAGGACTGAGAATCAGCACTTCGAACGTACCTGAAACAAAGTTAAACAATATAATTTTAAATACTCTTTTATTTAAAATACGAAATAAAAACTTTCTTTTTTAATCATTATATTAACCTGTAAATAAAACAAAAAATATATCAGCCTAAATACATACAAAACTCCAAACAAAAAAATACGAGATGAGATACTGCTGCTATTTTACTGTGTCTCAAATATTAGGTTAAGTAAATACGAGAAATTGTGTGAGCATTCTGTCAACAAATTTGACATTGACTTTCGATTTCATTACTAGATTTGCAACGCCAAACTGGGCAGAAAATTTTATTCTTTTAAAATAAATGAACCAAGAAAAAAGCTTCATTTTGAAAAAAATATTAATAAATTGATTTGCAGTTGTTTTTTTAAATTATATACAGTTTATAATGATTTGGCACACGTAGCGTAGGACGCCCTGCAACGAGGTGGAGCGACGTTATACGGAAAAAAGCGGGTAGTGGATGGAGACGAGATGTCCAATTAGGGCCAAGTAGCGTGCTTTGGGAGAGGCCTATGTCCAGCAGTGGACGCAGACAGGCTGATGATGATGATAATGATTTTTACGTTTACTTATTTTATTGTGTGGGTACTACGAGTAGCTGCACCTGCGGGAATTCTGATTAAAAAGAAGTCTATGTGTTAATCCATGTGTGTGTTGTCTAAACTATTTTCATTCCAAATTTCATCGAAATCTGGCAAACGGTTTGGATATGAATAAATAGCTGACATTTACTACCTAAATAAAAAAATCCTGTGCTTATCTTAATTTGGGTTTCAGATCACAGCGGAAGTACACTAAATATTAAATTTTATCTTCTATTTACAATGGATTTCCGCAAAGCAACGCTTGAGTCAATAGGTTGTATACTACCTACACTGATACATTACAAACTTTTTCATTTATAATATTAGTAGTAGTAAGTTGAATTGCTATCCAACTTGCTCTAATGACCTAGATTATTATTGTCTTCGCTTTTTCCCACTATTCTATAGGGTGTATTTTCTCCTTCCATTTCGCTCCAACAGCTAACATTTTCCTGTCAAGTTTATGTCAAGAATAGTAAAAGTAAAACTAAAAAAGTAGAAAAGCCTTTATTCTATTGCATTACATATTCTCAAAATAACACATTTATTACACATTTTTAAGCAAAAGTTGCCGCTTGGGCATAGGCCTCCCCCGTTAATTTCCATAATATCCATCAAGAATAGTAGGATAGCTGCAAAAAGTATGTGAAGACCACAGCAAACATGACTTTAAAGATACAGCTTAAGTTTCTAATAACTTTCTCCCTATATCAAAATTAAAAATTATTTCAATACTCCACCTCTTTCCATAGAATTTCAAACTAATTTCCTCATGCATAGTCATAGATTTGACAAATCACGATGACCAAACCGATCATTGACTTATGATTAGATACAACTTATCACGTGCCCACAAAAACCTTCATTAGTCGTCTATTGATGACACTTCATTTACATTATAAGCCCATAACAGATCTATCTAACTATACGGTGCTAGTAATATTTATACGGCCTTTGAGAAGATGACATGCCATGTAAGACAAGAAATTAGGTCAAATTTGTCAATTTTGACAGATTTTAGGCAAGAACGTAGGTGCCTTTGAGCGGTGTTCTTTTCACCTCTAGATGACCTATAGATACAGCTATTTTCGTTTGATTGTTTAACCTTATGGGTCATTGCAATAGATGTTGCAAAAACACATTTACAAAGTGTTGTACTAATAAATAGTATAAACATTAGAGTTCATACGCTAATATCATGCAACATCAATCAATCAAAACCCTGACTTCTTTTTTTACGCGTTGGAGCTAGGCATTTGATCAGGATGGCCCATAACCACAAGAGTCATCGACACTGAAGGTGAAACATGCCTTGTCTGGAATATCTGACTCTCAAAAAGGCTGCCGGAACAGACTTCGGACAGTGCTTAGTTTTTTTTTTTTTTTTTTTAAATTGATGAATAGGCTTACGTTTGACCGCTGCTAGCCTGATGTTAAGCTTGACTGTGGTCTAAGATGTAACACGCTTGCCTAGAAGGAACCTATTTACTCTGGATTTGAAGACCCTCAAATCGTACTTCTCGGGAAAAAGAGACTCTTAGGAAGAGAGACAAGGAAGAGAGTTCCAAAGCTTCGCAGATGGTGACAGATTTTAACTAGAGGGTGGTTGTTAGCTAAGCGAGCATTAGAAAACGCACTACCACCATGCAAGACTGCAATAATGTTTATTTGTTTTCAAATTATATCTATTCACAGATAATGAATTACAAACCCAACTGAACTAGTTTACATATAATCCTAGTAGTAATCAACTTTCATGATAAAATCATTACTATTCAGTCAGTAATGTAAATGAGGCAAGTAAATGAGTTACGGTGAAGGAAAACATCGTGAAGAAACCGGCATGTTTTGAGGACCACAATATTCGAAGACGTGTGTCATCCGCCAACCCGTACTTGGCCAGCGTGGTGGATTATAGCCTAAATCTCTCTCCTAGTGAGAGAAGGCCCAGAGTCCCAGCAGTGGGAACGTATAGTGAGCTGCGAATGCTAAATGAGTTATGCTAGAACTTGAAATTATTAGGAACACCTATTTCGCAGTTTTCAACCTAAAAGATAAAACTGTCAACTTTTCTAGCTATAAACTGAAATTAATCATTTTACACCAATAGTCATGCGTCGTAAAACACGTGTCTCAAGTAAATAAGATAGGAAGATTGCAAAATGGCCTCAGCTGGTTGACACATTAGAGGTTGAACTATGGATCATCAGTTGGCCAAGTGGTTGGGAAATTCTTGCGAAAATGAATGAAAAATGTTATTAGTTTCAAGACGATAAAGTTATAAATTTACGGCTAGTTGTTAGAAAACGTAATCTAGCTAGGTATACAGAGTTACAGGTAACTTAACGAATCATTTTTAGGGGATTTTTAGTAGGGGAACCCACGTTGCTAAAAATGTATATTTAACAAAAAACATTAAAAATAAACTAAAAAATTGACCAAAAAAAAACTTAAAAAGGCGTTCTACATATATGTTCGAATTTTTAAGTCGAAAAAAATTACATCTTATTAATTTCGATCAAAATTTTACTAAATTAATTAATTGATTATTATATAACTAATAATTTAACATTGTATTGTAATCGTAATACTGACATATAAATATTGATATACCTTGACTTATAATTTGATAATTTTTCTCGAGCGCGTTTGGAACTTGTTGGATTATAAAGTTTAATTTATCACTTAAAAGAAACTGTATAGGACCTACCTGTCTTATCCACCGATGGGAGGCGCCACCAGGTACATTTTTATATAAGCAATGATTTTTTATTTATGATTGTTAATCGCCAGATTAAAATGATTAAATTGAAACATGCATGAAGTTTGTTGCGTGTATACACACATTTGTACTTTAATCTTACGTGAAATGTTTTTACATTGCAATTTTTAAAAGTCAGAAATTTAAAGAGCGTTAGAAAATGTGATATATTTGTTTTATAGAAATTTCTCAGTTAAAATATTTTTTTTTATTATTTTTCAAAAACTACATACCAAGTATTAAGAATAATCTCGGAATTGTAAAGTAGGTCGGTGAGTAAACCTATTGAGACCTAAAGCACCGTCCACTTTTACCTTTCAAAATGCGAGTATTATGCAATTAGACCAACACAGTGGTTCATAACTTCCTACGCAATCTAGCTAAATGTTTTGTCTTCATCTCAAACAACAAGGAAGTCTGCATAATTAATTAAAAGCCTGAGAATTTGTCTTGTCAGTCAAGTTGTTTAACCCTGTTCTTGAACTGCTTGAGGCGTTAAATAACTCTGAACTCGCCAAATTGATCTGGTTCCGGCAATTATTATTTTATTACACTTCACAGCAAAGCATTTGCAGAGCGCGAAAACACTCGTCGTGACGCTTTGGTCTAAAGGTGGAGCATGCCTCGTCTGAAATAACTGACTGAAAGTAGGCTGCTGGAACTCACGGTTAGATAAATGCTTGGTGACATTTTTTAAATCTTGGGTCCCCAAGTTGGTTGTTAGCCATATCAATATCAGTACTAGTATTTAATTAATCTTCTAATATAGGTTCAAAATTTCCCATGTCACAATGTTAGTTACCGTAGTTCTCCGAAACGGCTTGACCGATTTTTACCAAATTTTACATGCGTATTACAGTAGGTCTGAGAATCGGCTACTATTCTATTTTCCATACTCCTAAGTGATAAGGGTATTTGTACTTAAGGCAAAGCAACGTTTGCCGGGGCAGCTAGTTTTAATAAAAAAAAATATTCATTGAAATATATTTAGATTTTTTAGAATTAGTGGTTTTTTTATTCACAAGTTTGATTGGTACCAAAATTGTAATAAGATAATATTTTTAGGGTCATTCTTTAGACAGTATATGTGATATTTTTTTAGTAAATTTAACCGTTTATAATTTTCAAAGACAAAACAATAATATTCAGATTTTACCCATGTCATCAAATCAATACACCTGTACACGCTAATTAATAAGCATAATATACGTTCCCACTGCTGGGACTCGGAGCCTTCTCTCACAAAGAGAGATATAGGCCATAATCCACCACGCTGGCCAAGTGGGGATTGGTGGATGACACACGTTTTCGGATATTCTGATCCTCAAACGTGCCGTGCCGTGCCGTAAAGTAAGTGCAAATCCACACATAACTTGAAAATCAAGCCATTGTTATAGGGCTGGGATCGAACCAGGGGCCGTCTGATTATAAAGCAAACGTTATTACCACCGAGCCACACGCACTTTTTTATACACGCTAATAAATAAAGAGTCAAAACGACTTTCAGTTCCTTAACACCATGATAAAACAAACACCAAACACACATTCACCTTAAAACAAGAGAAATTGTAAGCAAATTCTCGATAATTATACTCACACACTCGGCTAGTAGAAAGTGCGCGTTTACGAATAAAAAGAAAGACGTTTACGTGAAAATTGAAATCGTCCGCATGTTTGACCAAAAGCAAGACAAACGGGGCTATAGCACGGGTAGTGGACAATTTCTCTATCTACCCGGAGAGAAAATAATCTGTTAAATTTAGTAACTTTTGCTTAATGCTGCGTTTTAAGTTATATTTCAGTAAATTTCTTCCTAATATTTGGCACACAAATAACATTTCTCATTTTGATCATAAAAATGGACTCTCAAAAGGAATTTCTTGAACTCCTTTTTTTTCGCCACCTTCCAATCAAAGGATAGTTGACCGCTGCCATTAATTCCATGTCATTTGTAGAACATTTATCATCGTTTTAGTTGAAAACAGCGAGGAATAGCGGGATAAAATGTCCACGATAAACGTCAAATCGACATATTTTATAGGGGAAAAAGTGCCTAGTTTCCATGTTCTTACGGTGGAAAAGATTAAAATTGCTAATGACAAGTGGAAAGACTATAAGTCCTCGTCCCGTGCTAGCCCTGTTGGTTTAGTAACTTATCTCAATATATAATAGACTCTATTTCAACAGCTTAAGGTATAAATTTAATGATAAAAAGTAAAGTATTACTTTACCAGCTTACTAAGAACATACATAATGTGTAATAACAAAATGTCGGCAAAATTCTGAAGAATTTTCGGCAAGGCGTGGAAGTGACTTGAATGTCAACTTGTCTTAATTTCAAGGTTCTGTACTCACGTGACACCTGCATTTATTACGTTACTAAACCGAGCACTGACCGAGACATATGGCTAGGCAAATTTGAGTGTTGTTTATAAAACTTCTAGCTACGCCCTGCGGTGTTATTCGGGGATAAAAAAGATGTTAACCCGGGATAAAAGTAGCCTATATATATTCCAAGGTCTAACCAATCTTCATAGTAAATAGCATCAAAATCGGAACCTATCTTCAAACCAAATGTCATCGAAATCAATTCAGCTGTTTGTGCGTGAAGAAGTAACAAACATACACACACATTTTTACACACCCACAAATTTCACGTTTATTATATTAGTAGGATATCTCAATGCAATTATAATTTGTTATCACAATGTAGCGTCTATAGCTCAGTAAACTAAGGTGATCAGCGATCATCGAGGTTAAGCAATGATGGATGCGGACATACAGCCTTTGTATGAGAGACCACTCGCAAAACTGTCTTTTTAAAGTGGTATTTTAATATAAGCCCTGCCATGGATTGGAGATAACACGTAAAATTGTAAGCTGTTAGTCTGATGTTGCATACCAAACTAAAGGCCCAATCTCTTCTTTATTAATATTAAATTTAAATATTCTAAGCAATGTTACATAAAGTTCCAAAAACTAGTTAGCAATACTTCCTAAGTAGAACGTCTCATTGTTAACTTCAAACCTGTTATAATGATGATACTTAACCGATTAGTTTAATGGTAAGAACACCATTCATTACTTGATTGATGAATGACTCAGAAGAAAGTGTTTTAATTGTTCGCTTGGCATAGTTGGCATTGTCTATCTTTTGTTGAGGTATTTGAGAAAGCTTGTTTGTCTTTTATTCGAGTATTGAACTTATTTTGTAACATTTTTTAACTCCATTTTTTACAGTCAATACAAAGTCAATACATTAAATACAAATCATTTATTGATAACACCAAAGTTACAAGTCTTAAGCTTAAGCGCTTATCGCTAAGGCCGCTAAATGTGGCAAACTAATTTTAAGTAAAACTTTTTTATTCTGTTTTTTTTGCCGTTGTATCCTTATTTAAAATATTGTGTAAAAAATGGGTTTCGTAACCAAAGGGTAATAACGGGGCCCTATTACTAAAACTTCACTGTACTTCTCTCTAACCTAAAACACTCTAGATTTAAAGTCCCACGGATTACTTCTTAGGAAACAGAGACCCTTAAAGAAGTTTTCATTTAACTTCTGATATTTTCTTTCTTGTGATTGGTATGGGGCTAACTAGCCGTTTGCGAAATGTGTACTAATATTTATATATATCTCATATGTATATTTATTAAAAGATACCGCTGAATTCTTACAAGATAAGAAGTAACCAACATTAAAGCAAGACAATTCGTTTCGGCCAGTTACTCTACCGGCCGTGGGCTGTTGAAACCTAATGTAATAACTGTAAATGCTGCACACAAAAGAGTTTCAACACAAATAATGGTATGGGCGCTATGTTAAATTACTTGTCTGCAAAAATACGTGGCTAAAGAAGGTATTTTTTAATATAAAAACTAGCTAACCGGCAAACGTTGTTTTGCCTTATGAATTATTTCTATTAATTAAAAAAAATAGGGCGAACAACCCTTATCACTTAGGGGTATGAAAAATAGATATTAGCTGATTCTCAGACCAACTTAATACACATAAAAAAAAAATGTGAAAATCGGTCACGCCGTTTCGGAGGAGTACGGTAACTAACATTGTGACATGGAAATTATATATATTAGATCTTGAGGTATCAATGCAATTAGTGGCTAGAAACTAATTCGCCTTGTCATTTTTTATCCGAAGCAAGTAAACAATAATAAATTAGTAAACTGAATTATATTTGAAAAAAATCTGAACCGCTTTCGATAACAGTTATATTATTAGATATACATTTCCTATCTAATAAAAAAAAATTCTCATAATCGGTAAATAACATTATAAGTAATGGAGTAACAAACATAATAAGGGACATAATAATTGGTCAAGTGCGAGTCGGGTTCACAAATGAAGGGTTCCGTACTATTGTCGTATGGGAGGTCCACTTAAATATTATTTTTATGTTATATTTTATTTTTAGAATTAATGCATAATTAATTTTCTATGAATGTCTATACAGGGTATACCAAATGTCATTATAAAGATGTAAAAAAACACGTTTGTTGTAATGTATCCGATCCAATGTATCTGATTCGCAGTTAACTTTTACTTTTTACTGTACTTTAGTAATAATAGAGAACCATCAAAGCCATCTATAACAAATCTTAAAAATCTACTTGACCAAAAGTAATTAATAAAGCTATCAAAGATAGCACAGCTAATAATCAATCAAACAATCAATATTTAGGAGCTGACAACGATCTGACAACTATGGTCAGAGGAAGTATAGACGGAACAAACAAAATAAAAAATAATAAAAATATATACCTACTCGTATTTAGGAGTTGACCTCTTGTCCGTGGAGTTTTTTCAAAGTAGTACTACCCTCGGCCAAATCCTTGACCTCCCTATACGACATGACTTTCGCCTTCTCCTTAATTTGGTCTAAAAATGATCTTCTAGGTCATCCTCTTCCTTTCTTGATATTTTTCTCTATCTTTCCTCCCTTAATATTTTTAATGAAATTGTCATGTCGTATAGGTGGTACAATCTTTCCGCTTCTGTTCTCTATTTTTCTTAATGTTTTATTATTCTAAGTACTAGGCACAGTACCTCTTCATTTGAGAATAGTGTACACAAATTTCAAACAAAACATTTAATTTAACTCAACATTCTCAAATGCTAACGATGCCTTCAGGAGCAGAAAAATAAGCTTCCTGATTAATTAACATTTTAGTAACTGCGCAAACAGTGACATAATGCAAGTAAATTAACTTCGACTTTGACTTTTGACTTTGACACTGTTATACTCGTGTTAACGTTACGTGATAGTATAATATAATTACGGCAATCATCAAAATAAACTCACGACCAACTGGCAAGCGGCCAGATACTGCTTCTTTTAACCCTCAGAATGTTCTTTCTGTATTCTGAGTTTTAACCCTTAAATGGACAATGTTGTTTTTAAATAACATACTAAAAATAACACATAAAAATGACCTTCATTATTTTTTTAATTTTACGCAATGTAGTTTATAAACAACACTCACATTATTGCAAAAAAAAGTAAAGTAGATTTTTTTACAAATATAATCTTTTTCAAATGTGAAACAAAAATCGTCCATTTAAGGGTTAAAAAACATTCATATGGCAACCGGCCAGATACTGGTAATGTTTTTAATGTTATTCTTTGGAACCACAGACCAAGTGTTAAATAACTACAGTGTAAACTCTATATAACGACACTGAAGGGACTGTGCCTTTTATGGCGATATAGAGAGTGGTCGTTAAATGGAGAGAATGTATCATTGTAAGGAATACAAGCTAAACCAACTAAAGCCAATTGTTTTCGACGCATTAGAGAGTTTGTCGTGGTTTCTTACATGGAGATTACACTGTAGTAACATGTACTGAAAGTGAGAGGCGTAAGTATGAATTAAGTAAACAAATGTAATAATAATAAGTATGTATGATTGAAAGTGAGAATGAAGTAGAAACCACCTGTACTTATATCATGTGGTAGACACGCAAGCATACTGACACTTGGTATTTGTGGTCCTCGCGCTTTGGACTGGTTGAGTTTTTACTATTAAAATATATAACTGATGATAAAGTTCCAAGAAGAACTTTAAAGAAAGAAGAAACCAACCACGAAGAAGAAACCACTTAATAATACTTCTTTTACATAAGTCAAAATATATGTCAGAAAGAAAACTATGTCAATCACATTCGTAACGTGGTATATTTTAAAAAAATATGCATATGACATTTTTATGCATTTTGTAGTATTTTGTCGCCGCCTTTGGTTTCATAAAGTAGTAGATTTGAATAAAACATTCGGTTTTATGAATGGAAACAGGTCAAACATAGCTTATTATACTTCTAAGTGTCAGCAAAAAAATATAAAAAGCATATACATTTTCTTCCGACGTCAAAAAAGGCTATTTGTTCATAAATGTAAGTTAATTTGGCTTCTGTAACACAGTTCATACTAGCTCAGAAGCCAGCGCTTCCATGTCAAGGGCTACTTGTACATTATGTGGTTTCAATAAATAATTATTTGATTTGATGTACTTGTGCCTTTTTCTTAAAATTTTATACAGTTTTTGAAAATGTATTTAGTTTTTTATAAATTTGCACTCGACGAAGAAGAAGACGAAAGTAGTAAAAAATAATATAATATTAAAACCCCACCACTACAGTGAGCGATGACCCTACATCCGAAACGCATCATTGGTCACTACGCTATACGTACGTAGTGTCACGCAACACGCCGCGGCGACCCTGCCCGCATTTTGTACAAGATAATTACAATTACAATGCAAACGATGAAACTACAATTTCTGACAAATTGATTTGGCGGCTTTTTAAAACGTGCTGTTTTGTTGTTTGATTTGATGGAGGTAACATTGTTACTGTAGAAGTTGCAGATATTTAAGTCTATTTTATGAGATAATTTCAGCTGTATATAACTAAAATAATATTTTCAAAGTCGTATATATAATCAATTTAATTCTGATTTCACTAGAGGCGTACATGCTATACTAACCCCAGAAAAAAAGTAAGAAAAGGTAAAAAAGGGATTAAAGAAAAAAAATACTGGATGATATTACCCGGTTTATTTCTTCGTTTTATTTTACCTTTTCTTACTCTTTTTTGGGTTTAGTACAGTAGGTACGCCTCTGTCTGTCAAAAATCCAAAAAACCTAAAATTTTTACCTTGGGCCCTGAATAAGTCCCTAAGCTCACATGGGACTGATGGGGACTTTTGACACTTTATTCCTTGTGGTAAACCTAAGGTCTCTACGAAAATTTCGCTCCGTCGGAATTTTCTTTATTTCAATTGTCTAAAATGACCGGACTACTAGTAAAATAATTAAATTTATTATTTAGACGACTTTGAAAATATTACTTGAGTGCCTATGAATTATGTATTGTAACATTACTTAAGTAAACGTAAATCAAATTGCTCAATTATTGCGTATTTCCTGCAACGAAAAATCGCGATAATACGAGTACAGTTATCAAGACTTCCCGTAATTAATCAGTTAGTTTACTTTCTATGATTTATTTTTTGAGTGGACAAAAGTAATATTAAAAAATATGAAGTAAAATATTTTTTCAAAAGTTTGTAACGGATTAAAAGTTTGATCTTGTACATTTATTGTCTTGTTAATATCACATATTATAATATATTAAGAATAAAAGTTAATAGGTACTTTACTTATATACTATATGGTCTTCTTTTACTTTATTCGTCTTAATACTAAAACTAAATTGAGATCAATAGTGTCTTTTTTAATATTTAATTTTTATTTCTAAAACTGTACTTGTACTATTGTTTATCTGTTTTTTTTTAACGACTTTACTTAATAGTTAGTTTGATGATCTGACAAAGCATAATTTGGGCTAAAGTTTGTTAAAATTTCTTTATTGTTTAGCTTAGTTTAAAAAAATGTACCTACCAAGATGGCTGCAGCTACAAAATGGCGTATGTTCTTATTTTGCAACTTCCCCAACATGGTTATCATGCATTACTTTACTTGTGTTTAATTCTGATACATTTCAAATCCAAGGTAACTCGAAAAGTTAAGTCCACCGATTTTTTCCGTTTTCGTAATTTTAAATTTATATTGGTGATATTCTACGTCGACGATAATGCAGTACATTAAAAAAAATACAACCCTTTTAAGCGTGGTTCCAAAACAAAAAATTGCATGACGTTTTATTTTTAAAGTTAAGATAAGCTAGCGATCCGCAAATCAATACCATACCAATATTATCAAGAGGAAAAGTTTGTTGTTTGTTTGACAGGAATAGGCTCCGAAACTACTGGACCGATTTGAATAATTCTTTCACCGTTGGGAAGCTACATTATCCCTGAGTAACATAGGTTATATTTAGTTTATCTTTGCAACTTAGATTATTTTATAGCCCGTGCAAAGCCGGGACTTGCTGCTAGTTGAGTTTAAATTTCTACCGTTATTACCCAAGTAGCCATAATAAAGTCAGCTGGTAACCTTAATACACTTTATAAACTAGTATAAACAACATAACACATTTTGATCGCCAAAACAGGTTTCGGTTTCCATAATGTCTATCATTGGACTGAGTAACCTTGCCCAAGTTGAGTTTAGTTACGAGTGACCACACTTGTTACTTACGTAAGATTGGATTTATAAAACTTAGGACAGTCAGAGAAACAAAATATAAAAAAATGTTAAGTGACATTGCAGTCTAAGATGAAGTGCGCTTGCCTAAAAGAAACCGGTTTACTCTCACCTTGAAGACAGTAAGGTTGTAGTTCAGTGGGAACAGGGATTCCGGCAAGGAGTTCCACAGTTTGGCCGTCCGTACTATAAACGTGGTAGTGTTTTTAAAAATCTGTATTATAATTATTATTGATAATTTGTTTGTTCCAACTGTTAAGCAAAGGCTTCCTTATTCTATTTTCATGTACAATACTGTATGAAAGGAAAATAAATAATATGCATTTTGTTCGATATATGAACATTCAGATAATGGGAGCTTAGTGGACTGTATAAAAAAATGACAATGCAGTGGTGATGCACCGATCCAAACAAGAACACAGATAAGAGGAGGCCAATATATCTACCACTTACCTTCAATGCTTCTAATGCCGTTCCAGGACAGGGCTGGTCGGATGAGAGTTCTCCTGGGTAAGGTGGGATTTTATCGGATGTCAACACAACACACACGCACTGGGTTGTAAAATAGTGCACGGCAGCTATTTGCAGAGCTCATGGAGCTAAAGAAACGTCTTTTTAGTGATTTTGAAGAAGATGCGACCTACGGAGGCACTTCTCGTCGATCCACTCGGTCTTTTTCCGCTCTCATCCAGAGTCGAGGGTAGAACAAAAAAAGACATCTCGGGCAGTGGCAAATATATATAATAATAGTGTTGTACCACCATCAAATCTTATGCAATGTAAGGATCGCACACATTTTATTTTATGAAGCATGCACTACGTTTGGCTAACAAACCAACCTTAGGTTGAAAAATCTGTCGCAAAGCACCTTACGGCGTATTCCATCCTCCTTTAGAACCTGTTATTTCAGACTAGGCTTACTCCATTTTAAGTAAAAGAATCGCTAACTGGCGTGGTTACGTGCTCTGCTGGCCTAGCTGTACTAAGTAAAAAAGCTTTTAAAATACATAATTCTAGTAGCTCTAGAATTAAGAATTTTAAAACCATTAAAGTTCTTTTGTTTCAATACGACCTCTTTGGCGTAATGGTTACCATGCCGGACTGTCAACCAGAAGGCCCTTGTTCGATTCCCGGCGCGGCCAACGTCTTTGTGATAAACTAAATTTGTTGCCTGTCCGTCTGGGTAAAAAATGTATCGATGTAAAGTATTTGTGCATGTAGTATATCAGTAGTGTTAGCAACCATAATTCAAAATATAAACGGTTTAGTATCGGACTAAATCAGTGTGTGAAAGAAAAACGCCCTTAAAAACTGTATAAGCCTAAAAGGACTTTTCTATCATCGCTTCCACTTGTCTCTAGATTGGAAAGCGGTCAATTGTCAACGAATACCAGGTCAGTTAGTATGAGTGGTACCGTTAGGTGCATTGGGAATGCAGACAAATAGCCAGGAAGCCGTCAGGTGGCTTCAAAGGTTAACCGCTTTGTAACTTGACTCGATTGGTATAAATTCATGCTAGATCTTTTCAAATAAATTCATGCTAGAGATTTTCAAATAAATTCATTCTAGTGCTTTTCAAATAAATTCATGCTAGAGATTTTCAAATAAATTCATGCTAGAGATTTTCAAATAAATTCATGCTAGAGCTTTTCAAATAAATTCATGCTAGAGATTTTCAAATAAATTCTAAGTTATCCTGATTTTCTGCAACTTATAATCGTACATATAAATCACGGTTCTTATACTATTTGTACTTATTTTGTATTTAAAAAATTTTTCTAGACTTATTTACACTCTCTAAAATATAGTAAGTGAGGCATTTTATCATAGAACAACGCTTTCTCTAATATTTTTGATTGTAAAAAACCGACCTTAAACCCACGTATAATCCAACAATACTGCAATAAATTTTAATATTTTACTGTTGAAATATGCGTGCCCAATCCGTCTTGTCATAAAACTTTACAAATATAGGGAAAGTTGTTTATTTTTTATTTTCAACTTAAAATAGGCATGATGGTATTTTATAGGTATCCACTAGAAAACAATATCCAACAAGCGTCACGGCCCGAGTTGCATAGCATTTGAACAGCGTTTTATGGGAATTTACTTTATTCTGTTTATACTAGCTGTTATTGTAATGGCACCAGAAATGTTTAATCTGTGAATATTTTATAGTATTATATATTATGATATATGGTTAGAAAATCATAGATTATATAATACTAGCTGACCCGGCAAACGTTGTTTTGCCTTATCACTTAAAGGTATGGAATAGGAAAATAGATAGTAGCCGATTCTCAGACCTACTGAATACGCATACAGAAATTTGGTTAAAATCTGTCAAGCCGTTTCGGAGGAGTACGGTAACTAACGTTGTTACATGGAAATTTTATATATTAGACTAGCAGCCCGCCCCGGCTTCGCACGGGCTAGTGTTACACTATTGGATTTTTAGTATCTCTCTAATATTTTTGGAAACAAAATATAGTTTATGGCACTCGGGAATAATGTAGCTCTCCAACTGTGAATTATTTTTTGAAATCGGTCCAGTAGTTTCGGAGCCTATTCGCGTCAAACAAACAAACAATTAAACTTTCCTCTTTATAATAAAAAATAAATTGTATTAGATGGATATAACTGTACTTTAAATCTGACATTATTTAAAATTTGACATTGCAGTAATTTAAGCTTTGACATGATATATGTAAATAGTAGTAATTAGTTCAGACATGACACGATTCATAATAAAACATCTTCTTGACATTTTACATAAATTACATTCAGTGACAAAAAATAGTATTTTCATATTAATTTTATTTTTATTATGTAATTTTATTATTAATCTTTATTATTATGATTTAGTTCTTAAAAATAATATATTCTTAATAAAATGTTATTTGTAAGTGACGTGCCGTGTATGACATAAGTAGTCATAAGGTTAAAATGATTTGATTTTGATAATATTGGTATTATGATTATGATTGACTTAAAGAGAGCCTGTTACTTTGTTCTATACAAAATTTATAATAGAATATGCTTATTCAACAAGTTGCCACATACTATTATTAATCTGCCATTTATTGACTTCAAAAGATGTACTAAATAGTTTTTTAAGGTAAATGCATTTTACTTGATGACTTTATGAGATTGCCTCTTGCAGAGTCTTCATTTGTTTATAGAAATCAATCATGTTTATAGTATTTATTTAGAATTAATTGTAGTAGTTTTTAAGGATAATTTATATGTATATTTTGACGTGCCTATTGTTACGTAATGTGATACATAAATAGTCTCTACTAGAATTTAATATATATATAATTTAATATTGTAATGTAAAATAAATATTGAAAGCTATTAATAATAATAGCATCATAAATTAGCAAATAATATAATAATTGTTTATATGAACAATAATAATGTCATATGTATAATTCTCTGTAATGTTTGTGAGTAATAGTAATAAAGGCTATTTTCATTTCATTTTCATTTTCATTGTTACGAAATGTGATAAGGTTAATAAATATCTATGATTTCTATGATTTCTACACTTTTTCCAAGAAAACCGCCCAAGGGAAATCTGACTAAAAAGAATGCTGACGTCGGATGTCATAAAATTAAAAATGCATAACTATTCGAACGGATGCTTTCGCGAGTGAAAGTGGACTCGACCGATGTCAAGTCGATAAATTAACGACGAATCCGGTCACAGATATTTTCGACTGTTGACAGTGTTATGATGTTGGTCTACAATATTTGGAGTTCCGCACTCTATTGGTACTGACTAAACTAAAACCGTTGGAGCGTGAAGGAGTAACATAGATTAAATTTATTTGCATATCTCACGGGAACTAAAATTGTTTTCGGGGTAAAAAGTAGCCTACGTGTTAGTGTAATCCAAGGTCTAATGTTTACAAATGTTTACTTTTAGTGTTTATGTGTTATTTTTTAAAAATGTAGCGCTCTAGAGACTATGTGTTATCTGTTAGTTATGCTATATTTTAAGGAATTCATGAATTTGAATTTAATATCTTCATATCAAACTTCATAGGTTCAGCCGTTTGAGCATTAAGAAGTTACAAACAAACACACTAACACACAAACTTATGCATTTATATTATTAAGTAGTAGGATAGTATATTACAACAATGGTTTTCAGTATATAAAGATTAAAGATTTTATATAAAACGCTTTCAACCAAGATTGTAGTGCAAACACTGTTACTCAATAATCGTTTTGACGACCTCGTTGGCGTAATGGTTACCATGCCGGACTGCCAATCGGAAGGTTTCGGGTTCGATTCCCGGCACGGCCAACATCTTTGTGCTGAATTAAATTTGTTGGCTGTCAGTCTGGGTGTTAAATATGTATCTATATAAAATGTGTATGTATGTATATGTAGTATATCAGTTGTGTTAGCAACCATAATACGAACTAGAAATGGTTCAGTATGGGGTTAACCAGCCGTGTGTGTGTGTGTGTAATCATATAATTATGTAAAAGTTGACAAAACAACACTCTACGGCCTTACGCATTGTTTTTTGGTAAAATTGCGTAAACGCACAAAAACTCGATGCATTTACGGTTGACGTGCCGCGGCCGATGCATGCTACGGACAAGTGTTTGCTTTTCAAGGAGTTTTTTAAAAAGAGGCTAGTTTACAACTGAATTTATTAATTTTGTTTTTGAAAAAAAAAACTACACAATTATTACAAGTTAATTATTGTGTTTTTTTAATTTTTAATCCTTGGACACTGACTTAGGTTTATTTTACTATTTGTAAGGTTTTTTTTAATTAAGTAAAAATAAAAAAATCCTTAATTATGAACTGGGTTATTAGTTAATAATTAAGGATTTTTTATTTTTAATTAAAAAAACCTTACAAATAGTAAAATAAACCTAAGTCAGTGTCCGCGGGTAAGGTGCCTACAGTGCTGGCATTTCCTCGCTGATTTATTAATTCATTTAATATGCATTCTACTAAGTACGTGATTACTATTTAATCTAATGCGGATCGCGCTTACCTACAAATACCGGTTCACTCTTGCTTTAAATACCGCCAGATTATAGTTTTCGGGGAACAAGGCGTTTAATCCTACTAATATAATAAGTGCAAAAGTTTGTGTGTGTATGTTTGTAACTTTTTCACGCTCAAACGGCTGAACCGATTTTGATGAAATAGGTTAGACCTTGGATTAACACATTGGCTACTTTTTATACCGAAAACAATTGTGGTTCCCGTGGGATACGCAAATAACTTTCAAATCTATGTTACTTCTTCACGTTCCAACGGCTGGACCGATTTTTCTGAAATTTACTATGAAGATAGGTTAGATCCTGGATAATTACACAGGCTCATTTTTTATCTTGGATTAACTTCTTCTTGTGTGAAATTCAACTCAAGTGATTCTATAGAAAAACATTATCTAGAAAAAAGTAATACTTTATATAATTCATTTTAATTTTTGTAAGCACGTCATTTAAAAACGACTAAGTACTTACTTATGGTTCAATAATAAAACAGTAGAGCTAATTTTGAAAAAAAAAAAGTAAAAAATACATGTTTTGGAAATCTAACTGTTCTTGACACATAATCACATAACAATTAATTAAATCTAATAACACTGAAAAATAAAAATACACATTAGCCTTATCACGACGGATATTATATGTTTTTTATGTCATGTTTATGTTGCCTCCAGACCATCTTAATTGTATTTTTTTATCTTACCTATATAAACGGCCAGCAGTAAAACGAATCCACACAACCACCGAGACTGCCACATTTTTACAATTTGCAAATCCTTTACACTTTCACCAATAAAAAAAAACACCACTCACTGCATTTAATTAATCCGCATCACTGTTGCACTAAAAAAATCCTGTTTCTCAAAAATTAAATTCCATTGCCATTCGTGTAAAAAGGTTATTTAAAAAGTTTGCATTCGATTTGCCGCCAATATTTTGACAGATAAATATTTCGCGCGCAATAGGCGTGTTCGAAAGTCAAACGCGAACTGGCGTACTGGCCATCGAGACAGGTGCATGGAGGTAACGAAGCGTGGATAAGCTGCCGGATTGAATGGTAAATTAATTACTAGCGTTGCTCTTTAATTTTGTGGCGACTCTAATGGGTCAGCTTACGTTTTACTCGATTATTTTAGACGCACTTACTTTTGTAGCTAATTACAAAAAGTATTTAATCGACTTGAGGAGGTTGGTAGCCAGGCGAACACTAGAAAATGATGTAGGTACCAACATAATATTTCCTTTCCACGGTTTCCTCACTATGTCTTCTTTTACCGATAAATCGAGCTCATTGGCGGGAATCGAACCCACTCTGTGCATCACGTAAGTCGGTCGCACGTCCGACTAAGCTGGTGTCGCATCAAAAGTAAGTATGTATAGATACAATATGAGCCGTAGAAACTTAGCCAAAAAGTCATAGCTGATGGACAAAATAGTTTCGCATCAACCCCTTCCTGTATGTAGGTTTTAATAATTAAAATGTCTATGATCAACTCAGAACTTTATATAATATAAATAAATAAATATAAATATAAACTGTATCAATTTAAACCAGCCAGTATTTTTCAAATGTAACATTCAAATGCAAACTTTAATTAATTATTAGTCAGGGAAACTTAATACGATAAAAAAAAACTTAATACTTGTAGTACTAAGTTTACAGTTTTTATTATTTACTTTTAATTTGGACTTATCATTTCAATGTTTCTTTTATTTCTTGTAATAGGTACTACAATAAAATATCTAAAATAATAAATGCCTTTATTATTGAAAAACCGGTCAAATGGATACTTTCCAGAACTTTCCTTCAGTTTTGAAGATTTGTTTTTATATCGTTTTAATTCGTTTAACTTATTTCAATGTTTCTGTAACGTCTACTTTGTATAGGGTTCGTTAATTTTATTGTACGGAAGACCCAGTTGTTACCTAAATAATAAATATGCTTCTATTTGTGATGTTCGTTACTACGTATACTGATCTTGTGTACAGACTTCAATTATCAATGTATTTACAGGTTCATAAACAATGTACATCAGGTTACCTATAAAATGAGCAAAGGAATAAAACGTTGGTTGGTTTGGTATTGGACGAAAAATAATTATAAAAAAAAACGCGAAACGCGAAGTCTACTGTTCAAAGAACCATTAGTTACTTTGTGGCCATCTAGTAATGACAAAATTAACTACATGACAAACAGATGTTATGAACTAAGTGCATAGCACAATGACACAGTTCAAAAACTTTTATAAAGATGGCGCTACTATGTTATTTACTCAAACCCTCAACAGATGGTGCAAGCTACGCCTTACCATATGACGTTGAAGTTTAATGACAGATGACAGCACGGCTTTTTAAGTATTACACTAGATGGCGATAAATAACAAAATGTGGCCAGTGAAGTCCACAAAGCCAAACAGAAATAATTGTTTTTTTTTTATCTTTTAACAATGCACGACCTAAACATAAATCCAAATAAATAATAATTTAATATAAATCCATTGAAAACTTTGGTAAATCAGCTGATTATTGTTGAAGAATACTAGGTTTGCCTTTACCTATTTGTGATGGAATAGCAGCTAAGTTCAGCGGCCGATGACGCCATCGATAAAATTCTGCAGACGTTAGCCGAAGGTTGTTTGCCAGTTTTTACGTCGTCGTTGGCAGTGAACGGAACGAAGTGTCGTCGTATAGATCGCTCGCTGGCTGGCTGAAAATAGTGAATCAAAGTATGAGTTTTCAAAATATGTTCGAATAAAAAGTGTTTAGTGTGTGATTGTCATCTTGCAAGATGGTTGATGACGTGAAAGATATTACCGAAACCGCTGAAAGTAAAGGTATATGTGCAATTATATTCGAAAATGTGTTGTTCTAGTGTTGAAAATGTGATCCAAGATTTGTCTAACCCTAACCCGTGTCGTGGCCCCCACGTCGGTGAATCGTGCTCGCTTTCCAGAATGTCCGCAGTGTTACCGCTGCCACAACCTGTGTTTTGTTTTTTCAACTATATTTGGATGTCTTTTTCGCGTCTTGGTATGTTCTATTTATAGCAAAACGCTCGCCAGACGCTAATATGTGTCCGAGAATGTGTCCAAAAATGTAAGACAATGTTAGCCGATAGATCTGTCATTTGTCAGATGATCGACGAATTTTCTTATATTACGTATCTATTTACAATTTCTATTGTATTTTAGAGGACAAGTGGCTTAACAATTTTACCTTATGACGTAAATAACACTATTTATTAACCATATGTGTTAGTACATAGTGATTAGTTTGAGTCATGCAGTAGGTATGATGTTAGTCTGACGTATGTGCTAGGTACACAGCATATTTGCATATTATGTGCACTTAGCTTTCTAGCCTGATATCTTATCGGGCCTATCTGCGAATTGCGTGCTAATGCAAGTGGGTTTTAGGAAAAAAATCATCCAATATAACCCTTGTTTAGTAATCTATTGCTGATATGTTGCAGACTGATAAAACTTCTAGGTATGGCACATTACAGCCAGTGAATGTAGATAGGAACCTAAAAGAACTTTCTAGAACTAATAAAGTATACAAATAACAGTGCTAGAATGAAATCATTAAGTTTATGACCATTCGCTAATCAACGGGTTTAAGTTTAATTGATAAACTAAACATAAACATGTGACTGTGTTATACATAATTATATAACTACTTTTATTCACATTTAATATGATAGTCCACAGTACAGCAAAATATCAGGCAATTTATGGTCAAACCTGAGCTGGCTGGCTGGGATCGAACCAAGGGCTGTCTGATAGAAAAGCAGACTTTTCCCACCAAGCCAAACTGGCTTTCATCATACCTATTTAATTTGTATTAATTCCATCATACATTGCATATTTATCATTGAGAATATCCATTCTTACTTGAATCAACTCAGGTCAAGTCAAGTGTGACTATATTTAGCAAACATAGGAAAATAATAAATATATCAATTGATGCACAAGACAATTAAAAATAATATGATTTAAACCTTAGCGCCCAACTTAGATCTCTTTCTAACCACATAATTCTTTTAGCCCTATACTAAACGATTTCTAGTTTGTGAAATGGTTGCTAACACAAATGATATACTTCACATACAATACATAGATACTTTTTATTTATATTGATACTGTGCACCCAGACCAAGAGTCAACAAATTTGGTTCACCACAAAGATGTTGGCCATGCTGGATATTGAACCCGGGACCCTCTGTTTGGCAGTCCGGCATGGTAACCATTATGCCATAACCAGCGAGGTTGTTGTATTATGTCTCTTATGTTAAGTAAAAACCCTGACCAGATGCAAATGACTTCATATCATTAAAAATTCAATGTGGGAGTCAAATATCATACCTATGACCAAATTAGCTGTACAGTTAGTTGATTTATTGAAGTACATATATATCTGTCATATGGCTATTTTCTGGTCTGCCTCATACAGGGACTCGGGGCTCACGAAGAGAGAGATATAGGTCATAATCCACCACTCTGGCCAAGTGCGGGTTGGGGGATGACACACATCTTCGGATATTGTGGTCCTTAAACATGCCTGTTTCCTCACAATGTTTCCTTCACTGTAAAGCAAGTGCAAAAAGTGCACACAACTTGAAAAACAAGTCATTGGTGTAGAGCCGAGATTGAATGAAGGGCCATCTGATTGAAAAGCAGACATTATTACCACGGAGCCACACTCGCTAGGTTATATTACTACAACAAAAAATAATTTTCAGTTCTAATAGTCTTAGTTTTGGGTGTGCATTTGTTCCTGTGATTACTTCTTCCTCCCTTGGTTGGGCTCTAACCTCTAAACTATGCCTCGTTACTGTGAAAAAATACCGCGCAAGTTATTCAAGACTAGGCATGCTTTACATACATGTATGCTATAGTCAGATTGTCCCTAACTAGATAGATAGAAAATTCTTTATTGGACACAATCATGAAATTTAAAAAATAAATAAAAATAGGGCTTACAAATAAGTGTGCGACAATTGGCGGCCTTATTACTTAAAGCGATCTCTTCCAGGCAACCTTTGGATGGAGAGGAGTTTATTTACAAACAACTGAACAAGGACAAAGTGTACAATAAAGAAAATAACTAACTAGTGTGGTTACGCACCATTTATGTCAAATGCCTAGCAGTACTGAGTGAAAAATTGGTCAATTGCAAATCATACTAAAATCCTGTGGCTCTACAACCCTGGGTGGGTCTTGGCCTCCTCTACTAATTTATGCAACTTTGTGCGGTCTTGGGCCATGCTTTTCCATCTATCCAGTTTCCCCAAGACCTTCAGATCTTCAAAGGTTGCTATCCACATTTTACGTAGTCTGATGATGCCTCTATTTCTGCAGTTGGTAATGATTTTCACAACCCTATTGTCCATCCACACTAGATGACCTGCCCATCTTAGATGCTGTGCTTTGTCAAATCTAACTACTGTCTCTTTTTCGATTAGCAGATCAAGTGCAAGTCTATTCAAGTATCTATACTTTCTGCACAAGTGCAAGTACCACCGAAACACAGCCTCAGAGCGGAGATACTATCAGCTTCTTCACTTTTTCTCAGAAATAACAGTCATCATTATATTGAAATTTACTGCATAATTTACTGTAGAATCATGTTGCTCGCTATGTCAATATTTGATCTTCCTCTTCACTAAAATTATAGCAAACAAGATACTAAACTTGTACTGTTTAATTTTACTTTCACATATTGTGTTTATTTTTCTGTGGTTTTCAAATTTAACAAGTCATCTAAATGTTTTAAAGATTGGAACCACTGTTTCCAAAGTCAGTTTGAAAAAAAAAACTCATAATAACTATCCATTTTATACAAAATAGGAAGTCTAATAATATTATTATGTCTTCATGCTTAAACGGCTGAACCAATTTTGATAAAACTTGGTGTGAAGATAGGTTAGGTTAGACTTTGGATTAACACATATTATGTACTACTTTTTATCTTAAAAACAATTGTGGTACCCGTGGGATACGCAAATAACTATAAAATCTATGTTACTTCTTCATGCTCCAATGGCTGGACCATTTTTGATATTACATAGCTTCTTTTTGACCCGGATTATCGCGGTTAACGGCGCTAATACTAATTTGCTAATTAACGAAAGCACTGAAAATAAAGAGTAGTAATGCTACGGTTAGTGGTCTTATGTCCTGTTAACCTTTGGATTGGTTTAATCTATGTTCTAAACCTGTTTGATATCACTAAGTTCTATGCCAAGTCAGAAGACTTTAGATGACTTGAAATCAGAGCAGGGCAAGAAGACTAAACTATAACACATAGAAATAATATTAGTGTGTTGAAACACAGTGTAATTACCACCATAACAAAAACATTCTAATTTTAAATCTAAACGATGAGTCATTACCAAATGGCCTTGAGAGTAATCAACTTGACTGCCCAAATCATTAAATAGACCTACCATATCACACCTAAAGGACTAATCCCACACAAGTACAAAATGTAAGAACTATGCAATATTGAACCTTAATACAACACTCTAAGACGGATAAATCAAAGAAAAAGTGTAGGTGTCAATAGAATTTGACACTTAATGTTAATGATTGCAGATGAAAGAAGTTTTTAAGAAATCCCGCCCACTGTTTTGATTTCAAAACAGTCAATTTTAATGTTTACTTCTAATGACGCCTACATAAAGATTGGAATGCACTTGTGAAACAAGCAGATTAGCAAAATTTGCATTTTTTATTATTATTTGATAGTGTGGTATGGGCATGTGATGCGTAGAGAGGAGATGCATGTTAGTAGGAGATGTATGGAAATGTAAGTGCAAGGAAGAAGGGCAAGAGGCCGGCCAAAGAAGATGTGGATGGAGTGTGTGAATGAGGACATGAGAGTGAAAGGAGTGAGTATAGAGACGACGGTTGATAGAGGAGAGTGGAAGAGGAAAATTTTCTGTGCCGACCCCACCTAGTGGGATAAGGCAAGGAAGAAGAAGATTTGATGAATTAATTTTTACGGTATGAAACCAGACCTTTTATTGAATACAGACCACAAATTAACTCGAGACTATCTAAATCCAAATTGGTTGGTTTGAGTGTTATAAAATTTATACTGGCCTCCCACTAGGGCTGGTGTTACACTATTGTAGTATTAGTTAGTAAGAATCTTAATATTTTTGGTAACAAAATATAGCCCAATTACTCATAAAAAATGTAGCTTTCCAACCATGAAAGATTTTTTCAAATCGGTCCAGTAGTTTCATAGCCTATTTGCGTCAAAGAAACAAATAATCAAACTTTTCCTCTTTATAATCTTCTTATAAATAAAAAAAATAAGAGGATAGAGAGGCCTTTGCCCAGCAGTGGGACGGAACCGGCTAAAAAAAATGTATATAAAATTTCCGTATCAGAGTGTTAGTTACCGTACCCACTCCTCCGAAACGGCTTGACCGATTTTTACAAAATTTTATATGCGTTTTCAGTAGGTCTGAGAATCGGCTACTATTTTTCATACCCCTCAGTGAGGCAAAACAACGTTTGCCGGGTCAGCTAGTATCAGTATAGATTATAAATATACATATACAAACATATGTACCCATGGGTTGAATTAACACTTTAAACTGTAGATTACCGACTGATAGTCTTGTTACAAGTCGTTAATCCAAGGCATTGGCTATCTCAGGCAATTTGGAATCTCTAAACACCAGATCTTGGACTTAGCTCATACAAAGAAGCTATCTTCCACGTTCGCGTCAGACCCCGCTAAAGTTGCAAATAGTTTTATTAATTAGTTTAGTATTCGTTTTTATTTAAGACACCTACATAGACTATTCAGTTTTTCATGTGTGTCGGTAGCCAGACGTGCGTAAGTTTTCAAAGGTCGTTGAACTCAACATGTGGTTGTTTGCGAACTTGTCTCGTATTTTACTTAGGTCTTGAAGACGGTAAGTCATATTGCAAAATAAAACAGAAAAAATATCCTTATCTACACAAGGCGAAGACGGACAAAATCTTGATTTTACAATTTTTCGCAAAAAATCGTTAACGAAAAAAAAAATGAAATATAGCTTAAAAACTTATCAATATGAGAAAAAACTGCTTCAAAAAACTTAATTTTAGATTTTTGAACCAGTTCTATTTCTAATTCATTATTCATGTATGGTACCAAAATAAGTATACTTAGGTAAAAAATATTCTTATAACACAGCCAGTGGTGATTTAGACGGTCTTTAAGCCTATTTTCTAGATTTTTTTACCGTTTATGATTTAGGTATAGGGAAAAAACTGTTTAATATATATATTTTGCCATCGCCTTAAATAATTATTTGAAGATTGACATAATTGCTTGAAAGACTGTTGATACATTATTTAAATTGATTTGACTGCTATTTTATAATGTTCGTTAGTTCTGTTCGTTTTTCTGCCTTATCAGGAAAACTTCAGAATAATCTTGCGTTAACACTTTACCTACATTTCTAACGTTCTTATCTGTAATAGATTTTATTGTTGATGATAAATTGAGAATTGTGAAGTTTTCGCACTGTGCTGTTTTTTTAATCACAAACTACGGGAATAAAATCAAGTTAATAACATTTCTCAGCATGGATAATGTTTTAACAGACTTTTTTCTCTGCGCTTAGCGAACATGCGTTGTTGCGATGTATTTCTGATAATCTTAAAATATATAAATCTCGTGTCACAATGTTTGTCCTTAATGGACTCCTAAACCACTTAACCGATTATAATAAAATTCGCACACCATGTGCAGTTCGATTCAATTTGAGAGATAGGATAGTTTAAATCTCAAATTATAGTCGCAATTTTAATTTATTGCTAATTATTGTCTGTTATTATTTGACAGTCACAATTATCTGTTAACTCCAAATGATTCTAACAGATGTCGATACCTTTCTCCTGGGTTGAGTAAGTAATCAATAGATGGCGCTGCTATGGTAAATCTACGAACGTGTCATATAAGCTACACTATCTATTTTTCATACCCCTAAGTGAGGCAAAACAACGTTTGCCGGGTCAGCTAGTGATTTATAAGAAATACATCGCAAGTAAGAAATACTGTGATTTTTTTTTTTTTTTTTTTTTGTTTTTTTTTTTTTTTTTATCTACCAACTCTTAGACATGAAGACCTGAGTGCTTCGGAGTGATTTGTAGGGAAATTATAGTTTTCTGATCTGTAAGTCTCGCCGCCGAGTGAAATTATAGTTTTCTGATCTGTAAGTCTCGCCGCCGAGTGAAATTCTGGACACCAGAGCTAAACCTATTACTTTAAGACCTCGCTACCTTCGGCGACCTCTTTGGCGTAATGGTTACTATACCGGAATGCCAACCAGAGACCAGGTGAGCAGTTACTGTTCGCCTGGTCTCGCGCCTGGCTCCTATTGTAGGAACCGATGCTTTTTTTACGAGGTGGAAATCTTCTAACATTCCCAACTGTAGAACTGTTTGCAGCCGGGATATGTGGGATTTTTACCCACTAAAACCCTCTCGGTTGCCATCTCTTGTGCTTTCAGGAAAATTCTGGGATCTTATCAGGAATACGCCAAAACTCCTCTACAATTGGACAAAGGAACCGTTGCTTAACTACCCCGCTAAGTACATAAAATTGTTCATCTTTTCTGACTACCATTATCTTACTTACAAACTCCGTCAGGGTCAAGTATCGTATATTTGCGAAGTTCAAACACCTGATCTAAGAATACCACTCTCTAAGCCCGTTCAGGACGACCTTGAAAACTGCAGTACTAGTTTTTACAAGCTATGTATCAGCTATCTAGTTTATTTAGACAACGGCTAGACAGATTTCTAACTCTCTTGTCAGTCGTTTTGATTGATCAATTGGTTAAAAAAGTTGTTATGATGTTCAGACACCTAGGTTTGCCTCGTGGCATTATGCGCGTCGTTTTGGAAACTGTATAAACATACGCTAAATCAATTTTTAATAATTATTATTTTACATAAGTACTGTAATGTTACACCACGGCTTTCCAGTTAAAGATCTCTGTAAACAACCTCTAGACACTACTTTATAGTTATTATCTTTTACTTGTGTCACAAAAAAATGCATTTGGAGATCGTCATAAATAGACTATTTTGACGATAAAGAGTGCCATGATAAGCCAGTCACTGGCATGATGATGCATTAAGCTGGATTAATACATTGCACTGGCATTCTGAGTTCAGGATTACAGAACTAGGCGCATCTCTGAACTGCGCCTGCGCTTGTTACCCCAAAGTTTACCATATTGAGTCTTAGAATCTATTCGCCCAGTAATAGGAAACAATGCCCTTCAAAATGGAATACAGTAGTACTAGCACACTACTGCTTGCAAAATAACTGGCCCGTGCTAATACAGCCATAACCAATTAACCATTTTTTTATCACGTTTAGTAGCGCCTGTAGCTCGGCTAGCTAAAATAATCTGACGCGATAATCGAAGCTAAGCAACGGTCGATGCGGATGGTGTTTGGATGGGTGACCATGCACGCACAAGATTGTCGTTTTTCAAGTGGCATTTTTATCTGGGTGTTACCGTGGGTCTCTCCTAGATGTAAACACAGAACCGAGAACAGTGACGTCTCCTAGTACCGGAGGCCGGGATCCGATTCGGGTCGACGCGCCAACCCAATTAGTTAGTGATAGCTTGAAAGTTAAATTATAAATGATAGGATCCCTCACCTTTGATTTCTAGCCACCTGTTTAGATGTCAGATATGTGGATGGGTATTTGATCTTGACCTTGCCTTGCGAGGGTCAAGGCGTATTTGAAATATTCTATAGTTTAGTGCGCGTTTGAAATATTCTCCATGGTTCTCTTAGTCAAGCTTGTTGTTGTGTCAAGTTCAAATTACATAGAACTGCCCTGTAGCTCTTTTCACGATACTCCTAATTACTTTTTAACACCCTACGCAGAAATGTTGGGGTGGGGGTGTTATAAGTTAAAAATGTGTGTATTTGTATGTGTGTGTGTGTGTGTGTGGCATTGTAGCTTCAGAAATGATGAAAGAAAATTTGATTTAGTTTAAAAAAATAAATGTTTTGAAAAGTTAGTCAACACTGGTATGATGATGTCTGATGAACGTTGTAAGATGAAAATTGAAAATTGCGAATGGCATTTTTTATATTTGTTTATTTGGTTTGCGTATTTTTATGTTATGTTTAAGTTCTTTTAAATTGGTATGTTGTAATAATATTTATCATTAGTGTAACTCGTTTGTACCACACAAATTTGACAATTAAATTGACCACAGCTGCCAGGTGTTAAGATACTCGTTCTACGATGTTACACGCTAACCAAGGAAATACCTATTAACTCTAGATTTGATGACTTCCAGATAGTACTACTCAAAAACTAACTACTTTTTAAGAATTATCGCAGGTAGATCAGGCGTATCTAGTAGATACGTCCATAGCTTAGTCAGACCAAACATTCCGTTATAACACCTACTCATATGAAAATGCCGTATTAGTCAACTTGCTATGTCGAATGACATGTTGATACTTATTAGCTCAATGACTTATTGGAGTGGCTCTTTATTATACTTACTGATGAATCAAATAGTTAGATGCCATTCATATACTTGGTTGCATTGGTTTTAACACTAATATTAATCCTATTTTGCTGCATAAATGATTAAGCTACGATTTGTTAAGTTTTATTGTCATTAATTCGATGAAGAATCGTAAACGTTCCAAAACACGATTCAGTAAAATTTGCTTGATAGTTTTATTTTTAAAAGATAGTTGAGTAATGCTGTGCTTCTGCAATTATCTAATTAAGAAATTAGAACAAATCTTACTTTTGTATGGGTATTATCCAGGATTGTTAAAACGGATACCTAATTGTTCATTTTATATGAAGTTATTTATTGAAAAATATGTATGGCGAGCCTGAATTAGGCGCAATAATATTACGACTCAATTCACCAAAGCACTAAGACAAACGTAACACTGAGACACGACTAACAATTTATACGAGTATCTTTGTGTGGTAAGTAAAAAATTCAAATCAGGAGTAGTACTTTGCAACACTAAACTGACGTTTTTTTTTTCGATAATCGTCATCAACAGTTGTTTTTGTAATACGTGAATAAGAAGTGAGGTGCAAAGTTGTTCGTCACATATGTGTAATATTTCCCATAAGCTTTATTTTAAACTGATATTTATGATTAAGATACGAGTATATTTTCAAATATTTCATTATTATCTGCGCCCCGCAGTGTTACCTTCGTTTATCCGGGATAAAAAATAACCTAAATGTTAATCCAAGGTACGCTTTTACTTGCCTTAGTTTCATGCCAAATTTGATCTTAAACGGTATAAATATCGGATCGTTATCCGGACGCTACATGAAATGATCTTTCGTAGATGAAATGGGCCAATGATGATGATGAAAATATCGAAAAAAAATTGCCGAAAAAAATATCGAATAAAGGCCGTCTTAAGACCACTTACCACTCTAAGAATATTTATATTTATTTTGGTACCAATCAGACAACGATATGAAAACTGGTTCAAAAAAGATTTTCTAACTAGTTTTATTTCTAATTCATTGTCCTTATCTTCGCATTAAGCTGACTGGGCGTGAAAGATAAACAAACAAAGACTTTCGCATTTATAATATTAGTGTGATTACATGGTACAGAAAACAATTTAACAGTTTAATTTACTAGTTATTAATTCTGAAAAGTACTCCAATTAGTTTTAATATCCACCTCACCCCAAAGTTCAGGGTTTGGGTCGTGACCTTGCATTGAATCGATCATTTTCACTGTCTGCATACTGAGGTTAATAAACCTCACTCTCATATATAAAGCTATATAAAGGTGACTCGAGATTATAGGAGTACCTATTAGGTGCGAGGTTTTGTTGTCACCTGAGCTAAGTCATATAATTCTCTATTAGGCATTAGATATATTAATTTTATGGGGCTAATAAACTGTGTTATATCCAAAATAGAAAATCTCATAAAATAATTTATACTGTTGATATTTAATGGTTTTAAGATTATTTTTCACTTGTTAATAGATAGACACAAAATAATAAATAATTTATCTGCCAAAAATATAGATTGAATTCTGTTGAACGGTGAATCAATCTTGACGTAGGTATATCTTATCTTAATATATAAATCTCGTGTCACAATGTTCGTCCTCATGGACTCCTAAACCACTTAACCGATTATAATAAAATTCGCACACTATGTGCAGTTCGATCCAACTTGAGAGATAGGATAGTTTAAATCTCAAATTATAGTCGCAATTTTAATTATTTGCCAGGTCAGCTAGTATTTATATATATTTTAGTACCATTAAAAATTCATGTTTTTAGTGTCTACAAAAGGGGGAAAGTTTGCAGTACAGCAGTTAACTTGATGATTTTGCAAATATTGAGCACAGCTATTAAGTACTGTACTTGTGAATATTAAATTAAATAACAATTGTGATTGCTGAATTATGAGTTCATACTGTGGCGGTACAAATGATGTTCTAAAAGTAAGGTTTACGATGTCTACTATTCGGATATTTTAATTGTAAATTTAAAATATGTTCAGTAATTCTTGGTCCAAATAAATGATTTTACTAATATTTTATTTTTTCCTAGCGACCCGTGGTCCTATATGTCCAACCGTTTGCAATTAAAAAAATATTCGAGATACATTTCTGTATTTAGTTTAAAAATATGAACAATATTTTTTCTCTTTGCTTGTTTGTATAATTGTGTCCTTTTTATATATGTTTTTCTTTTAATTGCATGCCGAAAGGTTAAGAATATGGCGCACTCAAATTGTTATCATTGTTATCTTATTGTATTACCCATGTTCTGCAACAATAAATAAATTTGAATTTGAATATATTTTATGCGTAGACAAACACATAAAAATAAAGCCAATAGAAACTAAAGCCTAACAAAGCCTAGAGAAATCTAGCACAGCTCAACGCTCCCAGTCTCCACCTGATAGACCGAACTTTTTGCGGTAACCTCGAAGCATTTAAAATCTAGCATTACTTTAGACGGCCGATGACAAAAACTCTTATTGTGTTGGACAGGAAAAGTAGACTGAATATGCCGTAACTGATTACTCTACATAGATACATCAGTAACTATGCGATATTTGCTTGGACAAGAAAGAAATTAAAGTTTGAGTTCGAATGCGGCTTCAATTAAATTTCAAATATATGTAATGTGTAAAGTGAAATATGTGAATAAAAGACAAAATTAAATATTTAGTATACTCAAGCTGGGATCTGGAACCCAAATTAAGATAAGCAAAGGATAAATTATAATATTAAAATATAGGTATGGTTCATTTAGTTGGAATCCATGAGTAGGTAATCCACTTCTCAGTGAAACCTTGTGTTCGCGATTTTCATATAATATGACCACTTGGTCAGTTACGATCGAATATCACGCTACACGATGTTATTAACAGGCTTAGTTATTCATCTGATGTTTTTTTCTGTGTTCTATTAAATTTAAATGACGCGGCTTTAATATTTATTGTTTCAAGATTCGCGACAGAACTTTGAGTATTTTATTTAAGATATTGGACACACATTGGCAGTGAATAGCAAAGTTAAGATTTATTTGATTGAGTTAAGATGGCTGATTTGAGGTCTTTCTTTTTGTACGTCCCTGATTATTACACTCGCTCGTGTGGCCCGCGATGGCACACGTTGTTTAGTGTCCCTCATTCTCGCACAGAATATGCTAATACGGCCCCTAAGCGACGCGCTATAACTTCCCTTAACGCTTTATCCGAAATCCAACATATCGATGTCTTCTGTAGTGCCGTCACTTGCATTGTGTGCGCATTCAGGAGTGTAGTTTTTAAGTCTAAAATAGTTAGCGCTTTGGTGTAAAAAGTGGTCTAGTTATTTAGTTGAATAAATGAATCTTAGAGATAATATCGCTTATGTTTGAGTTTTGGTAGACAATATCTTCAAAAAGAGACCAGTGGTTGTCATTACTCAAATCATAAAACATCTTTCATTATGTTAGCCATTGCTTGTGTTTAACCAGTGTCTTAAGTCAGTGTCTGGTTGCCTGGAAGAGAAATGACGGCCTTAGCGGTAAGGCCGCCATTTTCGGCACTAGTTTTTAGTTTTTTTTTTGTTAATTATTTGATGTAATAATAAGTGTGTGAAATAAAGAATTTATCTATCTATCTTAAATAAGATTTTTTTTTTTTAAAGAGGCTACCGGAATACTGTTAGGCGATTTTCAAAAGTTTTTTTTTTTGGTTAAGGGTGGTAAATAGCCAGGCGAGTACTTGGAAATACCCTACCACAATGCTATGGTTCCTTCACGAAGTTTTCCTTCACCGAAAACTCAAGCTCATTGGTAGGGATTGAATCGAAGGCCTTTGGCATGTCAATCAATGACAAGCCTGGCTGAGATGTCATCGCTACAAAACTTGTCCGTCTAATGTTTTCGAATAGATAATGTTACATCTGACTCACCTGCTAAAAGTATTACAGAATACAAGTTCGGAACGCGCGCCAGTCTTGTCTGAACGAATAGAATACATACGTTTAATCGTAACCCAATAAATGGCAAGTGGAATGGCGACATTCCTTTCTTATGACGCTCCAATATTTACCAACTGTACGGCTATTGATTCGGCTGTCCATTGAAATTCGGACGAGCACAGAGCGTAGTCGGCAAAGAGAATAAGCGGTCAAGAGCGAGTCTTACTTGCGCGCGAAGGGTTCTGTACCTATTAAAAGTCATAGACCCACATGTGTTGTACTTATTGTTCCCCATGGTTCTACGACATCATGTATCGATCAGTGAGTTGCGTGCCGGATTACTCGTGCAGGACATTAATTGGGTCACAGCTTGGTTAAGG
Organism: Mellilla xanthometata; assembly: GCA_035578125.1. Taxonomy (NCBI): domain Eukaryota; kingdom Metazoa; phylum Arthropoda; class Insecta; order Lepidoptera; family Geometridae; genus Mellilla; species Mellilla xanthometata. The sequence continues at coordinate 2,792,937 of JAPUBQ010000035.1, forward strand.
GGCTCGGGGTTTGGGAGTGTCTTATCGGGAATGGCTTGAATGTTTCAATAGACTGTGGAGAATGGAAGATTATTTTTATTAAAAGCCTGTCTAATCCCATTGTTGGGCCAAGGCCTTCCTACCTTATTTCCATTTTTTTTTTCAAGATATCTAAATATTAAATAAATATTAGGAAACACACACGTGTGTGAAACACGGCTGGTTAGTCCCATACTGAACCATTTCTAGTTCGTATTATGGTTGCTAACACTACTGATATACTAAATATACATACATACTCATATATAGATACATATTTAACACCCAGACCCACAGCCAACAAATTTAGTTAAGCACAAAGATGACCGGTCCGGGAATCGAACCCGGAACCTTCCAATTGGCAGTCCGGCATGGTAACCCTTACGCCAACGAAGTCGTCAACATACATAGAATTGAAGTATTCAGTATAAACTACCCGTTTTCAAGGCACGAGTGAATCGGTTTCTTCTGGGCAAGCGAGCTCCACCTTAAATCACAATATCGCTTACCATCAAGTGAGTTGTGATCAAACGCAAGCCCTTTTAATGCAAACGCGGCTCGATGTACGTAGCGTCTAAAAAAACCTCAGTAAACATTTTAAATTCAAGATTTTGCCCAAATTTTGTGTTTTTTTTTTACTCTAAATAGGTCAGCGCTTGACAACAAATTCACCTGATGGTAAGTGACATTGAGATCTACGGTGAAGCGCGCTTACCTAGAAGGAACCGGTTCACTCTCGCCTTGAAAATCGCTAGATTATAGACATTGGGGAACAGGGAATTCGGCAAGGAATTCCAAAGTTGGGCGGTTCGGACAAAGGTGTTGCCTAAAATGATACATTCAAGTTATCAGAAACAAGCCTATTGCAAGTCAGTATATCTGCTGCTAGTGAAATCAATAAATATCGTACATTGGTTGCTCTCAGAGAAAATTGAGATCTATCCGTAACTACCCACTCAGCCATTTATGATTTGATACAGTCATTATATACTCGTAAATAGTACAGAGTTAGAGGATTCGTTTGACTTTCCTACCAAGTACTAATAAAAATGTTTAAAGTAAATAATATTATAATAGTTTAAAAAAACTAAAAAACACGCTTATCTGGCCGTTTAAAGTGGTTCAAAATCGCACCCAAAGAAGTCGGTTACAAACAAAAATAAAAAAATTGGAATAATTTTATTAAATTAGTGTATTGTCATCGGTCCTCAATAAATCTACAAAGTTTGAACGAAATCTGGCCGTTTAAAGTGGGTCAAAATCGCGCCCAAAGAAGTCGGTTACAAACAAACATGCAGGTGAAGCTAATAAAAATCGTGTAAAAAAGAAATTAGTTAAAAGAAATCTCACTTCTATTTTAAGGTATGGTATTATCTAGAAACTTGATTTCTTTACTTAATACTAATATTTTATTAACAGTATAAGTTTGATTGTTTGTTTGGCTTGAATAGGCTCCGAAACTACTGGACCTATTTGAAAAATTCTTTCACCGTTAGGAAGCTACATTTTCCCCGAGTAGCATAGGCTAGCTATATTTTGTTACCAAAAATATCCTTACTAAAAATCTAAAAGTGGATCCAATAAAAAAATTGTTGCAAATCCAAGGCAGACTGACTTGAATTTTTTTAGTAGTAACTTCAAATTAAAAATTATATTTCGGTAGTAACTACAAATTTAAAAAAAAAAAAAATATATAGAGAAATACCTACTATGACAACTCAGGTGCTTCGCCCAAATGTGTGACACGGCTGTACTCAATAAAGACTACCAAGATACTAATCGGCCTTTCTTTCGGCGAAATCCAACCAACATCCGTGTACGAATCTCCGTCCATCAAGTAAAGCGTAGATGCGCTTCATAAATAAAAGTACTTTAAAACCGTGAAGAAGAGCGTTACTTTCACTGACATGTCCGCTGCCAATAAAACTCTAGTTTCTTACATTACTTTATGACCAATCGGATGGTCAGATGTAGACCGATTGTAAAGCCGCGTTGACACGATCAGAGCCAGCTCGGACCGAGTGAACTCTGATACCTACTCGAATGCAACTCGGATTGTAGCAACCTCTATTCCGAGCCCACTCGGACGACGGCGTCCGATCTAAGTAGACTCGGACCGCGTTCTACTCATCCGAGCTAGCTCGTTTACGAGTTGGAAAACAAAATGGCGGCTAATAACAACAACTAAGAGTCTTGTGCGAAAAAAAGTGGTGTAGAATCCAAGAGCGTCTTAGCTCCTCTATTAGCAAATCTGCGACAATTCCGATGCCACTTCGTACTAAATTCGTCATTTTTCGATGTTGACTGATAAAAATAATTGGAATAATGACGAAATTAATCCGAGTGAAGTATGATAGATAATATCAACAGCTATCCTAGCTACTCTTACGAGACCACTCGGTCCGAGCTGGCTCTGATCGTGTCGACGCGGCTTTATGGATTGTTTTATTGTATAGTGACTGAGTGGTGCGGTTTTATTCAGTTTGAACTGGGATAAGAGAATGTGTCAACAAGCATCTAACATTGTGTTTCGGCAACCTCCTTTGGAACTAGTTATTCCAGACTAGGCATGCTCATTTGGTTATGCGCTCTGCTGGTCAAATGCCTAGCTGTAAAGAATTAAAAAACTGGAATAGAACGCTTGCTAAATTGTGGAACATTTATTTATTAGCGTTTTCTTTTAACTTATAATGTTTCGTGTATTTTTTTGTCCTATACAGTTTTTTTGTGTGTCTATAAAACTAGCGAAATAATTAGTAACCCAAGATCCAAATGAAGATGTAGGAAATTTTTATATCATATTACTTTTTAATTTTATTCTAATGTCAGCTTTTCAATCTGACCGGTCCTGGTTCGATATTATTATATTTATTTTATCTCCTTTCGGCATGTATCTGACTGTTTCCCTCTCTTTCTCCCCGCAGCGTCGCAAGAAGTACTAGACAGAGCGAGGCTAGCACGCGAGCGACGCGAGGCCGAGCAGCGCAAGCGGCTGGACGAGCTGCGGGCGCACGCGGCCGCGGCGCAGGCGCAGCGCGAGAAGCGCGATGAGGACAGAAGGAAACGACAGGCGGAACAGCGGGCGCGGGACGACGATCGACGCGTTCAGGTGACCACACCACATGTACTAACCGATCACGTTATTATTTTGTTGTTCGTTTGTTTTTTGTTGTTCGTTTGTTTTTTGTTGTTTGTTTCGGGGATCAGTTGTTATTTAGTTGTTTGTGTTGTTGCCTTTTGTTGGGAATGGGGCTTTTCTGTTTTTGTGACTATCACTAATATATTAAAATATTAAAATCAGGTAACCACAACACATAATACACTCACCGATCTCGTTATTATTTTGTTGTTCGTTTGTTTTTTGTTGTTCTTTTGTTTTTGTTTTTGTTTCGGATCGGGGATCAGGTTGTTATTTTGGTTGTTCGTTTGTTTGTGTTGTTGTCTTATGTTGGGAATGGGGTTTTTCTGTTTTTGTGACTATCACTAAATATATTAAGATGTTAAAATCAGGTAACCACATCACATAATACACTAACTTTTGGTTTTTGTTCTTTGTTCGGATTGGGGATCAGGGCTATAAATTTGTTGTTCGTTTGTTTATGTTGTTGTTGTGATGTAATTTTTGGGAATGTGTTTTTTTTTCTGTTTTTGTGACTATCATTAATATATTAAGATGTACGAGTATAAATCAGGTGTGACAACATCAAATAATATACTAACCGGTTCCAGTTATTCTATTGTTTTTGTTATTTTTGTTTTGTTCGATTAAGAGAACACTCGACCACTTTATCAGAGTAATCACTAATAAGACATAGTCGTCGGCGTTGAGGTGACCACAGCTCATGTACTGACCTTTATAGTATTGTTGTTCGTTTCTTGTTGTTATTTAGTTCTTCTATAAGAAATGTTAAGAATAGGTGGACAAAGAAAAAGGAAGCAATTGCTAACAATCTGATCTGCATATGAGATAGGTAACACAAAAAGAAACGTAGACACATCTCGTTACGCTGACCTACGTCATTCGTCCCACGGTGCGGGATAGCCGAAATGCGGCTCGGTGCCAAACTACGTAACGCGCGTTACAATTACACGTGTGGTTTATCACATTATTGGAGAGGTTCCCAAACTTTGCGATGCGGGCGCCGGCGCCCTGGCCACAGAAAGTATAAATGCGGCGATTAGCTCCTTACGTTTTTGTATTTTTTTTTCCTCATACAGCTAGACATTTGACAAGCAGGACGCGTAACCACCTGAGTTAGCGACACTGGCCTTAGTTCGAGTATGTCTAGTCTAAAATAACTGGCTCTCAAAGAAGTTTACGCATGTCACTGTAAGGTGTTTGGCGACAGATTTTCGGCTCTCAAAATCAAATTGAATTTTTTTTTTAAGTCTAATCCGAACCTGGACGAAATATTGTACTTGTATTAAAATCAATACAAAAAAAAACAAGTTGACTTTAGGTACAATAAAATATCGCAATTCAAATCTGAACTACCACCAAGCTTGAGAAATTGAAACTTTATAAACATTTATTGGCACAAAAAAAATCATTTTGGGCCAAGCCGCCAAAATAGGCGTTAGCCTGTATCTTCACAGCTATATTGTGTAGAGCTGGGTACCATCAAAGGATAAATAAAGGCTTATTTTCGACAGTGGAAGAAAAAAAGCGATTGTGGATGAATATGATTTCACGTGAAAAAACCAAACTAAATCAATGAATAAATGAATTATTTATTTGTCTATAAAACTAGTTACATAGGTGGTCTCATAAAATGTCATAAAAGTTAAGTATGTAGTGATTCCTCTAGTTTTTGCCCGTAGAGCTTACAGACATGAACATTACAACATTACAGACCATGTCATGCATCACATGGAACACTGAAAAGATTGGGAACCTCTGCACTATTGCATCGCTAGGCGTTTCATTGCTAAGGAATGTCGAGCATGCTCGTAGCTTTGAGTAGTACTATTTCAGCAGAGAAAGTGTGATATATGATATACTAGCCGATGTACACTAATTCGAAATACAGTGTATATAACAACACTGAAGGGACTGCATTTTATGGCGTTATAGAGAGTGGTCGTTAAATAGAGAATGTATCGTTGTATGGAATATCGACAACTCTTGTACGGAACCCTTCATGCGCGAGCCCAACTCGCACTTGGCCAATTGTATTTTATATTTTCTTCCGTATACGATTTATAGCTAAAAAAACTGTAATATCAAGATTTTGCACTTATCTTCGCCTTTAAAGCCGACATCGCCTAGTGCGATTTCTCACTGCAATATATATTTTATTTTTGACACATTCACACACGGCTGGTTAGCCCCATACTGAACCATTTCTAGCTCGTATTATGGTTGCTAACATATTATATATAAATACATATTTAACACCCAGACCCACAGCCAACAAATTTAGTTAAGCACAAAGATGTTGACCGGGCCGGGAATCGAACCCGGAACCTTCTGATTAGCAGACCGGCATGGTAACCTTTACGCCAACGAGGTCGTCGATATAAGGTGTAATATCTCGATATCCCGTAAATTCCCACTAGATAGATATAACTATCTACGATCTAAATAGAAATACATAATTATAGTTCTTTATTAAAACTATCCTAACCGCTGATCTTGAATGAGAACTTTTTACTGGCGATTGTGTTCTATATTTAACCATCACGCTTCCCATGTGATCTCTAAAGCGATGCTGTTGTCCGTTAAAAAGTTACGACGTGACAAACCGACTCGTTAAATCCACTGTGAGAGATAAGTAAGTGTAAATAAAAAAAAAAATAGACAACTAGCTCCAATTTTTTTTTGTTTTTTTTTCATCCTTGATAGGTTTGCGTTTGACTATAGCCTGATGTTAAGCTGCGCTGCAGCCTACGGTGTGGCACGCTTACCTAGAAGGTACCTATTAACTATACTTTTGAAGGCCCCCGGATGATACCTCTCAGGAAACAGAGACTTAGGTAGTGAGTTCCAAAGCTTCGCAGTTCAATTCTGTGTGGCGTCCATTTTTTTTTTACTTCTTACAGCTAGGCATTCGACCAGCAAGACGCGTAACTATACACGAGGGTGGAGCATGCCCAGTCTGTAATAGCTGGCTTTTCAGCCAGCTATTACAGGCAGTTGTTGCCAGCCAGAAGGCTGCCGGAGCTGTGCTAGCTAATTAGATATATATTTTTCAACTTGAGGCTATGGTTACTAGCCAGGAGGGCTCTTAAAAACGCTCTACCACTACTATGATATGATTTCCACATTTTTTCCGTTACCGAAAGCTCGAGCTCTTTGCCGGGAATCGAACTCACGGCCAACTGATCATACGGCGGCAAATCTTGGTAAATCCTCAATCACATTGCATCAGCTAATTCCTCCGGCCCCTTTCCATTATCGGACGAGCAGGGAGACGGCTAGGAGGCACCGACCGCTATACAGTTGAAGTTCCAAAAATCCGCACGAAGCGTTTCGCTTCCACATATATTGTGCGGACCATCAAACTGTGGAACTCTTTGCCGGAATCCCTGTTCCCTCTGAACTATAACCTCACTGTCTTCAAGGCGAGAGTGAATCGGTTTCTTCTAGGGAAGCGCGCTCCACCCTAGATCGCTACATCACTAAACATCAGGTGTGCTTCGATCTAGTGCTTGCCTATACATCATAAAAAAAACGGGGTATATACGAATACCTATGTGATATAAACTCACTGTAGTCTCCTAAAACGATACCTAAAATCCTGTCATCACTGCACTCTAATTCTAATTTGAAGTGGGGGTGATGAGACCTGCACTGACATCCCGCTAGGGGCGTATTGTGCATTCCTCCCTTACCAGCCTACCCAAGCCAACCGAGCTCCTTGAAATCACTGGACTCCCAAGTAGGAAGAAATACCTTCAAGCAACAAAGTAACCCGGAGCGAAGATTAGAATAAAGTAATGTACACGATAATATCTACAATGTATAAGGAAGCAGTAAACCTTAGCCGTTCCTAATGAATGGGGAAGTGAAAACTGTTTTGCGATCGCTCGGCATTACTGATTTACACTCGATGCAAAATTGTACAGGGCTCAAGGATTAGATAGATACATCAATAATATAAATAAATATAAATATTGGGACACATTTCACACACGGCTGGCTACACCCATTCATCAACCATTTCTAGTTCGTATTATGTTTGCTACCACACAATACTCTACTAGATATACATACACATTTTATACAGATACATATTTAACACCCAGACCGACAGCCAACAAATTTAGTTCAGCACAAAGATGTTGGCCTTGCCGAGAATCGAACCCGGAACCTTCTGATTGGCAGTCCGGCATGGTGACCATTACGCCAACGAGGTCGTCATTACCATCGTCATACTTACATATTTAAGAACAGTAGCGTCTGTAGCTCTGTTTCTTGCTTTCTGTCTGGATGTTATACGAGTAACTTCGACACTACTCAACGGATTTTAAAGATTTTTACAGATATCCATCTGTATACACAATTAAGAGCGTTGTCAAAACTTGTTTCCGCAAAATCGAGGGCAAAATCCTTTTGTTCACATATATGTACATATTGTCTTAAAACTTATTCAACAAAGTTTTCCTAAACGATTTAAGTATAAGCAATTGTCTATTAATTGTTGTCAATTTGCTTACTGAAATGTAGTTCCGGATCACTTTTGCCTCTTGATTCAAGATTTTTTTGCTCGTTTTGTCAGTGTCGTTTGCCAGATGGCGCATTGCGGGACTGTAATTTTAATAATCTCGTTAGAGCTCGTTGGTGTACGTTTTAAACTTGAATAAATTGTGGTCCGAATAAAATTGAAAAAAAAAATTGTTCGATGGCACAAATTTAAAGCAAAATGTTAAAGAGAATGTGAAAGTTCAAGATAAAAGAGATACGGTCGAATTTGAGAAATTCCTGCTATTTTTGAAAAAGGTTAACGGTTAAACGGCTTTCGTTTCTAAAAAAGGGTGAGGTGAAGTGGAATTTCCTTGTCAAGTACCTATCTTATTCGAACTCTATATTACAGTAGTAATCGAGACAGTCGTCTTACGTCCTTCAGGGCGTGGATATCTCTTAAAAGCACCTTGAGATCTTCGCACCTCACGATATTTACTCCCAGAAGAAACCGTAGCATGATGACAGGGCTACGGTTCTAGTGCTTGCCTGGTTTGTTCATAGTTATTTATTGATAACAAAAGTTACACGTCATACATTTTCAATTAACCTTTCGTATGTTAAATTACATTAGCCCATTTTGTTATATGTTTATCTGATAAAAAAAGTCCAAGTTCCAAGTTTTAGTTTTACCCACACCGGCTCCCGGTATGACAACAGTTGCGGCTAAAATGTGTTTATACCGGGAGCCGGTGTTTCAACATACACGTAGTTAAATTGTTAAATTAACTGTTAGCGCCTGTAGCTCGGCTAGCTAAAGTGATCCGACGCGATCATCGAAGCTAAGCAACGACACGGACAGTATTAAGATGGGTGACCATGCACGACATGACTGTCGTATTTCAAGTGGCATTTTCGTCTGGGCGCTACTGTGAATCAGATGACACGTTAAATTGTAGGTCCCGGTTGTAAGTCTTAGTACATGCAGTTGTAAGCCAAGTCAGAGGCCCTTCGGGCGTTTTGAAAGCTCTCGACAGCAGAGCTTGGCCTCTTAGCTCATACGAAAAAGAAAGAACACTGGTTACCTACCACCTACAAATTGTTACGGGAGCTAAAATTCCACATACAGACACTACACACATAACACCCCATCGCTTGTGAGTTAAGGTTTAAAAAAAACACAACAACACAAGTATAAAAGGGCTAAACAAGCGTACTAAAATGTAAATTGTAAGTACCTATAGTTTTAGTATGTATTTTCCTCTATTTAATTTTAATTTGTACGCTTCACAATAAGTATACTGACTGTGTATCTGAACCATGAACAGTCAGTGTTGGTCCCGTTTCCCATTGCCGTTGGGTACAAGTCGGCAAAGTTAATTAGATCCTCTCGATTAGCAATTAGCATGTAACCGAGTTAGCGTAGCAATAGCTTGGTTCACTGTACCGCTTATTCTGAACTTCGTTTAGATTTTAGTAGAGGTTTGGTTTACTTTTTTAAACCGAAAGCTGACAAGATTTCTGCTGTTAAAAAACTTGTTGTTTATATTTGTTGCATAAATTATATTTGTCATGATCGAGTCATGACAGACTATAATAATAATACCAAGGGGTAGGTATGTATTAAAATGTCTAAAATTAAAATAACTTACGTTAAAAACACAAAAAAACACCTAAAATCAAAATACCTAGTAGACATAAACTTAAAATTCATAAAGTTTATAATGGTTACGTTTTTAAACGTCTAAAATTAAAATACCTCTCGTTAAAACACCCTTGTTTAAAATACCTAAATATGGTCGAAATTTACATACATTTTAGACATTTAATTATATACCAAATGATGTCCGATATTAGTTATGTCTCATATTAAGTTCACTGCTGCGGTCGCGGGAGCAGAACGGACTACCAAAATAGTTTAACGGGATGACGGTGTTTTATTTTTCGCATGTTCGTCATACTAAATATGTTGTTTCGAGATAGTTAACGCTCTTAATTAATACAGAGGTTTATTCTACCCATACTTTATTAGGGTAACACCGCAGGCCCAGTTACTTACGTATTATTACCTACTCCCACAATAGACGCTAACGTATTATTATATCTTGAGATGAAATCTAGAATAATTCCAGACTGGACAACAGATATAAAGCCGATGTTGTGAATTTAATCAAGTGAGGAATGTAAGTACGCCCTTCAAATCTACGACTCGGGCCGGAGTAACCGGCCGCGGCTGCTTCTTACCATACATAGATGGAACTAGGTAATACTAGTATATGATATAGACCTGCTTGTATTTCTAATACATATTTACTGAAAATTAAATTAAAATTGGATTCAATACAAATTAATTATAAGTACAGTTATAATTAATCAATAAATATAAATACGATATAAATCTAAAATACAATATAATTTAGAATTAATATGGGTCCTTAGAATCTGAATTAAATACAGTGTAAACTCTGTATAACGACACTGAAGGGATATACATAAAGTTTACATTGTAAATTTATTTATTTATAAACATAGTTGCATAATTGGCGCCTATCGCATGTGGCGATTTCATCCAGGCAACCTTAGCATGAAAAAGAAGGGAGGTGTACTAAACAAATTATACCAATATTATAATGAGGAAAAATTTAACTGTTTGTTTGAATCGAATAGGCTCCAAAACTACTTTATGTCTTGATATTTATTTTCTCTAAAGTTAACTACTTTATATATTTTATATCTATACACATTTCACACCCAGACCAATAGCCAATAAATTTAGTTGTTTATTTTGGCCGTGCCAGGAATCGAAATCGCTAGTTGGCAGTCCACACACTAAGCTCCCAGACCTCGAAACACCTACCAAAAACACCAATCTGATATATAAAATTTCCATGTCACAATGTTAGTTACCGTACTCCTCCGAAACGGCTTGACCGATTTTTACCTAATTTTATATGCGTATTCAGTAGGTCTGAGAATCGGCTACTATCTATATTTCATACCCCTACGTGATAAGGGTTGTTCACCCTTATACATTTTTTTTATTATTATTGAACGATTTTTTTGTTTATATTTTTTTATAATGTGGCATAAAAAATACATACAACGCTCAATTTTTATTTTTTTATCACCAACCCCTATTTTTTATGGCCATTTTAGTAAATAGGCAAAACAACGTTTGCCGGGTCAGCTAGTTAATTTATAAAACTACTATGCCAATAATAATTGTCTGTAAGCTTAGTTAATGGTCAGTTAAATATTAACTTAGAACAAATAATTAAAAATAAATTATTGTAAACCAAGTGTGAGCTAATGATGAATACTTTGTCAAGTCAAAAACAATATAAAGCGGAATGTCCAAGCGGCAGATGACATCATACGTACAAGGACAGGTTATGTAAAACCAGCCTTATTTGCATACTGCTATTGGAAATAGCTTTTATAAGTAATTTACATAAAAAGCGAGTGTGGCTCGGTGGTAATAACGTCTGCTTTTCAATCAGACGGCCCCTGGTTCGATCCCGGCCCTACACCAATAACTTGTTTTTCAAGTTATGTGTGGATTTGCACTCGCTTTACGGTGAAGGAAAACATCGTAGGGAAACCGGTATGTTTGAGGACAATATCTGAAGACGTGTATCATCCGCCAACCCGTGCCAAGCCAGCGTGGTGAATTATGGTTTTTATCTCTCTCCTCATGAGAGAAGGCCCTGAGTCCCAGCTGTGGGAACTTATAGTGGGCTGCTTATGCTTAGTGATTTACGGTGAACGCACACTTATCTGAGTGGAACGTATCGAACAAAACAATTATATGGTTCCGTACCTAAATGGTAAAAACGGGACCCTATTACTAAGCCTCCGTTGTGTGTTCTATCCGTCTGTCTCCAGGCTGCATCTCAGAATTAAAGTATTTATAGTATATCAGTTGTGTTAGCAACCATAATTCAAACTAGAAATGGTTTAATATGCTAGTTTGTTTTCTAATAATTCAACATAAATCCTAAAAAATCCTATAAACTAAACAAAACATATGTTTTTTTGTCAATGTCAATGCAAATTTGGCTAATTGATTCAGAGAAGTATATATTTATTTGTTTATTATTGTAGAACATGGGTTATAATAACATCGTAAACACTTGAGTGCGCCACATTCTAAAGCCTTTAGGCATGCAAAATATTACATGAAACATATATCTAAAAATATGAACAATTAACTTTACAAATAGAATTAGATGTGTAATCTAATTCAAATACAACACAAATGTACAGAAAAAATACATGATACTTCGCTCACTCCACTCTCGCTGTCAATTGAAGCAAACAAAAAGTAATTTTTACATCTTACGTTACACAATTTTCCTATTTTATTTTTATTCTTCTTCTTCTTCAAGTGCCTCTCCACTACTGGAGGTTGGCCGTCAGCCTACTGAAGTTCGATTTTATCCTCTGCCAAGCGAAATAATTCCTCAGCGCTGGCAATTCCTGTCCACTCCTGTATATTTCGTAGCCACGACTTCTTTCTACGTCCAACGCGCCGTTTTCCTGCGATTTTGCCCATCATTTAGCCATTTTATTTTTGCCGTGTACTAAATCTCGCGTAATCTCTGTACCGCTTCCACCAAAATCATTTAAATTTCAAAATGTCTAAAAAAATAGATCCCTACAACAATGGTAATGTTCTGGCAGTATGACAATGCCCAAATCGCACATCAGATAGCCATAATAGCCAGGTTACCGGGTCACTATTACATAATCGACATTACGGGGCTCTGTACGGAGGTGGAGCAGTACCTAAGTTTGGTCTGTTTTGCTAAGGTGTATGTATTTTTTATTTTTTTTTCACACACGGCTGGTTAACAACATACATACATTTCTAGTTTGTGTTAAGGTAGCTAACACAACTGATATACTACATATACAATATACACATATTTTATACACCCAGACCCACAGCCAACAAACTTAGTTAAGCACAAAGATGTTGGCCGGGCCGGGAATTGAACCCGGAATCTTCTGATTGGCAGTCAGGCATGGTAACCTTTACGCCAACGAGGTCATCATATGTTATTGAGTGTGTGAATTTTCCAAACTAAATTTAAAAGTACCTTAATTAATGATGATGATATTTATATGTACTTATAATGTAATATTATGGTATTTAACATAACTGTCAGTCAACGACAGGTCAACAACGATTGTCAGTTTTATTAATAAAGAAAGGTTCCGTACCATTATTTTAAAGAAATTACATAATATCACGTTGTTTGTAAGGGTCCCTAAATATTCATTTTACCTGCCTTAAATATTAATTTTATTATTTAATTCAAAAATTTATTTACATCTATAATAATTCAGTGAAAATTATAAGCGTACACTCGTAGATATTGATGCAAAATAATACAAAAAAAAACACGTTTATTGTATGAGGACAGCCTCTTAATATTTGTATTTTTAGTGTTGGTAGTTGTGATGGCACGAGAAATACATATTAACTTGATATAATTTCAGCTTTCTAGCAATCGTGGTTTTTGAGATAGGCCTGGTGACAGACAAACTTAGGTCCCGCTTAAACCTTTTAGGTACGGTACCCTAAAAGCAACATTTGCCAGGTCAGCTAGTGCTTAATAGTGATCTTAGTACCCTATTGTACGACGACCTCGTTGGCGCAATGGTTACCATGCCGGACTGCCAATCAGAAAGTTCCAGGTTCAATTCCCGGCGCGACCAACATCTTTGTGCTGAACAAAATTTGTTGGCTGTCGGTCTGGGTGTTAAATATGTATCTATGTATATAAAATATGTATGTATATCAGTTGTGTCAGCAACCATACTACGAACTAGAAATGGATCAGTATGGGGTTAACCAGCCGTGTGTGAAATGTGTCCTAATAATTATATTTTGTATTATTTATATTTATAAGTTCGTATATATGTATCTAGGCCCGTCTTTCAGTAGAAACCCTTCACTGTTTTCCACTGTCCGTCTATCCGCTATTGTGGAGTATGAGGTCATGCGATATGGTCCTTGACGTGCGTAAGCGCAGCCGTGTGCGTATATTATAGGAAGTCGGCTTCTTCACCAACGGATATACTTATCTAAACATTTTGTAGCTCACACCTCACAAATACATACAGGTTAAAATAGTATAATCGCATTTACTTACGTGAGCCATCCGCCAACCCGCACTTGGCCATGATGTTCTTATGAAAGAATACAGTGTGAACTCTATATAACGACAATAAAGGGACTATGCATTTTATGGCGTTATAGAGAGTGGTCGTTAAATGGAGAGTATGTATCATTCAAAATTCAAAAAATTCAAAATAATTTATTGGCACCAAAAAAATACATATTTTTAACATAAAGCTCTAGTTGCCAAAATAGGCGTTAGCCCGTGCCTTGGCAGCTAGTCCTTCCCAAAATAATCCAATAAAATGTCTGATTCAATTAGAATAAAATAATAATAGATATATATTAACATTATTAACTAAGTTGATATTTCATAATAAGACATTAATAATACATAATATGACTGATAAAAGATGTGTTAAATTTTAATTTTAGATTATTACATATTAATTTAATTGAAACATAATTGCTTACATATCATGAATATAATACAAATTTTAAATTTAATTTAAATTAATAATTAATAATTATTTAGTTTAATTAATTATTATTATATAGCTATTTCGATAATTCTTCTTATTAGTAAGTCTTATAATTAAAGTGGTAAAACAGTTTATCTAAAAGTCAAAAAATTTAAATTGAATATAAGTTACATTATTTGCATATGGTATTTATAAATAGTATAATATTGCTCAAGTCAAGTTTAATGAAAATTATACAATACATTTAATTTATTGAGTACGTTTTGTCTAGTCTAAAGCATTGTATGGAATACAAGCTAAACCAACTAAAGCCAATTGATTTCGACGCTTTAGAGAGTTGACAAATCGAGTAACCTTACATGGAGTTTACATTGTACCATTTATTTCGACTATCTTTAAAAGTCAATACATAAATAATAAACAAACTGTGGAACTCCTTGCCGGAATCCCTGTTCCCACTCAACTACAACCTTACTGTCTTCAAGGCGAGAGTGAACCGGTTACTTCTAGGCAAGCGCGCTTCATCTTAGACTGCAATATCACTTAACATCGGGTGAGTTGTGGTCAAGCGCAAGCCTATTAAGCGTAAAAATAATAATAATAAGAAAGAAAAAAATATGCTATTATGCTTCCATAACTCCTTGACTCGGATGATCTTGTCAGTTCATCTTAACCAAGCTACAGGCGCTACAAACGTACTTGTTGTCTTACTCAAACCAAAGCTTAATATTAGCCATATCGCCGTCCCCGGAGAATAAAATGATAACTGCCATTATCTTCATTTTAGTGTTATTCCATTTTTGATATCTGTGGGTGCTGATACATCTACTGAATTTTTTTCGTGATTTTAATACTGTTATTTACGGAAATATAAAATATTACAATGTTATTCGATTATTAGACCCATGCCTAAAGTTACAAGAATATAATTGTATTGTAATATTATCAAAATATTTTTAAACTTATAAGTATGACAAACAGTCATGAAGTTATATTCTCGAAAAAAATATTCGATTACATAATGATAATAGCAGTTATCATTTTATTCTCGTACAAAACCATCCGTGCACTTCGTATAATGTTCTGTTAGTAAAACTATTCGTGGTGCAAACATATTGTCATGCTCTACTTTCACTTAGAAGTGACGGTAATAGTTTGAAATGGCAGCTACAAAATTGGCAGGGATTCCCGCGAAGTGTTATTGTTTATTTACCATACCTTTATTCATCACTTATTCAAATATATGCAATCAAGGACAATAAAACAGAGCTGTCCTCAAAAATAAATCAAAATAAAATATTCTATAATGACAATCAGTCGTCCTCCCCATATTATAGTACTATTAATATACGATGTTGATGAAAAAAATAAACAACACCATCTAATGAAACCATTGGTTCAGATGTAACATCCGATTATACTTCCGATAATATATTTTCAAAACAAACGGTCACTGATAATATGAGCAAGATACTTAATCATCAGGATCTAAGTTAGGAGAAGAAAACAATGAATTTCACAGTCTAGTAGGAATAAAAGACCAACCCGAAAGGGGTTCATGTAGTGCCAGAATTTTTAGACAAAACAAGCATAAAACCTTAAAAGCGTGAAAAGATAACTCATGAGCAGTCAGTACAAGGAATGCCTCGTTCAACTGTTCAGTTGTCTTTCACCTATTATTTGCTCTTGCATCATGATAAGAAACAATATTATTAAAAAGGTTGCACAGTGGTTTCACACCCTCTCATCAAAAGTGCACTTCTGTAATATACGGGGGTTGCACTCAAATCTCGCTTCTGTCCACCACCATCTTGAGACCATACAGACCTCACCTATTGTTTCTTGCGGAGACCCAAATCAGATGTCCGTCCGTCGTGTCGTACCTTTCCTACCCAGGGTACACCCTGGAGCACAACTTCAAACCACTCCGGGCGTGTGCTTATACGCCCGTGACGACATCTGTTTTCGGCGTCTCCGTAAATTTGAAGATCCCAGCTTCACGGTGCTGTGGGTACTGGTGGACACAGGCGTGGAGAAAATTCTCTATGCCTGTGTCTACCGGTCGCACAGCGAAGATTTGGAGACAACTAGGCTCATTGACTACCTCAGCGAGAGGGTGGATAAAGCTCAACAGGAGTGCCCGTCGGCTCAGCTTGTGTTATAAGAGACTTTAATGGCCATCACCAGGAATGGCTGTATCCATACCTAGACACCAACCATGCTGGACAAGAGACTAGGAAACTTTCTCTTACGATAGATCTCACCCAGCTGGTTCAAGGAGCCACACGGGTACCCGACATTGACTCTCATACACCTTATTTCTAAGACCTGCTGACAACTGATCCAGACCGATAATCAGTGGCGATGAAATCGCCACTGGGTCTTTCCGACCACTGTTTGGTGAAGTCTGTATTTGTCTTCTCCCTGCCAGATCCTAGCCCAAGGGCTCTAGGTGGCTGTGGCGATACAAGTCAGCAGACTTGCATGAGATGCGATCTTTCTTTGCATCCTTCTCTTGGCGGCCTATATGCTTCTCTTCTAGCGACCCTAGTGCCTGCGCTGGTGCCGTGACTGATGTGTTGCGTAAGGGCATGGAATGTTTTATTCCTTTTTCTGACGCATCCCATCATCATGCAAGGCTCGCCCATGGTTTGGGCCTGAATGTGGTGAGGCACATAAACATCTAGCGTACCAAGCTTGGGCTGAAACTCGGCAGCGTAAGGCGTCTGATATTCGTGATAAAAAGAGAGCTTTTAATAAGGCTGCCAAGTTCTGCAAGAAGGTTATACAGAAGGCCCGTTTTGACCATATTGGCCGAATAGGGACCAAACTGGTTTCGTACCCGGCGGGTAGTAAAGCGTTCTGGTCCCTAGCCAAAGCCGTTGAGCTAACTTCTGCCGTCCCTCGCTACCGACCCTGCTAACTACAGGCCTATATCTGTAACGTCCGTACTCTGTAAGAGTATGGAACGTGTTCTGAATCGCAGGCTCCTGGCATACCTAGAAGCGAATGACCTCCTCAGTGATCGACAATATGGCTTTTGCCGGAACCGATCCACTGGAGACCTTCTAGTGTATGCCACTCACATCTGGAGTAAAGCCATCGAGAAATTCGGAGAATCTCTAGCTTTTGACAGATCCTCCTACGGTTTGCCCTCTGGTTTCCGTGTGTGGATTCCCGACCTTTTGAGAGAATGATCTATACGGGTGGTCATTGATGGCTGCTCGTCTGATCTAATGGCAATTAATGCCTGTGTAAATTTGTTTGCAGATCACAGCAGAAGTACACCAAATATTTCAGATTTTCTTCCATTTACAATGGATTTCCACAAAGTAACATATGAGTCAATAGGTTATATCAAGCCCTATCCCAAGCCATGTGCTCGAATTGCAAGTGTTATGCACTGAGCCTCTTCTTATAAGCAAGGCTTTGCATGATGATCTCATTAGGCTTTGTTAAGTAGGGTATATAACAAATTAAGCTATCAAGACGCTTACCAAGTGATTTGTGATTTCCAGTCTGATTTTTATTCACTATTATAGAAAATAGCTGATTAGTGTTAACTTGTAATACTCAATAAAAATGACTGCTTATTTTGTTTTGTAAAAACTGTGTCCTTTTTAATATTTTATGTCAAAGCATAACCAAATTCTGAGGCATGATGGTCGAAATTTAATATAATAGTAGGATTTGTGAATACTAACCACACAAAGTTTTATTGAAATAGCTTTTATACAACATAGAGTTAGACAATGATAAGGAGAATAAGACGATATTAATGCATTATCATCTTCAATTGTACCCTAATAAACCACCGAATAAAATGACAAGACAGTGATACAATATCAAACTTTGACTAAAAAGTACCGAGAATAAAATGATAAGTGACATTATACAACTCAAATGATGATTAATTTTGACTAACTTCTTATTTTTTAAATATCTTTATTATGTTATATTATATATGTGTTCCATTGAAGTATTCTGTATGTATAAAAAATTAGCTTTACATAAAGGTAAGAACCATCTGCCTCCGACAAGTACTTTTTGAGATATTCACAAAAACATGTTTTTTGGCTCTCCTGAAAAGTTGCGTTTTTGCAGTTATCATTTTATTCTCCGGGGACGGCGATATGTCAATTGTCATCTCACTTCCTTATACTTATTCTTAAGACGAGACAAAAGATAATTTACCTTTACGACTTGCGAATGTACAGACAGATGGTTTCTAGAGGGAAACGCTTGAGTGGTTTTATGTTGTGATGCGAAATCAGGGTCAATGGGTTGACGAGCGTTTACTAAGGGAAATGTTGTCAGTTCTTCATTTTGCCAAACAATAAAAAATTGAGGCGACGATGAGGACAAAATCTTGAAAGTTTTTTCGCTATTAATCATAAACGGTAAAAAATTGCTTAAAGACTGTCTAAAGAATATGTCTAAAAATACTTATTATGAATTAGGAAGAAAAATGATCTAAAAAATCTAAAATTAACTTTTTTAAGTCTAAATGGCTACGTGTCTCATAGCACAAACAACTAACGCATCGATTATCTATCAGATATCCGAGTATCTATCAGATATCTTTGTTGATATTAGAGCGAACCTCAATCGTCACGCGTCAACGCTTCCAATATCAACCAAAGATCGAACGGAATCCAATGAGATAATAGATAAATACATTTATCAGTAGGATTTACTTACTCTCTGAACCGAGCGACGCGATGGTTAGATTAGGCTTTTTTTAATAGTTAATTTAATAGTAAACGGGTCTAATACTTTGTTTCACAAATCTTGATATTTTTGTCAAAGATTTGGTTGCATGATGGTATGGCATTTTCTAGTGCTTGCCTGGCTATCAACCACCCTCTTCTTCTTCTTTACCATTTCCCACTAGGTGGGGTCGGCACAGCCTGTTTTTCTCTTCCACGCCACTCTATCAGCCGCCATCTCCACATTCACTCCCTTCTCATTCATATCCTCCTTCACACAATTCATCCACGTTTTCTTTGGTCTACCTTTACTTCCGCTACTTCTTACACCGCTTCTTCTGGCTATCAAGCACCCTCAAGTTACTAAATTTGTCGCCAAGCACCTGACTACCTGACATTGTGTTCCAGCAGCCTCCTTTAGAGCCAGTTATTCCAGACTAGGCATGCTCCACTTTAGGCCAGAGGCCTAATTCTTTTGGTGTCATGCCCTGTTTTAAGCTTTACAGTGTAAGAAATATTGTATGCAAACAAATTTACATGTACCAGTAACATGAATAAAAATTGCCATTTTCCTATAATTTATGACCGTACTAAACCATTGTTGTGAAAAACCTTCCCAAAACCTTTGAGCTGTATGTCAGAACGCGTACATTATTACAGGAACTGCGCTAGATTAACTCTGGATGGTTAAATATTAATTTCATTTATAGCATTCTTGATGTTCCTCAAACAAGATGATTACGTCAGTGAGGCGTAGGAATGTTACTCATCATGCATAGCTATAATTCTTCTTCTTCGTATGAGCTAAGTGGCTTTTTCGAGAGTTTTCAAGCCGCCCGAAGGTCTCTGACTTGGTTTAACGACTGCATGTACTAAGATTAAATGCCGGTATATGCAATTTAACGTTCATACGACCCACGGTGGCCTTGAGATGAAAATGCCGCTTTTAAAACGACACTCATGTGCATGGTCACCGATCCAAACAACACCGTTCGCATCGACCGTTGCTTAGCTTCGATGATAGCGTTAGATCACCTGAGCTAGCTGAGCTACAGGCGCTATCATTTATATGAATAGATGATTCATGAAACGTTAAAAGTGATTATGGAATAAAAGCTGTTTAAGGTTTTAATAAATATAAATTAAACTGATCAGCCAAAAGAAATGAAAACATAACTCGTATATTTACTATAGTCATACATGAAATATTTGCTTATACTTTATTTGTTATACTATTCAAAGGTCTCATCAGATATACAGAAGTAAATTTATAAAATGTAACACAAGGAGTGAATAGACGACTAATCCAATGTTCTAATGCCATCATTATGAACATGTCTGTTCATATATTAAGTCATAACCAACAAACTATGAACATTAACTAAACCTCTCAACAAGGGCGACGTTACAGAAAAGACAAAATTTTAACCTACTTTTGATAGATCGATACATTCTTTGTAGAGAACAATTGTCTTTTTCGTCATCACTGTGACAAAAACAATAAGTATCTTATACCGTCTCGGCACTGTTTCTTTATTTTTCTCCTCGCATTTAGCTTGCAATAGAATTGTCCGATCACGAGTTTATAAACAAACACAGTTGCCTTTTATAAATACGACAACTATTCAATAACCTCGGGCGATTTGCAAAACTCTACTGCAAATAAAGATGTGGGACGAGCGGTATGTGAAGATCGAGCGCGCATCCTAAATGCAATTGCATAATTGATGGCTAGAAAGTGTTAGGTACAATCGAGTACGAATTCTTTTTATGAGTTTCGAGTAATATATTAAGAAATCGTGAGAGAACCGATTGTCACGCTAACATTATGAATGCAAAAGTTGGTATTATTGTCTACGATTTTTTTTATTAATGACTCTTAACCTATTGGCTAATGCTATTAAAAAGTTTATATGCGATACTAGTTACCTTAACTTCTGATATAACATTTACAACACACGACAATCCTCGTGATTCTTCCAGTAAAACACTTCTAATACAAAATCTCATATCCTGTCTAATAGAAAAAACAAAACTGTCTGTAAAATGTAGCATCCCACAATTCCATTCGCCCGCAACCATCCGAAACTCCCGAAGCATTCACAGAATTAACGACTTATACGGAAATACTCTCGCAACCGAGCGTAGTGCATCAAAAATATTTAAATTTAACCCAAGCGTCTCGAGGAGGCGCGACAAAAATAACGGAGCCACTTCCTTCAGGACTCACAATGTGGACGAACTTGGGGGTTGACGGTTGACGTGGACAATGTGAAATAAGTGAGTTTGGACGTTTCAGTGCAGGAAGCAGCTAAATAGTGTTCAAGAAAAGAACTGTAGTGAATCTGAAAGAAAATGGATCTGATCAAAACAGTGAGATGGCAGGTGAGGTGAAATTTGTTTGTAAAGTGTGGAGTGATTTAGTCAAATGGCAATGTGATGAAAGATTTGGTGGAGACGGGAACGGAAATTGACATCGTGCCCATTATACAGGAAGTCAGATTCGAATATAATTGAAACTTGTATTAATAGAACGAAGAATTGAGCTTTTGTAAAATAATAAAGTGGGTAAAGTCTTCCACAGCTTAGGTAACAATTGCAAGATAAAAGTACCTAAGAGTCAGAAAATGGTGGCTTTACAAATATGGCATAAACAAAAAACGGGTTTCTGTAAAAAATTTACATTCCAACGGCTAAATTGATGTTGAATATCGTACATTTCTAATCCATTTTATCTGACACTTGGCAAGGAGACATGTTAGGTAGCATAAGCCTCTAAATGCCTATAGATATGACTGAATATTTGACAGAAAGCCATCTAGGATAAAGAAAGCCACTGTCAATGCAATTTATTTAAAAAGCTTTCTAGAGACAATTTTAGTTCACATACCGAAGTTACTGAAGAAGTTGAAAAACGCGAGGCATGGCCTGTCTTTAAACGTGAATAAAATATGTCATCAACAAATTTTTACATATAAATGCCGTGAAACATTCCGCTAGCGTTTTGTTACTTTGTTAACGATCTGAAATATTTTGCTCATGCATATATACATGAATGGCGGTGCTAATTGTTCGCATAACCTTGAAGATATGTCTCCTCGCTGCAAAACAGTGCACAGTATAAACATATGATAAGACGAATTTGGTGCGCGATGTAGAAAGTATTTCAAGGATTTTCAAAGACTTTTGTTGATAATGATTAAATTTATATTCTACTTATCGGTATTGTGGAGGTTGAATATAACTATTACACTGACTTTTGTTATATTCGGTATTTATATGTATCGAGTGGCTAGTGTGATAGATGTGTTGTGTGACGCGAATGGATAAAATTAGGAATGAGTATGTGGGAAACCTGAAAGTAGCACCTATTACTGACAAACTAATGAGTAAGTAATAGACTGTCGTGGTATGGTCATATTATGCGACGTGAGGAAGACCATATCACGAGGAAAACAATGAGTATGAGTGTGGATGGACAGATAGGAATGGGGCGGCCTAAGAAAGTATGGATGGATTGTGTGAATGACGATATGACCAGGAGGGGAGTGAATACAGAGATGACGAATGACAGAGATGTATGGAAGAAGCGTACATACTGTACCGACCCCACATGAAGTGGAATAAGGTAAAGAAGAAGAAGAGTGACTAGTTTGGCTAGCAGTGAGATCGATCCCTGTTTTGGTAAAGGATGTTTTCCGGCCTATATCTCTCTCCTCGTCAGAGAAGGCCCTTAATCCCAACAGTTGGAACGTATAGTGGTAGGTCATGCTTCATGCTTATGCAAATATTATGTAACTAATGCTCATTTCATTATTATTAGAATCTTAATGTTCATAAATATATGTTAGTACCTAAAACTTATTCACATTTCATACTGTTAATAGATTCTCTAGTATTCGTTTTCCATATACAAGTCGCGTTCCGTTTAAGAATGTTCCACACGACAACAGGAAGTACTCTACATTTGGATCGAAGCTGTTTGTATTTCAAATGCGTTTTGAAAGTGATAAAACATTAATTCCTCAAAGCTTTCCGATGGCTGAAACGGTTTAAGTCGGTGTTGTACCGAGTACGCGTCAAAACTTTTTTTTTTAATACTAGGACACATTTCACACACGGCTGGTTAACCCCATACTGAACCATTTCTAGCTCGTATTATGGCTGCTAACACAACTGTATATACTACATATACATACATACATATTTTATATAGATACATATAGATATAACACCAAGACCGACAGCCAACAAATTTAGTTCAGACCAAAGATGTTGGCCGTGCCGGGAATCGAACCCGGAACCTTCTGATTGGCAGCCCAGCATGGTAACCATGACGCCAACGAGGTCAGTTTTGAGCGAAACGCCTGAAATGCGGTAGTAGATTTTTCACTAAATGAATTTATATTAAGTGAACAAGATTGAAATGGTGAGCTCTAACGTTTCTAGAGTCAATTCTTACCTAGAAAAAAATATACATTTGTTTTATATTTTTAGCTTTCAGAAGCATACCAATTTTAATTTTTGAAACGGCTTTTTTTCGTAATATTAAGCTATCGAGTAAATTTGAAGTACTCTGTCATGGCGTAAACATGGAAAATAAAATTTATAAAACAAATATTGACGACAAAAACTTTAGATTAGAAAACTTGTCGCTCAGATCACCTTAGCTAGCCGAGCACCGGTGATACTAAACTTCACATTTAATTTCTATTCAATACTCTCTATAGTCAAACTATTGTCTTACTACAATGTTTCGTTAGTGGAGCCAAATTAATACGCACACATTCGTCCAGTCTCGATTCTAAACTGTACACTATTACCGCATTGCAGTTTCCACTCCACTGCTATAATTAACGTACAACTTGGTTTGAATAGGCTTTACACTTCCCCTAAAGCGGCGAAAATTAAAAAGGCTGAGGAAAATTTATTTTTCACCAGTAAAGGGGTAAAAGGTTTTTCATTTGTTTTTCACCAGTTTTAAAAAGAGATTCAGCGCATATAGTTGTTTGGTTAATTGTTTTTTATTATATCTTGAGAGCTAAAACAAGCTGTTTGAAATTAACATTGGATTGAATAGTTCTATAACAAATTATTCTAATGTCTTGTAATAATATAAATACGTGTAATAATATATTGACAACAACGTTGGCATATTGGTAGTCATGCCGGACTGCCAACTAGAAGGTCCCGGGTTCGATTTCCAGCACGGTCAACCGCTTTGTGATGAACTAAATTTGTTGGCTGTCGGTCTGGGTGTATGTATCGATATAAATTATGTATTTGTAATTATATCAGTAGTGTTACCAAGCATAACACGAACTAGAAATGGTTTAGTTTCGGGCTAACCAGCCGTGTGTGAAATGGGTAAAAAAAATCTTTCATCTACTAGGAAGTACGCAAAAACGTGACACGCTTTTCTAGTAAAAAGTTCCTGTTCATATAAGGGCACTTAAAAAGTATCAATTTGCGGTGATACCCAGGGCACCAAGTGTTTAGGAGAAGTTTGGATATAATTGTAAGAAGTAGCGGAAGTAGAGGTCTACCAAAGAAGATGGGGATGAATTGCGTGAAGGAGGATATTAATAAGAAGGTGTTAAGATGACGGCTGATAAAGTGGCGTCGAAAAACTGGCTGTGCCGACCCCACCTAGTGGGAAAAGGTGAGCCAGCTTCAGGCGTTGGAGTCAATTGAACGGCGTGCAAAGCGACTCATAGGCAATGACAATCTTTGCAAAGCAAAGTTGCAGATCCTAGAGCACCGCCGCATTGTTGCCAGTTTGTCGGTATTCTATCGGTTGCATTCCGGCGAGTGTGCGACTGCATTACATGATGTGATTCCCCCCGCCCCTTCCACTATCGGACGAGCAGGGAAACGCCAAGGCGGCATCGGTTTACGGTTGAGGTGCCCAAGGCACGCACTAAGCGTTTTGACTCCACCTTTGTTGTCCGAATCGCCAAACTTTGGAATTCCTAGCCGAATTCCCTGTTCCCCAATGACTACAATCTAGCGATTTTCAAGGCGAGAGTGAAGCGGTTCCTTCTAGGTAAGCGCGATCCACCGTAGACCTAAATTATAACTTACCGACAGGTGAATTGTGGTCAAGCGCTGACCTATTCAGAGTAAAAAAAAGATAAAGAAGAAGAAAGATCCAGGGAAACAAATAAAACGTATTTTTATGTAGAGCTGTGTTATTATGTCACTAATACGCGAGCACGTGGGAACCGGTGTATAATGCCGGCTGCCATGCCACTGACACACTTGGCACATTATCTGTGTTGGTGCGAATAGCTCTGTCTGAGTTGTTCGCTCTTACATCAGGAAATACCTCCGGGAGACGTGGAGAGGCATGTGTGGGCTGAATATTGATAACAATATGTTTCAGGAGTAACCTATTGACTCAGGCGTTACTTTGCGGAAATCCATTGTAAATAGAAGACAAAATTAAATATTTAGTGTACTTCCGCTGTGATCCGAAATCCAAATTAAGACAAGTAAAGGAAAAAATAACTAAGATTAATTAACTAAGATCGAGAGTCGAGAAGACAAGTCGAGAGTAACTCTCGACTTGTCGTTCGAAGAGTCAGCATCTCTTGATGATGCCTTGTGGTTAGGCGAAACACGTGTAGAGTTAAGAATTTCCGAATTGTGATAGGTAACGTTAATCTTAGTTAATTAATCTTCGTTAATTTTTCCTTTACTTGTCTTAATTTGGAATTCGGATCACAGCGGAAGTACACTAAATATTTAATTTTGTCTTCTAATACGTTTCAGGAGCTTCGTTGATGTGTGAATCTGAGATGGGCTACAAAATGATATTCGATATCTAAAAATAATATATATCTCCATTTTTTACTTTGTTTATATTTGTATTAAAACATAAATACAACAATACTTAACTTAAAGCTTAACCTTAATACCTCCTTGTTCTTCTCCTTCGTATGAACTAAGTGGCCAAGCTCTGGGGTTTCGAGAGTTATCAAGCCTCCCGAAAGCCTCTGACTTGGTTTAACGACTGCTTGTACTAAGACTAACAGTCGGGACCTACAATTTCACGTGTCATCCGATCCACGGTAGCGTCCGGACGAAAATGCCACTTGAAAAACGACAGTCTTGTGCATGGTCACCCATCCAAACACCGTCCGCATCGACCGTTGCTTAGCTTCGATGATCGCGTCCGATCACTTAGCTAGCCGAGCTACAGGCGCTACGTGATTTAAAGTCGCTTATTGTAATTTATGTCTAATTCTAAATTAATATATGCGCATACTATCTGTGTCCAGCAGTGCGTTAATTCAGAGACATAGCTATTTTCAAACCAAATTTCATCAAAATCGATCTAGCCGGTTGAGCGCAAAGAATAAACAAACACATTTTAACACTTACATACTAACTTTAGCCTTTATAATATTAGTGGATAGGATAGGATTAAAGGTATTTGTTATCATTGTCTTGTGTCTATAATGGTAAATGATCTATATTTTTTTTTACGTAGAACATTTCGGTTTTGGGATTAATCCTAGTACACAAATATGTAAGTGAGCAAAACGTCAATTACTGCCAAAAAACAAGCTCGATGTCTGTTCATACCTAATTAGACCCTCCCACAGTTAATGTAATCTGATGATCTTCAAAACTATTATGGCAAATGACGACTTTGGCCGTGTCACGATATGTTTTTGCCAAAGCAAAGTATGGCGTATTGGAATCAAAATAAGATTCGTATTATTTTTCTCTATTTGCTCCTTTTTCTCTCAGCTGGTATATATTGGTGGCGATTCAGCGGCACACACGACTAAACTAAATTTAAAGTAGCTCTGTCTCTTTTCGTCATAAATGACCAAAAAGAGATGGTACGATCTAAACCATAGACAAAACATCTATAATCACGTAAAATACGTCAGATTTAGAGATGATATAATTGGGTGCGCTCTAAAATCGCTTACATTTTTCATATTTGACGTGATTTTAGTTGTTTTGGGCGTGGTTCAGAACGTGCCGTCTCTTTCTGGCCACCTAAGATGAAAAGAGACGGGGCTTTTTTAAATTTAGTTTAGTCGCGTGTGCCGCTGAATCGCCACCATTATCAAGAGCTGCGCCCTGCGGTGTTACCCGCGTTAATCCGGATAGAAACAAATTAACCCGAGATAAAAATTAGCACATGTGTATCCAAGGTCTAATCTAACTTCACATATATTCTCTTATATTGTCTAGCTATTTGAGTGTGAACGAGTAATAGATTTTGAAATTATTTGCGCATCCCAAGAGAATCAATAATGTTTTTCGGGATAAAAAGTAGCCTATGTGTTAATCCAAAGTCTAACCTATTTCCATACCAAACTTTATCAAAGTCGGTTTAGCCGTTTGAGCTTGAAGACGTGACAAACACACACACACACACACACGCTTACACATACATACACACAAACTTTCGCATTTCTTATATTATTAAGATGCTGTGATATTTGCTCTTGACATTGGCCGTTTAAATGTGTGTTGTAAATGGCAAAGGGAAAATATTGTGTAGTTTACTATGTATATTATTAGTAATGGTCT
The DNA here is from genome assembly GCA_035578125.1 of Mellilla xanthometata. Lineage (NCBI taxonomy): Eukaryota > Metazoa > Arthropoda > Insecta > Lepidoptera > Geometridae > Mellilla > Mellilla xanthometata. Next base: position 2,820,453 of record JAPUBQ010000035.1, read on the forward strand.
GAATTTTGTTTCCTTCCTGGTTTAAAAGTTTTGACCTCAAAATTACCACTTTGCAGGAAAAATCCTTTTTTTTAATGATGAATAGGCTTTACGTTTGAGTCTAAGAAGTAGTAAGTTTAAGTGTGGTCTAAATTTTAATCAGAGCGCTACCGTCGGTCGGATGACACGTAAAATTGTAGGTCTCACTTGTAAGTCTTAGTACAACCAGTCGTCAAGCCTCGTGGTCGTGACCACTTAGCTCACGAAGAAGAAGCAATTGACGACCTCGTTGGCGTAATGGTTACCATGCCGGACTGCCAATCAGAAGGTTCCGGGTTCCATTCCCGGCACGGCCAACTTCTTTGTGCTTAACTAAATTTGTTGGCTGTGGTTGTTAAATATGTACCCATTTAAAATATATGTGTATCATATGTAGTATATCAGTTGTGTTAGCAACCATAACACAAACTAAAAATGGTTCAGTATGGGGTTAACCAGCCGTGTGTGAAATGTGTCCTAATATAAAAAAAATAGCCATATGACTTTCGCACTAAGCCTTTTGCTGATTCTATAAGTACACTTTCGCACTACTACATTCCCGTGCCCTCGTCCCTAACAATTGACGTCTACCTGCCAATAAATCACGATATTTATCTACCATCGAGTATATAACTCGCGACCGACCGAGCAGAACGAGATATCGCCTTGCGGGTTGGCCTCTGTTCTATCTAAACTTCCTTGTTTGTTTATTATGTTTATATTCTCCTTTGCAGATTTATCTAGAATAGTCTCATTGATTTTCATATTCGATCTGAAATTTGAATGAGGCCTTAATTTTTTATCTGGTTCTTATTTATTTACTGTATGAGGTTTTATATTTATATGCTCTGATGTAATTATGTCTAGAAAAGAGCCTATGGCTCCTTCATAACAGGTTTCATATATTATTCAAATATCCTTTTTAACATGTATTCATGTACAGATTTGTTTATGAAGTTGAACCAATGTTTATAGCTTCGGAATAATTTCAATATTTTTTATCTGCCAGCTCTGGTCTTTTGAATCTTTGCAAGATTACGCATTACATTGTACAGCTACCTATTTTTGTCTGGCAAGGCGTTTAACCAATTAAGTCAGCGACACTTTGGTATAAGGTGGACCATGCTTTTTTTTTCGTGTGGAAATGCATTTACGCATCTCTCGCTACGAGCCTGGGGGAGGCGAGCGGGGTATGTCGGACTCGACGGCCAGAAGGACCGTCACTACCGACTACAACCTCACGGTGTCCCATCTCACGACGTGGGCAGGGATGCAAGACCGCTTCGCGCATTGCCGCTGCTCTCCCCGCCCAGGCCGCTGTCCGCAGTCCGAGCGGACCCACCTCAAGGGGGGTGATGCCCCCCTCTACCGCGCGAGCGATGCTCTGGGACAACCAAAGGCATCGTCTCGGGAGAAAAGGTGGACCATGCCTACTGGCTGGCTCTCAATAAGGCTGTTGGAACACACCGTTAGGTGTGCTTGGTTCCGTCGTGTTTTCTTTCCCCGGAATCTAATCCTTTGAGACGTAAGGCGACCCCTAGCCTGACTGAGCTATAAAAACTTCAGAATGTATTACACTAAGTACTCACAGTTGCAAATGACACATCAGTCTAGACTTATCCGAAAGAAGAGTAGGAGCCGCGTCGTCCGATGCTTTCTACTCTGATGCAACCGCGCCGTGTGAAAGTAACTGAAATAATACTCGTAGCAGCAGCGGTTTTTGTGACTTGCTCACTGCGTCTCGTGCCATGCTACCGTTATTGATTGATCGGTGATACTTGTTAATTGAAACTTATCTGTAATTGACACGATTTAATTTGGTGCAATTTTGTTGTTAGCTCACGTTCTTTGAATGGCTTGTTTCTTGTTTGTGTTTTTTGGTCGTTGAATTTAATGCGGTGGTGGGGTATATGGTATTAATTTGTAATATTTAGAGTTCTGACCATCTTAAGTGATAAACTGATGTTACTAAGCTTAAGTTTATTCATGTACGTTTTAAAGTAAAATGTTCAAAAAGGTTTACAAGTTATCCATAACGTAGGTACTTTGTCACCGACCGTGACACTGATTTAACGACAGATACGAGTATGCCCAAATAGGTTAAATAAGGGAGGAGCCCTTTGATTTGTTTTCGCTCAAAGAAACTGTGCTCATCAGCAATTGTGTACTTTCTTTCCCAAAACTCTGAACTATACCCATGATAAATACGTCACACATCTGTTGTAATTGTAAAAAATATTGTCCATAGATATGTCAAAGCCTAAAGCACGCCCCATTCTTACGTCACTGTCACTCTGACAGTGACATTGACTTCCTTGATTGTGTGCCACAGGCTATACACGATCTGACGGATCCTGTGTTTCAGGTAGAAGAACGCAAGCGCGCGATATGGGAGGCGTCGGTGTCGCGGCGCGAGGCGCTGCTGCAGCGGGAGCGGGACCGGAGCGAGCGCCTCGAGCGACAGCGCGCCGCTCGCTCCGCGCCGCGTCCCGCTTTCGCTTTCGGATCTTCGACGCCGAGGCTGCTCGAGCCGCTTGACTCGGGAGGATTCTTCTGGGCCGCGCGCAGGTACAACAACAACAACTCATTGAGAATTATTAGACTATGTATATTGAATGTTACGAGTAAACGAATGAAAGTATAAGTAGTGAGCGAAAACGAATGATAGTATTTCGAGGCGAATTCGAAAGCGAGCGCGTGGAGCAACAACGCACCGTAAACATCGAATATGTGAGCGAAAATCATAGTGATGGATCCATACGTCTTGATCAGATGACTAAAACGGTTTTCAAAGATGCATTTCTTTGTATGTGGATAACATCCCTATTTGGGAGCCTTACTCGTATGTTCGTTGAGGAAACTCCTCAAGTTAGCTTCTGAAGAGGAAATCAAATGCATCGGTCAGTAACACTTACTGAACAAACTAATGTAACGGGGTATAGTTACGAATGGTAATATTTCGAGTAAGCGAATTCGAAGCGCATTGAGCGACAGCGAAAATCTGAGTGAAGCTACAGAGGTGGTGTGTGAGAGAGATAAGCGTAAGCGCATATGAAGCAAGTGATTTAGAAATGAGATCCCGTAGTATATAGGTATTGATGTATTTGATTTTTATGTGAAATCGCAAAATATTGGGATGAGTTTATACGGGTCTGCACATTGCACAGTGAATATTCTGAGGTCTGCACCACTTTTGCACTTACGGGACATTTATGGTTTTTATGACTTTCTTTTATAGGTCAATGTAATACTTTTTGAGCAAGCGCAAAAAGTTATTTTAATATGCCTTGTTCTGCGTAATTACCATAAATTAGTTTCCCAATTGTTTTAAGTTTTTTTTTCGCTTTGCTTATTATTTTGTTGGGTGAAGGTCCTCTGAAAATGTTATCCAAGAACCCCATGTGAATAATGTTTTTTTTTATTGTTATATTTTTTGTTATTAATTTGTTTTTTCCTTTTTTTACCCCCAGTACCAACCCCATAGATCAGATGAACTTTTTTGAATCACTGTAAGCTGGTTTTGTTTTATTTTCAAATTTTTGTTATGTCCACACTAATTTCTTTGTTGTTTTCTTGTTTGATTTGTTAACTAATATTGTAGTTTTTTGTAGCTGTAGTTATTTAAGTAGCATTGACTAAATGTGATTTTTAATTATATTGTGGTATCTATGATTTTAACTCATGCATGTTTGAATGCCTGTCTGAATGTTTTGTTGCTATATCTATATTTATATGTTTTGCTACCTATCAAAGTTTTCTAACGATCGATGTGGTGGTTTTATCTGTATTATCTTTTCATCTATTTGATAATAGAATGCACGTGCTTCGGAGTGAATATGCTTATTATATTTTGTTAGTGAAAGGTTTTTTAAATGTCCCTAAAACAATATTAGTCCGAAAGCTAGGGAAATTTTTTTGACACATTTTCACACACGGCTGGTTAACCCCATACTGAACCATTTCTAGTTCGTATTATGGTTGTTAACACAGGTACATATATTTACAGATTATCCTTACTGTCTAGTTAAGTAAATAAATACCTATTCTAGAATTTGAAAACAACACTCTTTAACGTGAAAGTGAAAAAAATTAATATGAAATATTTAAGAAAGATAATATTAGAATTGTGTAATACATTGAATTATTCTTGTATCAAGTAGTATTGAATTTACTACATCAAGTATAAAAAAATGTTTTATTTACCGTATTTGATTGAACAATCTAAAGGAAGATTACGTCATTTTGATGATGCAGAATTATCACTAATACCTCACTTAGTATCTGAATTAGGCTATTATGTAGGCGGGATTATAATATTTAAAGACTTAAACTATACCTAAATGCTGTTGACTGTGACAAAAAATCTAAGCTAAATTTGTCGTAACGTCATAAGACTCAGGTTTAGGATTATATTTTTTAAGATCTTACTAGCAAATTTAAAACGTCTCACACACACTTTGATAAGGCTGTTATTTGTAATCGTTAATCGGAATTGATAGATTTTGTGGTAACTTGAAAAGTTGACAGCAGTGCTCAGCCATTAACAATATAAGAAAGAATGACACCGAGATAAATTCCACTAATTTACGAGTAAACATTGTAAACTGTTCACGTAAGGCATCTTGATATTTAAGCGTAGAATACGGTCACACTTACATTATTAATTTGTAAGTGTGACCGTTTTCTACGCGGAAATTTACGAGTATGTACGAAGTTTTTGTGGATTGATCAGCGTTGATTACTCTTTCACCATCTTACGACTGAACTTTTTTTTACACATTTTAGCTAGGTATTTGACCATTAGGGAGCGTAACCATACAATTCAGCGACCATCTGGCTTAAGGTGAAGCATGCTTAGTCTAGAAATACTGGCTCTCAAGAAGGTTGCCGGAACACCCCGCTAAATGTTTGGTGACAGATTTTTCAACTTGATGGTGATTGCTAGCCTAGCAATTACTAGAAAATGCTCCATTTGGATTGAATTGTCATAGAAATAATATAGATTCTGTATTAAACACATAAGCTTGAAATCCCGGATTAAAGGTGAGCGCAGTTAGTCTATCATAAATAAAGGTGCAGAAAGTTTGGCGTCGGCCTTTCGTAATAATTTTCCACGCTCAAGCTATGGAAGAGATATGAATATTTATTCCGCTATTGTTTTATCATGTCTAACTGATAAGATAAACAATCTAATTTCTACTGAAATTATGACAATATATCAGCCGATATTGCTACCAATCGATATGGCTTTAACTTAGGTAATATAATAATAAGATGGTTAGACCCTGTCATAAATAACTAAATAATTTAGCCAAGTCTCGCCTCTTAAAATACCTAAAAGTAATAAATATGTCTTTCATGCAGCAAATTAAAACCAACATTGTATAAAACGCTATGCTAACGTATTGACTTGTAATTAAAAGTCATTGTCAAATGATATGAAATTCGGGATGATATAAGCTATCGAAATGCCATGTTGAGAATTATTGTATGTCTTCCCAGTACATATGATTCATTTAACGATAGCGAATTGCATTTTATCCAGTAGCTAATGCAACTTGCTTAGTTGCACTGGCGGGATAATTGAAATCAATGCAGCGGTGCTAGGACAGTAAAAATCTGCTTCTATAGAGAAGTTTTTCCGCGCGCCGGCTAACCTATTTTCCGGAAAAACTTCTTTCGCATATTTCCAAAAGTCAGTAAAAGAAAAGTTGTTTACCTAGAAGTTAAAAGGCGCTATTCCCCTGTACTGTCCCCAGTACCTTAGTGCTGAGCCGTATATGACAGCATAAGCAGCCCACAATACGTTTCCACTACTGGGACTCGGGTCTTTCTCTCACAAGGAGACAGATTTAGGCCATAATCCACCAAGCTGGCCTATTGCGGGTTGGCGGATATGTTACAGACTGCCCCATTATCAAACCGCGTAACTGAGGCGCTCCAAATACCAATTTATTTTTAAACCCTCAACTCTGACATTCCAAATATTCTAGACTAAAGTCTTGTCCGAGCTAGCTTATTCAGGTCATTCGGAACGACCTACGTCAGTCTCTGTTCATTTGCTTAGTAGTATTTTAATCGTTGACTAGCTGTTCTCTGCGGTGTCAACCCCGTTGAACTAAAGTTTAATCCCATATTAACGGGGTTAAAGTGGTATGGGGGCTAATTTTCTAATTAACCTTCATACAACATATCATACAAATGTGTGTAGCTGTTTCAACGTGAAGAACAAAAATTTTTTTGAAGCGATGGTAGCTCAATTGGGTGTGCAGCCGCCTTACGTCCTGAAGGTGTTTAGGTCGATCCCCGAACTATCTAGTTGTTTTGTCTGTAGTTCAGAACGTGCCGTCTCTTTCTGGCCACCTAAGATGAAAAGAGACGGGGCTTCTTTAAATTTAGTTTAGTCGTGTGTGCCGCTGAATCGCCACCAATGTCCGACTAAAATATGACCGACTATAATATTAATGTTTTAACCTTGACGATCGCCTAGAATCACCATAGCCGTGCTAAAACAATAATATAAAAGTAGCGCCTCTTTCTTTTAACCTTAACAGTAAGCAGTGTGTATTTTACGAGTAAGATAAAAACGTAAACAAAGCATGACTAAGAAATTCCCATAAGCTTAAAAGCTAAAACAGACTGTGATTAAGCAAATTTATTCTGCGAATTTGAGCTATGTAGTCTGATAACATCGCTTCATAATATGGTACATACACAACATGATACATGTATAAGTACATGGGTTGTATTGCTATGAATTTAAAGCTTCAATCGGCAAAATAATGTACATAGTAAAATTTATAGCTCTTAATGCAAGTGGTTAAGGATCATATTAGTATACACTAACTGTGCATAGAGTTGTGACGCATAGTAATTAAAATGCGTGAATTTTCACCGGTATAAGTTGATGTGATAACCTTTAGAAGGTTATGTTATTTTTTTATTTTTAAATATTAGGACACATTTTCACACATGGCTGTTTAGGCCTATATAAACCGTTTCTAGTTTGTACTCGTATTACGGTATACTTCAGATACCAGGCCACTCAGAAAATATTGCGAATAAAAGTTTTTATGAATGAGAGACTGGCCAGCTTAAACCTATTTAAAAAATATGATTATCTTAATATATATAAATCTCGTGTCACAATGTTTGTCCTCAATGGACTCCTAAACCACTTAACCGATTATAATAAATTTCGCACACCATGTGCAGTTCGATCCAATTTGAGAGATAGGATAGTTTAAATTTCAAATTATAGTCGCAATTTTAATTTATTGCTAATTATTGTCTGTTATTATTTGACAGTCACAATTATCTGTTAACTCCAAATGATTCTAACAGATGTCGATACCTTTCGACTGGGTTGAGTAAGTAATCAATAGATGCCGCTGCTATGGTACTACGAACGTATCATATAAGCTAGGTACACTATCTATTTTTCATACCCCTAAGTGAGGTAAAACAACGTTTGCCGGGTCAGCCAGTTTATAAGTAAAAATAGGTACATTCCAATTTCAAAATTTTCCTTCAATTATTCCCAAAAATTAAAAATTTGCTCAAAGGGATACAATTTTCGTGACCGGAAAATGCGCTGTCAGCTTTCGAGCAAGCCGTAAACGAGGTGTCTGCGGCGGACTGGAAAAAGTGTTTCGAAATTTAGTTCAGACGCATGAAACTTTGTATAGATGCTAGGGGAGAGTACTTTGAAAAGATTTAGTAAAAATATATTTGCCCATAGAAAATTTTTTTCGGTTTCGCAAAACTTTCTGAGTGTTCCACGTACTTGTATTATTTAAAGTATTAGATATATAGAAAACTCTACATTGGTCACAAAATACTGGAAACATTTGAAATTAAAAGAAACTCTTAGTATATAGAATAATTTTTTTTCCACTCGCATAGTTTAATCCCCTTTTATCCGTTGTCCTTAAAAATATAGGCGCTTACGATAACCAGCGGCCACGTTTGTGGTTTCCGCTCGGCTTACGTACAGAACATATCAGTATGGATTGTAAAGCTTTTTTGCTTCGATTTTTTTTATATATTGTTTATGGAATTAATATTAATTTCACAAGTAATTGTTACAAAGCGTCTGGCCTTTTTACAGTGCTACTAAGCTTAAATCTCCTGCCAATAATTGTGTAATTTTTTACCACATTTTTATATAATACTAGCTGACCCGGCAAACGTTAATTTGCCTTAAGTACAGTTAAAAGCCCTATAAAGGGGCATGAAAAATAGATAATAGCCGATTCTCAGACCTACTGAATACGCATATAAAATTTGGTAAAAATCGATCAAGTCGTTTCAAAGGAGTACGGTAACTAACATTGTGACATGGAAATTTTATATATAAGATTTTTTTTGTTATTCACGTTACATAATAACTAATACACAAATACATTCGAGAAGGGCCAACGATCTTTTTGTTTGAACGATAATGTACAAATTATTGCGAATTTACAATACTCTTTTTTTACTTGAAAAATCGGTTGCATCTTGCCGTGTGAATACATTGTGCTGTGGGAACCCACAGCCTCCTTGAGAGCCAGACATTCCAGACTGAGCATTCTCCACATTCGCTGACTCGTGTGTTTTTTTTTCACACTTTTCACACACGGTTGGTCAACCCCATACTGAACCATTTCTAGTTCGTGTTATGGTGGCTAACACAACTGATATACTACATATACATACATACATACTTTTTTTTTTAGATATATTTAACAATACATTTAACACCCAGACCCACAGCCAACAAATTTAGTTAAGCACAAAGATGTTGGCAGGGCCGGGAATCGAAGCCGGTACCTTCTGATTGGCAGTCCGGCATGGTAACCTTTACGCCAACGAGGTCGTCGTCGGTTGCGTGACCTGCTTATAAAAAACAGATATTTATTTTACGTGTTATCCAAACAGTATTAAAGTACTCTGTATTTTAGATCAGTTACTATGTACTCGTATTCCACTTTCTATTCCGTAAATATTTCGTAAAAATAAATAATAAGTAGTATGAAGCCCTTACTGTCAATATAATATCTGGGAGAGCTTACGTCATCGTCACCTTCCTTCCGACATTGCAGCCCATTGTCTCGGCCACAAAGGTGATTTGTCAATCGACATTTTTGACAAATCATTATTGCAAGGGGTCGATGACCTCTGGTTTGCAATCTTTGTTTTTTAAATGGACGTACTTATGATATGGCACCTATATGTTTATGGTGGTATATGGGATATTGTGTAGGGTATTTTTTTCATGTGTGTGTTAATTTTGGATACATTTTATCAGCTTTCTAATTTTTATTACTTTTAGTTTAATTTCTAAATTCGCTTTTTTGCACCGGAAATAAATTAATTATTGTCCTCTTTTTATACTTATAACTGCTTATTTTTTGTTATTTATTTACGATAAAACTTTAAGACATTATAATGTGATAAAAGCTTGTGCATGTTTTTTCTTGTATGCTCAGTAGTCAGTAGTCTATTCTTTGCATGTATGCCTGTACATGGTATGCTTAATTAGCCAGTGTAAACTCCATGTAACGTCACTCGATTTAACGACAAACTCTCTAAAGCGTCGAAATCAATTGGCTTTAGTTGGTTTAGCTTGTGTTCCATACAATTATACATTATCTTCATTTAACGACCAATCTCTATAACGCTATAAAATGCACAGTCCCTTCAGTGTCGTTATATAGAGTTTACACTGTATGTGTTAATTTCTGTTATTTAAATTATATTAGTTATGCATGCCATCTATTTAGTTTACCTACTCTATAGTTGGAACGAATTCAGAATAATTGTATGTTGTAAGAGTTGTTAACATGTAGTTTAATATAATTCTTGTGTTGTCATTCTGACAGTTATTTTGCAAATATGATGCAATTGTTTACCGTCAATATAAGCAGTAAGAACCTTTAAAATACAAAAATAATCTGTAGAAGTGAAGTTGGTATGGCGCATGTGTGGCATCGTTAGAAACTAACTATAAGAGTTGGGTTTTGTTCACTAGGTGCGTTCGAAAACTAGTGAACATATTACGAATATTGGCTCAGATTAAAAGACAAAATGAAGAACAGATTTATGAACATAAGTTAGACGGAGGTATTGTAATCAAATCTTAGAGCATATTGAATTGAACATATTGAAATCAAAATTGAATTGGCCAATGTTTTTGTCAGTGGACATACCAATCAGAAGAAATACGGCATAAAATAAAGTTTAAAGTAAGAAAAACATTGAAAAGTGTTTCTTAAGTGAAAACCTCGACTTTAATTTGAAATAGTAGAATATATTATCTAGTCTTATTTTCACTTTATATTTTATTTGTATTAAGTTTGAATGTTCTATGCCAAAAAAACAAACATTGGTCTTTATTCGACTTTGCTATGTTTTCACTAGATTTTGAACGCTACCTTAAAGCACAATATTTTACCAAAGTTTCATTACCTTGTAAAATATCGTGCATTAAACAATAACCCAACTCTAACCCTTATGTCGAAGGCGTTAAGGTTAATATTCTTATTTGTACGTTCCAGGGCGGCATCAACGACAAATGTGATGTTTGCGTCTGCGCCGCTCACGAGGCGCGCCTCTGCGCTACAGCTGGACTCTTCTGACACTGACAACAAAGGTACTAGCTGTCAAAGTCAGTTACTTACATAGAGAAAGTCAATTAAAAGAGATGCCATTAGTTAGTTGCGTTTTCGCCAAAGTAAACAGGGCAAAAAAAAAATACTTATACCTTTTCATACAAACGCAGTTAAAATTAATAAGAAACTGCGCCAAAAAATCCTGTACATAGAGTATTTGTCACTAGTTAGGTATATTGATATATTGATACTCAGTATATTGTACTTAAGGTACGTGCTGTTTTTTTTAAATACTGTCAGCCTTTTTTCAAAAGTAAACAAAACTATGGCACAGTTTTTTGAGCGAAATATTTACTAAGGGCATATTTTTTTTTTACTCTATGGTTACCTACGGCTTATTGTTCGTTTCAAAATCAAATTCCCTTACAGTCATAAAAAGAGTCAAAAGAGTTTCAAGTAATGGATAGAATTTAAACAAAACGATATTAATGTCATTTTGCATAAGTATTTGAATACTGCATTTCCAACTTTTTCACATGAGCTTAAAGGGTGGGACTTAATCAATCATCCAATTTTAATTTTAACAAAAAAAAATATATTTTATTGCACATTTTTTGGGAAAGATACAGCCAATTTACTTGATGACTAAATGTTTATACTCTACTTAACTAAATATTAAACTTTATTTCTTGCATAGAATTGGCAAATTAGGGCTATGAAACACAAAATAAGGTAAACAAACAAATTCTACCATAGTCAAGACTATCGCTGGTGTGCTAATTACAAACGTGATATAACTGGTTGCTTGCTAAATTAAATGTAATTAATTCATCGCGCATCGCGAGTCCTTGGAAGTTTGAAGGTCAGTAAACTAGGTGGCGCGCTGTCCTTGATTTGGTGCCCAGTGTAGGGTGACCACACAGTTAAATGTTCAGAAGATAGATAGATAAACTCTTTATTACAACTCAGATAAAGGACAATTAATATAATAACAGAGAGAAAAACGGAACGGACGGAAGAGTAACTCCATACAATTGCCGCTTAGAATTTGGATCCATCTACGCACACAATTATACTGCTATCCCAACGAAACACACACACACACAAAGCTCGCACGCGATTGATCGGTCGACGCCACGCGGGCGCGCGGGTAGCTGTTTTGCCCCGCCCACCGCGGTATTTTACGCGTGGACAGTGGAACCATTTAATCGGCCAAATTATTATTCTATTTATTCTAGTTCGCTGCGTAGAGGTCATGTACATGAAGAGTCCCTTAGCACTAGATTCGAGATGGTCTTATTTGCATAACAAGCGACAAGGCGTATTTTTTTATGTCGAGACTCACTGAAACCCTTCCAAAATTCGAAATCCCGTACATTTTGCAGATGACAGAACTTAGTTTTGAGTGCATAACAATTAAGATTATCTTGACTGACTTAGAATTCAACTTGTCTAGACTAGACAGAGAACATAGTAGAAGTAGATTGAGATATTTTTTTCACTCAACAATATCGCTTTATTTTATGCAATTATTTGTAAATTTTTATATCCAACTAACTGTCACATTTGACTATGCGTGACATGCAGACACCGAGTTATTGTGAGCATTTACGAGTATATCCTTACATAGCTGCCCGAACTCCCTACCAATACAACCAACAATTGCATATCGGAGTAAGTTTTTTTTTGTCTAATTTTTGTTTCTCGCACTTTATTTCTTTTGTTTTTTTTTATCAAGCGAGGTGAAGGGCAAACAAATATTTAACCCATTAAAAAAACACAGCCTTGTCACCCTAGCTCAGTGTTGTGTGTGGTCACACCATCTGATTCAATCGTTAGTTATTAGCGCACTAGAATTTATACTGTACAGGGCTACTAGCTAGCGATTCTATTCATCGATATCGATAAATATAACAAATTAATGCCGTCATTAAAATTAAAAAAAAAATAACTCGTAAATGGATTTCAACGATAAGCTGCATTTATGGGTTTTTTACTTAAAATTTATTCACTGTATAACATGTATGGTAAACATGATGATATTATTAAAACAAGTACAGTGCGCCATGTTATTGCCTTCGGCATTCAGAATATAATTACAAGGACTAGCTATTAAACTTACGATTTACTATTCATTAAATGCTTAGATTTTACAAAAGATTTATCTTTTATCACATTAACATCATAAAACAACACACAAATAAATAAAATCAAAACAATAAACTTTACAAGTCAAAATGTATAAGAGAAAGTAATCATACTTAAATGTGAATAACTAATTCTAATAACAGTATCAAGTAATTAATTTTAAATAGTCTAAGCCCTGCCCTAATAACTAAACACAGGGAGCACTTTTTATGTTATACATTAATTGTGTTGCTAATCAAAAAAATTTGAATTTGAATTTCAAGCAAGCATTCATTTGACGCAAATCATTAAAAGATCCAAAGATCAAATAACCAAAATCGGTTATCAGTTACTAGAATATTAAAAGTACCAAAATAAACTTACCGGTGACTCCCGCTCCGGATCTTTCCTGGTGCAAAGGATAGCGATTGCCATTCAGCGCGGGAACGCTGCAAGTCTGATGGGCACCTTTGCACCGGGAACTATTAGGGGCGGGTTATTTATTTAGTTTTAATTAATTGTAATAAATTTATATTAATTTTGACTTATTGTAATTTGACATAATATTTATAGTAATATAAAAGTTTGATTGTTAGATAGAGTAAATACTGCTTAAAAAAAAATTGTTGCATGGGACCCCCAAATAAACTTGAATACATATTACAATGCACATACCATTTATATTTCAAAAACCTGAGTAAAAATATGCCTTTTTTTTGCTTTCCACACAACCTTAACTTGCCGTACTGCCTTTACTGTATACGTTCCGAAATAACCCTGAAGTTAAACCAACGTACACAGTTAGCTATACTGAGCAGCCACAGTTTGGCTCGTGGTCATTAGTCAGGTTATTTGCGTACTCAGCCATGGACCTGAACGCTTTCTTTCTATTGATTTTATGAGTGTTAAGTCACTTCTTTAAAGACGTTTGGAAATACAGTGTAAACTCTCTATAAAAACACTGAAGGGACTGTGCAATTTATGATGTTATAGATAGTGGTCGTTTAATAGTGAGAGTGTATCATTGTATGGAATACAAGCTAAACCAACTAAAGCCAATTGATTTCGACGCTTTAGAGAGTTTTTCGTTAAATCGAGTGGCGTTACACAGAGTTTACACTTTGTAATAAAGTTAAAAAGTGTGTTGTGATGTGGTCGTGATGATTATATGTAGCTGTGTTTAAACGCAAACCTATCAATTTTAAAAATAAATACTTAGAATCTTAGCTGCCTTTAATCTTGATTTGATTTTGTTTTTGGACTTTGCAATGAAGTGAAATGTCTGGAATAGTATCTCATGATTGGGTGACAAAATTTATTACGATGTGATATGGTATGAATCAATTAGATTTAGTTAAGAAAATAATAAATATTTACTGTAGTCAACTACGCTAAATCAAAAGATTGATTGATTATTGAGCTTTCTTTAATATTGTTTGAATGCCATGTTACTTATCGTGTTTCTTCTGTATTTTTATAGGCCGAAGAGTCTTAATATTTAAATACGTATTAATGTTTAAATATATATTTTTGCATAGTACTATTTACTAAAAAGATTTTCTGACCCCGAAATAGATACAAAAAAAACTTTTTTTCTAATTTGTTATCTTTGCACCAGTTTGTGATAGATTTGTGCAAATACTATTCTTTAATGAAACATTTTGTCCCATGCTGCTTCTGAAGGAGTGATGTTTACAAGTCTGTGTAAGTATTTAAATATATTATATTTTATTACCAATAATAATGTGTAACAAAAATTGTATTACGTTGTATAACCTATATATATATCCTTTATTGACATGTACCTTCCAAAGCGATAAGTAAATTGGAACAAAACGTTCTTTATTAGTTTGTTTTTAAATCGTCTTATTAATTTCCAAAAAAATAAATCTTTATATATAACCCTTATTGACTTCTACCTTCAAATGCTATACGTAAATTGGAGCAAAACGTTATTCATTTTTTTAAAAAGGCATCTTATTAATTTCCAAAAAAATATTTCCAAATTTCGATCGATAAGGTCAACAACCTCGTTCTTTAAATACTGTATTGCCACTTACCACACGTATCTATTTGCAAATACGTCAGCAAGCGCAAAAACACCTGTTTACACTGAATACGTATTTTATTATAAGTAAATATTTGAATATCCATACATAGTACTGATGAGAAAATGTGCAAATTTATTGCTAGTTTCGTTCTTACCGAGAATACTTGGGTTCATATAATTTCGATTGGAATCCAGGTCTCTGCTTAGTTCGGGGACTAACGTATCAAAGCGCACCTTTCATTGTAAATAAGTAGGCATCGTCATTTTTATTTTAAGTGCTTTGTCCTCTTTTTTCTAGTATTTTAATAATGTATATCAAATTGAAATAAAGCTCTTAAATCTTTACTTTTACCTATATCATATTACCTTATGTGCATAAGCACTTCATTATATTATATAACTAGCTGCGCCCTGCCCGCTGCGCCACCCGCCTTAATCCGGGATAGAAATAATCATATGCGTTAATTAAAGATTTAACCTATCTTTATACCAAACTTTATCAACATCAAAAGTGTAAATAATTAATGAAAATGATATTAGTGGGATAACTAATTAATGTGACGAATGTACGAACTCCGTATCAGTTATCACATTCACTGAACTGAGCCTCGAAAGAATTACACATATGTACGTACATAATCGAAGAAATTATGCATACTAGTACATTATCCCTAGATTTATTACTTCGCTAATTTGAGTTTACATCATTTGTATTTTAAAAATTATAACTAAACCTGATCAAACAACCCACCCCTCACCGTTCGCGCAAAGGTGCCCACAACATTAACCTCAGCATTGCCTCACTGCTTTGTATATTTTTTTTTTTTTATAATTAACACACACATGGCTGGTTGGCCCCATACTGAACCATTTCTAGCTCGTATTATGGTTGCTAACACAACTGATATACTACATATACATACATACATATTATATATAAATACATATTTAACACCCAGACCCACAGCCAACAAGTTTAGTTAAGCACAAAGATGTTGACCGGACCGGGAATCGAACCCGGAACCTTCTGATTAGCAGACCGGCATGGTAACCTTTACGCTAACGAGGTCGTCGATATGTATATTAATGTCCTCACGTGTTGGTGTTCCAGACGAGCCCGACCGCCACCAGATGCCGGCGATGTGGTCGTCGGTAGCGCGACGCCGCACAGACCTCGTGCCGACGTTGCCCGCACCGCGCGCGCCAGGTAGGGCGTACAGCATGACTCGACTCGACCGCCTGCCGCACTCCCCGGCCACACACCACAGCAGGACGCGTAAGGATACACGTTTCACTTATATGCAGGCTTGGGGCTTCTTGTCTCTAACTCTCACCACGCTTTTGGGACGCTTTGCGAGATTGTCGGCAGTTTGGGCCGTTTCTGGCGCTTTGCAAGATTTTGACGACGGTGCGTGTCGTGTTTCTGGCAATTGATGCAAGTTTTGTGGCTTAGGGCGTCTTCTGACGCTGTGTGCAGTTTGAGTTTGAGCTGCTTTCTTGTGCATAAGTACTTGGATTTGATAGAAAGCTGCAAGCCTTAGGGTTTCTTCTATCTATCTCTCATCACGCTTTTGGGACGCTTTGCGAGAATTTCGGCAGATTGGGCCGTTTCTGGCGCTTTGCAAGATTTTGTCGGCGGAAGATTGTTTCTGGTGCTTGATGCAGTTTGAGTGCCTATTGCTTTCTTGTGTAAAAGTACCTACTTGGATTTGATAGGATACTGCAGGCTTGGGGCTTCTTGTCTCTTACTTTCACCGCGCTTTTGGGCCGCTTTGCGAGGTTTTCGGCAGTTTGGGCCGTTTTTGCGTGCGTGCTGTGTTTCTGGCGCTTGTGGCTCAGGACGTCTTCTGACGCTGTGTGCGGTTTGAGTGACTTGACGCTATTGATTTCTTGTATATAAGTATTTTGATTTGATAAGAAGCTACAAACTTTAGTTTTCTTCTCTTTAACCCTCACCACGCTTTTGAGGCGCTTCCTGAGAATTTGTCAGCAGTTTGGGTCGTTTTTGGCGCTTTGCGAGATTTTGTCGGCAGTGCGCGCCGTGTTTCTGGCGCTTGCCGCAAGTTTTGTGGCTTAGGACGTCTTCTGACGATATGTGCTGTTTGGCTGACTTGATGCTACTGCTTTCTTGTGTATACTTTACTTGGATTTGATAGGAAGCTACAAGCTTTAGTTTTCTTCTCTTTAACCCTCACCACGCTTTTGGGGCGCTTTGCAAGATTTTGTCGGCGGTGCGTGCCGAGTTTCTGGCGATTGTCGCAAGTTTTGTGGCTTAGGAGGTCTTATGACGCTGTGTGCAGTTTGAGTGACTTGACGCTTTTGCTTTCTTGTGTACTATGACTAAGATTTGATAGGAAGCTGCAGGCTTTTTGTCTCTAACTCCCACCATGCTTTTGAGGCGGTTTGCGAGAATATGGCAGCAGTTTGGGCCGCGTTTCTGGCGATTGGCGCAAGTTTTGTGGCTTGATAGCTCGTATTGCTGTATGCAGTTTGAGTGACTTGACGCTTTAGCTTTCTTGTGTCTAAATACTATATAGATATGACGTGTTTGAATCTGGTTCTTTGATATTTATTTAGGTTTTGAAGAGTTTTGGGAGTTTCTGGAGCTTGGCGCAAATTTTATGACTTAGATTGTATTCCGATGCTGCGCGCAGTTTTGAAAGATTTAACGGTTTAGCCTTCTTTACTATATAACTACAAGGATTGGATATGACGTGTTAGACTCAGATTCTTTAGTATTTGTTAAAGTTAAATAAGTTTTCTGGCAGTTTCTGGAGCTTGGCGCAAGTTTTGCAGTGGAGTGATTTGACACTTTAGCTTTTTTGAATCTTTATAGCTACTAGGGCTGGTATGATCTGTTTGACGATAGTTCATTTGTACTTATTTGGGTTACATATGTATATATAGAACTGATTGTTTTCTCTGTCGTTTTTGTTGACTGATTGGTCAAGCATATTGTCTTTCTGATAAACTATTTTGACTGCCGTTTAGAAATGAAATTAGGTGCAGTGATTTTTGTATTGTTTGAGCAAATAATCGTGTCAAATAATAAGTCGTAGGTAAATTTCTAGAGGCTTCGATCGTCTAATACTTTGCAGTTTCAGTTGATGTCATTGTGAGCTTGGTTTATGGTATTTGTTTGGTTGGTGGCTTATCCAATCATACATAAATGTACAAGGTGTATATCACGATATAACCTTACATAAGCACTTGATACTTCCTAGTCGTTTAATTATTTATTTTGTATGACAAGGCCCCTTTACAGCTAAGAAATATTGTATTTATTGTAATGACATCTTTTGACGATTCCAATTTGAAGTTTAGTATTATTAGTGAAATGTAATATCTTTGTGACTTATTGGAAAATAAATAACATTCATTCATTCATTCATTAAAACGACTAAGAAGAATGATGTATCAAGTGCTTGAAGTGTAACGTAAAGTGAGCTAATGGCATTTTTAATGGGTTCTTATCCATAGCAACTCTATTTTCTTGTGTTTCTGGGTTCTGTCCTCCATGGGAAACACATTTTATTACATTTTTTCCATCACGTAACATCCAAACAACTATCACTGGCGGTGGTTAAGGTAACACATTTCACCTGTCTTTTAATCTAGCAACACTCTCTGGTGTGGTCATAAATCAACAAACTTCTCGGTGGTAAGTACGAATACTTTTTATAACTATGTCACTATGCTGTTTTTTTTTTCGCTTAAAAGACTTTTCAAGCACTTTACTAACACAATTACATAGTTTAAAACTTCGATAACTCTTGCAACAATATTTTTAAAATACAATCGTTTTTTTTTTTACAAATTGCCGTACAGTTTAATTCTTTTACAAATTAAATTTATGAAAATCTGTCTGACGATTTTGCCTTAACTATTTTCTTGAAATCGCTCTTCTTCTGAAATAGTTAGTCACTTTATACACCAATATATTGTACGATGTATCTTTGCTCACTGTAAAGTAGGTACCTATCTTGATTCCTTATAAGCTAACGTACTACCACAGAATAATAACTTGTACTTCGTACAGAAGCTTCACTTCGCAATGGTTTTCAAAGAAATATAAACTCAATCTGATAAACAATATGATTTAATTTAGCTCGCGGTCCAGTCGAGCTCGTGATCATTTTATTACCTACCAATTTCTTTTCAAAGGAATATGGGCCTTAATTCACTATACTACGGTTCATAATACATTGTACATGGTTATACGTAGTACTAGTTATTATTCTGTGGTATTGAAAGAGCCACATAGATTGGCCCTTTGCGCAGTGGCCGCCGCCCGTAGGTATGTTTTTAACACCTACACGCGGAGTGACACAGGCCTGGTACTACTTAGTATACCACTGCAAGCTTATTGTTGAATAACCTATATATAATATCAAATATATGTATACTAAGCAACACAATTTTATCTTTAAAATTAGGCAACATACTTGGAAAAATACTTGCTTCACTTAAAGGTACACTACCTAAAAATATGTTGACAAACACACTTTAAAAATTAAGACAACACATTGCAAAAAGACCTGCTTCAGTTAATGCAAATATGTACCTTAACTCGCTAACCCCACGGCTTACAATGCAACGTAACTAACTGCAGAGAGCCGGAGCGGCGAAACGACACCGTCTCGGCCGGGCTCTGCGCTGTCGGCCGCCGCGGGGGTGCAGCGCCGCCCCGCCACCACTCCGCGGAAACCCCGCCCCGCCTCCATTGCTGGCACTGGGGTTAACACGCCTAGAGGTATGATGAAACACTGCGAAAAATAATCCTGGAATATGTTTATCCTAGGTCTAAGCTATCTGTCAAATTTGCCTCGGTAATCGGTTTAATCGGTTTAGCCGTTTAACTGTAAAAAAGAATTCTGTAGAAGAATAGCTAACTTGGAAGAATAATTAATAACAAATGTTTGTTCAAATGGTGTTACAAACTATAAATTATATTGATGCTGCTTTCAATGTGCTAGCTTTAAGCAACGTTTCGCTATATTTGTCTAATGTTTTTACGACTATCTGCCAATTTTAGGGTCCCGGTTTCGACGCTGTCACTGTCAACATCTTTTTTAGTTAAACAATAACTTTAAAAGTTTGTTGGCTGGTGGTCTGGGTGTAAAATATGTATCGATGTAAAGTATTTATGTATGTATAATCATAGACTAATAAATAAAACAGACACTCAACTTCTTGTTGAAAATCGTGCCACGTGTATCATTCGATACACGTAGTACAAGTAGATGGCGCTACGTGTATCATTCATAGGGCCATTCGTATTTTCTTGAAATGTCTTCACTCGGGTTACGCAATCTACTATCGCGCGGCTACAGCGCGTAGGGGGACTTAGATCTGCTCACACGATTTGCAGCGCCATCTAGGTTTCATTGGTAATGATGGCAAACTTGCGCTCCACACTTTATTGTATGGAAATCAGCAATTCTCTCTAGTAGTTCTACTAAAGAGCTTTGCTGATCGCTGGTGTAATGTCGTGTATCAGTTGTTTTAGCAACCATAATACAAACTAGAAATAATTTAGTATGGAGCTAACCAGCCGTGTGTGAATTGTGTCTCAGTTTTATTTATCTTTCATTTTGACGACCTCGTTGGCGTAATGGTTACGATGCCGGACAGCCAATCAAAAGGTTCCGGGTTCGATTTCCGGCACGGGTAACATCTTTGTCTTGAACAAAATTTTTTGACTGTGGTTTTTAAATATGCATCTATATAAAATATGTATGTATACTCGTATGTATATCAGGTTGCGGGTTAGATTCCCGGCACCCGGCATCTTTGTCCTGAGCTAAATTTGTTGGTTGTAGGTCTGGTTGTTAAATATGTATCTATAAAAAATACGTATGTATATGTAGTATATCAGTTGTGTTAGTAACCATAATACGAACTAAAAATGGTTCAGTATGGGGTTTAGCAGTGTGTGTAATTAATAAAAAAAAACCTTTATTGACATAAGTAAGAAATACACAATTAAAATGAAACCATTGGTATCGATTTAGTCATAGACTGTGTTTCAACACCAATGGCCTCTCCCACAGAGTTATTACAAGTCTTGGTACATATATTAACTTACAAATGATGCTATAATAATATGTTCTAATATGTGATGTGACCCAAAAAGCTGCTAATTTGAAGTGGGATTGGGCTGGTCACATCTGCCGCATGCCGGACGATCTGTGGGCAAAAATTGCTACGGAATGGTCGCCGGCCAATACAAGACCTCGCGGCAGACCAAAAAAGCGAAGCGACGAGCTTGACAAACACCTGGAGGATTGGTCCACAATAGCGCTAGATAGGGACAAATGGAAAGAGGGTAGGGAGGCCTTTGCCCAACAGTGGGATCACAGGCTTTTCATAATAATAATAATATGTATTATTATTAAGTTTCAAACAACTATGTTTGCAAATCTAAATATAACTTACTAGTACTTTGATGAATAGATTTATATAAACTAACTTTGTATTTCCAATTTTCAAAATTTTATTGTTTAATTTCCAAACAGCTTCTGCCAGTACGTAAATTTATTAATTATATTTTAGTTTTTAAATACATAATATGTATATGGATAGATTAATTTTTTTGGGAGAAGACATTGGCTTCCAATATACAGTTCTTACAACTAGTTTGGAAGCCTTTGGATTCCATAAAATTTTATTGATTTATATTTACTTACCATGCCAAATAAAGATTTTTGTTTGTTTGTTTTGTTTGTTTGTTTATGTATGGTATGTTTGCAGGCGGTATAGGCGACGTGATGTCGCAGAGCGCGGCGACGACGCCGACGGTGTCGCGCGACAGCACGGTGGTGGGCGCGCAGTCCGCGCCGCGCCGCCCCGCCTCCACCCCGCGCCGCCCGCGCCCCGCCTCCATACACGCTACCACCAAACCTGGTAAACTCTTCCCGCCCAAAAGTCGCCACTGACTGATTTGAGTCGCCACTGACTGATTTAAGTCGCTACTGACTGTTTTAAGTCGTCACTGACTAATTTAAGTCGCCACTGGCTGATTTAAGTCGCTACTGACTGATTTAAGTTGTCACTGACTAATTTAAGTAGCCACTGGCTGATTTAAGTCGCTACTAACTAATTTAAGTCGTCACTGAGAAATTTAAGTCGCCACTGGCTGATTTAAGTCGCTACTGACTGATTTAAGTCGCTACTGACTGATTTAAGTCGCCACTGGCTGATTTAAGTCACTACTGACTGATTTAAGTCGCCGCTGGCTGATTTAAGTCGCCACTGGATGGATGATTTAAGTCGCCACTGCCTGATTTAAGTCACCACTGCCTGATTTAAGTCGCCACTGGCTGATTTAAGTCGCCACTGGCTGATTTAAGTCGTCACTGGCTGATTTAAGTCGCCACTGACTGCCAAAAGACCATTCAAACATACAAAATGAACTATGGACTATAAGCAATCAGTTCTCGCTCATGCGTCATTAAGCGCACACGTATTTCATTGTGGGACCGCGCGAATTGTTTGACCGCTACGTATATTCACACCAATATGGCAAAGTGTGAAGTGCGATGAGTCTCCGGAATTACCATAGGATGTAAAATAATGTAAAGCTTACTTACAAATGTCGCTACTAACAATAAACACTACAGAATGAAAAGTTCCTACAAAAAAAAAACGCCACTGACAGATAAATAACACGAAATGACGGTACTGCGCCGGCCCTCATCCATACATGCTACGAGCAAACCTTGTTGTCTCCATTTTGAAAAGTCGCAACTGATTGACTAAATAAGCTTCTAAGATACAAAGTCGCAAGTCCCTACGATGAATCCTAATGGCTGACTAAAGCCGCGCTGCATCGAAGGTCCCCAAAATGCTGGCGGCGTTACCCCTCTGGATTGCCAAGGAGACTCGCATCGACTCGTATTATTTGTATCGATAAGTATGTTTGTTTGTGTTACAGCGACCCCCGCAGCGCCCGGCGAGGGCAAGCCGCCGCTACACAGAAAGCCAAAGCCATCCAAAGAACACGATAGAGTGAGTTCCTATCACAACTATGTATATTCATCATAAGCATAAGCAGCCCACTATACGTTCCCACTGTTTGGACTCGGGGCCTTCCCTCACACGGTGGGAGATATAGGCCAAGTGCGGGTTGGCGGATGACACACGTCTTGGGTATTATGGTCCTCAAACATGCCGTGGGGAAATCCACGATGTTTTCCTTCACCGTAAAGTGAGTGCAAATCCACACATAACTTGGAAACAAGTCATTAGTGTAGGGCTGGGCCCGAACCAGGGGCCGTCTGATTGAAAAGCGGACGTTATTACCACCGAGCCACACTAGCTTATAGCGTATATTCATCAATTGTATGTAATTTATCGGTTGCATTTCGGCGAGTGTGCGACTGAATTATATGAAATAATTCCCCCCGCCCCCTTTTATTATCGGACGAGCAGGGAAACTTTTTTTTTACGTTTACTTGATGACCTCGTTGGCATAAAGGTTACCATGTCGGACTGCTAATGAGAAGGTTCCAGGTTCGATTCCCGGCCCGGCCAACATCTTTGTGCTTAACTAAATTTGTTGGCTGTGGGTCTGGGTGTGAAATACGTATCTATATAAAATGTATTTTATGTATATGTAGTATATCAGTTATGTTAGCTACCATAACACAAACTAGAAATGGTTCAGTATGGGGTTAACCAGCCGTGTGTGAAATGTGTCAAAAAATAAACTTGTTCCATTTGTATTAAGATGTATGTTTGTATGGAACCGGCAGACACCGCGTGGCAAGTCAGCATCGGCGTCCCCGGGCCGCGGTCTGTCTCCCTCTCCCACGCGGCATAGGGAACTCAGTAGGGAGAAAGACGTGCACAAGGTACGTACTTCATTAAAAATAAAGGGAATCCTTTGGATTTATATATTTAAGCATCTTTGGATTGATTGAAAAGAGTAACTTTGGCTTGATTGGTTGAAAGAAGTTTCTTTGGATTTGTTGGTTGAAAGAAGTACTTTTGGATTGATTGGTTCTCTCAATCATATCTTTCTATTATATAGTTTGATAAATTGAAACAAAAACCTTTGGATCGATTGGTTGAAAGAAATACTATTAGCTTGATTGATTGAAAGGAGTCCCTTTGGATCGATTGGATGAAAGAAGTTTCTTTGTATTTGTTGGTTGAAAGAAGTTTCATTGGATTTGTTGGTTGAATGAAGTACTTTTGGATTGATTGGTTCTCTCAATCATAGCATTCTACGTACAGGTGAGCGTCAGTAACGGCGAGAAGCAGACGATAAGTGCGGCGGAGGTCACCCACAAGCTGGAAGCGCTGCAGATACAAAACGGGGAACATGCCACTGGTGATAATGTAAGTTAAGGCAGAGTTTAAAATTAGTCGAAGCGAATCAGGCTCGCGCATGAAAATTCGTACGATTATTTAAAAACAAATAGCAATAAGTACGTTTGTTGTAGAGACGCCAGATCCCAGATATTGTTTTGTTTTTAATACATATATTTTTTGGTTTTAGTGGCAACAGAAATACATAATTTGCACCAAAAAAAAAACAACTCGAATCTGTCACGGTGCCTCGAGATACTGCCTGGTTTCAGACAGACAGACAGCGAAGTCTTAGTAAAAGTTTCTTATGGTCCTAAATAAAGCCTACTATCAAGTCTTAGTAAAATTTTCATTTTAGTCCTAAATAAATCCTACTATCAGAGTTCTACTTAGAAATTTTCCTTGAAACTGCTCGTGAAAATCTTTTTTTTTATTACTAATAAAAAGGACGTAACACTTATTTCATTTTGTAATATTTGTATGCCATAGATATGAATACGTCATATTAGAGACACAAAATATTAATAAAAACAATATTTTCAATCCCTTATGCGAAAAGGACGGGGTGTTATAAGATTTATCACATATCACAGACAAACACACACTTGTTGTGTGTGACATATTCATAGTTGTATACACACACACTTGCTGTGTGTGTGTATATATGTGAGTGTTTTTCTGTGGATCCTAGCACCCGTACGGATGAACCAATTTTTATTTTGTGTATGAAACAGACCAACATGGCCGTTGCTATAAAATGGCGGTGGACATATTACTTTTTACAGCTGCCTCATAATGGGTATCAAATGAAAGGGATTGAAAAAAGAGTTCATACTCTTCTTCTTCTTCTTCCTTGCCTTATCCCACTAGGTGGGGTCGGCACAGCAAGTTTTCTTCTTCCACTCTCCTCTATCAGCCGTCGTCTATACACACACTCATTTCTCTCTCATGTCCATTCACACACTCCATCCATATCTTCTTCGGTCGGCCTCTTGCCCTTCTTCCTTGCACACTTCCATTTCCATACATCTCCTAGTAACATGCATCTCCTCTCTACACATCCATCACATGCCCATACCACGCGCATTAGAAAAGTACATACAATGTGATCAATTTCAAATTCAAGATATCAGCTCAACAAAATATTCAGTCGGGTCTTTTCTAAATGTTTAATTAATACTTTTCAGGTGACGATCGAGAACCAAGAGAAGCCAGCGGAGCCAACACAAACGAAACCCGAAGCCAAACCGATGGAACAAGATAAATCGGACCCGAAACCAATCGATAATACAGAACAAGACAAACTTGCAGAGAAACTAGAAACAGCACAAAACCAAGAGGCAGAGAAACCTAAGCCTGTAGAAAATAAAGAAGTAGACAAACCTGCGGAAGAAAAGGTAGAAAAGAGAGAAGAGAAGGTAGAAAAGAGAGAAGAGAAGGTTGAAAAGAGAGAAGAGAAAAAGGAGCCGTCGCAAGAGAAGGCAGATGATAATGAAATGACTGGTGAGATTTTTACAAGCTTTCATTTAATTTTGTATGTTTTTTTACTCTTAACACCTAGGCATTTGACGAGTATAGCGCGTGACGGCACGAGTCATCGACTCTGGCTGAAGGTAGAGCTTGTCTAGTCTGGACTAACTAATGACGACCTCGTAATTGTTACCATGCCGGACTGCCAACCAAAAGGTTCCGGGTTCAATTCACGGTACGGCCAACATCTTGGTGCTGAACTAAATTTGTTGGCTGTCGTCTGGGTGTTAAATATGTATCCATATAAAATATATATGTATGTATATGTAGTCTTTATGTTAGCAACCATAATACGAACTAGAAATTATTCAATATGGGGTTAACCAGCCGTGTGTGAAATGTGTCAAAAAAAACTGACTCCCAAGGAAAAACTACCGGAACACACTGTGAGGTGCTTGTCGACTTATTTTTCTACTTGAGGGTGGTTGCTAGCCAGGCGAGCACTAGAAGGTGCCTTACCACCATGCTATGGTTTCCTCACAATGTTTTCCTTCATTGAAAGCTTGAGCTCCTTGGCGGGGATCGAAGCCAACGACCTTTGAGTTGAGGGGTTTTGTACCCTAGTCATTACAACTCAGACGTTGCTTTGCGGGAATCCATTGTAGATAGAAGAGCACTAAATATTTAAATTACAAATGTAAAATTTTATTATTAAAAAATAAATGTTGATTGTTGCAGCATCGATGTCCGCGCGTCGCATCACCACCGAGGAGGAGGCGAAGGCTGCGCTCGCGGAGCGACGCCGCCGCGCCCGGGAGGAGCTCGAGCGACAGGCGGAGCTCGAGCGGCAGAGGTCAGTATTTATTCATCTAATATACAAAACATACAAAATATCTTAGTCTTTAACCTATATCAATTATAAGTATAATATTCGGCAAACATCTTGAGACCTTGAGTGCGCAGTAGACGATTTTAAGGTATCATTGGTGGTAGGAGAGGTGCGCGGGGGCATTCTGTCGGCACGAGGCCCCGCGATTGGCCGATCAGTTTGCCGCTGTCCCCCGCGCCGAACATACGTCCCGCTAGCATCTGTACTGGCATCGATTACACTTGCGTGCAGTTTGAATAGCCTATTTCGAGTTAAGAAGTTTTGTTGTTAAAGTTTTATATAAATTTATATTATTGTTACTTTGTTTTTTGTTATATTGCGTTTATACCTATACCATAAAACTTTTCTGACTATGCCGCGAAAACATAACACAGTTCTGAAGAGACAAGCTAGAAAAATGGTGTATGATGTGTATTGCTTCCTTAAACAGGAATCTACAAAACAAATGGAAACTATAAAAAAGACTGCAGAAGCAACTAAAACGTCTGTTAGTACCGTAAAACGAATAGTAAAAGAAAGCAAAGACTCGGATAATATAACATATCAAGAAAACACGTTAAAACCCGAGCTGTATAAATTAATTAAAATACACAAAGAGACCCACAAAAAGTATAATATTGACAAAATATTGACCGAGCATAATCATACGGTACTCCGCCTACCGCCATACCATCCGGATTTAAATCCCATCGAGATGGCATGGGCCGCTATCAAAGGCTACGTCAGTAGCAAAAATGTGAATTGGAATGTTCAAAAAGTCATGGAGTTAGTGAAAGAAAAGGTTTCCTTAATGGGTGCACAAGAATGGAATAAATTAGGCCAAAAAGTCAAAGATATCGAAGCAGAATACATCAAGAGTGACCATATCGTAGATTTGGTCACTGACCAATTTATAATCGTGAATGATGAAGATAGTGATGACACGGAAGTAGATGATACCTCAGATGATGATGAAGATGATGGCAGCGACGATGCTAATAAATAAATAAATAAAAGAAGAAGTATAAAGAAGGAGTATCGTTTCTTCCTCAAGATTAAATTGTAATTGTTTAATAATTTCATGTTGTAAAATTAATATTTTTTGCATATAATTTTTGTTTTTACGAATAATGTTTCACAATATTATTTTTTTTATGTTTCTATTGGTATCAGCAATGACCAATAAAATATGTCCGGAAGTGTACATGCGCGGACTTACCCCCTCTACGTCGACTTTTGCTCAAGTTATTTGCCGGCCACTATAATGTTATAATAATAATTCAAATTCAAATTGTTTATTTCAGACAACAATATTGGTCCATAAAATATTATCAAATAAGAATTACAATTATTATTAAAAACAAAAAAATTACAAGATTACACAAAAATGACACAAAATTAAAATTAAAATCGAATAAAACAAAACTATATCTTATTACCTACCAATACATTTTTTCTAAAAGGGTCGTAAAACATGTGTAATTGAGCGGCATGCGTGATGATGGGACAGTCGAGCCGAGCAGCCACAACCTGCAGGATACCATTAGAGCTGGTACGGACGCGGCTGAGCATCGAGGAAACCCGTTTGCGAAGTATAGCGCGAAAGCCATCTACTCGAGCATCCGCAAACATCCCCGATGCACTGCAGCGCCACGGCAGCCCCAATAGCGCCCTGAATGCGTTGTTATATTGGACTCGTAGGGCGTTAATGGTCTTCAGCGTATAGTTGGTCCACAGACAGCAGGTATAAAATGACTGACAGTATGCTCTAAATAATGTTACCTTCACTGGAACCGTGCAGCGTGCAAATCTGCGAGCCAACATACTGCCTCTGACTGCCAACGCCCTACGTTCCCTCTCGATATCCTCATTATCAGTGAGGTCATCTGTAACCCAGTGGCCCAAATATTTAAAGCGGGAGACTCTGGCTAGTGGAACTCCATTAAGAATAACAGGCGGTACACTCGTTATCCTAAAACCACATGATTTGAAAACTAGTAGCTCGCTTTTCTTCCCATTATACTTGAGGCCATGGGTCCCAGCGTATTCCTCACAAACACTGAGGAGCTTCCTGAGCGCGCTTATCGATGGACTCAGCAGCACCATGTCGTCTGCATAGCTAATATTATTGATGAATGTACCGTCAACAGAACAACCTACTCCGGTACTGCTCAATCCCTCGATAAGCCCGTTCACATATAGGTTGAAGAGGCGGGGAGAGGATAACCCTCCCTGCCTCACCCCGCATCTCAACCCATACGTATCGGAATATTCTCCCGCCCATCTTACAATATTTGACTGATTATTGTACCAATAATCAAAAATTCTAATGACCTCATCTGGAAGACTGGTCTGGGTTCTCATCTTGTTCCAGAGTACTTGATATGAAACCAAATCGAAAGCCTTCGAAAGATCGAGAAATACGGCGTAAACAGGTGTTTTTCGATCGGTGTAATAGCGGACAGTGTGCTTGAGGCATAATATTGCAGATTCTGTCGATAAACCAGGCCGGAAACCAAACTGGGCATCATGCAATTGCAGATGTTTGCTGAGTATGCGATCAAGAAGACTGTCCAGCACCTTTGCCACTATAGTTGCTAACAAATAATATTTTTTGTCTATTCTTATTATTAATGCGCAAAGATAGTAAGATAACTTTCAATAAATATCTTTATTTGACACAGTAAATAAAATCAACAAAATTATATGGAATCCAAAGACTTCCAAACCAGTTGTATAAACTGTATATTGGAAGCCAGTGGCTTCTCCCAAACAAATTAAACTGTCCATATACATATCTCAGTTTTACAAACTAAAATATAATTAATTAATTTACTAGTTGTTCGGAAACTAAATATGAAAATTTGAAAAATGAGAAAATAATGTATAATCAAATCACCGCTAGCCGAGAAAATTAATAGTGAATATGCGTATTTTTTTTCATAGTTGACATTTTTTTATAATACGAGTAGTAAATAAAGCAACACAAGTGATTTGGACAGACATACAATAGTACATTGTTACCCTAGGAATGAAAGTAACTTATTTAGGCCCGAGACAGGGTTTGGCGCCCGAACGAAGTGGGGTCGTCAATAGTTCGAGGGACTAAATAAGTCTTTAACCCGAGGGAAACACTGTGCTTTTCATTACAAATACAATGTTTACTCGTAATACTTTTTTTTCTGTGGCAGGCCAACTATTCAGCCATTATTAATTAATCATCATTGCAAAAATGGTAAATCTAAGCTTGCCAAAATCTAAGTTATTTTAAAGAATTTGTTGAAACTAAATTATATTTTAAAATATATATTCTTTAATCAATACTTAGCTAGTTGCAAAGCGATTCTCCCTAGGGATGCAATGTGTTACTTTCATCCCGCTTCTCAGACAACTTCAGACTTACTTTCAGAATATGAGTTATGAAAAATAAAAACAAACCAAACGATGTAGGTATATAGACACTTAGGATTAAGGTAATGTGTGTATAAAATAGGTTGATAAGAACAATTCTTAACAATGGCCTACTTATGAGAGTTTTTACTTAATACAATTCAATAGCTTAAGATGTTATTAAATCAGGAGAAATTTAAGATCACTAGCCACTTATTGTATCTGTAATTATTATTTTTCAGACTGCAACGCGAAGCAGAAGCGGAGGCCGAGAGACAGAGACTAGAGAGAGAAAGAGAGCTGAGAGAGGAGCAAGAGGCGAGCGAGCTGGCGAGCATGCAACGTCGCATGCAGGAGGAGAAACTTAGGAAAGCTATCGAGGTATGTGTTTATAGAGAGAGATGAAGAGGCTAGAGGGAGAAAGAGAGCAAAGTGCGAGCGAGCTGGGGAGCATGCAACTAAGCTATCGAGGTACGTTTTATAGAGAGAAATTAAGAGGCGAGAGAGAGAGACACAGAGAGAGAAAGAGAGCGAGCCGGCGAATATGCAACATCGCATGCAGGAAAAAAACTTAGGAAAGCTATCGAGGTATGTGTTTATAGAGAGAGATGACGAGGCTAGAGAGAGCTGAGAGAGGAGCAAGAGAGCCTAGAGAGAAAGAGAGGCTAGAGAGAGAAAGAGAGCAGCAGGCAAGTGAAAAACAAAGGAAAAACTTAGGAAAGCTATCGAAGTACGTGTTTATAAAGAGAGAAATAGGGGCTAGAGAGAGGAAGGACTTGTGAAGAGCAAGAGACGATCATGCAGCGCCGCATTCAGAAGGAGACGCTTAGGATAATTATTAAAGAACTTCTTAATAAAGCGAGAGAGGGTGAGTGAGAAAAAGAAAAAACAAATTAGAGAGATAAAGGAAAATAGACACTTAGGAAAGAGAGAACTGGACACTATTGAGAGAGTGATAGAGGGATACGTTTAATTTTGTTTTATTGTACGTTTAGTTGTATTTGTGTGATCAGAAAACAGATAGACAGACAGCGGAGGCTTAGAAATAGGGTCTCGTTTTACCATCAGGTACGGGAACACTAAAAATGATTGATTTGTGATTATAAATAAATAAAATAAATAAATAAATAAATATTAGGACACATTCACACACTGCTGCTTAGCCCCATACTGAACCATTTCTAGCTCGTATTATGGTTGCTAACACAACTGATATACTACATATACATACATATTATATAAATACATATTTAACACCCAGACCCGCAGCCAACAAATTTATTTAATAAGCACAAAGATGTTGACCGGGCCGGGAATCGAACCCGGGACCTTCTGATTAGCAGACCTTTTTTTGTAACCGTTCCAGGCCCAGCAACAATTAGAACGTGAAGAAGCCGAACGTAAGGCCAGAGAAGAAGCCGAGAGACAAGCCAAGCTTAAAGAAGAAGAGGAGAAGAGGAAGGCCGCGGAAGAAGCGGAGAAACTCAGGAAGGAAGAGGCCGAAAGAGAAGAGAAGGAACGACTCGCGAGGAAACAACGTGTCGAGGCTATCATGGCACGGACTAGGCTCAGGAAGGTAAGATGTTCTAGGTTTTGTTTTTACCCTTGAAAGGTATGCGTTCGACTACAGCTTGCCTGATGTTAAGGTGTTCCGTAGTCTACGGCTTGGCACGCTTATCTAGAAGATTCTAGAAGATACCTATTTCCTCTAAAGAAGATAATTGCTATAGATATGACCTTGATAATTGACCTTGTTATCCTCATATAACCTTGATAATTTGCTAACAACTTGGCCTGTGGCTTGCTCATCTTCTTCATCGTATGAGCTAAGTGGCCAAGATCTGGTGTCGAGAGTTTTTAAGCCGCTCGAAGGCCTCTGACTTGGTTTAACGACTGCTTGTACTAAGACTAACAGCCGGAATCAACAATTTAAAGTGTCATCTGACCCACGGTAGTGCGCAGATAAAAATTCCACTTTAAAAACGACAGTCTTGTGAATGGTCACCCATCCAACCGTACGCATGGACTGTTGCGAAGCATCGATGATCGCGTCGGATCACTTTAGTTAGCTAGTCGAGCTACAGGCGCTACAACTTAAACATTGTTTCTTGGAGGGAAAAGGTCTTCTTTCCAATCAGACGGCCTCTGGTTCGATCCCAGCCCTGCACCAGTGATTTCATTTCTTTATCAAGTTATGTGTGGATTTGTATTCCCTTTACGGTGAATGAAAACATCCCGAGCAGACCAACATATTTGAGGACTATTAATATCTGAAGACGTGTGTCATCCGCCAACCCGCACTTGGCCAGAGTGGTAGATTGTAGACTATAACTCCCTCCGCGTGAGAGATGGCCCCGAGCCCCAGCAGTTGAAAAGTATAGTGGGCTGCTTATGTTAACATGGCCAGTGTTTGTAACAATAAATAAATATTAGGACACATTTCACACACGGCTGGTTAACCCCATACTGAACCATTTCTAGATCGTATTATGGTTGCTAACACAACTGATATACTACATATACATACATATATATTTTATATACATACATATTTAACACCCAGATCCACAGCCAAAAAATTTAGTTCAGCACAAAGATGTTGGCCGTGCCGGGAATCGAATCCGGAATCTTCTGATTGGCAGTCCGGCATGGTAACCATTACGCCAACGAGGTCGTCAATTATGATGAAGTAGAAACGTAATATTATGTTTGTATGTATTCTCAAGGCGGAAGAAGACAAGAAGCAGCAAGAGAGCAAGCAGCCTCTGCCGAGCCAAGTGGCGCCGCCAGCGGAGCCCGCGACAACTACACTCGACAACGGAAACGTGCATACTGAGGACCTCCTCGGGTTTACTGACCAGGTAACTAGCATTAGAGAAGAAAAAAAAAGATTACTACTGGAGCTGAAATGAGGATTTTTGAAGTATCTCGAGTACTTCAGATTAAGATGTGGGCGGCGAACTAGAATAAACGGAAGAGTAACTCCATACAATTGCCGCTTAGAATTTGAATCCATCTACGCACACTATTATACTGCTATCCCAACGAAACACACACACACACATACAAAGCTCGCATGCGATTGGTCGCATCAAGATCACGCCTCCTATACTACCGCGCGGGTAGCACGCTTGGACGGTGGAATCATTTTAACGGCCAAGTTACTATTCTATTTATTCTAGTTCGCTGGATATGGGAGATAAAATTGAATAGAATTTATATTAATTTATCCTATGACAGGGCAAGTCAAATTACAAATTACTAGCAGTTCGTCCCGGCTTCGCACGGGCTATAAAATAATGTATGTTGCAAAGAAAAACAAAATATAGCCTATTTAATTCGGGGATAACGTAGCTTCCAAAAAAAAAATTAGTGTACTTCCGCTGTGTTCACAGCGGAAATGAAATATTTTATCACACATTGGATTTCCGCAAAGTAACGCCTGAGTCAATAGGTTATAAAATAAAAGAACAACATGAGAAATTTGGAAAATATTGTTGCCACAAACCGGTTCCAACTTACCATGTGTTCAATTAAGAATTGAATTTGAATTTTGAAAATACTTTATTATCATAAGCTTATTATAATATGTTTGTACAGTGTTCTTATTCTATACAACATTAACTTACTATACTAGGTTTTTATCAGGCTAACAGTGCCTTTTAAAAACTTATGTCTAGGTACTCTAGGTTATAAACTAATTACTTATTAAATCTTATTATAAATAACAACTAGCTACTAGTATTATATCTATCTAAATGTAATTACATACTAAGACCTTGCAAGCTCATACGTTTATGGCATATAAGAATTAAGAATTGTCTATGTATTATTTGCAGTCGCAAGTCGGTCCGGGCGCTGCGCCGGCGCCGGCGGCCGGGCAGCCGGCGGCCGGCAGCGGGGACGCGCCGCACAACGGCAACCTCACCGCGGACCTCCTCGACATCACGCCACAAACCATTGTACGTTCACTCATCATTATCATCATCGACGACCTCGTTGGCCTAAAGGTTACCATGCCGGTTTGCTAATCAGAAGGTTCCGGGTTCGATTCCCGGCCCGGTCAACATCTTTGTGCTTAACTAAATTTGTTGACTGTGGGTCTGGGTGTAAAATATTTATTTATATACTAGCTGACCCGGCAAACGTTGTTTTGCCTTAAAAATATATAGTAGCTGATTCTCAGACCTACTAAATACGCATATGAAATTTGGTAAAAATCGGTCAAGCCGTTTCGGAGGAGTACGGTAGCTAACATTGTGTCATGGAAATTTTATAATTCTTTATTGGACACATAAATAAAAAAGGCACAGTAAAAAACAATTAACTTAAAAAAAACCGCCAATTGTGCCACAATTGGCGGCCTTATCGCTTAAAGCGATCTCATCCAGGCAACCTTTGGATGGAAAGGAATTTATAAACGACTAAAGAAGGACGTAGTGTACAATAAAGAATAATAAAAAACATACATATTACATTAATAATCTTATCTTAATTTATATAAATCTCGTGTCACAATGTTTGTCCTCAATGGACTCCTAAACCACTTAACCGATTATAATAAAATTCGCACACCATGTGCAGTTCGATCCAACTTGAGAGATAGGATTGTATAAATCTCAAATTATAGTCGCAATTTTAATTTACTGCTAAATATTGTCTGTTATTATTTGACAGTCACAATTATCTGTTAACTCCAAATGATCTAACAGATGTTGATACCTTTCGACTGGGTTGAGTAAGTAATCAATAGATGGCACTGCTATGGTAAATCTACGAACGTGTCATAGGTATAAGCTACACTATCTATTTTTCATACCCTTAAGTGAGGCAAAACCTAGTTTGCCGGGTCAGCTAGTATTATATATTAGACAACAGTTTAGCTCTGAGAAGAACTTTTGCGTATGTGTAGTTAAAAGAACAAAATAAAAAAAAAAAAACCGGCAAATTATTAGACTTCGCGCACGGCCGCTGCGATGGGAGCCAACCTCGCGACTGAGCCGCGCGTTTATACCTACCTCAGAATAATAACTTGTACTTCGACCTTACTCATAGATCTAAACACCCCTCCCCCGCACACGGCCTCTTCTCAACGGGCCGTGCAGCAGAAATCGTAATATTTTAATTTCAC
Organism: Mellilla xanthometata; assembly: GCA_035578125.1. Classification (NCBI taxonomy): domain Eukaryota; kingdom Metazoa; phylum Arthropoda; class Insecta; order Lepidoptera; family Geometridae; genus Mellilla; species Mellilla xanthometata. The sequence goes on from JAPUBQ010000035.1 coordinate 2,855,417, forward strand.
CATAACTTCAAAACCAAACGTCCAATTTTAATCATTCAAAGACCAAATATTATCAACACAAACTGTACTTATTGATGAAATAATTTATTTTGATAAGGATTAATAGTGTATTGCTTAAAATCGCTTCGTAAATAAGCCATTATTACTCGTACAAAGTAAAGGATAAAAAATGGTTATTGTGGGTTATTCCTAAGAGATAAACATATACCACCACGAACTTTTTTGTAGGCCTTTTTAAGTTGTACAATACTGTAGTAAATTGTTTTGATCTATCTTGTAGGATTCAGTCAGCGTTTGCAATGTAAGCGCAAAAAATGTGTTTTTTTTTACGACCTCACATTAAAAACCTCAAAAATTGTAGCCTATGTGTTATTCTGATGTATAAGCTATAGCCTATGTGTTATTCTGATGTATAAGCTATATTGTGGTAAAGTTTCATTCAAATCCATTCAGTAGTTTTTACGTGAAAGAGTAACAAACATACATCCATACATCCATACATCCATACTTACAAACTTTCGCCTTTATAATAGTAGTAGGATAATATGTATGTTTGTATATGTAGTATATCAGTTGTGTTAGCAACCATAATACGAGCTAGAAATGGTTCAGTATGGGGCTAACCATCCGTGTGTGAATATGTGTAAAAAAAAAACATAGCATGAATTGATCCCCCCGCCCCTTTCCACCATCGGACGAGTAGGGAAACACCAAGTCGGCATCGTTATCCACTTGTATGTTGAAACACCGGCTCCCGGTATAAACACATTTTCGCCGCAACTGTTGACATACCGGGAGCCGGTGTGGGTGAAACTAAAACTTGGAACTTGAACTTTTTTTTAACAGATAATTCAAAATGGGCTAACGTCATTCAACATACGAACGGTTATACTGTAGAGGTGCCTAAGTCGCGTACTAAGCGATTTGCGTCCACCTTCATTGTGCGTACCGCCAAGGTGTGGAATTCTTTGCCTTTTCTTTACAAAGAAAAACGGGACAAAACAGGTTTGAGAAGGGCCTGCATGCACCAAATAGCTATATAGCAGGACTGCGTTATAATTTGATAATTGTCTCATTTAGTAAATATACTGATAAAGCGATCAAAGCGATGACATCTCAGTCGGATGTGCCGCCGCCTCTCGTGCCGAACGTTGAACCCACGGGTTCTATCCCCGCCAATGAGCTCGAGCTTTCGAGAAGAAAAACATCGTGAGGAAACCAGAGCATCTTGGTAGGGTACTTTCTAATGCTCGCCTGGCTAGCAAACCACTCTCAGTTAAAAAATCTGTCGCCAAGCACCTAACAGTGTAAAAAGCTAGCTATTTCCAATCTGGAAAGGCATGTTCCACCTTAGCCCAGAGTGTCATCAACTTGTGTTGTTACGCGCCTTACAGGACAATCCAGAATTAACCTATTTTGGTTTGAATGTTTCAGAGTGATGAAAAAGCGGTAGAGCAGCCGTCAACGAAAGCGGTAGTCATCGACAACACGACTCAACCGAGTGAAACCAACAACGGCAATGCCGACGTGTCGTCCAACCTATCGGCCAACCAGTCGGCCAATCTGTCGGCCAGCTTCTTACAAAACGAGATCGCCTCGAACGAGTCGCAGAAAATGGAGCAAAACCACCTTCTAGATGAAGATTTCACCTCGCACAACGGTCACGGTACATTGAACCATCCACTGACGTTGCAAAATGCTATCTAAAGTCTAAGCAGTAAGGTCGGAAATAGGAATTTACTCTTCAAAGCTTATATATTGGCTGATTTAATACGAATTCGCCATTCGGAAAGTATTGAACGCACATAAGTGAAGGTTTATAGTAGATTTGCTTATTCGTTGCTTGTTAAGGTATCTTCTTTTACACGGATGTGACTTTAATCGTGGTATGAAATGTACTAATTAATAATGAAATTTATTGCTGTAGGCGCTTTAATTTTTTGACTGATTTTCGTCTTTTGTACTATGATCTTGTTATGCATTTAATGGAAATAATTCTTTGGGCAGTTTTTTAATGTCGTGTGAATTACGAATACGAACAAAAGTCATGAAAAAAGTAAATTAATTTAAACTGGAATATGGGCTATCCTAACACTTATTATTTCAATGATCTAACCATAATTAAAACATACATATCTGCACTTTTATACAAACCGGTTAAAAAGATGAAAAATATGTGCATAGGATAAAAAGTGTAAATTTAGTTTTGTGTAGGCAAACTTGAAAAGTAACAAAAATGGTGCCTTTGTTGATTTAAAATTATCGGTGCTACGCCTTAAAACAGGTATTCCGAAAATCCTATGCAGATAAAAGTTTGAAGTCTTTGAAAAAATGCTGTAAGCGTTTATTTTGAAGGTATTTCCTTTTATGTCAAAATAATGTAATTCAAGGAATAATAAAACAAAAATGTATTTAAAGTTTGGTTGAGTACAACTGGGTATACAAGCAATATTTGTAGTTAAAACCTCGAGGTCAGTAGAACTGCAATGTTATAACAGCCAATATGTATGCATTGAAAAAACTCGCTGGACTACCGCTCTTTTAAAATTACTCATTTTGAATATTTATTACCGTGAAGTATAAATAAACAAAATATTTACTTAATTTCAGTTCATAATATAATAAAATGTCTGCAGATCCTAATTCAGACTTCAGATGAAATTTCAGATGAAATTTCATAACAGTTAGATTAGAATAAGGCAGTTTATTACTTCATCGAATTATTTACACAAGAAACTGGTCGGATGACACGTTAAATTGTAGGTCCCCACTGTTACTCTTAGTACAAGTATTTGTTAAACCAAGTTAGAGGCCTCCGGAAGGCTTGAGAGCTCTCAAAACCAAAGCTGGACCACAGCTGATACGAAGAAGGTAATCCAAGGTCATCCCAAAACAGTGTTGCCTGATGGTAAAACGCCAAACGGTAACAACATGAAATCTCTATAAACTAAAAGGTTAAAAAATACAGAGTTTGAATGAAATGTCACTAAATTCCGTCTCTCGTACTTAAGTTGGCTTACGTAATCATTTATTTGACAACTATCCCATTGTGTTTCGATGAAATAGAATCCATAGAATGTGTCTTTCTTGTGTTAGTAATTCGATGATTAGAAAGATTTTACTTAAGTTTTGGAAAACATTACCTTTTTCTTATTAATTTGGATATAAGAGTGGTAGTATGTGATTTTTACATATACTTGATCATAATATATTAATAATATCTCGATATTGCATTTAATCTTATGTGGCAGCTCTATTCGATTTCGATTCTGTGGTTAAAAGCTTGTATATGTACTACTTGTTGTGTAAAAAGCTTTATTTTTAAACATGTTTAATCATACATAATAAATAAATTATTTAACTGAAATATTGTTGTCGATTTTCTTTCTTAAAAATCTAAGTTTTGCTTCGAAATTGCTCATTACGATATACGTAAGACGATGATTCAAATTTAAAAATAATGTTGTATATTAAAAAATTAATCAAATAGTGTTTAAAAATAAATGCATGCATTATTATTTTTACAGTGCTTGGCCTAAAAAAAATGGCAACATCGTTATAAATGTCAAAACTTTGGCAGGCACTGTTTATAGTCAAAACTTTGAAGCGCCTCATGTTAAGCAAATTTAATATTTTCATAAACTATAGTACATCATAACTTATCAAATAAATAATAGCTGTTAACAAAAATAATGAATTTTCATCCTAAATATATAGAAAAAAATCATGTGAATATTGCTTTTGGCCGTTCATTAGGTTGTGTAACTTATTACTAATGTTATATTTATTGTGATTTTAATTATTATTTACTCATATATCAACTTAGCATGGACATATCATTTTGGCTATAACATACTATAGCATCCCAAAATGAAATCTAGTTAAAACATTTTTGAGTTTTTATTATTATAAATGGAATGTATGCTATAGTTTAGAAAAATTACGTCCATCTTTCGCCTTGCTAAACTGAGACAGGCATTCGTAACGCAGAGACGTGCGAGCGAGACAACCCAATTCTCGTAGTTTATAATCGTTCTGATTGTTATTCGCGTGAGAAAAAAATCAAATTGTTACTGTTTTTTACTTCTCATGTTTCGGATCGATTATAAAATATGCTATTACGGCTTGCTTTAAATCAAGGACTGACGTTGCGCGAGAAACTTGATTTACATCGTTGATGTATATTTTTTAGTTTCTTGCGCAGATTCCGACATTAATTATCGAGTGTCTTTTGTTTTGGCCAATTCCTGATAGCCAATAGCCGTTTACGATTCGAAATTGGAACATGGGGTTTCAAAATGGCGTCAAATACTGATTGTCAGCGGCTTATGTCAGTTGAAAATTGTTTTTGGCTTTGCAAGGTCGTTGCATTTAGCCGAGATGCTTTTTTGTGTCGTAAAAGGCGTTGTTCAAGGGATTGTCCATAAGAAGTAGGTTTTATATTTAAATCTATACGCTGTGAGCCTTAATGTAAGTGCAATCAACACCATAGCTCTGAATTCGGGATTCGGACTTTGTTTATGTGGTTTACCATATTATGTTTATACAGGTAGTTCAATCTACGAAGACGCACATTATTTATCTTAGAACAACCTAGTGAATTTGTAGATAATATTCTGCGCTCTCGTATTAGACTAATTTTCCATGAGAAGAAAATGTGAGTCGTCGTGTATTGAAGTATCTATACTAGCTTACGTCTAGTTATGAAATATGCATCAAACACAATACTATAATAATTATTAATTTATTTAGAGACTTGCATAAAATTATAATGTAATTATAAGTAGTTAGTGTTCAACTAAATAATTATTATTAATCTTGTTCAATATTAGGGCATCAAATAAATAAAATAATAATGCAAACGAAACATTTATCATTGCTTTTATTTGATGCCAGAATATTAATGAAAAAAAAAACTTATTATGTTTTTACTGTCTGTTTATTTAGCCGTCATAATTATAGCCTACTTTTATAATTATTTGTTTCTTTTTTTTGCTAGGTTATATTGAACTACTTCAATTTATAAATTAATCTAGTTTCCAAATCAATTTTATAATAAATTGTCTTTTTGATAATGGAGTTGAGCTTTTCATCGCTACAAAGCGGCGGAGTTTGAATGTTTTTTTTTTATAGATATTTTAACTAAATTATCTTTTTTTTTTTAATTTAGCACTCAGTTTAATTACAAGTCGCCAGTTACTTCTAAATTCTAAACTAAAAAAAACAATATCAGTTAGTTTGATTTCAGAGGGCTTTATCCTAATATTTAACACATTAAAGAGTATACTTACTGATATCAAAGTTATAATCATTTATCTTTAAACGGGTTAAAAAAATAATCACATTTGACAGGATTCAAACCTGCATCTCAGATCTTACACTATCAAATTATCCACATTTCAGCAAACGTTAAAAAATCCAGTAACTGAAGAAAAATACAAATATAGTGTAAACTCTATATAACGACACTGAAGTGACTGTGCATTTTATGGCGTTATAGAGAGTGGTCGTTAAATGGAGATAAAGTATCATTGTATGGAATACAAGCCGAACCAACTAAAGCCAATTGATTTCGACGCTTTAGAGAGTTTGTCGTTAAATCGAGTGACGTTACATGGAATTTACACTGTAATATGTTCATGTTCACCTTTAAAAGTATTACCGGTTTAAGGTGAATCTACCCGAATACGAGCGAGAAAATTGTTTAAAATTAGATCCGGCTCGAATCACCTTACAGGTATGCAAATTTAGGAGTTTCATTTATGTATATCAAACATTATTCTTATAAAAGTTTCTTCATTATGGCGTATGATGTATAAAAAGTTTTTAATCATATAGTATAAAAAAATTAAACCTAAGTGTTACTGGGTTGAAAATAAGACTAGTTTTCATAATAATAAATAATAATTGTTCTGCTAGTTTTTTTATACAATCAATTGTTGTTACGTTAGAAAGAAATCGCTTGTTATTCGTGTTTAAAAGAAAACATTTCAAAGTCATGCCTTCTCTCTCACACGTCTTAGTGAGTGTGAGCAGGAGAGAAAGATCTTTGCTTACAGAAAATGGAAACGTTTTTTTGTTTAATAAACTTTTGTAACGAAGACTTTCAAAGGGTTTACAAAGATTTACAATAAATTTGAATGTGGAAAGAAACTTTTTTGCTATTTATTTTTGAAAAAACAGTAGATAAAGTTAAAGAATCCTAAATATTCACAAGAAATTGTTTAATGAAACTTTTCAAATGTAGACGTGTTTTTACTTACAACAGTGAGTCCGTTGATAGAATGTAGAAACGTTGAATCAAAATATTCCATTCAATTCATGTCACTAATAACTCTTAAAACTAGATTTTTTAAAACACGTCAAACTCACATACACTAAAACATTTTTTAAATGAAATTTTACCGTTTATGTATTTTTTGAAGATAAATAATAAGGCAAAATCTTGTTATTAATTTTTTTATGCCGTTAATTTTGTTTACAATTTATACGAAAAAACTGTAAAGTTTTTGCCCTAATATCAGCATTTTTTTTCTTTCTGTTAATGACGAAGCCTTAATTTAATGACGAAAATTCCTATATTTTAGAAGTTTTAATTTGCGTTTAATTGCGCCAATTAAAGAATGTCATTAAATTCCGCTTTAAACACTACGCTAATAAATATGTAATAAATAATAATTTGTAGATACAAAATCAATTAAAAACCCGTGACATCTTATTATCACAAAACTTCACAAGAATGCTTACCATCCTACCAGCGAACTAGAATAAATAGAATAGTAACTTGGCCGATAAAATGGTTCCACCGTCCACGCGTAAAATACCGCGGTGGGCGGGGCAAAACAGCTACCCGCGCGCCCGCGTGGTGTCGACCGACCAATCGCGTGCGAGCTTTGTGTGTGTTTCGTTGGGATAGCAATATAATTGTTTGCGTAGATCCAAATTCTAAGCGGCAATTATATGGAGTTACTCTTCCGTTAATTCTAATTCGCTGCATCCCACAAACTATTTTACTGGTATCTAAAATTAAATGAATATTAGACTGTGCGCAAAAAAATCGACAAATATTCTTTACCATAAATCCAACCTTTTTCTATTGACTGCGTTATTTTTTTTGTTTTCCGTATCTTAACTAATAATTACTGGTGGCGATTCAGCGACACACACGACTAAACTAAATTTAAACAAGCCCCGTCTCTTTTCATCTTAGGTGGCCAGAAAGAGACGGCGCGTTCTGAACCACACACAAAACAACTAAAATCATGTCAAATATGAAAAATGTAAGCGATTTTAGAGCGCACCCAATTGTATCAGCTTTAAATCTGACGTGTTTGACGTGATTTTAGATGTTTTATCTATGGTTTAGATCGTACCATCTCTTTTTGGTCATTGATGACGAAAAGAGACAGAGCTACTTTAAATTTAGTTTAGTCGTGTGTGCCGCTGAATCGCCACCATTATGTATGTATATTCCAATCATATAACACCATTTGTAGATAACTTCGCGTTATAATAATTTGCTAACACATAATGTCGACGCATAATCATGGTCATTAGGCTGTTTACATTGAGAGATTGGTTTTACCCGTTTAAGGTTATGGAGTGAAGCGTTGTATTCAGTTTGATTGCACGATGGGTAAGCAACTCGTAAATATACAGTGTAAACTCTATGTAACGACACTGAAGGGACTGTGCATTTTAGGGCGTTATAAGAGTGGTCGTTAAATGAAGAGAATGTATCATTGTATGAAATACAGCCAAGCCAATTGATTTCGACGCTTTAGAAAGTTTGTCGTTAAATCGAGAGACGTTACATGGAGTTCACACTGTATAATTAAAAATAATACAGATTACAAACTAGCACTGTAGATTAAAGATCGTAGATTATATTATAATTTTTTTTAAGGAAAAATGTTTGTTAACATACTGTCTCTTTCGCTAATAGACCAATTAAATCTTGCAGATTTGTGTGTGGATTGTCTATTGAATGGAAATTTTCTCTGTAAGTTCTAGTTACAACATTATTTTTTTGTGTTTAATTGTGTATGGGAAGTTACCTATCGAATAATCAAACCCCCGTTAAGTTTAGTATGAATGTCCCTATATGGTAGTGTCCTCATCAGACAAGCGTTATGGTGTATTTATGTATATCACATTGACACGTGGCTTCTTACGTTATTATATGTTAGCGATCGATGGATTTATAAGGAGAAGTTTTAATAAAAAAAAAAATATAAGGAAACTATGCTTGTGTTTCATTTTTTTATCCTGAAATATATCATTGCATTCCCGCATTTATAAAGAAATATTTGAAAGTTCGCTTCCACTTGCTCACTCATTTGGATATGTGGTGTCTCTGTCACACTTCACTGCCGCTACCAATCAGAGCGCTCGTTCTGAATCGCGCAAGCGATATTTACAACGCGCGTACGACTGGCCCTAGCTTGTAAGTATGTTAAAGGCAAGTTAGGTATAATGAGTGCGTTACTTGAAAGTCAATTATATTACTCGTTTTAAGAGTTTCTTCTTCGTATGAGTTAACGCAACCTCTGATAGTTAGATTATTCCAGCCGCCAGAAGGTTTCTGACTTGGCTTAACGACTGCTTGTACTAAGACAGACAGCCGGGACCTACAATTTAACGTGTCTTTCCACCCACTGGAACGCCCAGATAAAAATGTCACTTTTTAAAAGAAAGTCTTGTGCACGGTCATCCATCCAAATACTGTCCGCATCGACCGTTGCTTAACCTCGATGATCGCGTCAGATCACCTTGAGAGCTTCAGGCGCTAGAATGAAACTCAATCGTAGGAACTAAAGAGTTCCTAACCTCTCTGATAGAAATTTAATAAATGAAACCAGAATAACATTTGGCAACTGCGTTTATTTATATATCACGTGCTATTGTTAAAATTATTTAAACAAAAAATAGTTATAATAATTATCATAAATAGGTAAATTACACAGATAATTTATAATATACATTTTGCCAGCCCTACAAAATGTATTAAGTGACAAAATATTTTTTTTATATTAAATAATTATTGTTCATAGGTACCTATTACGAAACAATTTATAAATATTCAGATTATTTGACGTTTAAATTACGTAGATTTTTGAACGAAACATAGATAAGTATATATGTAATTCTTTTTCTATTTTTAAATATATATTGATAAGTATATAAATGTCTTGAAACATGTGTTAATTCATTATTATATTACGTCTAACAATTTTATAACGTTCAAAGCTAACTAGACAATAATTTACATGATTTTGGCAAAATACATAAGAGTAGGTATACCTATATAGGTTTATCGAAACAGAGTTACTGATAACACGAAAACTTTTAAAGTAGATATTAAAGGGGTAATCGTTATTTTAGATAACAACTTTTCCTTTACGACTTTTGGAAATTCTCAATAGAATTATTTCTTCTTAACACTTTTTGTTTCACACAACGAATTTTTTGTGTTATGTTTTTTTTTACCTATGTTACGTTTAAAGTTTTTGCGTTTCCAGTATAACCCTGTATTAAAAAAGTTAATTATAAATAGTTATGTATCGGTAGTTATTTTTGTTTCGAAACAATCTTGTGTAATTTTTTTTGTGATACTTTTATAGCTATTTAGTAAAGAAAAGTACCTACTTATATAAGGACTCAAATTTGATAAAGAACGTAAGGAATGGCTTTGCATCGCTAAAGAATACATTTCATAGATACATAGTTCTTCGCACGCGTTCATTTTTTTGCGTAAGTGATAGGACATGTATTTTTACATGGTTTTTTTATTGATGCGAGGTATTTTCAACTAAAATATAATCATTATTATCCACTATTTAGTGTGTTTAAACAGAAATCCTTTTAATATTTTCTGTTCTTCTAATACAGGTAAGGTATGTATTATTAAGTAAATATGTTATTTATATTAATGACAAGATTTCGATACATTAGTGGAAAATCCGCTAAAATAAGCCTTTTAGTGTAGTTTATATACTTTTATGTTACAATAGTATATAGATAGGTAGGTAAATAGCAAATCCTACTAAAATTCCTACGATTATTTTAACTAAACGGAAAATTAATTTTTTTTTAAAGTTATAATAAACAAAGTAATATTAAAAGGAAAGGTTACATGACTAGGTAAAAATAATATTTACTTTAAACGTAAAAACTTACTGTTTTTCAAACTTTTTTGAACAAATGTAATAAATAATACTTAATACAATTTTAAATTGAAAAATATATTATTAATTATGAACCTCGCTACATAAATATAATCTAAAAAGAGGAGTTATTTTTCGACCATTTAGTTGTTACACCTATTCCCATTTGTACACTAATCAGACCAACCAATTATCCCATAGATTCAATCTAGGGACTATCTAGTTAGTAGGACAAATGGGAATGTAAACATAAAGTTAGTCAAGTATAATTATATACTTCTGTATACTGTAAAGGAATATTATAGTATTTTATGTTAAAATCAAATCAAATCATTTATTTCTTGTAAAATAGGTACAATTTGGTGTTAATACAATAAGTTGGCTCTTTATTTTTGCCGTCAGGCTTGCAAGATTACAATTGTCAGTACTTCATATAATTTTAATAAAATAAATGTCTACTTATGCAATTGTCTATGAATAATATATATAGCGAACTAGTTCATTGGCTTAAATGCTGGAATCGTCTTAACTCGTAGGATATGTCATAAAAATAGTCTAATAAATAAATAGACAGGCAAGTTTTTACATCCAATCTGGTATTTAGTTCGGGGTATCCATTTCCTGGCTTGATTCTGTAACAAAAAAAATACGCGTTATTAAATGAATGAAAGATAGTTTATGCTAATAGGTACATTCAGGGAAAAATAGGGAATTCCGCCTAAAAATAAATAAGTTTGAATGTTGTATTGTTATAATTTACAGTCAAAAAGTTATTGCAGCCAAAAACTTAGTACTTACTCGTATTATAATACTAGTAAGTACTAAGTTTTTGGTGAATCTCAAATTACTCGTATTATCGAGTCGTATTATACGAGTAATTTGAGAATGGTATTTCCAGAATCAAATACATAAAAACAAACATGTGAGTTAATTTAACTAAAACATAAAAGATCTTAATGATCTTTTAAAACATGTCCAGAATATTAAAATAATTATTTGAGCTTGAGTTCTTAAATTGTAAAAAGCGAGTGTGGCTCGGTAGGAAAACTTCTGCTTTTCAATTGGTCGCCTGGTTCAATCCCGGCCCTACACCAATGATTTGTATTTTCAAATGATTTGAGGATTTTCACTCGGTTTACAGTAAAGGAAAACATCGTGAAGATACAGACACGTTCGAGGACCACAATATCAGAGGACGTGTGTCATCCGCCAATGCGGACATGGGCAGCGTGGTCGTTTTGGCCTATATCTCTCTCCTCGTAAGAGAAAGCCCCGAGTCTCAGCTGTAGGAACGTATAGTGGGCTGCTTATGCAATGCTAAAAATATAATTTGAATTTGGTTCACAACTGACTTTACCAAGCAGCAGTAATAGTTTATGTACCTACCAGGGAGCAGGTAACCTACCCAAGTACATAAACTAGTATAATAACATCTTCGCAACCTCACGTAGATTGTAGCGATCGTGATAATCACAGTTGTTTCGAGTTGCGAGTACCTAGCTCATCATATTATTATAGATTGTAATATTTGACGCAAGTTAGCTGTTACTATGTCGTAAAATAAAAGATTAGTGAATTGAATACTTATATATATATTTTCTTGGCAAATGTCTTAGAAATGAAATTTGTTTTAATGCAATCCATCCGTAGATAGTGCGTACCTCAAATACCAGTAAATTTGAATACAATTCAGAAATAAAATCGAGATCTATAAAGACCATTGTAAAGCAAGTAAGTAAGCAAAAAATATGTTTCAATGTACGGTTAACATTTAAAAAAAAAACTTAATTATACAGCCGTGTGTAAAATGTGTCAAATTAAAAAGAAAAAAAATATCCCAATCAATTACAAGCGTGCTTGTAATTGAAATGTAAATGTAGTATTATTTAATTAACAGTCAACTCTTTTATTGTGATTTAATTTTATCATATTGTATTAAAGGGCACGTCCTGTTTTAAAATGGTCTCTACGCTTAGGAACCCATTATCCGCCAAAAGCTAAATGAATTTGCAATCTCACCGTCCTCGTTCCACTTCTTGCCTCGCATTCCTATAAATCCCATCTGCCCCTTCCTCTTCGGCAGCGGGTCGTTCACCAAAAACTTGATTTCTTGCGCAGGTTCGTCCTTTACGTCCTTTTTCCCACGCACACCGATAAATTTTCCTCTAAAACTAACGTCAGGGGCGCGTTTTTCCAGCGACTTCTTGCCTCGGACGCCGAAAAACTGATGCATGGCCGCCGCTCGCTTCTCTATTTCATTTGTTACTCTCTCATCCTCGCCTGTCTCTTCCTGAGAATCTAACATGGGAGAGGAGTGAACTTTGGCCATATATGATTGAAGAAGTTCGTTTAAAAGCGGAAACTCTGCAAAGTTGTCGCCGCTCGTGTAATCTATCTGGCCGATTAAAGATCCTGTTTTGGGGGCGAATTCGTTCTCAAACTCGTAAGAGATGTCCTTCTTGCCTCGCATGCCAACAAAGCCCATCGGGGCACGTTTGTAGTAGGCTGAAACTTCTGGATTGAGCATGTCGTAGAATGTCTTCTTTCCTTTGACGCCGACGAAGAATTGGGGTTTCCGTTTGTAAAATTGTTCAGCGGACTGGAGCTTCTTGCCTCTCATGCCGAGGAAGCCTTGCGGGCCTCGCTTCTCCATCTCCTGGGCTGTGATGACGGAGATCAGGTGGATGGTGAGGAACAGAATGCAGGTACGGTAGGATGCGCCCATTGTGCTGGCTGGAACAAAGGACAAATATACATGTTAGAGCTACTGTTGAAAATGCCTAAGACTTAGATATAAATGACCAGTAAGCAAAGTGTGTCTGTATTATCTGATCAAATATGCTTTCGTTTGTCCAAACAAAAGTGTTTGTATGCTGGTTTGGTTCCCATATAATCTGTAATATGAAGCAAACTAGATCCGTCAAGATTTTTAGTGTTTTATCAAATCAAATTGTTTTTGATTTGATTTGGTAGGTACATCTCAACACAAAACTTTAGTTCTTCGAGTCTTAGCGATTCGAAATACGAACTTTTTGTACAGAACACATAATTTTTTTTTTGTGAATTCCTAATAGTCGTAACTCTAACAAAAGTTATTTGTCCAGTCTTACTAAACCCACCCCTTAAAGAATTCCTCGAGTTACCAATATCTAGGTACTTAGTAAAACATCCAAGGTACGTTTGACTAAGTACCTACACTCAACGTAACCTACTAGGCTTTAACCACGACAATAAGCAAGCCACTCAACGATCCCGCGGGACTGTGTAAGGCCGCGTACACAGCGAGTCCCTCGAGACGGCGTGTGGAGACAGCCTTAGGTCACGTGATGCTCCGGAATAGTTATAAGTAGAGGTTATGACTGACTTTATGGAAGGTCCTATTTCTAGTACCGTAAGGCATGTTCAGAGAAATTTCTGACGATTTACTGCGTTTTGTGTAATTTGAAACAATTGTGTTTTTCTATTTAAAAAAAAAAAAATATCCGATAGAGATAGGTTCATTAAAAAAATATTTGTTCCAAATTTAAAAAATATAACTGACTGAGTAAGCAAAGTCTGCATTAACTTGCCAATTGTAATTAATTGTATTATATTGTATTTGAATATATTCTTCTTAATCTTATCTGATAAAATTAAATACGAGTAAATTAAAAAAAAAACTGTGTTCCAAGTTTAAAATTATAACGACTGAGTGAGCTGTCCGTATAAACTGGCCAATTTTGCTTTCGTCTGTATGTTATCATGGTGGTTTACGCGTAGAGGCCGTATTATTGAAGCAATCTTGGTAAGGCTTGGTATGCAGCTGAATAAAGAACTTAATAGGGGTCCTACAAAAATGGAAAAAATAGTGATCGGTACCAAGATAAGTATAACTAATATTCTTAGAACATTTCATAACACCATAATAATAATAATTATATCTTTATTGGCATAAAACATAGAATATACATATTTAATTTGAACCATTAGTGCTGAACTAGTATAGAACTGTGGTTCAGCACCGATGGCCTCTCCCACAGAATATGAACAAGTCTGTTTATATATGTCACAATTATGATACAAAGGATTTAAACAATACTAATACTACTATTATCTACTACTACTTATTCAACTTAAGAACTAACTTAACTCGTTTTTAGACGCAAATTTTTCGATATATTTTACCGTTTATAATTTTTAACAATAAAAAAAACTGTAAATTCAAGATTTTACCTTTTGGTCTTTTGCCTTAATATCAGACGAGTTTTCAAACGCAAAACTATAATTTTTGAGATAAAAATAATGCGAGCGGTCATTTATTTGTCACGCAGTGTACGAGAATTGTGTAGTTTGGTTAGCGGTTAACAGCTAGTTAACTTGCTCTATCGGAGCTAACTGCTGCGTTCCTTAGAGACATAACAGCCGCTGTTATGCATAACTAAGCATTTGTTGTCTACGCATCTAAAAAAACCTACTTTTTAACTTTTTTAACCTGTAATACAATGATAGCCCCCGAACAGGTGAACCGATTTAGATTTAGTTTTTTTTAAATAAATAATAACAAAGATTAGGACACATTTCACACACGGCCGGTTAGCCCCATACTGAACCATTTCTAGTTTGTATTATGGTTGCTAACACATCTGATATATACTACATATACTACACACATACATACTTTATATCGTAACATATTAAACACCCAGACCGACAGCCAACAAATTCAGTTCAGCACAAAGATGTTTGCCGTGCCTTTATTCGAACCCGGAACCTTCTTATTGCCAGTCCAGCATGGTAACCATTACGCCAACGAGGTCGTCAAATAAGAATTTGTCAGTTACAAACCCAACTGGGTGTGTACGCGCACAAGTGGGTGACTCTCTGGCCTAAAGTGGAGAGTGCCTTGTCTGGAATAACTGACTCTGAACGGGGCTACCGTAACACACAGTTAGTTACTTGGTGACAGTTTTTTAACATGGTTGTAGCCAGGCGAGCACTAAGCTATAGCACTACATAAAGCAAAAAAAAATATTACTGAAAAATAAATTTTTAATACATATTTTGTTGCATTGGGTCTACATATCCCTATTTCAAATACTATTTATTTAATTTTAAAATTATGATCCAACTGTCTTCTTCAAGATTATTCTGTAACACACACACACACACTCAGATACAAACCTTAAGTGTTAGTGGGATAACCTAAACAACCCGTATTAAGAACTAGGATAAATACCTAAGTCACATATAAAACCAACACATTTACTTTTGAAATTTAGTCTTACTTAAATCTGCTCCAAAAAGGTTCTAAGAAAAACCCAGATTAGAAAAATAAAGGTCACAGCATACTTCTCGCCGGAATCTCGACACAACTACTGACAAATCCTCGTTGGTTTCCCTTATAAACCTTATACTAATACTAATAACTTGTCCTCACACAAATCCTAATCCTACGTGATGTCAGAGTTGTATAAAAATATTAAATACAGGGTTATACTCGTACAAAGTTTTTTTACACGCTTTATATTAGCTTCACCTCTATGTTTGTTTGTATGTTTGTTTGTAACCGACTTCTTTGGGCGTGATTTTGACCCACTTTAAACGGCCAGATTTCGTTAAATTCAAATTCAAATTCAAAATTTTCTTTATTCAGACTACAGAAGGGGTCCATGGGTTAGTAATTACAACTTAAAAATAAT
This sequence comes from Mellilla xanthometata, assembly GCA_035578125.1. Lineage (NCBI taxonomy): Eukaryota > Metazoa > Arthropoda > Insecta > Lepidoptera > Geometridae > Mellilla > Mellilla xanthometata. Next base: position 2,871,261 of record JAPUBQ010000035.1, read on the forward strand.
GTTAGTATCTGATGAAAAATAAAAATTGTAAATGTGAAACAAAATCTGTCCTGTACAAAAGCATCTCTGAGATGATTCTGAGTCATCAGAAGGATGCTCGAGTTACTCACTCCTCACTCTCAGATAATGCTTCTGTACAGGAGAGCTCAGGTCCTCCGCCACAACTTTCAGGATGCTGTTGTGACTCCCACGCACACGTCTCAACAGCGATGCGACCTTTTTACGAATGATGGCGTGGAAGCCATCAGTGTGCGCCTGCGCAAACATGCCGGAAGCGCTACACCAGCGTGGGAGTCCCAACATCATCCTGAAAATGTTATTATACTGGACACGAAGGGTATTAAGCGACCTTTTAGTATAACTGGCCCATAAGCCGCCCGTGTACATTCCCTGGCAATACGCCTTGAAAAGCGTTATTTTGACCAAGTCTGTACAGCGGGCGAACCTACGTGCCAGCATATTACCTCGGACCGCCAACGCCCTTCGCTCCCGTTCTATATCAACATCGTCTTTAAGGTCGTCAGTAAGGTAATGCCCCAGGTATTTAAATTGATAAACTCTGTTAATAATCACGCCATTCAGAAAAATGGGTGGAATAGTCTGAGGACACTTACCGGCGGCCTTGAAAACCATGTATTCCGTCTTTTTGACATTGTAAATCAGGCCATGTTCGTTAGCGTACGTTTCACAAAATTTAAGCATCTCCCTTAGCCCTCGTATTGTCGGGCTCAACAACACGGCATCGTCAGCATAGCAGATATTATTAATACTAACACCCCCCACCCTGCATCCGACGCGCATGTTGCTGAGACCGGCAATAAGGTCATTGACATAGAGGTTGAAGAGGTTTGGAGACGTTAATCCCCCCTGCCGAACCCCACACTCCAGCCTGTATGCCTCTGAAAGAGAGTTACCCCATTTAACATAATTTGTCTGATTTGCATACCAAAACTTAAAAATTCTCAACATTTCCCCCGGCATACCCCTGTCCTGTAACTTTCTCCAAAGCACACTATATGATACGAGATCATATGCCTTGGAGAGGTCCAGATAGCAGGCGTACACCGGAGTCTTACGGTTAGTATAGTATTGGACAGTATACTTGAGGCTTACTATAGCGCTTTCAGTTGAAAGTCCGGCCCTAAACCCAAACTGCGCGTCATGTATATTAATATATTTTTGCAAATAAGAGTCAAGTAAACTGTCCAAAACCTTGGCAACCGTAGTAGCTAAGGATATGGGGCGATAATTTGCCATATCTGAGATATCTCCTGTCCTGTTCTTCACAATTGGCACAACTATAGTTCTCATAAGTTCAGTCGGTAAATGAGTATGACTAATGCACAAGTTAAACAGCAAGGACAGGACCCTCGGAAGATGGAAACCAGCATATTTCAGATGTTCGATGCTGACCCCGTCATGACCAGGAGATTTGCCTCTGTTCATACCCTTAATCGCAGCTTTTACATGACTAGCATTAAACTGAATCAGAGACTGCTCCCCCACACCGTCGGGGTCAGGATCGAACATGACAGTTGATGGACCCAGAGGAGACTGTACTTGGAAATGTTTCATGAACATGTTAGCTATCTCCTCTGCGTCACTAGTACCACCAACATTCGCCGGGAGGCCAGGCCTAATATCTAGCTTTCCGGTAGCTTTCCAAAAATCACAGAACTTTTTATCTGCCCGATGTTTAGCTATCTCGTCCATTTTCAGTTGTTCCTGGTTCTTTTTACACCATTTTAGACGACTTTTATAAACCTTCCGAGATTTGCTCATTAGTTCGTAAATATGACCGCTAGACGGTTTATTATTTTGGAGCCATACTTTATATTTGATCCTGGCATCCCGATGAGATTCCCTCACATGCTGGTTCCATCCGCATAAAACTCTATGCTTACCCTTATTCTTAGGTTTGCGTTTAACATTGGTTTTTACAGCAGCATCTTTTAAAATACATATTATATCGCCATATAAACGGTCAATAATAACTTTATGTTCATAATTAGAACATGGCCCGCGACTACAATTTATAAACTCTAAACTAAACAGGAGGAAAGTCAATATCCCGCAAACCGCTCTGACATATATTGTGATAATTGTTTATTTGCGACTCATCTCGTTGCCCCCATATGACAGCGTTATTACAATCTACATTATTTAATACCTTAGGCCGTACACTTTTTACATTGCAATCAACATAGATAGGCAAATGATCGGATACATACACATCATCCAGTATACCTACACTTGCGACAGTCTCCCAGGCAGAAAGAGACAACACGCAATGGTCCAGCCAAGTTCCACAGCCGTGGTGATGGTCATAATAAGTATAGCTACCCGAATCAATACCCAATATACGTACATCCGCACACGTCCATTTTCTATCATCGCAAAATTTGATTAACTCCTTATAAAAAAGCCCGTTGGGATGAGAGTTAAAATCACCCAAAATAAATACACTTTCAATATTATTACTCTCTTCAATGGCACATATCTCGCCCAATACTTCCGTAAAAATCGGTAAATTATCGTGTGATTTAACCGGCATATATACTGAGAAAAACAAAATCTCTCTGCCACCTATTCCAACCTTAATCGCGCATAACCGGGTGCTACTACATTGTATGACTGATACAGTATCAAAAATACCTTTTCGATATAGTATGGCAACCCCACCGTACGGTCTGCCTCTCAGTATTCCAGTAGATGTGTCTACCGCAGACTTGCCGGTATATTCAAAATCACTACTTACTGTACCTAGTAACGGGATATCATGACTCAAAAGCCAGGTCTCCTGTAGACACACCACTGTAGATATTTTACACAAATTTCTAACATCATCGATTGAGCTCTTAAATGAATGACAATTATAGCTGGTAAATTTATACAAATGTGAATCACAGTCCATATTAGTTGTTTAACTTAATCACAAACTTTAACTTTATGCGATTCTTGCTTTGTACCATATCTAAAATGCACAAAACGCCTAAAAGTTATGCCGTTTGGCCAAAACTCATCATTTAAAAATATTTCCAGTTTATCTTTTGATACAAACAATTTAAATGCGTTATATTTTCTACCTGTTTTCATTTTAATTTTCTTAAGCGAAACATCTTCATTTACTTTGTCCTTAATGTAACTTATAATTTCTTGTTCACTAGTTTCCATACTGACATTAGATATAAACAAAGGTATTTTTACATTCGCCGCTTTAAACTTAATATTAGAAGCTGTAGGCGCACGACCTTTTTGACCTAATAGCTTATACTTTTTAACCGATTTAGATTGCACAACCTGCCATTCAGAGTTCTCATCCGGTAGCTGCACACTGTTTCTGACTAAGCTACAACTCGCTTCTCGTACTCGCTGTGAATCTGTAGTTACACCAAATGCCGATCTATTCATCAAGTGCGCTCCGTCGCTACCGCCCGGCTCCGAAGTGTCTATCTCTAGTATTGAAACCGGTTCGTGCGCTGTCGCCGCCTTGTCCGAACGCATTGCCACCTGATGCTCCGTCCCGCTCACATTCACGCTACCACGTCGGCCGCGGCCCGTCTCGCTCGCGCGCTCGGGTACAGACTCGGCAACACAGCTATAGCTCCGAGCGTCTTGCGTCCGCGAAGTTTGAAACGAAACGGTCTTGTCACTGCTCATAGCAATCGGGGGTGATTTTGTTGGCGTAGAATGAACCTGCGCAGTTGTTGTCACGCGCACTGCTTCCGTCCCAATAGGTACATACTGAAGCCCGACGGGACCACTGCTCAAATCATAGCTATCTTCTTGCAAACACGCACCCCTCTTTTTTTTGTTTACAAACATGCTATGCATGCTGTGATTATCTAATATGGATGCATGTTTCAAATGTTCAACCTCACGCTTTAGATATTCAAACATTTCTTGTGAAACGTACGTTTCCTGCAACTTTACAACTTGATTTTGAAGTCTCGAAATATCCTTCAACAGTCGTGTACAATCAATATGATCGAAACTCACGCTCGGCAGTACATGTAAGTCCTTAGCCACAAAGATGGGGAAGGTATCCGGGTCGGCGGACTTCAGGAGGCAGATCATGTCCTCCAGATCTCTCGACATCCTCTTTTTGCCGTCCTTATGTCGCTGTGGCATTTTCTTTTTCGCGTCAGGTATCGACTCGAAAAGCAAAGTTTTGGCGTTGGAAATGGTCTCCACATTGAAAGCAGACGTAACCAGTTGGTGTATGCCCTCTTCGTCCATGTAATCCAGCACATTTGACAAAAACGCTAACACTTCGTTGATAACAACGTTGCAGCTAGCGCACTTTACGATTCTCGAGCTCATTGTTTACGCGAGGCAATGAGTCACCGCGTCCACAAGAACACACGTCCGCGCGTCATCGAGTGCGGACGGTAACTGAAAAAAAACTTTGTAGATTTATTGAGGGCCGATGACAATACACTAATTTGATAAAATAATTACATTTCTTTGTATTTTTGATTGTATGTTTGTTTGTAACCGACTTCTATGGGCGCGATTTTGACCCACTTAAAACGGCCAGATAAGTATATTTTTAGTTTTTTTAAACTACTATTATTTTACTCTAAATAGGTCAGCGCTTGACCACAAATCACTTTACGGTAAGTGACGAGGTCTACGGTGAAGCGCGCTTACCTAGAAGGAACCGGTTCACTCTCGCCTTAAAAATCGCTAGATTATAGTCATTGGGAACGGAATTTGGCAAGGAATTCCAAAGTTTGACGGTCGGACTACAAAGGTGAAGGCAAAACGCTTAGTGCGTGCCTTGGGCACCTCAACTGTAAACCGATGCCGCCTTGGCGATTCCCTGCTCGTCCGATAGTGAAAGGGGGCGGGGGGAATCACTTCATGTAATTCATTCGCACACTCACCGAAATGCAACCGATAGAATACCGAATAAGTTAGCTCTGAAAACACGCTCAGTTTCTTTTAGTAGCTAAATACGAGTACAAGGCTAAATTGTTACTATAAAAGATTTAGTTACATGTTTAAACAGAAAATAAAGACTTTTTGTGAAAGTAATCTCTTTTATCATTTGAACGAACATAATAATATGAATATGGAGCGTGCAGAATCGTTATTCATATGTAAAAAATAGTATAGGTATTTATATTTAATAGATCTAAAAAACAATTGCTATTGTGAGCAATATTCAATAGTGTGGAATATTTAATGAAATTTGGTCTTTTTACGTGTTCAAGTAATTATTGTCCTGTAAAGTTCTGTCATTCTGTGTTTATAATATCATTGTCATTACTTTGTGTATTCTTTTGGTGCAAAAAAGAATAATAAACTTTTAAAATAAATTATAAAATAAAAATAATATTTAAGGGGGGCTCCCATACAACAATGGTACGGAACTCTTAATGCGCGAGCCCGACTTGCGCCTGGTCAATTGTTTTTATAGCACCCTAACTCTGTATAAATCGTAAATTCTATCAGAATGGAGTGATAAACTCCATTTGTGCTGCAATATGGTGGTCAGATAAGTTTGTAGCGCGCGTGATAGAGTTCCTAATGGTGTGTCTAACTCGTGATAAATACTAGTTTCTGCCAGAACAGTAGACTTTACTCGTAGATCATAGCGATATGAAAATACATACTTTACAAAAAGTCTTATATTAATATAATAACAGTCTTAGTTTATTTAGGCTATAGCATAAGCAGCCACTATACGTTCCCACTGCTGGGACTCGGGGCCTTCTCTCACGAGGAGAGTAATAAATTAAACCTAAGTCTGTGACCGCGTGTAAGATGCCAAAAAAAATGAAGTGATTAAAGTATGATAGAATAAAAAAAGAATTTATTAATTGCATGGCAATCATCCACCAAAATTAAATAAAAATCAGAAATCAAACAATATTCAACAAGGAAAAAGAAAAATATCTAAGAGTAATAAACAAAAAAAATTACTATACAATGAACATACATGTAGTACATACATACGACACCATATAACTAAATATTTACAGAAAAATATAATCTTGTTAAATATGACTACGTCGTAGAAGTGCTACGCCGTAGCTCAAACTTCGTATTTTTTTTTAAACAAATAAAAATATAAAAAGCTTGTAAAAACGTCCACAATGTTTCTAGTAATTAAACCTGTAGAACCCAAATTAGCCAAACATTGCCGCCTAAGAGCATGCGTGAATGAATGAGACAGCAATAAAAACATATACAAGAGTGAAGGAGACAAGAGATGTGCTAATGAGGGCCTTGTGTACCCTCATCCAGTTTTTAGAAGCCGTTTTAAAGATGCGCCAAGTTTTGCGACCATTAGAATGGTTAGGTTAGATACAAGAGTGATTACGCACTACACCCGATTCGGAAAGCAACCTAAGTTTTTTTTGTATGTACATATAAGCAGCGCAATGTACGATCGCTGCTGGGACTCGATGCTTTTTCGCTGGCCATGTTTGGGTTGACGGATAGTACGTTTGGTTGTTAATTTTGTATGAGTCTTAGAAATTAAAAGTTGAATGATGAAAGATTAATATAATGGGATTACGCACTTCCCCCAATTCGGAAAGCAATAGATTTTTTTATTTGAGTTTCAGAAATTATAATTTGTTTGAAGCTTACAGGAAAATTTATAAAGTAAAATATAATAGTTAGGTTTTATAAAATGTAAATATCTATTATAAAAAGTCTTCGGATATTGTGGTCTTCAAACGTGTCGGTTTCCTCGCGATGTTTTCCTTCACCGTAAAGCGAGTGCAAATCCACACATAAATTGAAAAACAAGTCATTGGTGTGGGGCTGGGATCGAACCAGGGGCCGTCTGATTTAAAAGCAGATGTTTCGATGGAGCCTCGAAAGACTTAAGTGGTAATTATGAAATACTAGCATTCCGTCCGGCTTCGCACACTCTCTAAAATAATCCAAGTTGCAAAGAAAAACAAACTATAGCCTATGCTAGTCGGGGATAATGTAGCTTTCCAACGGTAAAATATTTTTTAAAATTGATCCAGTAGTTTTGGAGCCTATTCGCGTCAAACAATCAAACTTTTCCTCTTTATAATTTTGATGATAATGATAATATGGATGGTATAGATGAATAAAAAAATATTCCTTTATTGACATAAGTAAGAAATCCACAATTAAAATGAAACCATTGGTGTTGATTTAGTCATAGACTGTGTTTTAACATCAATAGCTTCTCCCACAGAGTTAGTTCTTGGTTATATATTAAGTCTTGGTTATATCAACAAATACAATAAAATGATGTTATATCAACATTACAATAAAATGATGTTATATTAACAGTAACGGAAAAAAGATCTATAGAAAAATAAATTTGGAATAGAATATTAGAAGGTTATTTTGTAAAAGTTAATTAACAAAATTTGCAAATCTAGGTAATCGAAACTATTTAAAAAAAAGATAAGTTTTATATAAAACTAGAATAATTAAAAGTGAATATAAGGTGTTTTAATAAATAATAGTTTTTATGATTATGGAATTTTAGGATTTATAGTTATTATATACATATCTAATAACTATAAATGAATAGAACTGATATTTTGCCAAATCACAAGCAGTGCGTGATCTTTGTTTCGTTTGAAATCATTAAAATAACCGTTTTGGTTGCTAATAGTGCTCTCGCGTGTTGGATAGTCTACGTCCAGACCCTTTCATAAAGCCTTTTTGGTTATAAAATATTAATTAGGAATGAAAATGTCTAAAAGGTTTTGAAAGTTTTGAATTGTTTTTGTTTTATTTTTTTTTGGTAATGTAATTGAATAAATCGTCATAGCTATTCTAAGCATACGAAAGATGATACTATGGGTAAATTCTTTAGCGTTTAATTTTTATTTACATAAGTACACTTTTATTTGTCAAAACTTGCAATTTAAAATATTGATAATATAAGTCAATTAAAAACTAAAAACAAAACCACTAATAAAACTAATTTAATAGGTCACTCCGGATAGAACCTGACGGAAAGGTACCCATAACGCTCGTGGCATTGCCGCGTTGTATAGCTATATTAATTGAATAATATTAATTTTAATTGAATTGTAGATATTCATGATAAATAAAAAGCGAGAGTGGGGCGATGGGAAAAACGTCTGCTATTCAGACGGCCTCTTGTTCGATCCCAGACTACACCAATGACTTGTTTTTCAAGTTATGTGTGGATTTGCACTTGCATTATGGTGAAGGATAACATCGTGAGAAAAACGACAAGTTTAAGGACCACAATATCCGAAGACATGTGTAATTCGCCAACCCGCACTTGACCAGCGTGGTAGATTACGGCCTTTATCTCTCTCCTCGTGCGAGAAGGCTCTGAGCAGTAGGAACGTACTCGTATAGTGGTGCTTATACTTATGCATGACAACTGATTATCAATGTTTTTAGCATTGTATAACAAATTATTTAGCTATTTATAAAAAAACTGGCATTCTACAGCCTGTCTTCTTAATCCATTTTAACTTCAAAATGGATTAAGAAGTCAGGCAAATTCAAACAGTTTATTTTCAGTTGACCTAAATGTCGATATCATGTTTATAGGTTGTCATTCGTTCAGAAGAAACTACCGGAAAAAGCCATAAAATCTAACCTTTTAGCGCTTTCAGGCTGTATCCACGCCGGAAATGCATTTAGTGTAACGACTCGCGAGAGAATGCAATGTGTCGGACACTTCCGGTTGCGTTTTCGTTTGTTGTTAGCCTCTATTGCTTTTAAAGTTTGGTTTTTCATTCAAATATGAAGTTTTTCCAGGTTCTTAATTAGAAAATCCAACTCTACCAGCGACTAAGCCTTTTTAATTTATTTTATATTGTTACAAATGAACAGAAAATAAATATTTTAGGACACATTTCACACACGGCTGGTTAACCCCATAGTGAACCATTTCTAGTTTGTGTTATGGTTGCTAACACAAGTGATATACTACTTAAAGTACATACATACATATATCATATAGATACATATGTAACACCCAGACCGACAGCCAACAAATTTTGTTCAGCACAAAGATGCTAGCTGTGCCGGGAATTGAGCCCAGAACCTTCTGATTGGCAGTCCGGAATGGTAACCATTACGCCAATGAGGTCATCAATCGAAAAAATATTGAGTAAAACCTTAAATGAAAAATGTTATAACAAATTTACTATTTAACTAAAATATATTGTTCAAAAGTCTTAATCAAGTAGAAATTGAATCTAGTAGAAATTTTCTCTAGTAGAAAATCAGCAATAATTAAGAATTCTGAACAAGATATTTAATATTAGAAGTAAATTTCTCAGTTCAATCTAAACGAAAAATACCTACGCCCAATTATTTTCCTTAATAATAACTCTATTGGCTACATCTTAAAACATACTTTCTTTATTGAAAGGCATATTTTAAAGATCCTTGCACGCTTAAACATCTTATTATGAAACCGCTATAGCTTTAAAACTAAATTTTAATGATCAAACGAACTTACCTAAATGAAGTTCAATCAGAATTATGATACGAATGGCTTCACTGGAGGCGATATATATGTACATATATACAAATTGGTAAACCTTTATCGCTGAAAACGAAGGCAGAGCATAATGTATCTTATTGGTGGTTATTTTTTTCTCATTATGGATCCGAAAAAAATGTATTTAAAGAATACAAAATCCTTGCGTAAAATAAAATTGATTTTAATTTGATGAAAATCTTTAGTTTGATTAAGGTATTAAAATAATAAGCCAAGTGAGTTGGGCGTGCGTACGAAGGGTTCCGTACTATAGTTGTATGGGAGCCCCCATTAAATATTTAATTTTACAAAATTTTATAATATAATTTGATAGCTTATATACATTTATATATTATGTGAAGATTTTAAGTGTCTAGCAGCAACCGTTATTGATACGATTATAAAGCTAAAAAATAGGAAAAAAACACGTTTATTCTATGAGAACCCCCTTAACATTTTCATTTTTATTATTTTCAGTATTTGTTATTATAGTTAGGAGTGGCACGAGAAATCAACATACGTTGTGAAAGTTATTTTCAGCTTTCTAGCTATTACTGTTTCTGAGATACTGCCTGGAGACAGACAGACATCGGAGTCTTAGTAATAGGGTCCCGCTTTTACCTTTTAGGTACGGAACCCTAAAAATGTTTGTACGTGTAAGTTTATAATCTTTTTACGCTCTTACGGCAGTAGAGAATAGAATGTTATAAATATCATTCTTTTTACCAATTATAATTGATACAAAGATAAAGTTATCATATTTTATTATAACAAAAACTGTTCCTAGCAGGTAAAATAAGTAATCAGATAATAAGATTAACATCTGATTTTATTATCCTTAAAGAAGCATATAATCAAGAATCCTATTAGTTAAACGCCTGCGGAGATTTCCTATACAATACACGCTTAGCCTTAAACAACAATATTAACAAAATAAGCTCGTAATACCGTAAAAGAAATACTCGCATTTTATTCATCAGCAAAAGCAGCCCACTATACGTTCCCACTGCTGGGACTCGGGTCCTTCTCTCACGAGGAGAGAGATATAGGCCATAATCCACCACGCTGGCCAAGTGCGGGTTGGCGGATGACACACGTCTTCGGATTTCGTGGTCCTCAAACATGCCGGTATCCTCACGATGTTTTTCCTTCGCCATAAAGCGAGTGCAAATCCACACATAACTTGAAAAACAAGTCATTGGTGTAGGGCCGGGATCGAACCAGGGGTCTTGTTGAATAGCAGACGTTATTACCACCGAGACACACTCGCTTTTTTTCATCACTTAAATGTATTTTTAACTTTCTTCTGAAACAACCCAGTTAGTACCCTCTTCAACATTTTTCATCTCTCAACGCATCTGCACGTTTCCTTATAAAACTTTGACATGCAATAAGTTTCAAAAACGTAATTGCTCAGGTGGAGTGGCACTTCTGTACCGTTATTGCATATTCTACGTCACAGTTTTGCTGTTATGAAAAATAAAGTTTTCCCTGTTACTATTTTTCTGCCACTTCTGTCGTTATAGTTGTTATTTTTACTTGCCATGCATTTTTAAACCTGGACGCGGAAATGTCGGAGTTTTATACATAAGTTTGTCGTGGATAAAAATAAAAATATATATTATATTAATTTTTCATACTTGGGACGACCAATTGGCCGACGTCCGGTTGGTCGTCCCAAGTATCGCTGGGAAGGCCTAGTGCAGCAAGACCTGAGCGCACTTCATGCCACAGACTGGCAGGAGACAGCACAGGATAGAGAAAAGTGGCGTCTCTTGGTGTCGGAGGCCAGGATCCATTTTGGGGTTAGCGAGCCATCATAGTAAGTAAGTAAGTTATATTAATTTATTTTTATCCTGAACAAATGATCCAAGAGCTGGCGCTTACCTCGGCCAATGTATAAGCTTGGTGATCCAGCGAGGTAATGCCGGCAGCATTTTAGACACCTTACCAGAAGACACTGACTTAGATTTAATCTACTATTTGTAGGGTTTTTTTTATTGTGTGTGTGTGTTTTTATTCTAGTGTAGAATAAAAGAAAATTTATTGTTTAACTGTGTTACAAAATCTTAAGTCTAAATAATGGTTAACAGTATCAACAGAAGTGCCCATTGCGAAAATACGATACTAATGTATTGGTACTCAACAATACGCTAATTCTTAAGACAGAGAAGGGAAAAATCATGATCTTTTTGCTATAAATCGTAAATTGAAAAAAATATCGAAAAAGTAGCTTAAATGCTTAGATAGATTCAAAAAACATTCTAATAATATTTAGACTTATTTTGGTACCGATCAGACTTATTAATTAAAAGTAAAACTAGTTAAAAAATGCGTTTTTTGAACCAGTTTTTGTTTCATATTTATTTTTTATTTTTTTAATAAAATGTTTTTAGTTTTTTAATATAATAGCAATATAATCTTAAATATTAAGTTATACATTAGCTTTCAAAATAAATTACAAAAAATAAAATAGGACTACAAAACTAATTTAAAAGACCACTCCGGACAGAACCTGACGGAAAGGTACCCATAACGCTCGTGGCATTGCCGCGTTGTATTGCGATGGATAACTTTTGCGCCAGGTACGATCCGGAGTGGAATTCAACCGACAAGTATAAAAAAAATAAAAATAAGTGAGCATTAAATACTCACTTCCAACAATTTTTTTAACAGAAATTGTCTAGAATATTTTTTTTATCTCGGTAGGACATTCTTTTCTTTTTTTTTGACACATTTCACACATGGCTGGTTAGCCCCATACTAAACCATTTCTAGTTCGTATTATGGTTGCTAACACAACTGATATACTACATACATACATATTTTATATATGCGATACATATTTAACACCCAGACCGACAGCCAACAAATTTAGTTCAGGATAAAGATGTTAGCCGTGCCGGGAATCGAACCATGGTAACCATTACGCCATCGAGGTCGTCATATTCACATTCATATTTCCCAGTGCGTTGTAAAATAAATATCCAATCAGAAACACCGATCCCACGACCGTGCTATGCATACAATGTGACAGCTTTGTGCTTAATCGAAAGTTTGGTGCTGCCTGACCGGACAAATCAGTGATCCCTCACTGATTAGGCGCGTCCACACAGAGCGAGCAGCCTCGCGCGGCAAATACCTCGCGAGGCTGCTCGCTCTGTGTGGACGCGCCTATTTAGTGCAACAATGACATAACTAGGCGACTGAGGCGCCTTTGAGCAAATTCAAAAGCCGACACTCGATGACTCGGGCGCTCGGTCGCTCGCCCGCGGCAGAGTGCGCGCTTGCCTCGTCCGAGGCACGTCCACACAGAGCGAGCAAAGCGCGGCAAATGCCTCGCGAGGCTGCTCGCTCTGTGTGGACCGGCTATTGGTGAATGGTGGGAATCCAGACTGGCATGTGCATTGTTTCGTAAAATTTCATACGATTAATAGAAGACCAAATAAAATATTTAGTGTACTTCCGCTGTGATCTCAAACCTATTTATTATCAATTAATTATTACGGTTAGCACCAATTACGATAATTAATAAACTTAAAACATATATGTAAGTCATAACCTAAACCTGGTGTGAGCTGTAGTATTTTTTTAAATATTTCCTTTGCTTATCTTAATTTGTGTTTCAGAGCACAGATTCGTAACTTTCTGAAACACAATTTTTATAACGACTAATTAAAATAAAAACTAACGAACGGATTTTACGAAAAAGCGTTTTAAATCTCCAAAATTTAAGACAAAATTAAATATTCAGTGTACTTGCGCTGTGATCTGAAACCAAATTAAGATAAGCAAAGGATTTATATTTTATTTTAGATTTAAGATCACAACGGTAAGTAGGTACACTAAATATTTTATTTTGTTTTCTATTTACAATGGATTTTCGCGAAGTAACACCTGAGTCAATAGGTTACTCCAAAAATTCTTAAAACTGAATCTAAGATAACTAAACTGAAAAAATCAAAGCCTTATCATTTACGCAGGGTTAATCAAAATCCCTTGTTTGTTTCAAATATTATGCCCGCCATAATTTACATATTTAACCTCAATTTAATCATAAAATCATTTTATTTATTTTGTAAAATTTATTCCGCGAGATAGGTCTTAGAATAAATAACATCACCGGTGACTCCCGCTCCGGGTCGTTCTTGGTGCAGAGGTTGGCCATAGCTATTCAGCGCGATAATGCAGCGAACGTGATGGGCACCTTTGCACCGGGGGCGACCAGGGGCGGGTTATTTGATTAGTATTAGTTTTAGTTTTTAGTGTGTGACATTTATATTGGACGTAATTTTATATAATTTTATTGAACAAATAATAATAATAATAATAAATTCATTTATTTATTTATTTCAGGCATGGTGGCCCATCAGAAAATACATTACATTAAATATTACAATAAAAATAATAAAATGGACACAGTAAAAGACATTAAATTAAATTAATTAAGTCAAAATAAAATTAAAAATTAAGTCGAATTTAAGTCGACAAATTAGTTTATATTTTGTAAAACTTACATCAGCATAAGTGTCTCCACCACTGTATAAACTGAATCACTACGCAATAATAACCGCACAGTCCATTGATAATGTTTAAACACATAGATACGTCAAAGCCCACACTAGACAAGTACTGTGGTTGTGTCGTGGGATCATTGACGCGGCATATCTATGACGATATAAAGCTATCCAGTAATGTTATGGAGAAAACCTTTTTTACCACTTAGGCAAAAATGTGGGGGTTAGGTTGACGACTTCGTTGCGTAATGGTTACCATGCCGGACTCCAATCAAAAGATCCCTGGTTCGATTCCCGGTACAACCAATATCTATTGTGATGGAATAAATTTATTGGCTGTCGGTCTGGGTGTTAAATATGTATCGATATAAAGTTACACATACGTAAGATACATACATAAACACATGTAACTACATACACACATTTCACACACGGCTGGTTAGCCCCATATTAAACCAATTCTAGTTTGTATTATGGTTGCTAACACAACAGCCGTAATACAAACTAGAAATGGTTTAGTATACGCTAATGGGCTAACCAGAAGTCGTTGAGTTTTTAAAAGTTTTCAGAATGTGCATAGTACATTATATTCTCTAAGTCCTGTATTTTATGACCTACTTTGAAATGAGTCTTTTAGAACACTGTGAGGGCAGTCAGCTTTCGTAATATAGTTCCGAGTAGCAGTTTGAAAGTCTTTGATTCCTTTCATTCTATTATTCTTCTTCGAATTAGTTAAGTGCCTAAGCTCTGGTGTCGAGAGTTCCGCCCCTCGTAGGCCTCCGACTTGTCTTAACGACTGCTTGTACATAAACAAACACCCGGGACTTATAATTTAACGTGTTACCCGACCCCTGGTAGCGCCCAGATAAAAATGCCACTTGAAAAATTACAGTCTTGTGTATGGTCACCCATCCAAACACCGTCCGCATCGACGGTTGCTTAGCTTCGATGATCGCGTCATATCACCTTAGCTAGCCGAGCTACAGGCGCTACTCTTCATTCCATTTGCATGATGATGTAAAACCTACATAATTGTTTGTTAACTTTATAATTTCATATACATATATATTTTTTTTTCTTTTTTTATTACTAACACTAAATTTAAGCAATAATTGTATTTTTAATTAAGTATCTATAATGATTATAACGCAGCTATTGCAATCATGTCCAATGGGGAGTATGCATCTCTAATATACAAGTTTAAGCGCTTAGTTTGGAGATGCAGGCTCATTACTTGTAGCTCTTAATACAAAATATGTAAAAACCATAGTAAAAAAAGAAAAGAAAAAAAAATTTAATGATGATATACTGCGTCAATTTTTTTGTATCTCTTTTTGGGAAGGCGTAGTAGACCGTTCACTTTTGTTTCCACCAGTACTGATAACCAATATTTAGTCTCCGATAACACGGCAATCCATCAAGCTGGATTAGCAAGTTAAGTATACTTTATAAAATGTGCTTTTACAATACATCCTTCACTAATCGAGGAAATGGAGTGCTGTATGGTGTTTATCAGGTTTTAATGAGATTATAAAGATATGGATCGAAACGTATGTACATATGTGGTATGCATTCTAGTTCTCGCCTGGCTAGCAACCACATTCAAGTTGAAAAATCTGTCACTAAACACTTCACAGTTCTTATAAAAAATGTATTAGCTACCACTAAAGCGTACATAAACTATAATTCAGATAATGTTAGATTAAAAACAAACTTATTGTCTGTGAATTAGATACTAAATATGTACAATAAGTTTTAAATGAGCAAACGAGCTTGCGAAACACTTTATTAATAACTATGATGTAATATGTTAGGTTAGGTATAACTAACATTGTTCCTCCAAATGTGTATTAGTAAATAAATATATATATGCTATCATAATAAATTATAAAACTTTAGGTACATACATTTTAAGGGGAGCTCCCATACAACAATGGTACGGAACCCTTCATGCGCGAGCCCAATTCGCACTTGGCCTATTTTTTACATCTCACGAGATGTGGTCAGAGTGAAAATAATTTGGTTAGTTTACCATCGAAGACTCTAGACGAGCCTCAAGAGAGGACCTTCCCCTGTAAATTAGGAACTAATAATTAAGGCTGTCTTTGTTGAGAATATGATCGCGATCGTGAGAACTAAAACCAAATATTTATGTATGTACTACTTTTTTTTTACGTGAGGAAATGCATTTACGCATGCCCACCACACCCAAGGAGGTGGGTGGGGTATTATATAGTATTATATGTCGGGCTCAATTTCGACTCTGTTTTCGACGGCGCAAAATACTTTAACACATGCACGTGTTTATTTAACAAACCGTAATTACACAAATCATTTTCACCACAAAATATGTCCGAAAATTACATTTGCCAATAACTCGTAACAACACGTAAATATGAATTACCGGGTCCATTAACGGGAAAACTGAATGCATTTCTGGGCCATTTGGCGCTTTCGTAACCGGTTTGGACCGGATAGAACCAGTTATTAGAACCGGTTGTGACAGGGTAAAGCTCGCTTTTTGAAATTTTTCGGATAATGGTTTTGTGGCTATAGAAAGATAAATACATAAATACTAACCTATTGACTCAGTCGTTACTTTGCGGAAATCCATTGTAAATAGAAGACAAAATTAAATATTTAGTGTACTATAGTCGTTTGTTAGTCTTTAATGCTTTTTTTCTGTTTATTATAATCAAATTAATTGTTGATTTAGTGAAATACAAAAATACTGAAAAACAAAATGAGAAATTAGTACACAAGAATTTACTAACAATACATAGATGTGAGCATAGATAAAAACTAGGTATTGATACGACATTGATTTACGTGCATTTGACTATATACAATTCTTGACTAGAAAATAATAATAAATAATGCTTATGCTGTTAATCATCGCGACTCGAAACCATAGACCCTTCAAATGCATTATCAAAAAATAAATCAATAAACTGACCCTACTTTAGATCCCGTATCAATACAATCTAAAACACATCTAACCTTTTAAATAATGAACCGACAGCATTTTCACTTAACAAAAGCGTCACAGCGTGTTACAAATCTCATCCACAAGCTACGTGTTATTGGATCAAATAAAATTGGCCAAGTGCGAATTGGACTCTCGCATGAAGGGTTCCGTACTATTGTTGTATGGAAGCATCCCTAAAATATTTAAATTTTATAATTTAATTTGAATAACATTTATACATTATGTGAAAATTTTACGTGTCCACATGCTACCGTTATTGAAATATAGCAAAAAATACGAAAAAACACGTTTATTGTATGGGAACCCCCCTTAATATTTTCATTTTTTATTTTTAGTATTTGTTGCTATAGCGGCACTAGAAACACATATCTTGTGAAAGTTTCAGCTTTCTAGCTATTACGGTTTCTGAGATACAGCCTGGAGACAGACAGACAGCAGAGTCTTAGTTATAGGGTGGCGTTTTTACCTTTTAGGTACGGAACCCTAAAAAAATGCGTTCAGGGTTATTAATTAATTTAATTATTTCAAAATAATCCAAACAATTCAAAAATATATTATTAAATTCAAGAAGGTTCCTGGTTCCATTCCCGGCACGGTCAACATATTTGTGCTTAACTAAATTTGTTGGCTGTCGGTCTGGGTGTTAAATATGTATCTGTATAAAATATATACGTATGTATATGTAGTATATCAGCTGTGTTAGCAACCATAATACGAACTTGAAATGGTTCAGTATGGAGTTAACCAGCCGTGTGTGAAACGTGTCCTAATATTTATTAATATTATTTATTTATTTCCTGAGACATAACTGCGAGTGTTACAAGTAACTCTGTACAGTAAAGTCACCGTTCAAGTAAATCGAATTTAAATTTCTGTCGCAAATCTGATTTAAAAGTGACATTGAGATATGTGGGCCGGCGGAATGAGTCCAAAATTGAATGCGGTCGGGGTTGAGCTGCCCAGCTTGTTATTTATGGCGCTGGGATCAAATCTAACCAGTCTGAAGCAAACCAGTTAGTACTGGTTTTAGTCTTTGACGTTTACACCACTAGCAGTTCTTAATTCAAATTATACCGTGCATACATTAATTCGATACTTCATTCATTCAATACTTACATTCATTCGATACTACATTCATTCGATACTACATTAATTCGATACTACATTAATTCGATACTTCATTCATTCGATACTTCATTCATTCAATACTACATTCATTCGATATTACATTCATTCGATACTACATTCATTCGATACTACATTAATTCGATACTTCATTCATTCGATACTTCATTCATTCAATACTACATTCATTCGATACTTCATTCATTCGATACTACATTCATTCGATACTTCATTCATTCGATACTACATTCATTCGATACTACATTCATTCGATACTACATTAATTCGATACTTCATTCATTCGATACTTCATTCATTCAATACTACATTCATTCGATATTACATTCATTCGATACTACATTCATTCGATACTACATTAATTCGATACTTCATTCATTCGATACTTCAATCATTCAATACTACATTCATTCGATACTTCATTCATTCGATACTACATTCATTCGATACTTCATTCATTCGATACTACATTCATTCGATACTACATTCATTCGATACTACATTCATTTGAGAGATGACTAAAGAGGACGATGGAGGCCAAATAGAAGAGGGGAAGGTTTATTTACTCAAAGATACGGACAGGAATTGACGAGGTTAGCAAGAAATAGGTGAATATGGAGTAAACTGGGGGAGGCCTACGCTAACGAGGCGGCAATTACATAAATCTAAAATTGACAAAAGAAATCGCTAAATTTGTTTTGTTGTTTGAAAATTGATTTTATTTATTATTATTATAGTATTTACAAAAAAACACATATTTAGAAACGAAAGAGGGGTTATTAATAATTATATTAAAATTTTGTAAGATAATGGCATTGTGAATTTCAAACTGAACCTTAAATTGTAGGCTTTTTTACTTTTACTTTATATTCATGCACTAGTACCACGCTCATAATGAAGTATAAACACACACACATAAAATACAAAACACACTACGCTCACAAAACACACACATAAAACACACTCAAACACAAATCAAACCTCCTAAAATTCTTGCTTCACACGTCTCTTATCTCTTATGCAGTAGTATTCTATAAGTAGTCATTGTTTCTTAAAATACACAATTATACCTTCTCTTTAGGAACTAGTTGATATGTGTGACAGAAATTCATGCAACTCTAATTTTTTACATTTTTATCACCAACCCCTATTTTTTATAGCCAAGTTAGTAAAAAGGCATTATAACGTTTGCTGGGTCAGCTAGTAATTGAATAAAAAAAACAAGTCTACTCGCTCAGTTAACTTAGCCACTTGATCGCCGCAAGCATTAAATATAACTTGGTAACAAGTTGGTAACTTGTTGCATTACTTAGTTCCAACTTAAAGCACCTGTTACTAGTTGCAAAGTTAAAAACCGACCGAACTCCGTAAATTTAAAAAGTCACCTGTATGTGTTTTTGTCTACTTCCCGTTTTTGTTTATTTTAAGAAAATGGGCGCATTATGAAGAAGAATTACGAGATCTCAATCATCATAACATTTCGACGACCTTGTTGGCGTAATTGTTACCATGCCGGACTGCCAATCAGAAGGTTCCGGGTTCGATTCCCGGCACGGTCAACATCTTTGTGCTGAAATAAATTTGTTGGCTGTCGGCCTGGGTGTTAAATTTGTATCTTTATAAAATATGTATGTATGTATATGTAGTATATCAGTTGTGTTAGTAACCATACTACGAACTAGAAATGGTTCAGTATAGGGTTACAAAAAAAAAAAGTAATTATAAATAAAGAATAAAAAATCTTAATTGTATCTTCTTCTTATATATAACATTTCCATGTCACAATGTTAGTTACCGTACTCCTCCGAAACGGCTTGACCGGTTTTTACAAAATTTTATATGCGTATTCGTGAGAATCGGCTACCTACTATCTATTTTTAACTGACTTCAAAAAAGGAGGTGGTTATATATTTGACTGTATGTATTTTTTTTCATACCCCTAAGTGATGAGGGTTGTTCCTTCTTAAATATTTTTACTAATTTTTTCGACGAAATTTTTTGTTTTACTTTTTTTATAATGTAGCATTAAAAATTACATGCAACCCTTAATTTTTCCTTTTTTTCACCAACCCTTAGTGCAACTCTTCTATTTCAAAATAAAATAATTATAAAATAAAATTATCACGAAGAATGTAAAGCTTAGTAAGTAATCTATAAAGAGCTTACAATTAAAACCTTAGTGCCAACGTGACCTCTACTTAAAATTATTATGAAATCAAGAAATTATGATCTAGTAATAAATTTGCCGCCAACTTCTCACCCGGACAGAGTTTAAAATATTAGTAGAACAGATTATTTTTACGAAAAAAGCCGTAGGTACTCACTTATTCTTTATTACACGCTTTTTATTAGCTTCACCTGTATGTTTGTTTGTAACCGACTTCTTTGGGCGCGATTTTGACCCACTTTAAACGGCCAGATTTCGTTCAAACTTTGTAGATGTATTGCCAAAAGTGCACGACACATAAGGTTCATTTAATAGCTTTTTTAAAAATATTTTTTTTTATTCACACTATTATTGAAATTTTTAACACTATTTTCTTAATTTAAATTCATTTAAATTTATTTTTTATTTTTTAGTTCGATTTTGTATAAAAAGCGTGTTTTTTGTTTTTTTTTAACTATTATTTATTTTTAGTATGAGCTAAGTGGCCAAGCTCTGATATCAAAAGTTTTCAAGCAGACTGACTCTAATTTGGCTTAATGATTGCTAGTATTAGGACAAACAGCTATGACTCAGATGAAAAGGCAATTTTTTTTTTAGAATACATGATATTATAATTACAAAATTTTACCTAAAAAACCTGGGTTTATCCAAGGTAAAAAGTTCTCACTACTTTATATAACAAATAGAAGACGCGTTACATACAAAGATAATAACTAGAACAAAAGAGCTCGGCACTCGCAGGCCGCGTTGCGCCGGCGCATGCAGGGCAGCAGTAAACAACGTATTGTTCTAATAGTGCTGTCCTGCTCTCGCACATCGCCCGCGGTCTCTGCGTGCGTGCGCCGAGCTCCCGATACAGGAAAAAGATAGTTTTGGGCATGGTCACCCATCCAAAGCCATAGTCAAAAATAATTATTTAAAGCAGCACTTCGGAGGTACATTATGAATAACTATATTATTTACTAGCTGCGGCCCGCGGTATTATCTGCGTCCGGAGTCCGTAATAAAAAGAAGTTAACCGGGGATGAAAAGTACCCTATGTGTTAATCCAAGGTGTAAACCATCTTCATCATAAATCTCATCAGAATTGGTTGGAGAGTAAAGGAGTAACTACAATTGTTTTCGAGATAAATAGTAGCCAATGGTGGCGATTCAGCGGCACACACGACTAAACTAAATTTAATAAAGCCCCGTCTCTTTCATCTTAGGTGGCCAGAAAGAGACGGCACGTTTTGTACCATAGTCAAACCAACTAAAATCACCTGAAATGTAGAAAATATAGGCGACTTTAGAGCGCACTCACTTGTATCACCTCTGTGTTGTAACTGCCTGCACATTACATATTTGACGTGATTTTAGTTGTTTTGTCTGTGGTTCAGAACGTGCCATCTCTTTCTGACCACCTAAGATGAAAAGAGACGGGGTTTCTTTAAATTTAATTTAGTCGTGTGTGCCGCTGAATCACCACCATTATGTGTTAATACAAGGCCTAACCTAACTTTACACCAAATTTCATCAAAATAAATTGATTTAGGCGTTTGAGCGTGAAGAAGTTACAAACATACACACTTAGACATAAACATAGACACAAATTTTCACATATATATTATAAGTAGTATAATTATTTGTTGTAACATATTTTTTTTAGTATTTAATGCTTGTAGATAACCTCACTTCGCGCGTTACTTTGCGGCAATCCATTATAGATAGAAGAAAAAATATATTTAGTGAATCACAGCGGAAGTACACCAAATATTTAATTTTTTCTTCTATTTAATGTTCGCTTGGGTTATCTAGGTAAAAAAAATAACCAGTTGAAACTCTCTGACTCAGTCCTTACCAATTAAACGAAGCCTGCAGGCAGTCGAGACTCCCCATCCGGTTTCCAGAAATGAGTTATAATATAACCGGTCCGCTGCCAATGTGACAATATTATTAAACCTTTCAAAGCGACCCCTGGTTTGTAAAAGTCGTAATAATAGCACAGGAACTCTTCGGTGTTGGAATGTGATGTATTCATCTGATAATATATCGCTTTTTGGAATAACTCTTTTTTGGAAGGTTTAAATGTATTTTTTTTAGAACTGCGCGATGTTAGGCTGATAATTTAAAGCTCTTAAGCATAAGCAGCCCATTATGCTGCTGGGACTCAGGGCCTTCTGTCATGGGGAGATAGATATAGGCCATGATCCACCACGCTAGCCAAGTCCGGGTAGGCGGATGACACACGTCTTCGGATATTGTGGTTGTCAAACATGCCGGTTTCCTCACGATGTTTTCCTTCACCGTAAAGCGAGTGCAAATCCACACATAACTTGAAAAACAAACATTGGTGTAAGGCCAGGATCGAACGAGGGGCCGTCTGATTGAAAAGCAGACGTTATTACCACCGAGCCACACTCGCTTTTTTTTAAGTTAACAAACTAGGCATTTGACTTGTAGAGCGCGAAACAACACGAGAGATCTACAGGCCTAAAACTTGCCTTAGGTGGATAATGCCTAGTCTGGAATAACAGTCTCTCAAAGAGGCTACCGCGACACTCCGTAAGGTGCTTGGCGATCTTTTTGACTAGCAGTGCTAGCAACACATCTCAGGAAAAAATATCCGTCAATGTGTCTTCTCAAACGACATCTAGTTTTGGAATTTAGAACTAGCTTGTTTATTAAAGGTATGCTATGCAAAGTTTTACTACGTTTAGAAGTTAAGGAATTTTCCGAGTACAAGTAGATTGTAACTTTGACGTAGGATTGATAACATAGGCTTCTTTAGAAAAGTAGTGAGTATACCGCCCGTTGGTTAGCACCTTATATATTTTAACAGTTTTATTTTAGTGTGTAGTTTTTAATATTAGTTAATCATAAAAAAACAACAATTTATAATGTCACAGTGAATCTTGTTCAGTAACTAATTTATAAAATAATAAATAATTAACAATTTACACAATTTGATAATACCTAATATAAAACTAATGTAAAATGACATTTTATTTCGGTACAAGGTGTATAATTTTGGAGTCACCTTTACTTTACCTTTGGTAACTTTTCAAAGAGTTATTAATATTCCCATATTTCATACGAACAAGTCAAATTTGCTAAATAAAATATTGGCTCAGACCAAACACTGCTAAAAATCGTCAAGCGTCGTAATACGAAAACTTTTATGCTCAATAATGTTTACAGACGTACTTGAACAAAGTTTAAAGCTTAAGTGTCTAAGTTGAGAAGTCTGTTTACTGAGGTATTTGATGTAGATATAATATAATAAGCATAAGCAGCCCACTACATATTCCCACTGCTGGGACTCGGAGCCTTCTCTCGAGAGAGATATAGGCCATAATCCACCACGCCGGCCAAGCGCGGTTGGCAGATGACACAAGTCTTCGGATATTGTGGTCCTCAAACATGCCGGTTTCCTCACGATGTTTTCCATTAACGTAAAGCGAGTGCAAATCCACACATAACTTGAAAAATAAGTCATTGGTGTAGGGCCGTTAATTGGTGTAGGATCGAAGCAGGAGCCGTCTGATTGAAAAGCAGACGTTATTACCACCGAGCCATACTCACTTAATGTTTAATATAAATTTACCTAAATAATGTACTTCAACTATAATATAAGAATCTATGTTCTGACTCATTCATTCGTTCATTCATTCATCTATAGGTAACGCAGAGTCCAAACGGCTGGTCAGTTTCAGTTCAGGTATAAAATTTGAACGCGTTTTTATTTTAGTACGTAGATGTGTACTTAAAACGGTTTTTCGGAAATAGTAAACCCTGAAAGTATAAGTACGTAAAAATTTTTTTTTTTGCTATTGAACTTAAAAAAAATTGCCGTATTTCGTAAATTCGCGGGAAAAAAACACTACACTATGGCCGAAAGCGGAGTTTTTTTACGCGAGGATATGCATTTACGCATGCCCACCACACCCAGGGAGGTGGGTGAGGTATGTCGGGCTCGATGCCAAAAAGACACACTTTGTTTCCAAAAACGGTAAATTTAAGATATGAAACTTTATTGATTACTTTCTTTTTAATTATATCGGCACTGTAAGTATTCATTTGGTTTTTATACTGGACGTATATTTTTTATATCTGTTTTATTTGCACATATAAATTTGCATGCAGTTCTAGTAATTTAAAAGACGTATTATTAAAACGACATCTTGGTTTTACATTGTGCTTATAAAACTATTAACTTCATACGGGGTTGAGTAATTCCATTTCTTAAGCATAATTTTATTTGAAAATAAAAATGTAAATCAAGAAGTACTTACACTGAATTTACAAGTTATGTATTAAGATTATAAAATAATCAAAAAATTACTCAACTTGAGTCGCAAGTCCTTTTTAAATCCATTTCTTTTTACATTACTGATTCTGATTTTATTTCAATTTAATTTATAAATTTTTTAGTTTTAGTGAAACAAGTTTTAATATGAATGAGTCTTTTTTGCTCGATAATAACGAATTTGAATATGTCTATTCCTTTCTTATTGTATCCTCCCATCAAAAAAACATACTTACAGATACTTAATTGTAACAATATCTTCTACAGTTTTAATAAAATAATTGAAATATGAACAAAATCTGAATCTTGAACAAAATCCTACTAATATAATAAATGCGAAAGTTTGCGTGTGTGTGTGTGTGTGAGTGGTGTGTGTGTGTGTTAGTAACTTCTTCACGCTCAAGCGGCTTAACCGATTTTGAGGAATATTGTATGGAAATAAGTTAAACTTTGGATTAACACATAGGCAACTT
Source organism: Mellilla xanthometata (assembly GCA_035578125.1). Lineage (NCBI taxonomy): Eukaryota > Metazoa > Arthropoda > Insecta > Lepidoptera > Geometridae > Mellilla > Mellilla xanthometata. The sequence goes on from JAPUBQ010000035.1 coordinate 2,896,316, forward strand.
TTTATCCCGAAAACAATTGTGGTTACGCAAAAAACTTCAAAATCTATGTTACTCTTTCACGCTCCAACGGATGGACCGATTTTTATGAGATTTACTATGAAGATAGGTTAGACCTTGGATTAACACAGGCCTTTTTTTTTCGTGGATTATCTTTTTTTTTCTAGATTAAAACCGTGGGGCACAGCCAGTTAAAAATAAACATAAATAGTTAAATATACATGCTTTGTGCATATCAAGTAATTATATGACTACATGAAAGAAAGAAAGAAAGAAAATTATATATTGTGCACACAAAAAAAAATACATACATGCAATTTCTTATTGTTATAAAATAAGCCTATGTGCACAAAAGGAGCAAATTCAGCATAATGCTGGAGGTACCAGGTACCCCAGCGCTGGTTTTCAATTTGCTCCTTCACACTTTATTTAGACAAGATACAATAGGTAGTATGGGTACACACAATTTAATATAATAGTACATTATTTATATCAATATCTTCAAAAGTAAATTTGAATAGACACAAATTAAGTTACCAAACAGCAAAGAATAATTATACATGTTAAGTTTATAGTGTTGAATTCATTCATACATGTTTTGGTGTATTGCGTAAAAAAAAAAACTTTATTTAGTTACGTGATTAATAAGTAAAAACTGAGCGGTAGCATCTCGACCTGAAGTAATGCAATGAGTCTAGAAGTCTAACCTACTTACATTAAGATTGCATCCAGATAGCAAGAGTCACAGTTTATCTGTCTATCTGTATAAGTACCTATCTATCTATCTGCCTCTCTTTCTGTCTCTCTTTCTATCTCTCTTTCTGTCTATCTTTATTTTTGACGACCTCGTTGGCGTAATGGTTACCATACGGGACTGCCAATCATAAGGTACACGGGTTCGATTCCCAGCACGGCCAAAATCTTTCTGCTGAACTAAATTTGCTGGTTGATCTGGGTGTTAAATATGTAACTATATAAAGTATGTATATGTAGTATATCAGTTGTGTTAGCAACCATAAAACAAACTAGAAATGGCTTAGTATGGGGCCAATAGTCCAAATATAAAAAAAAAACTTATGTCGGATAGAGGAAGAAAATTATGAACCCAATTAGTATTAATAAGACGTTATTTACCGCATGCATACACAACACGGCATATTAATCATAACATCAGAAGGTTACGGAAGTTTGATCTACATAGTAATTTAGTATTTAGGTGTTCTGTGTTCTTTCTCTCTTCTGTGCTTTTGAAAGAAAGAAAGAAAATTATTTATTATGACAAATTAACACAAGACAAGATATAATATTTAAAATACACAAATAACTTTAATTAGTCACAACACAGCCTCTAGTCAGCATAATGCTGGTTGCTGGAGAGCAACCAACGCTGGTCTTCCGTTGAGGCTGGCAGTGACGTCACGCACGGTAAACTAGGAAAAATAACACGCAATTATATGAAGAAATTGAAGAATAATATTTACATAAACTAATCAGATAACAAAGAACAACGATACTAATAAGATATAACAGATAACTAAATTAAGAATAAAATCACAAGAAAAAACAAAATTTAATTTTGTGTCGGTAGAACACAAAAACAATGGGATGTTATAAGTTTGAGGTGCCTGTTTGTTTGTCTGTGGTTTTGTAGTAGCCAAAGGAGCAGATTTGAATTTAGTTTTTTGTATGAAAGATAAAATACATAATATATGTATGTAGTTAGTATCTTATGTTTGATAAAAATCGGTCCTAGCTGATCGCCGGCACAAAAGGGCCGTTTGCTTATTTTGTTGAGATAGTTTAAGTTTGTATAAACTGACAATTATTATGTTGAATGAATGAATGAAAAAAATATTTGTTATTTATAAAACTAGGTACATAGGTGGTATTATAAAAAGTCTTAAAAGTTACTAACTCTATTTACAACTAAAAATGTATGAAGTGATTCCTCCTACATGAGTTGTTATAATGTTAGTTATAACTCATATTAATTAGATTTGTATTTATAGTTATGACTTAAATATGTGTAGATAATTTGTTATTATAGCGACAACAGATAAATACATAATTATATGCTGTGAAAATGTAAACTGTGTATTAGTTGTACCTTATGATGTTACTCTTCAGTGCCAAAATAGAAAACATCGACATTTTATAGGGATCCTTAAAAGGGGATCATATTACCAAGACTGCGCTGTCTTTTTATTCCGTTATATTATTACACCTCGTCTCTCTTTCTATGTGTACGTTCTAGGAATTGGTTGCCTGGAAGAGATCGCTTTTAGCGATAAGGTCGCCAATTAAGGCACTAGTTTTCAAATACCTTTTTTTGTTTGTGTAATTATTTTCAGTATTTCTTTTAATAAAGTGTTATCTATCTATCTATCTTATACAACTTGGTGGAGACATACAGACAGACAGATGGAGTCTTTAAATCAGACACAAAATTATTTGTGTCATGATCGGCCTACTATATAAAAAGTAAAACAAAACATTTATAACAATTTAAAGAGCAACAGGAAGAAAAATGTAAAAACGAATGTAGCCTGGAGCCAAAATATCTACTTATACATATGTATGTACTTTATATCAGTATAATTATAATGACAATATTCCAGAGACCTCCATCACATGATATTTGACGTGATGTTCAAAAAGGATGCTTTATTCCATTACACGTATTACGAAAATACATAATGCGAACGAAAATGTTTTTGATGTACAATATATTTAGCTAAAGGATCAAATGTAATCTTTAAAATAAATTAATAATAAATCATTTTTATTTCAGCAATAAACATAAGTACATTCTAATTCTGACTCTTACTTCACTTCTAAATTGAGACGTCGTGATTTGTGTAGGTGCTTTTTATAAGTTCCAATACTCAAAATAAATATAGTACTGTATTAAAACTGATAAGTCTAATTTAATTTATGTATTGTTATTATTATGTTATACCGAATTGAGATGGCTTCCCTAGAGTAAAGATCTCCGGTGTCTGAAACACAAGCTTGTCGCTCAGTTCGGAGCCGGACTCTGACCTCTGGGGAGTGTCACTGCAATAGGTAAATCTTATAACTTAAAAATATGTACCTACACATGTTTTTTGTAACGTTTAATAAATAAAGACTTTGATATTTTTTTTTTGAATTCTTTCTTTACTTTCTTTTTTACCATGACTCTGCGCTGTCTTTTTATTTAATTAGATAGGTCAACGCTTGGCCACCAACTCGTTTAAAGTCAAAAAAATCCAGTAAGCAAAGTTGTACCCGAAGCTAAGCACGTTGATCTAGAAGAAATCTTTTTACTTTCGCCTTGAGGGAACAGGCGGTAAACACATTAGGAGGCCATTCATTCCATTCCTTAGCAGTGCACACGATAAATATGGAGCCAAATCTACGAGTATGTCTCATAAACTTTACTTTTGTAAATATTACTTTTTTATTTACTTTTGTAAATATTATTATATCTACTTATTCTTTCTAATGTAATTTAGATGTTGACTTTTTACAAGTGTCTTAAAACTGTTGTTATACATTCCTATGTGAAAAAATAAAATGAATTGAATTGAAACCGTAATAGTATTTGAAATTTCCACAGATGACGTTTTTTCTATAGCGCGATAAAATCGCAAAAGAAAAGAGAAAAACTTTCAAATCAAAACCTCTACTAGCACTATAAAATTTTTGTTGCCATAATCACAGCTCCGCTCTTAAATTTAAAGTGCAGAATCAAGCGATCACCTGGCAATGCGGTGTTAAAAGAGAATACAATCATCACGCCGGGTTGCCGTTTTATTTGAAAGTTTATTGCCTTCACCGCAACTCGACGAAATATTTATTGGATCTACGACGAACGCTGAGCTTGGGAGAAACCAGGGAGTGACTGAGGGTGGGGCCAAGTTTGTTTGTGGTGAATAAAATGGGCTGAAATAACAAATTAAACAAGAATCATTGTAAACTGTTCACGTAAGGCATCTTAATATTTTCGCGAAGAAAACGGTCACACTTACTTATTATTAAATGTTCATAACGTATCATTCCAACTTTTAATCATTAGTATGTGTGACCGTTTTCTACGCGAAACTACTTATAAACAAGAATCATGCATAATATAGACAGACTTTGAGCTAAACTTTAACGAGGACTATACTTAAGTTAATGTTAAGGAAGAATATTAAGGGAGACCTTTGCCCAGAAGTGGAACAATGTAGGTTAACTAGAAAAATATTATTAGTATTTTGTACTCAATATGGTCAGGTTATAGAAACTGGATAGTTATAGTTCTTTATAAGATCTTGTATATATGGCTTACAATAAAATTAATCTGTTTATTCATACTTTGTAGTTAATCATTTAATAATTAAAGTAACATGATTGATTTTAAATAATCTAAGGACCTTACAAATATATAATTAAACTATTTTGGAATAGAGATAACATAGAGAGGGACGTAATTGTTATTTTTGCATCCAAAATAAAATATGTGAAATTTCGGAATGCAACTCGTAAGTTGTAATGACTTTCATTGATATTTAATTGATTGCTTTTTGTGCACTATTAATAAAACATTTCATTTTTTGAAATTAAAGATAATGTGTTTTAATTTTATATTAAATTTTAATACAACTAATTATTTTAATTTGATGCTTAGTATTATTCAAACAATAACAAAATATTTTTATTATTCATACTACATACTACAAGATTCAAACGTATTTTAGCTAACTGCATTCCATATTAGCCCCGAGCAAGTAGCCTTAATACGCGCCTATATTTCAGGTTAGAAGGTGCCAATAAAAACGGTAATTTCTTCATGTTTCCACTGGTTTATATTTCAGTTTAATTATCTGAGGTTTACAGGTGGGAAGTTAACTTTGTAACGAGCTAGAAAATGCTTTTTAGTGCCAAAATATTCTCGTAAATGACTTAAGAGATATAAATAGAAGAAGATGGAATGAAAATTCCGTACAATCAAATAATATAATATGCACTTTCTAAGACCTTTACGATTCGCTTCCACATTTATAGTACGGACGGCCAAACTGTGGAACTCCTTGCCGGAATCCCTGTTCCCACTGAACTACAACCTTACTGTCTTCAAGGCGACAGTGAACCGGTTTCTTCTAGGCAAGCGCGCTCCATCCTAGATCGCAATGTCACTTAACATCAGGTGAGTTGTGGTCAAGCGCAAGCCTGTCTTCCATAAAATATAAACTCTTATTACAAGATTATAATCAGATAATATAAAAGATAATATACTGGCCAAGTGCGAGTCGGACGAAGTAGGACGGCCCGAAGTATTCGTTACCATTATCTATGAAAACGGAACAAAAATCATATTTATTGTATAGGAACCCACTTTTATTTTATAATTGTGAAAATGTTAACAGAAATATTTTATATGTGAAAATGAGAACTATCTTGCTATCACGGTTTTTTTAATACAGCCTGGTGGGAGACAAATAGACCGACAGCGAAGTTAAGTAATAGGGTCCCGTTTGTATCCTACAGGTACGAAACTCTAAAAATTACCATAATTTTGAGAGTTCACATAAAGTAAAACATGTTAAGATTATTAATAAATGTATATTTTATATTGAATTAACATGACCAGCGTTTTAACTGTGTGTGAAAAAAAAATTGTTAAAATAACTGCTTTGTACCAAACTATCTCTTAAAGTCTAAAATACTTTTTCATTTCCTCAGCATTATACCGACTTTAATACTCGTACGAATAAATACACAAATGAAAATTCTAATCTAATTCGTGTACACATTTCACACAACCTTCAACACAAACACGCGAATGTATCTAAGGTAAACTCAAACAAGAAATAATTAATTTAACATTAGCATCTCAAATGGAAATTTGTTATCGTACTAATATATGATAAATACGAATGTTTCAATAGAAGAAAAAATGAAATATTTAGTGTACTTGCGCTGTGATGTGAAACCAAATTACGATAAGCAAAGGAAAAAAAATACATTTCAAAAATTTGGTGAGTTCAATTCGTCTTTCGAAACACCTCCTGAAGATGCCTTGTGGAAAGACGAAACACGTGTTGAGTAAGACCGAATTGAGATAAGCAACGTTAATATTCAAATTATGTTTCAGGTTATTTGAATAGAAGAAATGATCCAATATTTAGTGTACTTGCGCTGTGATTCCCAAGTTTAAGCAACCTTTATTAAGGCCAACTTAATGCGAACTTACTTCTGTCCGTTAAGTTTAAAAGATACAAATCAGAGGAAAAGTTTTTGACTTAGTTCTAAGTTATTTACGTGTATTTTTGGAACTGTACCTAAACTCATGGTTAGTTGTGTAAAGGGTTGAAGTGATAACTTAGCTTACTGAAGTTATTTGTTTCTAAGATAAGTACGAGTATATAAAGATTAAATATAATAAAAATATCCTTTATTTGTACTACTTTGTATACACACCAATCGATACTTAAAAGTTTGAATTTGAAAATATTCTTGTATTTTATTATAGAAGCAAAAATTAAAGTAACTGAAAATATTTCTGGTTAATATTAGTGACATTTTTTTAATAAGTAAACATTTTATTTGGACGCAAAATATAGGAAACATGTTTAAGTAAAAGAAAAACAACAACATTTTAAAACTAAATTATGAAAAACAATTCAAACATAACTTAAGAATAATGAAGTGAAAATTATTTACAAAGGATAGAAAAAATTAAAATTTAGTTACCTTAAAAAACAACAAAACAAAAATTTCAAAGACAAAATTAAGCCATCCACCCAAACAGCCCGTGCCCATCAAACTTGAAATATTTAGTGCAAGTTTAGTTATGTAACCGCTAAAAAGCCTTTTCTTCCTTTTCGTATGAGCTAACTGCACAGGTTCTTTTGTCAATAGTTTTCAAGCCGCCAAAGAACCTCTGACTTGCCTACCAAGTGCTTGTGTTTGATAAAATCAGAACTACTCAGATGTAAATTTACTTTTTTTACCACTTTTTATGGTCCAGTTTCCAAAGAGAACCAAAGAGTACCAAACCCCTTTTACTAAGACTTTGCTAGAAAATCATGACAGATCACTTTAGTCAGCCGAGCTACAGGCGCTAGGGCTCTAAATCGGCTGAACGTTGACCTCTATCCAATAGTTTGCTCAAATTTCAACTAAAACATCTTCAAAGTTTATTAGCGGCCGTCGTCTTAAATTTTCATTATCCCCTTTCATGTTAAAACGACATAACTTTGGACTTGTAAATTTAATATAAGACCGGGTGGAACATCGGCAGACTAAACACTTCATAGTTAGTCGATAGAAGAAAATGGAAATGTTGGTAGAAAAAAAAACGAGTGTGGCTTGGTTCACTGTTGAATTATTTTGTTCCGGGTTCAATCCCGTAGAGTAACACCGAGCATAGCTGTTTCCATAGCTTATTCTTGTTATTTCTTGTAATGTTTGATAAAATGTTGTTGCCTCTAAAGTGTTACAATCTAATAAATAGTTAACACAAATAAAGGCGAGACTCTTGAATACTAAATGTCGGATCTGCATTTGATTGTAAGCTTTAACTTTACGAGATCCGACACGACTTTTATTACTATGTGACGCCGATTTTACCTCCGTTTTTTTATTACTAAGCAAATTCAATATCATTCCAACTTTTAATAATAAGTAAGGGTGACCGTTTTCTTCGCGAAAAAAAAATTCAATATATTATCTCTAAATCAACTAACTAACCAAAAAAGCCACATAAAGTTATAATTGAGCCACATAATGCTATTTACGCGGTGTAGTAGTATCTTGAAATGTGTTTATATTTTATACTGATTCTATTAATCTGCGGAGGCTTGAAAACTCTTCACTCCATCTAAAACCTGTCCGCATCTAACGTTACTTAACCTCGATGATCGCGCTAGATCACCTTAGTTGGCTATAATAATAAATATTAGCACATTTTCCACACAGCTGGTTAGCCTCATGCTAAAACCATTTCTAGCTTCAATTATTGTTGCTAACTCAACTAATATACTACGAGTACATAATGACGAAAATACTTTATATTGATACATATGGGACAAAAGAGAATCAAACCTGGGAGCATTGTAACCATTACGCCAACGAGGTCGTCAAACTACTAAGGTGAAGAATTCAACCAATACATTCATTCATTCATTCATTCAATATTTAAGAGCTGGGCTCTTGTCTGTGGAGTTTTTTCCAGGTAGTTCTGTCTTCGGCCAAATCCTTGACCTCCCTATACGACATGACTTTCGCCTTCTCCTTAATTTTGTCTAAATATGATCTTCTAAGTCCTACAACCAAAACCTTTATTGTCTTAAAATGTTTATTACAAAATGTTTTATTAACCTTTAAAAGGAGTGTTAATATCAATGAAATAAATCGCGTCGTCTAAAGTAAAACAAATCCCGTGAAATGCCAATTTGTGTTGCATTATCGAATGGATGCTAGTCAAGCGTTTTTATTCAAATGCTTCGGAACGACGAGATAGCAGAGGTGCGGCGTCGACTTTAAATTACACAATATTTTCGCTTTCAATGCTATTTTTCCTGTTCTGTCTTACCTTTTGATCCACAAATTTGAATATTATTTTTCTTGGCCTCATCAGAGTGTTTTAAAATGCTCGTCTGGCTAACGACCAGCCTTGAGTTAAAAATCTTTCACCAAGCACAACTGTATGTTCCAGATGCATTTTTCATGTTAAAATATTCCTCAAAAAATACACTCATAATAAAAAGCAACTAACAATAACATAAAATTTAAATTTATACGTTGGCCGAGGTATATATGTATATTTAGTATATTATATAATTAGTATATTAATATATTAGTATCGATACCTTGTGTAGTTACGCCTGATCATGATCAAAGCTTAGCTGTAAACAGTAAAAAGGCACCCAAGTTTTGATCGTGTCCTTTACAAATTCAAATACAGGTCCATTTCAAAAATAATTTTAACGAAATATCCATTCAGGGCAAAGGGCTACCACCCTGGAGGTGGTACATTGGTTCCTATTCGCAGATTGAATAGAATCTAATTGACATTCGGCCTTATCAGGACAAGATTGATTTATGAACCAAAGGTCACTGAAATGTATGAATTTCAAAATGGTAAGTGAAATGAAAATATAAATTTTTTTATCCAAAGGCTTGATTGATGATTTTGTAAGACCATTTAAAAACATAACTCGTGAATGAATGTGTCGATTTTTAGACAAAATAAAACTATTTTTTTTTTTAATTTAGGCACAAAATCAATTAGTATTTATATAAGCACTGGAAATTTAGCATATATGAGTATATTGATTGCGGTTTTAACCGCAAGAGATTTGCTTTAGTGTTTTGTTTAAGGTAAGGTATAGTTTTGAATTCAAATATGTAAAAAAAAAAACATCTGATCGGACTTGGATGAATGAAAATATCACAGTTTTCTTCTATTTTTACAAAAAAAAAAAACCAAACACATAATAATCTGAACAGAAAAACCGGATAAACAAATATTATTCAACCGATTGGCAACCCTAAGCAAAGAATAAAAATGTTGAACTCACTTGTGTAGGGGTGATACGTTCTCTCACGAGTGTTGACAAAGTACTCGGAGGTGAAATGTTGGGGAGCCCTGAACTAAAACTGTTTCTCTTGAGCCAATAGTTTGTGAACTCTGTCTTCGACGGTTTGAATTTTAGCGAGGAGTAGACTTTAAAACTGTTTACTTTTGAAAGAAGACGTAGACATAGGAAGACTTCTTTTATGGATAGTTTAAATATACAACAAAAGCTAGAAGTGTGACTATTTTTGGACACATTTCACGGTTGGTTAACCCCATAGTGAACCATTTTTAGTTTGTATTATGGTTACTAACACAACTGATATACTACATATCCATACATACTCGTATGTACATATTTTATATAGATACATATTTAACATGCAGACACAGCCAACAAATTTAGCTCAGCACAAAGATGTTGACCGTGCCGGGAATCGAACCCGGAACCTTCTGGTTGGCAGTCCAGGCATGGTAACCATTACGCTAACGAGGTCGTCAACTTGTTGGGAAAGCGTATCTGACGGACTCTGATTCGATCCCTGCCGTACACTAATGACTTTTTTTCAAGTTATGCGTGGATTTGAATTCACTTTACTGTGAAGAAATATAGCGTGGGGAAACCGACTTGCTTGAGAATTCAAAACAAAGTCTGAGAACATTATATGTCTTTTGTGGAAAGGAACTGGACGTTCATTAATGAAAAATACGACCAAAGACGATACAAATACTGGCAACAGACAACTAAATTAAAACCTAATAAAAAAATCCTTGGTGGTAAAATATCGGCAAAGTAATAGCTCTTTCTTGGACCAGTTATTCTAATCTAAGCATGCTCCACCTTAAGCCAGTGCCGCTGCGTGCGTAGCTTAGCTGCTAAGCTTAGTGTGCAAAAAAAATTAACCAAGAAAATAAGAAGAACCATGAAATATATTATTCGTATTTATTGACCCACTAACATAAGTAAATAACTTATTGACTCAGGCGTTACTTTGCGGAAATCCATTGTAAATAGATGACAAAATTAGATATTTAGTGTACTTCTGTTGTGATCCGAAATCCAAATTAAGACAAGTAAACGAAAAATTAACTAAGATTAATTAATTAAAATAAATTAACTAAGATTAATTAATTAAAATAAATTAACTAAGATTAATTAAGATTAACGTTACCTATCACAATTCGGAAATTCTTAACTCGAGTTAATTTTTCCTTTACTTGTCTTAATTTGGATTTCGGATCACAGCGGAAGTACACTAAATATTTAATTTTGTCATCTATTAACATAAGTAAAGTAATCAAGTAGCTAGTAGCTAGTCATCTATCAGTCGTGAGGTGAGGAAGTGACGTCATTAGGCTGTAATGTCGCTAGTAATCGCCGGAAACACCCGATCGCGCCCGATCGAGCGAGCCAATTAAAAGCCTCCAGGGAAGGTTGATTGATTCCGGCTGTTTGTCAATACATATGTTGCTAATCAAGGTGGCTAATTATTCTATTATGGTAAACTTGTCCCTTATGATATAATATTTTAGTAGTCAAGCTTTAATTAATAGTTTTTATTTTTCTTTATTCCTTAAAATATGTTCCATGTATATTATATTTTATTTTATCTTTATTGCTTTTGATCAGAAATTGTATGTAATACCTTAAAATATTCTAAAGCTATTTTATTGTTATTTAATTTAATCTAAAATTCTAAATACGTATAATGCCCGGCAACCCGACCGCTCGGAATGAATGACGTCATTGTGTTTTTGTAAGCCGAGTATTGTAAACAAAATGAGTGGGAATGAGTGTTTTGTTTATTGATAGTGTTTGTGTATATTATTGTTAATAAAATAAAAACTTTGTTTACGAATAATTGTTATTTTAATTATTCATAACGACTTTTGTATAATGAACTGAATTTTTTCGCTTACCCTGATTTCAGGCTAAAATTATTTATTTATTGCAAATTAATTCAGGACTAAAACATGTTTAATGTAATAGCTTGTTTCATACCGATTCAAACGATATTAGTTATAAATAGTAGCTCTCTACAAAACTTTAGAGATATCATCGTTTTAATCACATGACCTATGAACTGCGCTGACCACCCAGAATGGCCTCCACAGATTGCGCGAATTTTGCAAAATGGCCGCCACAGACGAAGGGATAAGTTTAAACAAACAATTTAAAACAAATAAAATATTTTTGAATTTTGAATTCAAATAATCTTTCAATCTGTGTATGTATGTTTTTGAAATATGTCTTCTTTATGCTTATTTAATTTTCTTAATTTCTGTCACTTTACAAAACAAATCATATAAAGTTTCTAAATGAAAATCTGACAAAACACAAATACTCGGCCGAAATTATTTTTTGAATTCACCCATAATTATTTCAGCTTGGGCTAGATACTATTTTTATGCACATAGAATACACAAATTCGTAGACAGCCTACGCAGCTACGGCGTAGCGCTACGTCGTAGAGCGGCTACGTTAGAACTAAGACAACAAAGAGCTTGGTAGTTTAAAATTTAATGAAGCAGACGTACTAAGCTTACCTGAACTGAAAAAAAAACACTACTTATTCCCACTAACACATTTGTTTTATTTCCTTACTAGCTACGCCCGCGGTGTTGATTGATTTTGATTTTCAGACTTCTTTATTAACATAAAACAAGAATACAAAGTACACAGCGTTATTATGACTAATGTAACATTTAATCTTATGATGTAGTGTTTTGCAGGCTAATATTTATATCACCTATTTTAACTTATGTCTAACTATTGTAGGTTGGGTATTGCCCGCGGTGTTACACGCGTTAATCCAGAATAAAAGAAGTTAATCTGGGATAAAAAGTGGCCTATGTGTTAATCCAAGGTTTAACCTACAAAATTATATCAAAATCGATTCAACCATTTGAGCGTAAAGAAGTAACAAGCATACAAACTTACACTCAAACTTTCTGAATTATAATAATTAGTTAGGATTCACTCTAGAACGGCGGGACCAAATTGAATAATATATCAATTTCAAATGAGATAAACTGCTAAGTGCAAAGCACAGTGCAGTTGGCCAGAGAAATTAATCGGTGGGTGACTCTCATCGTAGAAACGCAGCCAGTAAATAGAAAGAAAGAAAGATTAACACACAATTGGACACAACATTTTAAATAAGGATACAACAACCAAAAATAACACAATACAATATTTTTTTTCTTAAAATTAGTGTGCCACAATTCAAATAAACAAAATTTATTTTTAGAAGACTAAATAAGACTTAAAATACACATATTGAGAAGACTAAAAATATTTACTATTTTAAGTGTGTAAATATATAAAAATAAGGAATGTACATTCACATTTTGAGTCAACTTATTCCCGATATGGTCCTATGTTAAGTTTATGATACTCGTAATTTAAAATTAATAAACTCAACGACGAAAAGCTTTGTCAAAGCTCATATTTTATTGTAACCGAAGAAATACCAATATGATTTTCTCATCTTTTCAAAGTGCAAAGAAAACTAAAATCACGTGTCAAGTTAATCTAGCGAGTAACACACTGCTTAGTTGTTACCTCCTGCGTCCCATGGGAGCCTGGTCTTACGTCGGGACTCGGATAACTCTTAAGGCGGTATTGAAGCAAATGACATACAGTGTTAACTCCAAGTAACGTCACTCGATTTAACGACAAACTCTCTAAAGCGTAGAAATCAAATGCCTTTAGTTGGTTTTCCTTGTATTCCATACAATGATACATTCTCTCCATTTAACGACCACTCTTTATAATGCTATAAAATGCACAGTCCCTTCTATGTCGTTATATAGAGTTTACACTGTGTTTTGTTGGCTATCGGTCTGGGTGTTAAATATGTATCTATATAAAATATGTTTGTATGTATATGTAGTATATCAGTTGGGTTAGCAACCATAATACGAACAAGAAATGGTTCAGTATGGGGTTAACCAGCTGTGTGTGAAATGTGTTAATAAAATGTTTTTTTTAAATAGTATATCGTATAAAAAATAGTATGTATAATTAATTTGCCACAATTGGCATCTTTATTGCTCAAAGCAATGTCTCCCAATTAGTAATCTATATTTATTTTTAAAGTTGGGTTTTCCATAAACTTAATTCCTTTAATATCTACTGCCACAGTTCAGGCATTTCGCTCGAACATGTTTAGTGAAACCGATCTCTCTAAAACCACGCCTTAATCGAATATTTGAAATAAATCAATTTGTTTGATAAAATATTGTCATCTTCCCACAAAGCCTCCGTAGGTCATCCCCTTAACCTGTCGTTTATTCGCGGGTTAAACCGAGGTTTATTTGTAAAGGTACAGACCCCGGTCAGGATTAGATCACTCTATTACTTGACCCTTCAAAAGTGTTGGTAAATGCGGACGGAAAACTTGTGGCTATTTTAAAAATAAAACTAGTAAAAATATTTCACATGTTGCTTCCTCTTCTTCGTATGAGCTAAGTGGCTAAGCTCTGGTGTATAAATTTTTCAAGACACCCGAAGGCTCTTTCAACTGGATTGAAAGCTTAGAATGTGATCGGGATATACGTAAGTATAGGTATACTCAGTTGGCAGTAAAAAGTAATTATTTTTCTTCTTCGTATGCCCTAAGTGGCCAAGCTCTGGAGTCAAGAGTTTTCAAGCTGCCGAAAGTCTTTGACTTGGCTTAACGACTGCTTGTACTAAGACTAACGCCGGGACCTACAATTTAACATGCCAAAAATGTGGCTTAAAAACTTTTGACACCAGAGCTTAACTAAGAAACTCATATCTCACAAAAATACGTTAAAAAAGGCGAAAGTCTGTGTTTAAGTGTGTATGTTTATAAGTCCTTCGCGCTTAAACGTCTGAATCTATTTTTATTCCAAATTTTCATTACAAACATGTGATCAAAATTTGGAATATAAATATTTTAGAACCTAGTAGAGACCACCACAGGTGATAAGGCCGCCTTTGTATTTTATGTTTAAATATTAACTGTTTTTATGTGGTTACACAATAAAGAAATATTCTATTCTAATCTATTAACAAATGGATATTTTAGCCCAGATGAAGTTATCTTTGAATTGCTAAGAAAATGGCAAAAAAATTAAGAACGATACAAGAATAATTAAGTAGGTGCTTATTCGGACGTGATTAACTTGTGACTTAATTTCACTTATAAAGAATTCGTAACTTTCAGATTTCTGGTCGTGACAAAGAATTATTTTTCTTCCAAATATATTCGTAGTTGATTACCATAAGTGGGTCGGATGACACGTTAAATTGTAGGTCCCGGCTGTTAGTCTTAGTACAAGCAGTCGTTAGGCTTGAAAAACTCTCGACACCAGAGCTTGGCCACTTAACTCATACGATGAAGCAGAAGAACAAAAAGATTGAAAAAATTAAAAACATAATTTTAAAAATGTTTCCGATTTTTTTTTTGTTTTCTAAACAAGATTGTTTTTCTTAAATAGAAGACAAAATTAAATATTTAGTGTATTTACAATCGATTTCCTCAAAGTAACGCCTGAGTCAATGGGTTATTGTATTTTTTATAATTAACGTTTTTTTTTTAAGTTTATTAGGCCTGCGTTTGACCATAACTCACTTGATGTTAAGTGACATTTCAGTCTTAGATAAAACGCGATACAGTATAACTTTTTTCGCATCAAAAAATCGTTCTAGAATTACCGAGATTACTCCACAATTACATTCGTTTGTAAGTCATTAACTGTTCATTAAACCGTTAACAGTAAACGGTGTAATTTAGTAGTTAATTCAATAACCCAGCCCGAGTGAACTTCATATAATTTCTTTACAACTCGGCCACGGATTTCTACAATTTTAAACGCACTGTATTTATGAAATTGGACGTTGATCTATACCAATATTATAAAGAGGAAAAGTTTGTTTGTTAATGGACCAATTTGAAAAATTCTTTCACCGTTGGGAAGCTACGAGTACATTATCCCTGAGTAACATAGGCTATATTTTGTTTCTCTTTCAACTAAGATTATTTTATGCCCATGTGAAGCCGGGACGATCTGCTAGTAAGATATACTTTTTTTAAAATTTCACACACGGCTGGTAAACCCCATACTAAAGAACCATTTCTAGTACGTATTATGTTTGCTAGCACTACTGATATACTACATATACGTACATACATATTTTATATAGATACATATTTAACACCCAGACCCACAGCCAACAAATTTAGTTCAGCAGAACGATGTTGGCCGTGCCGGGAATCGAACCCGGAACCTTCTGATTGGCAGGCTGGCATGGTAACCATTACGCCAACGAGGTCGTCACTGGATCGTAAATCCTAAAGCTTTTAATAATGTTAAAATTATAATTAATAAGCGCTCACGCTAAAATAAATATACTTTAAGATAATTCATTATAAAGCTCCCAAGATACCGACAATGCCGAGGTTTAAATATATATCTAAATCTAAATATATATCTAAATATTTAGCTAAGTATAAGACAAAGTCTATGTTTAGTGTGTCCATGTCAAGTGTCTAAATAATGTTATGTTACGATCTATGTGTATGTCATTTAAGGAAAATAAAAACATTTTTGACGTGACAACGTCTTAAATTAGGTTGCGGCTGGGAGTCACTTATGAAAAAGTGTAACGCCCGGTAACGTTACGATGAGTCACCGAACGAGAGAGAGGCCCGCCGAATGCCTTGCGTCTCTCTCCCACTCAACTATGATCGAAGATTTTACGTGACAACGTCTGCCGCGTGCTGCGCGCGCGGCAGACGTTGTCACGTAAAATCTTCGCCCGTAAAACCGACTTTACAGGCAACCATTTTTTTACTTATTTTTTTACTAATATTAAAAATGCGTAAGTTTGTGTGCGTGTTAGTTACTTCTTCACGCACAAACACACGTTTAGTTTAGCACAAAGATGTTAGCCGTGGCGGAAATCAAACCCGAAACCTTTTGATTGACAGTCCTGCATGGTAACCATTTCGCCACTGAAATCGTCATCAAATGGTTCAGGATCGAACCAGGGGCCGTGAGATTATAAAACACACGTTTCCTTACTGAGCCACGATCTTGGACTAGCTATATAAATAGATGTAACAAACCATTACGGCATAATTACATGATGTAATTAAGAAAGAGTTACCCGCGGGATTACCTAATCCCCTTACTTTGTTAGCACGTAACGAAAGGAATACCTTTGTACATATCTGAGTATTTCACCTAGCATACACAGAAATTTTGAAAAACAAATTGACATTAATTTAAAAGCAAAACATTCATTGTAGTTTCAAAAGCATAAGCATATGTATTCCACTGCTGGGACTCGGGGCCTTCTCTAACGAGGAGAGAGATATAGGTTGCCGGATGACACACGACTTCGGATGTTGAGATCCCCAAACGTGTAATTCACGAATTTTTCCTTCACCGTAAAGCGAGTGAAAATCCACACATCACATGAAAACCAAGTCATCGTCAGTGTAAGGCCGGGATCGAACCAAGGACCGTCTGATTTAAAAGAAGACGTTTTTCTACCTATCCACGCTCGCTTTGTAAATGTTTAAAAAGACAGCTGGTATATTATAATTGATTTAATTTTTAAATTTCCAATAATATTTCTGAAAGAGTAGAAAGGATAATTTGGACAGCCAAGAAAACGAGTGAAATTTGCCAACCTTGTCCAGTTATATTCGTGCCTTTAGGTCTTTGAGTAAAGAGTTATTTTAATTGAATGAACAAATTTGGACTCCTTCACTACCTTCTTACCAAGGCAGCAACAGTAGGCAGGTAGACGCCGCACCAGCTACTGGATTGTTTTATTAAAACTATTTCACTTACAGCTGGACCGAAGTCTGAATTATTGACACGCACACAAAATACTCATGAATGCGAGAAAACACTCGTCACCGCGATTCAGAAATGTAAGGCTAACTTAGTAGCGCCATCTAGTTGTACAGTTTGGAACTAAATTAACACGGGTGTTTATTAAAGCACTGTATTTATTAAAATTGCAAACTCTCTTATATTTTTTTTATATACCTTTTAGTTCTAAGACAAATGCGACAAGCAGTCTTCAATTTGCTTTAACATAGTCGCACCGGAGTACCTGCAGTAGATAACTGCAAGTTGTCTGACGGAGTTTACAATGAGCACACCAAGTTGAGGCTTCTAGGGAAATTAGATCAACATTGTAACATGGCAATGCTGAATTTATATAACCTTAAATAAACTTATCATATCATAACTCATATACTCTATTCATCTTACTTTCGAATGTTGGAAGTCAAGCCTAGTTGTAACTGTATTTTTACACGCTTTCTATTAGCTTCACCTGTAGGTATGTTTGTTTGTAACCGACTTCTTTGGGCGCGATTTTGACCCACTTTAAACGGCCAGATTTCGTTCAAACTTTGTAGATTTATTGAGGACCGATGACAATACACTAATTTGATAAAATTATTACATTTTTTGTATTTTTGTTTGTAATCGACTTCTTTGGGCGCGATTTTGACCCACTTTAAATGGCCAGATTTCGTTCAAACTTTGTAGATTTATTGAGGACCGATGACAACACACTAATTTGATAAAATTGCGGTTTTCTATAAAAAGCGTGTTTTTTAGTTTTTTTTTAAACTATTATTATTATTAACACACTTGCTCGTAAAGCTGATGTAATTTTACCGATTTTAAATATGTAAGGCGGGTCATAATAAACGCGTGTGTTATCAAAGCAAATAGTTAAGTTATAGTCCATACAATTCCATAACGGTATTATTTGCCATTTCGAATATGGAACTGTTCGCCGCCGCACGACTCCAGGTAGTTAGCAGCGCGCTGTTGCTATTCAAATTTCGAACTAAGCGCCGCGCGATTTGCGGAATTGGCGGGAAAGCAAAAGTGTGCATTCACAGATTTAGTTTAGTTTATTTAATGTTCTTTTTGACGTGACAACGTCTTAAAGTAGGTTGCGGCTGGGAGTCACTTATGAAAAAGTGTAACGCCCGGTAACGTTACGATGAGTCACCGAACGAGAGAGAGGCCCGCCGAATGCCTTGCGTCTCTCTCCCACTCAACTATGATCGGTCTGCCGCGCGCGCAGCACGCGGCAGACGTTGTCACGTAAAATCTTTGCCCGTAAAACCGACTTTACAGGCAACCATTTTTTTTTATGTTTCCTCGCAAATGTGTTAAAAAACGTCGTACGATATACGTGCGTATTAGTAACCATCTTAACGCACTAATATGGCAATGTACAATTAAGTTTTATTTTTATTCCTAACTCAAAGAAATATTTTTGCAGTCATATAAATTGTTTTATAAGAGCATACAAATTCATTAGTTTTATTTCGAAAATATATTGACATTTATTTGCTTTTACCATGTTCTATTTATATTGTAATAATTTCATACTTATTATTAATATTTAACACTTTTTTTTCATATTTGAAAAGTTTCTGACATAATTATGTACTTTACGACTTACGATTGGGACAAGACATTGGCTTCTATCATACAGTAATGAACTAGTTTGGAAGCCTTTGATTTTTTTATACAAATATTTGTATCTGTACTGTGCCAAATAAATAAATTTTTTATTTGTATTATTTAAGTAGTTGAAAAAAAATATATTTTTCATCACCTCATTTCGGAAAGACCTAATTAATTTATTTCTCGTTCGTTTCCTTTTCTGCCTCACTCAGCAATTAAAACTTAACTAAGGTCTACATTCTTTTTAAAAGTGTTTGTTTTTAAAACCACATGCATGTAGCATATTTAAAAGCAAAACAATGTGTACATTACTTCCATGACTACGCAATGTTTCAGAGATTTATTCATCATCATCATCATCAGCCCATCTGCGTCCACTGCTGGACATAAGCCTCACACAAGGCACGCCACGCGACCCTATCCTGAGGATATCGTCTCCATCTACTGCCCGCTTTTTTGCGTACATCATCGCTCCACCTCGTTGCAGGACGTCCTACACTACGTGTGCCGGTACGCGGTCTCCACTCCAGAACTCGTCTACCCTCGTCGTATCTAGCGATTTATTAATAGATAATAATTAGTAAATTATTAATGAATCTAAATGTATCGACTACACGTGACTAGCTATTAAAGTCACTCGTATCAAAACATTAACATTTAAAGCTGAAAGCTCTATTAATAATCCAAACTTTTCAACTCAATGTCAATACTATATTATACAGGGTAACGTGGAACCAACACAAAAACATATATATATTTAAGTAGCGTTAATATCCGTCTGTCCAATACAAAAGAATTTAAAAGAAAAAAAAAACTTCCTGTCATGTCCCGAAGAGATTTTTCAAACGTATATTTAAGGCAAAGATAGGAGTAAAATCTGTATTTTACAGTTTTTTCGCTATAAATCGTAAACGGAAAAGAATATCAAATAAATAGCTTAAAAGCCGGCTCAAGAATATTTATGCTTATTTTGGTACGAGAGGACTAAAAAATTAGAAATATAACTGGTTCAAAAAACCTAAAATTAAGTTATCAAAACGAGTTTTTTTTTTCATAGTGGTTCTTTAGACGGCATTTAAGCTATTTATTTTCGTTTATTTTTGGTGAAAAATCTTCAATTTAAAGAGTTTGTCCTTATCTTCGCTCTAATGTGTTATCACCAAACTATACAAATATTCAGCTTACGGATTTAACTCGAAGTTCGAAACTGAAGTATTAGCGTTAGAGACAAATTTAAGTTTGAGATGGGAAAACTAAACTGTTCACATAACTCTTATATAGTTATTTATAGATATGTAATTATCTTCAGACCAAAAATAGATAAGACTAGCTGAGCTCTGCGTTTCTACCCGTATTAATAAAGTAAGTAGTGGTAAGGCATTGTCTAGTGTTCGTCTAACTAACTCTCTTTTTTTATTAGTTTTAATTTTATAATTGACCTTGTATTATCATAAAATATACAGTTAGTGGTTACATTAATTTTAGATTAGATTTACTAGCTTGTAGCTTGACATTTGCAGTAACAAATCCCTATAATTTATGCTAAGTTTATTTTTTTTATATTTAATAGTTTGCATTGTTTTTTACTCGATAAAGTTAGGTATTTCACCAGTAAAGCGCGTATCCACGCGAATCAGTGACACTCTGGTCTAAGGTTAGGCACGGCCAGTCTGGAATAACTGGCTCTCAAGAAGGCTCCCGAAACACAACATTATGTGTTTGGCGACAGGTTTTTGTCCTTGAGTTGAAATATCTTTAAAATAACTTATTGACTCAGGCGTTACTTTGCGTAAATCCATTGTAAATAGAAGTCAAAATTAAATATTTAGTGTACTTCCGCTGTGATACGAAATCCAAATGCTGACTCTTCGAACGACAAGTCTCTAGACTTGTCGTTCGAAGAGTCAGCATCTCCTCATGATGCCTTGTGGTTAGGCGAAACACGTGTAGAGTTAAGAATTTCCAAATTGTTATAGGAAACGTTACGTTACGTTTGAAACGGGTGCATAGACGAAGTCAAGCGACGTATGGGCATAACGAGAACGGCGATGGACAAAATGAAGAGAATATGGAGGAATCGAAACATAACTCGGACCACAAAAATCAGACTCGTGAGGACGCTTATCTTCCCCATATTCCTTTATGCGGCCGAAACTTGGACTTTACGAGAAGTGGAGAGGCAGAAAATAGACGCTCTGGAGATGTGGTGCTGGAGAAGGATGCTTGGAGTTTCGTGGACTGAGTTTCGCACGAACGTCTCGATACTTCAAGAACTCAGTATCAAGCAGCGACTGTTTTCTGCAGTGCAGTCGCGTATCCTTAACTTTTTTGGACACATTTCTCGTCGAAATAACAAGTCCATTGAGCGCCTTGTCGTACAAGGGAAAGTAGAAGGCACCAGACCGCGCGGAAGGTCACCCACGAGGTGGACTGACCAAATCAAGGCAGCAGTTGGAGGCTCCTTGAATGACTGTAGCCGGATGACATCCAGCTGGCAGAGATGGCGAGATGTCGTGAGGCAAATCATATCTGCCCCCTCTAGTGACCCTTCATGACGATCACGACCGCTCTGACAAGAGCGTCACGAATAAGAAGAAGATAGGAAACGTTAATCTTAATTAATCTTAGTTAATTTTTCCTTTACTTATCTTAAATTGGATTTCGGATCACAGCGGAAGTACACTAAATATTTAATTTTGTTTTCTATCTATAAAATAAAACAAAAATTAGCTAATTGCAAGTGCGTGCTTGCGCATGAAGAGCTCTGTCGCATTATGTTAAAAATTGGCAAACACGATTGTTGCATGAAAGCACCCTTGAATATTAAGTACGAGTAATTTTTTTTTTTTTTAATGTAAATATATAAATTAATATTCTGCGAATATTTAGAGAGTCTACCATATACTATGTACGAGTATGTATTGTCATAAAAAAATATTTAAAAAATTGCTTAAGAATTACGTTTGTTGTATGGCTCCCATACAGCAAACGTAATTTTGAAATATTTATTTTATTTTTAATTGACTATAAATACATACATAACTTGTAAAAGTTACAGCTTTCTAGCTATCAGACTTTCTTAGATTCCGCCTGGTGACAGACAGACAGACATCGGAGGCTTAGTAAAAGAGTCCCGTTTTTACCTTTTAGGTACGGAACCTTAAAGACAACAGCTTAGCATAAAGTATAGTTGTATATTTTATTTATTATTATTTGTGTTGAACTTGCTTTATAAATCAGTTAACTTATTGCAGGCAACTTATTTGCATATGTATTCAATGCATGTCGTACTTAATAAGGAAAATTCCCACTTGCCTCGCAAGTCCGGTGTTTAAGCCATTGATAAAAGTAGCCATTCCCAAAGTAGCCACTGCTGTCAGTGGCAATACTATACTGAGTGACGCGACAGTAGTTCACAATCGTATTATATATTCTGTCTGTATATCAGTAATTATAATGCAAATAGTGATTTGCAAACACCAAGCTACGGTTTCACGGTTTTTTATTCTATCTCCCGCGAAATCTTTCAATCAGTCTGAGCTAGTTTATCTGCTTCACTTTGTACCGAGGAACTTATCAGTAGGTAAGAGAAGGGTCAAAGGACCGCGACTCTTTCAACTGGATTGAAAGCTTAGAATGTCATCTTATGTATATCCCACATAAGTATAGGTATAGACACTCGATTGGCAGTAAAAAATATGCAAAGCAAATACGATACGATTCGAAGTTTCCTTCACCGAGTGCTAGAGTTTATTGAAGGGGATCGAATCCACGACCTACGGAACATAAGAAAGCCACGCGCCAGACTGTGCTATTATAGCTTCAAAAAAAAGGCTAATTTACAAAGTTGAGACTCATTTTAGAAAAATAAGTCTCTGCTATTACTCTATACATATGCGTTAGCTGGATTAATATAGTAAAATAAATAAATAAATTGATTAATTTAAAAATATATCATATCAACTTGATTCATTCATTAATTACGACATTGCGCCGTACTGGGCAAGTCAATTTACAAAATATCAACCTTTAAAATACAAGTTTTTATACATTATAATAATATAAGGGTACTTAGGTAATTTAAATAGTTTGTTTGTTTATTCTCTCACTATATACTCAATTTTCAGGGTTCCGTACTTAAAAGGTAAAAACGGGGCCCTATTACTAAGCCTCCTCTGTCTGTATGTCTCCAGGCTGTATCTCAAAATCCGTAGAAGCTAGAAAGCTGAAACTTTCACAAGATATGTATTTCTTGTTCCAAATATAAATATTAAATATTGAAGGAAATATTAAGGGGGGTACATACAGTAAACGTATTTTTTTCGATTATTTTGCTATATATCAATAACGGTAGCATGAAGACACCTAAAATGTTCACGGAATGTATAAAATGTACATAACCTTTCAAATTAAATTATAAAATTTAAATAAAATAAAGATTTGAGGGGGGCTCCCATACAACAATGGTACGGAACCCTTCATGCGCGAGCCCAACTCACACTTGGCCATTTTTTTTTAAAGAATAAAAATATTCAATAAAATTGTTTTAAAAAACAAACAACCGACTTCAAAAACACAACTAAAAAGGGAAAAATAATTTTAAGCCTAAATCAATTCAAGACTATATAAATAGAATAGGAGAGTTTATTTCATGTACTTATAAAAAACTATTTGCAATTTTTACTAATCCTGTATTCTTGGAGTCGGTGCCAGCAAAGAAAGACAATTGAAAATAGTTTTTTTTAACAAACATTAATTTGTTCTTATTAGATGGCACCGACTTCAAGAATACAGGATTACTAAAAATTGCAAATAGTTTTTTATAAGTACATGAAATAAACTCTCCTATTCTATTTATATAGTCTTGAATTGATTTAGGCTTAAAATTATTTTTCCCTTTTTAGTTGTGTTTTTGAAGTCGGTTGTTTGTTTTTTAAAACAATTTTATTTTTACATTTTTAGAGGTTGGTAATGATATTTTGTTTAAGTTTTAGCTATGGAGAGCCAAATAAACTTCACGATGAAAAAATTTGGCGTGTGTCAGGCAGGCAACCAATTGGGAGCAAATCGAGCTGGATGCGAGCGAAGCGAGCTATACGCGAGCGAAGCGAGCGCGAAAATTTTCACCGTATTTGTTCCAACCGTTTGAGCATAAAGAAGTCCAAAGCAGCACAAATTTCATAATGTTTGTTGTGTCAAAACGTACTAGTACCAATTGCGAGCGAAGCGAGCGCGAAAAATTATCACCGTATTTGTTCGAACCGTTTGAACATAAAGAAGTCCAAAGCAGCACAAATTACATAATGTTTGTTGTGTCAAAACGTACTAGAACCAAGTGCGAGCGAAAAGAGATGAATGCGAGCGAAGCGAGCTATGCGCGAGCGAAGCGAGCGCGAAAATTTTCACCGTACTTGTCCCAACCGTTTCAGCATAAAAAAGTCCAAAGCAGCACAAACTTCATAATGTTTGTTGTGTCAAAACGTACTAGAACCAAGTGCGAGCAAAAAGTGATTGTTGCGAGCGAAGCGAGCTATGCGCGAGCGAAGCGAGCGCGAAAATTTTCACCGTATTTGTTCCAACCGTTTGAGCATAAAGAAGTCCAAAGCAGCACAAATTACATAATGTTTGTTGTGTCAAAACGTACTAGAACTAATTGCGAGCGAAGCGAGCTATGCGCGAGCGAAGCGAGCTATGCGCGAGCGAAGCGAGCGCGAAAATTTTCACCGTATTTGTTCGAACCGTTTGAAGTCCAAAGCAGCACAAATTATATAATATTTGGAGTGTCATAAGCCCAGAACATCCTGGGGGAAATTCGAACGAAGCGGGATAACTCCTAGCAAAGCGAGCGCGTAAATATTTTCCTAATCCGTTCGAGGGTCTTGTCTTTTAATATATCAAATTTTACAGTTCCTTCTTCCACTAAGTATGACCCAAGTGGCCAAGCTCTGGCGTCGAGAGTTTTTCAAGCAAGTTTGACCCCTGCTTGTACTAAGAGTAGTGGTCCAGGCCCAACAAATTAACGTGTTATTCGAAGCACAGTAACGCTCAGATGAAAATATCACATTTTTTTATGGAGGTCTTGTGCATCGTTACCCATCCAAAGACTGGCCGCATGGGCCGTTGCTTAGCCTCGATGTTCGCGTCAGATTACTTTTGTTAGCCAGGCTGCTAATTTTATGAGCGAAATCTGTAGTGCCGTATGAGCGCGAAGAAGTAAAGTAGGTTATCGAGTTATTTGGGCTTCCCACGGGAATAGCAATGACTTTTAAGATAAAAAGTAACCTTCGTGTTATACAAGGTCTAGTCTACCCCCTATATCAAATTTTAGCGAAATCAGTGTGTCATGTGTTATTTGGTGCATCCCACGGGAACAATAATTATTTTCGGGATAAAAAGTAGCCTATGTGTAAACACATAGTCTAACCTACCTTCATTCCAAATTTCATCAATGTCAGTACAACCGTTCGAGCGCGAAGAAGTTAAAAAGATTTATATGTTATTTGGTGCATCCCACGGGAATAGTATTTATTTTCGGGATAAAAAGTAGCGTATGTGTTAACACATAGTCTTACCTATTTTCTTCTCAAATTTAATGAATATCAGTACAGCCAAACGAGCGTGAATCTCTCTTCATGCGTAAAAATAACCTAACTTTTTAGGTTTTTCTTCGATTTCCCTAGGAGTCCATCATCAGAACCAGTTTTGGTGACAATGGGACCAATTCAGAACCATACTCTTTCAATTAAAAAAAGAATTTTGAGAATCGATCCACAAATGGCTGAGAAATCGGTGAACATACATAAAAAAAAAAAAATACATACACGTCGAATATATAACCTCCTCCTTTTTGAAGTCGGTTAAAAACAACAAACTGTCACAACATGTTTTCATAGCTCAGTTTCCATACAAAGTCAACCACAAAATATGTGTAAAGTTAAAAATAAACCGACCTATAGAAAAGTGTAAAATTCATGCGATGAAATGCATCGTTTATCGGATGTATGGAAACCTCTTGAATGGTTTGCTCCAACGGTCAAATATTGAAATGTGAGTCGGCATTATATCGAACGAAACGTATTTTAGCAATATTGCATGAATGCACCTATACCTGCGTTTTACAAGGTATATATTTGTATGAATTGCACTTGGTTCCCATAACACAGTTTCTTAAAACTACTTTGGGGGCCTTTGGATCCCTATTATGGGGTAAATTTTTAGTAACGTATGTCAAAAAACGCATTAGGATTTTTATTCGGAATTAGATTGCTAAGAAATTAGATTAGAAATAGAAGACAAAATTAAATATTTAGTGTACTTCCGCTGTGATCCAAGGCCTCACTCTCGACTTGTCTTTCGAAGAGTCAGCATCTCCTGATGATGCCTTGTGGTTAGGCGAAACACGTGTAGAGTTAAGAATTTCCGAATTGTGATTGGTAACGTTAATCTTAGTTAATTTTTCCTTTACTTGTCTTAATTTGGATTTCGGATCACAGCGGAAGTACACTAAATATTTAATTTTGTCTTCTATTTACGCAAAGTAACGCCTGAGTCAATAAGTTAAATTAGATTAGCTTTATTAAATTACCCATTCATTGTATTATTGAGAGTAGTAGCGATTAGTAGAAGCGCCTGTAATTCGGCTAGCAAATATGATCTGACGCGATCATCGAAGCTAAGCAACGGTCGATACGGACGGTGTTTGGATGGGAGACCATGCACAAGACTATCGTTTTAACAGTGGCATTTTCATCTGGGCGCTACCGTGGGTCGGTTGACACGTTAAATTAAAGGTCCCGACTGGTAGTCTTCGTTCAAGCAGTCGTTTTGCCAAGATAGAGGCTTTCAGGCGGCTTGAAATACTCTCAACACCAGAGCCACTTAGCTCACTATAGAAAGAATAAGAAGACTTGTTAAGGAACAGAACCCTAAAAACATGTTTTATGTATGTACGGACCCACGCTATCTACATTCAAATCACCCAATAGCTTGTAATACTAAGAAACGATCTATGGATTTGGTTAAAATAATGTTCAAAGTTTGACGATAAAAAAGTTGAAACAAAATTACGGATTTTGTTTAGTTTGAGTTTTGATGCGGACAAGTTATTCAAGACGAAAAGCGAAAATTACGTATATACGTGTTCTTCTATTTGTCTTTTGTTGTATGTTTAAAAAAAATCAAAATGTCTTTTCGTCAGTCTATGTACGAGTATATGTGTAAAATAAATAATAAAAGTTTTATTTATAGGTAAATATAAATAAATAATAAAAGGTTTATATGTTATTGTTATAGGACCACTTTGTTGTCCGTCTGTATGTCATGACTATATATTTGACGACCTCGTTGGAGTAAAGGTTACCATACCGGACTGCTAATCAGTAGGTTCCAGATTCGATTCCCGGCCCGGCCAACATCTTTGTGCTTAACTAAATTTGTTGGCTGTGGATCTGGGTGTTAAATATGTATTTATATATAATATGTATGTATGTATATGTAGTATATCAGCTGTGTTAGCTACCATAACACAAACTAGAAATGGTTCAGTATGGGGTTAGCCATCCGTGTGTGGAATGTGTCCTAATATTTATTATTTATTATTAATACATTTTAAATATTTTTAATAATGGCAATGTAAGTGGTATTTATACTATAAAGATTCCAAGTATTTAGTTAGTACTACTAACTATTGTTTTTAATACTTTTATTCTAAACCATAAACGCAAGACACGCCGTAGGACACACACACACACACACACCCCATACTGCCCATAGCCTATAGTGGTCAACATAAAATTTATAGATGAATATGAGACAGTAAACTCCCCGTTCACAAATATACGAGAATAGTCGCCAACCGCAGTTATTCCGTCTAGTACACCATACAATTAAGGTCAGTAAAGCAAGTCCGTACGCTTTTGAAACCTCTTCATAGTTATACATTTACATATTATGTAGTTTCATATTATCCCATAAATAACAACTATAAGACAACTAGAAAAATAAATTTATCAATATCTTTAATTATGAATGCGAAAATTTCTTTGAGTGTTTGTTTGTATTAACAAACAACATCCAAGGTTAAACCGATTTGGATCGGATTGAGCATGGATACCTCCATGCTTGGAATTAATACATTGTAACTTTTTATACCAATTTAACGCGAGTAACAACGCGGGCTGCAGTAATTATATGGTGGGTGGTAAGGGATTTTTTAGTCCTCGCCTGGTAAGCAACCACCAACTTCCTTTAGAGTCAGTATTTCCAAACTAGGCATAGCAACACTTTGGCCTGAGGTGTCGCTAACATTGCAAAAGTTATTAAAGATGTACTCGTATGTACCTAAAGATAATTGTTACTCTTTAACGTCCAAACGGCTAAACCGATATGATTGTAATTTGGTACGGAGATAGCTTATATCTTGGATTAACACTAAAAAAAACGAGTGCAGCTAGTAAAAAGCCAAAAAAATCTTGTTACGGTTCCGTACCTAAAAGGTAAAAACGGGAGCCTATTACTAAGCCTCCGCTGTCTGTCTGTCTCCAGGCTGAATCTCAGAAGCCAGAGTTGATATAGATTTATTTTTTGTCATGTTGAAGTTTATGTCCATACTGTTATTTTGAACATAAGTTGTTATTCAAAATATTCATAGAACATCGTGTTTGGCTCAAACCAGGCGTCGAATGACCGCAGTACTGCTAAAATCAGATTCGACTTGACCGCACATAATGCCAGAAATCTGATCGATATCTGTCTTCACTGTCTATAATATTATGGAAACAAAGTCGTGTTTCATTTTGTGGACACAATGTCACATGAAGAAAGCTTAATTCAATTCAATTTTTTTTTCGAGCTACAAAGACTCAATACATAGTAAAGAAAAACTTAATTCACCAATATACAATGTCAATACAATCAAAATAAAATTAAAAATGTCAAAATAAAAAGAGAAATTAATAATCGAATTAGAGAAGTCAAAATTAAAAGAGAAATTATTAATCAAATTGGAAATGACAAAATTAAAAATGATATTAATAATCGAGTTAGAAATGTCAAAATAATATAAGAAATGAATAATCGAATTAAAAAACACAGAATAAAAAGAGATATTAATAATCGAATTAGGAATGTCAAAATAATAAAAGAAATTAATAATCGAATTAAAAATCACAAAATAAAAAGAGATTTTAATAATCAAATTAGAAATGTCAAAATAATAAAAGAAATTAATAGTCGAATTAGGAATGTCAAAATAGTAAAAGAAATTAATAATCGAATTAAAAAGCACATAACAAAAAGAGATATTAATAATCTAATTGGAAATGTCAAAATAAAAAGAGAAATTAATACTTGAATTACGTTGCTTTATAATTTTTACACTTTCGAGCTTAATTATCATGTTAATTTTACAAATTCTACTGATACCTATACTTTTATTAAGTAGTAGTTGCACCCTTCGGAGTTTCCGCGTTAATTCGGGATAAGAATAGCCTATTTGTTAATCCAGGGTTTAAGCTATCTCCATACCAAATTTCATCGAAATCGTTTATCATAATCGGTTGAAACGTTTGAGTGTGAAGGAATAACATAGATTTTGACAAAAATTACTAGCTGACCCGGCAAACGTTGTTTTGCTCTGTACAGTTAAAAACACTATAATTGATCAGTTATTAAGCGGGATTAAAGATGATTAAATTACTAAAATGGCTATAAAAAAAATAGGGGTTGGTAATAAAAAAGTATAAATTTAGAGTTGTGTGTATTTTTTAATGCCACACTATAAAAAAATGTGAGCCATCACAGATAAATCGTCTTTATCTTTCTCTCAATTTTTTATAATACCCAATACGTACCTTCTTAACTTTTTAAACCAAAGTCTTGGAAGTAGAAAGTGAACCCCGAACGGCAATCAGTCGTAATTTCTTATATTCAAAAGGAACTCGAAACATTTTGTTTGACCCTCCTTAATCTATTTGTCCTTTTTGTACAAATACGTCCAAAATACATCGACTTTACGTGGAAGTACGGTTTTAGATTGACAATTTGATTTCGCTGGCATACGGAAATTGGTTGACAGACTTATTGACTTCAATTCTTTAATCATATTAATTTCATTCTTTATTTTGTGTTTTTGTATTTTCGTGTTGTCCTCTATTATATTCAGGACACATAGTTACAGCAACAGCATTTTTAATATGGGAGTTAAAATCTATAATAAATTACCTCTGTACATTAAAGAATCTAAACCTATCTATGTTTTTAAATCTAAACTAAATTATTTCTTCATGATAAAACTTATTACTCTGTAAAATCATTTCTGGGAGACCAAACTATTTAATATTAACTTATTGTATTTTCTATTCATTGACATATTAATATTATAGTACTTTTATGACATGTATGTATTTGATTATTTCTGCTGCTGCCTGTATTTAGTATTCAACAAAATGTATGTTTTAATTAATCAATTTTCTTACTGACATTGTTCTAAATTATTTTTCTGACATTGTAATCTTGCATGCCTAACGGTCAAAATAGAGGGCCAACTTACTTTAATAACACCAATTGTACCTTTTTTGCAAGAAATATATAATTTGAATTTGAATATCTATTTGTTACCTGTTGTCTGTCTACCTCTATGTTCCCTTATATAATCCGGTTTTATTTCTTTATCCTTACTATGTAAATGCGTGTACTTCGTCTTAGTATACCGTGCGTGACGTCACAGCCAGCCTCAACGGAAGACCAGCGTTGGTTGCTCTCCAGCAACCAGCATTATGCGTTGAGGCTGTGTTGTGACAAATTAAAGTATAAACTTTAATTTTTGTATGTTTGTGTCTTGTCCTGTGTTTAAATATGTCACAATAAATAATTTTCTTTCTTTCTTTCTTTCTTTCAATAAGAATATCAAAAGGCGCAATTATAGTAACCTTTTTTTTCGTGAGGAAATGCATTTACGCATCTCCCGCTACAAGCCTGGGGGAGGCGAGCGGGGTATGTCGGGCTCGAGGGCCAGAAGGGCCGTCACTACCGACTAAAACCTCACGGTGTCCTATCTCACGACGGGGGCAGGGATGCAGTACCGCTTCGCGCAATGCCACTGCTCTCCCCGCCCAGAAATATAGTAACCTGGATCTTCTTCTAAGTCGGTACGCTCTTGACAGAGCGGTCGTGGTCGTCAAGAAGTAGTGGTGACAGTACACGCCTCAAGATGCCATTTCTCTCTGCTAGAGGTCATCCTGGCGCACTCATTTAAGAGGGTACCCACGATTGTCCTGATTTGGTCAGTCCATCGAGTGGGTGGCCTGGATAGTGGTTATTTATTTGTTCCTTTCGGGGTAGAAACATTGGGGCCGTGGGAACCGGGAGCTAAATCTTTATTCAACGATTTAAAGAAGCGCTTGGTCGACGCTACTCGTGACCAAAATGCCGGCCTCTACTTTGCACAGCGGATTAGCGTTGCTATACAAAGATGCAACTCGGCTGGCATTCTTTATTTAAATTATTGTGTCCAATAAAGAATTTCCTACCTTTCTACTATAAAATCGAATTTTAAGGTATCGATGTAAGTTTTATGTAGTTACATATTATATTGAAGCAGGCTGAGATAAAAAACAATATAGGTATGATGTATTTTTCCTAAGGTTCTATCACACTTCAACTATGGTCAATAGGTAGAAACGAATCTCCATATTTATAAGGATAAATCGAGCAATTTGCATGTAGGTGTAGGCCGCAAAATAGCAGCAAAGTATTATTGTTTAGATTTGATAGGTATTACTGTAGCGCCTGTAGTTTGGCTAACTAAGGTGATTTGACGCGATCACCAATGTTAAGGCGCTATTGTAGCAATTTCAGCCACGACAGATATATTTGAGCGAAGAGCCTGACCTTCGGCAGTGGCTTTTCACGAAATAAAGTTAACAATAAACAGCAATAAAATACGAGTATAAGCTCCAAAGATTATAGATAATATCATTTTACATACAAAAAAGTAAGGTTTGTGTTTTTTTTTACACATTTACACACGGCTGGTTAGCCCCATACTGGACCATTTCTAGCTCGTATTATGGTTGCTAACACAGCTGATATACTACATATTATATATTACTATAATGACGACCTCGTTGGCGTAAGTTGGTGTAAAGGTTACCATGCCAGCCTGCTTATCAGAAGGTTCCGGGTTCGATTCCCAGCCCGGTCAACATCTTTATGCTGTCTGTATCTATGTGCTTAACTAAATTTGTTGGCTGTGGGTCTGGGTGTTAAATATGTATTTATATATAATATGTATGTATGTATAATATATAATATATTTACTTTCGGAAGTACAACATTTTTAGGCAGCCTCCTTGAGAGCTAGTATTTCTAGACTACTAATGTTCCACATACCCCGCCTTAGGTGACTTACCTGTGACATTATGCGCGCTGCTGATTAATTGCCTAGCAGTTATATTATTATGTAAATAATTGGTCAAGTGCGAGTTGGGCTCGCGCATGAAGGGTTCCGTATCATTGTTGTTTGGGAGCCCCTCTTAAATATTTATTTTAATAAAATTTTATAATATGATCTGATAGTTAATATACATTTGTATAATTTGTGAAAATTTTAAGTGTAGCACCTACCGTTATTGATATATTGCAAAAATATAGGAAAAAGCACGTTTATTGTATGGAGACCCCCTAATATATTTTTTTATTTTTAGTATTTGTTGTTATAACGGCACGAGAAATACATATTTTGTGAAAGTTTCAGCTTTCTAGCTATTAGATTAGCTATAGTTTTCTGAGATACAGCCTGGAGACAGACAGACAGACAACGGAGACTTAGTAATAAGGTCCCATTTTTACCTTTTAGATACGGAACCCTAAAAAGTGTAAACTCTCTCATTAATTTATAACTAAATTATAAATCACTATAATTATGTTACGACTCACAGAACAACCTAAAATTACGCCAATTAAACATATGTATATGGAGGCTTTTGTTACACAACAACAATAGGTAAGAACATCATAATAACAATATTGTTATTTCTCGATCTGCGTACGAGATATTATGCATAGATAATGAAATATAATCACGAGGGAGCTAGAGGGAGGACGGGGGAGGTATTGTTCCGGTGAAAGGAGTACCTAGTTATGTCATAGCATGTGGAAACAATATTTTGGCACCTAAGTAATGTATGAAAATGGTTCGTGATTTTTTTTCCAGCCTTGATGACAAGGACAAAGTCTCGATATTACAGTTTTTTTTACTATAAATCGTAAACGGTAAAAGTATTTGAAAAATAAGTTATATATCAGTTGTGTTAGTAACCATAATACAAACTAGAAATAGTTTAATATGAGGCCAAGCAGCCGTGTGTGAAATGTGGCCTGATATATATTTATTTATTATTTATTTATCCGTACTTATTTGTTCTTGAAAATCGTGTACGATCATATGTCTGGCATAAGAGAGAGAAGAAGCCAGCAGTGGGCAGATATATGCTGATGATCAAAATGTTTTAAATCTTCATCTTCTTCTTCATATAAGTGGCCAAGCTCTGGTGTCGAGAGTTTTCGAGCCGCCCGAAGTTTCCTGACTTGGCTTAACGACTGCTTGTACTAAGTAAGACTAACAGCCGGGACCTACAATCAAATATGTCATTCGACCCACGGCTACCGGCCCAGATGAAAATGCCACTTGAAAAACGACAGTCTTGTTATGGTCACTCATGCAAACACCGTCCGCATCGACCGTTGCTTAGCTTCGATGATCGCGTTAGATCACCTTAGCTAGTCGCGCTACAGGCGCTACAGTCTTCAAACTCATTTAATCAATAATTTTGAATTATTCGTAACGATGACAAGTTTTTATATCTATTGAGAAAAAAATATTATCGTAACCTAATTTTAGAAACACAGCTACTTATGAATTTTTGCTACTCTTTTGGTTTAGTTTCAATCTATCTGTAATATATTTGACCGAAGAAAAAGTAACAAAATTGTCGTTCTATTATTTTCGTAAGCTAAAATGTAGGCTAAGAAAATCTACGTAAGAGAATTCAGATTTTCTTAATTCGCCATATTTTTCTTATCGTAAAAGGTAAATTTTGAATTTTCCTGTCATATTTATACGCAATATAGAATTATTCATAATACATATTTTGTTTTTATTTAAACTTCACTAATCGGAAAAATATAGTAAAAAATCCTTTTTTTAATTGTAGGGCATTTTCTATTGCTTGCCTGGCTTACTAACCACTATCAAATTAAAAACCTATTGCTAACCTTACAGTGTGATCTGCATCTTCTTTTAGCGCCAGTACATCCAAACTAGGTATGCTCTAGCTTAGGCTAATTCGCATAGTTACGACAAAACCTACTGGTCAAATGCTAGCTAGCTATATTACATAAATGTACATATACATACATATTATACATACATTACGGACATCTGAAACCTAAACTTTGAAGGAAACTGAATTAATAGCTATACAGCAGGTTTACTGGAGACACGCGTTCAAAATGAAAATGAAAAAATGTCTTGTCGAGAAGGCATTCCACAATGTATCGGAATATATTCATATTTTAATATAAATTTGACTAATAATATATATTTTTTTAATGTGACCGGTATTTATATACAGACATATTATAAGAATATTGTTTTATATTAAATAATTTTGATTATTTTTTTTAATAACTTGCCATTTATATTATCGTCGCCGTAGTTGGAAAATTAAATAACTTACAAATTTTGTGAAATCGACTTTTTGCATTATCATAAAGTCCAATAATAATTAATTGAAAATGTTATGACGTATAACTTTTGTTATCAATAAATAAATATGAACTATTCTAAAATAAAAAGAATAAAAACTCCCGGCAATGTGAACACAATTCCGGCATTCCCCCATTAGATGAAACCTTCCCTCCCTCACTTGAAAAACCAGCTCAAAAAAACTTGAGATGTGTCAAGGGACACCCGGATGGAATGAAGTAAGTACCTAACTCCATCAGCAATATCCGGAACTTGTGCAGAAGCACTTGCAGGATTCATTTTTGACGTGACAACGTCTTAAATTAGGTTGCGGCTGGAAGTCACTTATGAAAAAGTGTAACGCCCGGTAACGTTACGATGAGTCACCGAACGAGAGAGAGGCCCGCCGAATGCCTTGCGTCTCTCTCCCACTCAACTATGATCGGTCTGCCGCGCGCGCAGCACGCGGCAGACGTTGTCACGTAAAATCTTCGCCCGTAAAACCGACTTTACAGGCAACCATTTTTTTTTTAATTATTATTTATTATTTACAAAAAACCTGTATACACTCAACAAAAATAATCGTCGCGACACCACACTGATCAATGCGTAAAAGAAATGAAAATATCTGGCTTGCTTTCTATAAGAAAGAGAGAGAAACATGCGCACGCCGCACAGCTTACAATACCAAAAAGTGTCGTGACAACTTTTCGTAAGAATTTTTTCCGTCTAGCCCCCTTTCACAACGCGCGATAAGGAAATTCGTTCCAAATGCGTAAAGAAATTACATGACCATTAAAAGCAGACGTTCAATCAACTCTGCTAAAGTTTTGACAAACCATCGCGTTAAGGCGTCAAAAGAGAGAACGAGATACTGTCCAACTTTTTTTAGAGGAACATTTGAGCGTTGCCAAGATGTATTACTAAATGTAATACGTCTACGTAGACGAAGGTGTCACATAAATTTTAAAATTTCCACGAGATAAAGAGAGTACGAGGAAAGAGTAATTTGTCATTGTCATTTGTAAACTGACATATCCACACTTTTAAATGTCTCACGTCTTTAATTTAAATTAACCTGGAACAATTGGATAAATTGTCTTCATGTTTGAATTTATTTTTATGGTAATCGTTTTTGTGTGTGTGTATATTTTATTTCTTCATGCTCTAACGGTTGAACCTATTGGGAATTAAAATAGCTTAGAACCCGTTTTTTAACACAGACTTAGAGACATGCTCCTCTTCGTATGAAATGAGTGGTCAAGCTCTGTTGTCGAGAGTTTCCAAGCCACTCGAAAGCCTCTGTTCGATATATGAACATTCAGATAATGGGAGCTTAGTGGACTGTATAAAAAAAATACAATGCAGTGGTGATGCACCGATCCAAACAAGAACACAGATAAGAGGAGGCAAATATATCTACCACTTACCTTCAATGCTTTTAATGCCGTTCCAAGACAGGGATGGTCGGGTGAGCGTTCTCCTGGGTAAAGTGGGATCTTATCGGATGTCGACACACGCACACGCACTGGTTTGTAAATAGTGCACGGCAGCTATTTTTAGAGCTCACGGAGCTACAGGGACGTCCTTTTTGTGAATTTGAAGAAGATGCGACTTACGGAGGCGCTTGTCGTCGATCCACTCGCTGGCACTTATGTGTCAGTTGTCTTTTTCCGCTCTCATCCAGAGTCGAGGGTAGAACAAAAAAAGACATCTCGGGCAGTGGCAAATAGTGTTACCACCATTAAATCTAATGCAATATAAGGATCGCACAGCCTCTGACATGGCTTAAGGGGAAGAGAAGGGCAAATCTTGATATTATTAATCAGACTTAGCAATATGAAAAATAAAAACAAAAAACTTAATTTTAGATTTTTGACCAAGTTTTTTTTCTAATTCATAAGTTAGATTGGTATCAAAATATGTATACCTATTATTAGAGTGTTCCTTTAGACGGTTTTTAAGCTAGTGTCATCCGACCTACGGTAGCGCCCAGATGTAAATGCCTCTGCCCCAAAACCCTATGACTAATAATCTGCTGTATCTTTCCGTCCATATTTTTGTCACAAGCTTTGATTAAATATGTACCGGGTTCAGTGTTGCATACAAACAGCACAAAAAAATGGCACGAGTTTATTATGTATATACAAAATATGACTACGTCACAAAAAATATTTCAATTCAAGTTAACCTTATCACGGTACCTTAAGGTTGAGTTTCGACTAGTGCCGTAATAAACAAAAGCTATCTTGCTCCGCGATAACAGCTAGTAGTGCTCGTAAATGTATGACCGTACGCAGTGAGCGTTAGAAAATTCAGCTGTATTACTATACTAATAACGCTTAAATTCCTCAAACTCAAATAAGACCACACTCTTATTTGTGGTCTTATTTTCCTTGCCATTTTTAGAGACATCACCTTATATCTAGTCCCATTTTTGATCGAAGGTCACAAGGCTGTATCTCATGAACCGTGATTCAATATTATAGGTTAAACTTATTGTTCTGTATTTTATTGTTACATAATTATGCTAATGTAGAGAAGTTATAGGTAAGAAGGTAAAGTTCTTATTTTGTTTCAAGAATTTCGTTCCAATTTAACTTTCTTGTTGGACAATTTTTCACGTTTATCATAAGGCCAATAAAATCCAAAGTCAAGTTACAGATAACGTGGTTTATTTTTTTTTTAAATAAAATATATCTTTATGGTACAAACACAAATTACAATTAAGAAAAAAAAGCTTAAAAGTAAAGTTTCTCTCAGGCAACCGTATTAACCGTATAAAATATTTGGATGTTACTAAATATTATTTTTAATTAATTCTCTTTTTTACATTTTTAGGTTAAGAGCTAGGTAAATAGATAAAAAGATGTAAATTTTTTATATTTCTGAAATTAAACTTTCACGTAGGTTTACTTATCTGAGCATAGTTTCTTTTTTCTTCCATAAACAGAATCAGAATGATTAAATTTGTATTTGCCTACTAAATTGCCTACGCATAAAAAATTTTTGGGGTCCCGTACAAAAAAAAAACCATTCGTGCTGTCCGTCCATCTGAGATAAATGAATGTGGTAACTGTATGTTTTGCATATTACAGATTTTTTTTAAACTTTTAAAAATTGGTAAATCGATTTCAATTAAAAAATCACTAAGAGCGATGATTTGGGCAAAATTTGAATTTGCTATTTTTTTGTTGTAAATAATAAATAGTATATAGTAATAGTAAATAGTAATAAGAAAATAGCTTAAAGACCGCCTATAAAAAAACACCCTAAGACTATTTATCAACCAATCACATTTAACAATATTACAAAAAACTGGTTCTGGTTAAGGTGGTCATTATTTATTATATTTTTAACCCCTTATGATTTACAATAAAATAACTGTAAATTCAAGATTTTGATTTTGCCGTCTTAACCAATGTTATCAAATTTAAATTGGAGCAAACTGGAAGTTTTGCCTTTCTAATAAAAAAGACTTTCAATATTCGTTTATAGATGACTTAGTAACAGACACAAAAAAAAAACAAAAGAAAAGAAATTTTGTGAAAAGAAATTAAGTAACGATAGTTTAAGTTTTAGTTTAGTATTTTATATGATTGTTATGTTGATTCTCAAGTAATAAACCGAGTAACGATTATTGTTTGACTTAGGAGATATCTAATTTGTTATTTGTATGTTTTAATCTCTTGACCTTGTTAATTTAATTTAATTAGTAATTCTATTGTTTTATAATTCCTTTTAATTATGTTTATTATTTAATGTACTTATTATGATTGAACTATTTTAATTTTAGAATTTTGACTGTAATATTGTAATTTAATTTAATGTCATTTAAATGTAACTTGCTTTGTAATTGGTCTCGGCCGTAAAGCAATGTAAATAAATAAAATAATAATAATAATAACAGACTAGCGGTTTGCCTCCACCTTCATTGTGCAAACCTCTAAGGTGTGGAACTCATTACCTAACGCCCTATTTCCCTATAACGATAATTTGTCGATTTTCAAAGCAAGAGAGAACCAGATTTTTTCTGGGTAAGCGCGCTCCACCTTAGATCATAATATCTCTTACCATCATACCTCGGTGAATTGTGATTAAACGCAAGCCCATTTAATGTAGAAAATAATTATTGTTTTTATTTGTACAAAATGTAGATAATCGACAAATTAAAAACCTTCTTGAAGGTTTCAAATATTGAGCACTTTTGTCAAAAAAGTTTTTAATGCTAAATAAGTTTTTATTAACATATTAGTACATATGTCAAAAAAATTATTCCTAAATAGTTATTTAAGGGTTAAATACAAAAGCTCTTTGTAGAACTACGGAACCCTAAAACGTATACTTGAACATAAATGCTGTCTCTCAGAATAAAAGTTTATGGATAAAATGTCTACATATTATACTTACATGATGAATTTCTTTGAAACTTAGTAACATATGTATTTGACATGTCTACGATTGACAGTTTAATTTCCTAATCCCAAAATTAAATGAGATAAACAGAGTTATCTTACATGATACTTTTACAATTTGGCTTTAGATTGTATATTTGTTCAACCGCGTTGTACATATTTTAGCGAAGCGCTTGAACCACGGTAGTAGGTATTTCACGAAATTGTCCAACCACATTATACATATCGATTCCCCTTATTTGAAAAGCTACTAACTCCTTTACGGGTTTTTTACGGGAGGCTCGAAACTTCATTGTATTTTTTATTTTACGCAATAAAGAAAAACCAAAATCCCGTGAAAGAATATAATTACGCCAACGAGATGTTAGGTGCTTGGCGACAGATTTTACAAATTTTAATTTAGAATGGTTACTAGCCAGGTGAGCACCAGAAAATGCCCTACCACCATGCTATGGTTTCCTCACAATGTTTTCCTTCACAGAAAGCTCGAGGTCATTAGCTGGGATCGAACTCATGTCCTTCGGGACGTAAGGCAGCAGCATGGCCAACTGAGCTGTCATCGCTTCCAAATATACACTTATAGTATACCTAAGTACCACTCAGAAACACAACCCTTCCTATTACGTAGCAATGTATAAAATAAGCAAAAAATACAATTAGCTTTTGAGAATAATGTTTCGTCGCTAAAGGAGAAAAAAAATACGGCAGGTTTTTTGTCAATTAGTAAAAAAAAACAGTTTCAAAGGTATGTGATATTAATAAACGAATTTTAATTTATAATTCTGCAGCATTAAAGTCAAAGGTCTTTTTTAATTTAGCTGTTTTTTTTTTGTTCATTGAGAAACACAGGGAGTCAGTTTTTTATCACTGAATAGGATATTTCCATAAACATGTATTAATAAAAGGCTATTTTTAATAGTGTTAGTAAAAAGTACAAAACCTTATTCAGTTATTCAACCTTTTTAAATTAAGAATTCCACTAATATCTGATAGACTTGCTAAACTGTAAAGAGGTTTTAAATCACGGCTTGTTAAGAACTCAATGGTACAGCATTATTTTTCTGAATAATTTAACAATAAGTATTGAATTTAAGATTTGTTTGGTTTAATTCCTCAGTTTTATTTATCATAGAATAATCTTATATTATGGTATGATATGATAAATAAATGTATTTCATTCAGATTTCAAGAACTCGTATAATTCTAAATTACATTGTATTTTACATTTTA
Source organism: Mellilla xanthometata (assembly GCA_035578125.1). Classification (NCBI taxonomy): domain Eukaryota; kingdom Metazoa; phylum Arthropoda; class Insecta; order Lepidoptera; family Geometridae; genus Mellilla; species Mellilla xanthometata. The sequence continues at coordinate 2,936,733 of JAPUBQ010000035.1, forward strand.
TGATTCAAATTTGTGAAGAAGATGCCCAAAAACTAATCTACGTTCACGTATAATTTAAATTAGGTTTAACGGAGTATTTCAAAATGGACGTAGTGTGTTAAGTCATAAACATAAAATTCCTAGTTCACGACCTAATTCATTTTATTTGCATATAATACTTGTAAGAAAAAAATACATAATATGCCAATTTTCTATAATAAATAAACTTACCTTGATTTATTTTGACAGCAAACGAAATACAGCCAACGCTATTCACTCTGCATAACTTTTAAACGAAATTACGTTTTGAAAATGGAACGCGTCCGCGCTTGGTACTTCGCGCGGGAAAGTTGCAGGCAACTGATGGAAAACGCGCGAAAACTCGTGTACTTACGTCAAACGGCGACCAATCAGAGAGCTCGTACGCCTCCGCCAAAACTCGTCCGCCAATCACGGTAAAGGGTACCCACTTGAAAACTTTAATAGGTTTTTCGTGTTGACACTATTGAATGGTGCAAATCGTCGGCAAAATATCAGTGTTATCACTATCTAGGAATGATTAGCGATATAAGTGCGCTTTATTGCTTGAAAGGGTGGTTATTGAGATTAAAGGAAAGCGCCGCTTGGGTTTTTAAAAGTTCTTATGTGTGTAGGTGGTACATTATACGTTAAAAGTTCATAGAATTAGTAGGCAGTATAAATAAATAAATATTAGGACATATTTCACCCAGGCGTTACTGAATCATTTATAGATTGTGTTATTTATTTATTTGTATTATTTAACTCTGTCTCACAACGAAATTAAATTAATTTATACCTTTTTTTTAAATTTTAACTTAAATTAAATAAATTTTTTAAAGTTGTCAATTTCGTAGAATTGACAACTTAATAATTTTTTTTAAACAATACGAATGCAATGCTTTTAACCTATAATGTAGGTAAATTATTTCATTAGTACTTAGTCAACTTTAATTTATAAATTATTGTATTTTTTAATCACAGATACCTTTCATCAGTAAAGTAAACAAATGTAGGTTAGTTCCAGTTTACCGTTAAGTTTCACAAATAGAATAGAAAATGTCCGCCATTTTCTTCTTATTGTCACCTATTATAGGAACGTGAGCAAACAGTCCTGCGGATAATATGGTCTCGGTCTTCGCTTAGATTTTTAATTTATTTAGTCTGTGCTATAAAAATAAGGTTAAAATAAAAGCGGTGGGATTAAAAAAGAGATCATACTTTTTTTACACAATTCTGTTAGGCATTTGACCTATAAGGCGCATAATTACATGTAATTTATTTATTTTTATCATAATTAGCACCTTATACACGAATTACACTAATGATATATATATATAAAATAAAAATACAAAATAATCAAATTAATAATCAGGAAAAATCAAAATTATAAATTATCAATCACATAAAGTTATCACAGAATTAAATTGAATGTCAATATATACAATACAAGATGTCGTAAGTTTTAAATTTGAACAAATTATAAAAATAAATTATAAATTATTCATTCATTTAATTTTTTTATTCATTTGTAAAATAAATAAATACGTGGTCAATTACACATGGGTTAGTGAGACTCTGACATGAAGTCTGGAATAACAAACTCTCAAGGAAGCATTCATTCATCTATAGGTATCCTAAACCCGAAACGGCTGGTCCTTGGGGTCCGAAATTTGAAGGGTGTATTTGTTTTAGTACGCAGAAGGGTACTTAGAACAGATATTTGGAAATTCCATTCCTGATGGGGTAAAAAAAATTGTATGAAACTACTTTGTTTTTTAATTTCTTGCAATGAAATTTGGAATAATATGTATTGTTTATGTAAAATTAAAAATAATGGTGTAAATTTTTTTTCTTGGGGTGAAATAAAGGTTTGTATTGGGGGTGAAACTTTTTATGGAAAGTAATTTATTTATTAAGGTAATGTCTTGAAAGTTATTATGGTAGTAGTTTATCTATTAAATGGTAAAAAAACTGAAAATAATTATAAATATTACTCTTACGACCGGCACTTGTTTTTTAGATTAGACATACTTAGTTCTAGAATAGAGTTTGTATGTTTATTTGCTAAATAATTGACGAACTAAACCAAAATTGGAATACGTTAATTAATACCTAAGTTTCACTGACCCGTAATGCAAACTGTATTTTTAACCTACCTACAATAACTGTACAATTTTCCAACGTGTATAAAAAGTTTATTTTATATTTTTATCGCAAAGTTTCCTGCACCACGTTGAGGCTTGAATAGCAAACAGCGATAGTGTTGTTGGTTTAAATTTCAAGGACAGTTTAAACGTGCTATTTAACTTTTATAATAGTAACATACTAACTGTTCCACACTTAGTTAACTATAAACAAGGATTTAAACAAGGACTTTAAATTCTCGGAGGTAGAGGACGCATTTTTGAAGAAAAGAAGTTTTCAAGAGAGTATCTTTGTTCAAGATGTTTTTTTTTTTATAAATATTAGGATACATTTCATGCACGGCTGGTTAACCCATACTGAACATTTCTAGCTCGTATTATGGTTGCTAACACAACTGATATACTACATATACATACATACATATATTATATAGATACATATTTAACGACAGCTATCAAATTTAGTTTAGCACAAAGATGTTGGCCGTGCCGGGAATCGAACCCGGAACCTTCGGATTGGCAGTTCGGCATGATAACCATTACGCCAACGAGGTCGTCTAATGAATGCACATTGTTAAAACCTGTTAAAACCAGAGCTTAGCACTCAGCCTTTCTTTATTGTTTACAGCTAGGCATTTGACTAGCAGGATGCGTAGCCACAATGTTTAAACGCTATCGCAATCGCTATCTCAATCCCTATCGCTATCTCTAACGCAATTGCCATAGCAATCGCAATTGCCATCGCAATCGCCATCGCCATCGCCATCGCCATCCCTGCCCTCTCCCTCTCCAATCAATTTTGACTCATTAACAATTAATTTAGACTCAACAAAGCCAAATTTAGAATCAGTATGGAACAGCACAGCAGAATCGCGGTATAATGACCAATTAGTGGACACCTAGCCAGTTTGCCAATCCACTGCATTATTAGCAATATGTCGATGTGTAGGCGATACCTTTGTTTACCTTGCCTACGAATAGATACGGATTTTTTATGCCAGAAAACTTTTTCGCCAACAAAACACTAGACTAGTGTAAATTAAAAATGTAGAAAGCCTCCGACTCAATAGTAAGTAATGGCGACCATCTTAGATTTAAAATTTATGGTAATAAGTATATTTATTCTACTAGTCGAGCCCTTTCATTTGATATCCATAAAGGGAGTAGCGAAAAATTATGTCATTACCTTATTATAAAATATAGCTAAGAAAACTCCCGACTAATACACCTATCATATTAAATAATCAAAATCGGTTCTTCTTTCCATGAGCTACTACAGTTCTATTCATAGACACCAATTCACACCCACATGTCAAACTTATTGCACCTCATCGTTTTTGCGTCGGGGGTTTATTAAAAACTAAAACTGGCCGGATGGCCAGTCCGGAACGATATATTAAATAAAAAACTTTGATACAGTTAGATGAACAATTTGTTTATTCAAATCTTGAAATAATCCTTTTTAAAACAAAGATTTAAAGTTATCCGTCATTTTATACTGAAACTAGCTGACCCGGCAAACGTTGTTTTGCCTTAATAAAAAAAAAACTAAATATACAGTAGCCGATTCTCAGACCTACTGAATACGCATATAAAATTTGGAAAAAATCGGTCAAGCCGTTTCGGAGGAGTACGGTAACAAACACTGTGACACGGAAATTTTATATATAAGATTAGGATTTTCCCCCTCCCTATATCAATACAGCGCGTGCAATTACTGAATTTGTTTGACGCGTGTATTGACAGTCGACTCACAGTGGAAATCATCAAAATATGCGACATGTCATGAAATACATACCTACAGTTAATAGTTGAGATATTTGCAAAAATACCTAGAAGGGTAGAAACTAGCGGGATATCATTTAGTTATAAATAAGTTTTACTTTTTATGACATTGAATATTACACCTAAGTTTACTTAAGTTCACTTATACCTAGTTTCCATAGACAATAAATCATTATTTTATTCAAGTGCAGGTATACATACTTCATACATGATCCGTGATGGCTACAAAGTTGAGTTTTTTACAGATAATGTATATATATTGGAACGAAGTTCCTTATCGCGCGTTATGAAAGGGGGCTAGACGGAAAAAAATCTTACGAAAAGTTGTGAAGACACTTTTTGCGCATGGTATGGCAACGTCGCATCTAAATTTGTTCGGAAGTCAAATACGGCTACCAATGAAAGTATTCACTAATTGAAAACAGCGCCATTCGTTTCAGGTGGAGTTGCGATTCAGCCTACTGATTAAGTTTATACAACCTTAATAATACCTTGTGAAATATTCAGCTTTCTACCATATACGGTTTATGAGTTACAGCATGGTGACAGACAGATAGACAGACAACGGAGGTTCCGTTTTTACCTTTTAGGCGCGGAACCCTAAAAACTGGCGTACCTGTCGGATAGATAGACATATCGTTAACTTAGTTATTGAAAATGCTACGGTTGCTAATAAGTAAAATATATCATCATCATCACAAGCCATTCATTAAATTATTTTTATATAATTTGGACTAATACACACACTTTCTTCAAAAACTATAACCTATGTGTTATTCTGATGTATGTATGAGTTATATTATTATGGACTTTAAAATTCATTTGGTACTTTTTGCGTGAAAAAGGATCAAACATCCAGACATCCATACTACAAATACAAACCTTTGCGTTTATAATATTAATGGGATATTTATTTATTTTCATAGCTGAGCATGTACAAAGTTATTGTAATTTAACTTAAAGTAACTACCTACCCTGTAATCAGGTAAAGTTAGGGTGTTGCTATAAAGTTCAAATCTTACAAACTAACTTGATTACAACTTATTCTTTTACTAAAACTAATTTCAAATTATTATTTAAAAAACTTTATTACTAATTTCAAATTATTATTTTAATACTTTATGTAGTATAATACTTATTATAGGTAACTAGAATTGCGGAACCATTCGAGCACGATTCTGATTTGACCGGTTTTACTTAAAAGCTATTCTGCCAGAGTATAAGAGTCGCTAGCACACAAAGCGACTGCGGCCACAGGAGAGTAGACATCTAGTAGGTTAGTGAGTAAACAGGGAAACAAAGCCAGTTCTACTCCACGGTAGCGAGTCCAACGTTCGACAATACAAATAGGTACACAAACAAACATGTTTGGAGAGAGCAGCTTCTAATGAAACTTAGAATATACACTGACAGTGGTAGATAATGTATTATTATTGTAACAATTTATTATTATTATTATTATTATTCTAACAATTTAATGTAATAAGGTTAGAGCAAAGAAATTGTCGGTGAACCTTGAAATATTACATATTGAGACAAGAAAAGAGGTTTGCGTTCTCAGTATGTGCCGTGCCTAAAAGCTTTTTTGACTAAAGCAAGTAAAGCAGCAAAATCTTCCTCTACCACGAGCTTTTCTCTCTAGAAAATACTTGTTTTCTTGTAAATTTTCTATAATATTTTTACACCCACAAAGCGCCATCTCTAAAACTTACAACGATTTACTTTGCTTGAGAGTTTATTCTATCGCATGGTTTATTCGTTGAGAGACGATATCAAGAATTTCACGTTAGTGTTTCAGAAAAAGGTTTCAGTACAATTTCCTTAGTGGTTGCGTTGCACGGTAACGTAGTTCTATTGATGCTCACTAGATGGCGCTTGAAATGTTATTGAGGAATGAGGAAGCGAATAAATACTGCAATCGTACGAAGCCATTGGGTTCCATTATTTTGCCTCCTGTGTTATAAATGTCATTGTCAGCGTCTATTGAAGATATAGCGTCATGTCAATTGGGCTACAGTTTTAGATTTTGTGATAACGTTAAATCGTTATTTTGTTTGCCATTTTCGTTACAATTAAGTAAAACAAACAGAAATATTTTCAATTGTGTGCTATTGTAATTTTGCTGTATCATCAGGTAAGATTTCAACTTGTTTACATCACCGACTTTTCGAAAAAGAGCGGTCACTAGCTTTCTAGGTTATTGCACTCCGGAGGCGGATCTTATCGCTTTCCCGTGTTTTTATGGTGAACAAAGCTGCTTCAAATCAAAATTAACTGAAACGCGTCCCCATTTTCCAGTTTTATTATCTTTTCACGCGTCCTACTTATAGAAACTTTCTAATTGTTGCTCGCTTTCTATCGCGTCTGTATTACTGTAATCTGTAAGTGTGCTATCAGGCGATCAACCCGCACAAACCGTTCCAGAATGTCAAGTCAGGAGGAGAGCGAGGCGCCGCTGCCCGAGGGCTGGGAGATGCGGACGAGCCGGTCGACCGGTATGACTTACTACCTGAACAGTTACACTAAGAAGTCGCAGTGGGAGCGACCGGATGCGCCTGCTAACGCCGGCGAGGTCCGCTGCAGTCACCTGCTCGTGAAGCACGCTGGGAGCCGCCGCCCCTCGTCCTGGCGCGAAGAAAACATCACTAGAACTCTCGAGGAAGCCATGGAGCTTGTTAAAAATTACCGTAAGCAAATTGTTGCTAACGAAGCTACTTTCGCTGATTTGGCGTCTAAATACTCTGACTGCTCGTCGGCTAAGCGTGGCGGGGACTTAGGCCACTTTGGTCGAGATCAGATGCAGAAGCCGTTTGAGGAAGAAGCGTTCAAACTGAAGGTCGGTCAGCTCAGTCAACTTGTTGAGACGGATTCTGGAGTACACATCATTTTAAGAACTGCTTAAATTGGTATCTCGGTAAACTGGTCTCTATTCTGTTTGGTCGTGCATTTAGTTGTAAGGTTAAGCCTTATCAATGTTTGGTATATCTTTCAGTTCTTCAAAATAATATGTAAAATAAAGCAATAACAGTGCTAGCTACTTTTTACTATCAATTTTTTCTCAGAAACAAATATGTATTAAAACCTCACTTAACAATTTGTTTTTATAATTAAATTGATTGAAATTAAGTCTTACATTTCATTATAATGTGCAAAAATGTACTATTACTATTGATTTTCTTGTGATCTATTTATACCACCTATTTTGGTACTTATCAGCCTACATATTATATGTATAATCAAAATTCATGTCTAAATCAAAACCTATGCCTGACTATCTTTGGTTCTGCAAATAAAACATCAATCAACTCAGAATTAGTCTTGTAATAAGAAAGAGATTTCTTTTGAACCTTGTATTCATTAATATGTATGTTCTATTCATTTCAAAATCTACCTTGGTTAATCTAATAAGTCTCAGAGAGAATTTCTTGACTTTAGAAGTAAGAATTAATGCATAAACATCTGCTCTTTGTATGTGTTATCATAACTAATGATATTTTCATTAATAATTTTGATGTAAAGCATGAAATATATAACCTGTGTAAAGATAATAAGACTGTTTTGGATTGCTTATACTCAAACATTTATATTGTGTAAGAAGAAAAGCCAATAGTATAGAAAAAGTTTTTTTTTGGGAAAGTAAACTCGTACAGTCATAATTACATACTTTTATTTCTTTGTTCACCGTAAAATCATGGAGTAGGATTAATAGCATAATAATAAGAGGTAATTTTTATAGTATCTTATGTCTTTAACAATTCCAGCCATTTTGGTAAAGACATAAGGACTTGAGTTTAGAGAAGACCATAAGCATATTTGTTTTAAGTTTAAAGTCTTAGGTAGGTATATAAATTAGTTCTTGACAAGTGTTTTTTTACTTCAGGATCATAAAGTAATACAAAATAAGGAGTAGGAAACATTTTTTAATTTTCTAATTAGTGTAAGCTATATTCTGACATATTATTGGATCATGAATTAAACAATAATCATTTATGTTTATGGTCTTACTCAGTTACACTTATAATAAGACTATAGGTATTTAGAGACAGTAATCCAGTAACTTTAGAGATAATATTATCAAACAACCAAATCAAAATTTGTACATAAATTAGACAATTGACCAGCCTTCTGATTTTTTAAGTAATATACTCCACATTATTACTGACTTAATTCTATTTAACAAACTATATGATGACAACAATGAGTGCATTAACCTTACTCGTACCAACAGCTTAAAGCAACAATAAAATTTTAACTAGAATTTGAGTAAACATTTATTTAATTTTTTGTTAAGTATTTGTTTGCACTCAGTCCTATGGCACTAATATACTAAACATACATCTAATCATGGAAACAAACATCTTTGACTATGAAATTCGAATCGCCAACAAAAATAGCTTTCCCTGATCCTTTTACAGAGTGTTGACATCATTCTTCATGATTTGTTTGTTTCTCATTAAGAGTATAGTATGGAGGGTGGAGTCTTGCAGGTCTTCGGTAGCGGGGGTCCAGATAGGTCCAATGATTGGAGGGGATCTCTTCCCGCCCCAGATGCTAAACTTCATCTTCCTCTTCCCATCCTTCTTCAGATGCACCTCGTTGTAAGGGTGGCCAAGTTTGAACTGCTGGGGCGACGTCTCCATCAGGTTATTGAAGGGTAGAGCCTCGCGCATGGTTCTGTCTCCTCCATCCATATTGCTGCTCAAGGCGAGGATCTTGATCGGGTGCCGTTTGTCCATGCCGGGTATGAACTGGAAGCTCGCCAGGTTTAGCTGCCGGCCGTTGGGAGAAGGTGCGTAGTTAGAGACTATGCGCCTCAGTTCAGGGACGGACGAGAAGAAAATCAACTTGGAGGCCTTATTGACGCCGGGCTTGTAGATCATCTGGCCACTCCTCTTGCCTCCCCACGGGCTGAAGCGCACGCGTTTGGGCATGCTCGGTTCTCGGACGCCTGCGGCTCGCTTCCACGACCACATGTGTTCGAAGCCCGCGTGGGGCGAGTCCCTTTTCCCTCCCCACGGACTGAAATTCCTCTTGTCCACCTCAGTTTTGTTCTCGTCCTCGTTGTATCCGATCACGAGAGGTGTTGGGATCTCGTCGCCTTTGTAATAGACCGTCTTGTCGGTGTCCACTAGGTTCGGGCGCCAGGTTTTGGGATCTTCGTCCGTGGTGCGTCGTTTCCTGGCCTGTAGGGGCTGCTGGTAGTCGCCTGCGAGGGGGGAGTCGCGAGGGAAGCTGTCGAAGCTGGGGGGGAGGTTGAAGTAGTGCGCGTAAGGGGGGGAGTGGAAAGCGGTGTCGAGAAGGTCGAGGGGAGACTCGGCTCCAGTGTCGATGTACTGCAAGCTGACCGGCGCGAAACACCACGCCAGGAGGAGCCACGGGTGAGACATTATTCTGGAACACAGAGAACGTTTTCTTTAAATACGTTTGTCATACATCATCTAAATAAATAAATATTAGGACATTCCACACACGGCTGGTTAACCCCATACTGAACTATTTCTAGTTCGTGTTATGGTAGCTAACACAGCTGACATATATGTTAGAGGAATGTTTTATTTTAATTTATTCGATTAGTAGTTCCATCCTATCGAATGGCAGCACTGTGAACGCAAGAGTTTGTTATCTGTGCTGATTGAAGGAACGAATGTGAATGTACGAATGAAGTTGTTCCTATTTGTCAGTAGTGCGTTCACTCGCGGTTTGACTTGAATGTGCTTCAGTCTGCCACGATACAGCGCCTGCGCCACTTGTGCGCACTGACAAACAATTCAATTATAATGGCGGACGACGACGACGACCACGCTGCTTATAATCTAATTGAATCCGCGACAGCAGCGGTGGGATCGATACAACGCGTCTCCAGCGTACTCTACCGACCTACGGCTACCACCTGCGAGGCATATTTCAACGATCCAACGTCTGATCCGGCACAAGAAAATTTTCGATCTAATCGAGAATCTGATTGATTCGAAATCAATCGCGAAGAACAAACCACGCACCACGGTAACGAAAATAACATGCCTCCTATGGAAAGCAACCTACCCAATCTTCCTACGGCTGTGGGGGCATCGTTTTTTCGTGGCATGTTGGAAAGTTTTCGTGTTAATGAAACCAGAAGTACGACACCGAAGGTGGTTATGAACAAAATGAAACCTTTTGATCCTGATAATTATGAATTCACGGTATCTCAGTTGTGTGAAGAAATTGATCACGATAAAACGCAAAACGAGTGGACCGACTATAAAACGCGGAACGCCGCGCTTACGCATCTACACAGGCGTGCTCGCAAATGGAAATCGAAGTCTTATCCTCTGTGTGTGGGAACTATGTGTGTAACTCTGTGTGTACGAAGCTAAGGAAAGACTCTCGCGTTAGTTTGCTGCTAGGAAGAGATTCTACAATCTGTTCCGGGATACGGTGCAGTACACGAGTGACAAGGCGGTGACTTACGTGGAGTATTCCACGAACAAACTGGTGATGATCGACCGGCTGGAATCGGGCTAGAGTGTGGCGAATAAGATAGAGGTTGTCATCTCAGGTATCGTCGATGACCAGGTACGTTTCGATTTGTTATAAGAAAAGATACGCCTACGGATTTTATGGCTTTGGACAGACACCTTGGTACTTTATGTAACGTAAAAATCTTAAACTGTGCAAGCACTTTGCATTAAGTGAACAGAAAAGGCGTAGAGTAGATTCTACCGATCGTAGTAACATTTTGTGTCATAATTGTGGTATAGTCTGACATTACATGCGTAATTGTAAATCTAAGGCCCAGGCGCATACCTCTGCTAGCGAAGATGCTTCCTGGTCAGTGACTATAGAGAAAAATGTTCAATGTAGCTATTATTATAAAATAGGCCATACAGAGCAAGTCTGTTTCACCAAACCATGAGACGTTTAAAACAAACAAGCGACAAAGTCTGTTAATGGTGACAATTCGCACTAAACTAAAATTGCTCGCACTTAATTTTGTGGTTTGGTGCAAAACTAGTCAAAGGCTATTTATTCGGTGTTTTCTTCGAACTAAATTTGAATTGATTTTGGTCGTGAGATATATTGAGCCAAATTAAGTGGAGCCTACGCCGTCTAGTGCTGAGTAGCAATGTTAGATCAAGGTGTCGCCAATAGATGGCGCAAAATATTATTCTTTTTGTCTTATTTTATCTATGACCTCTCCTAACTAATTGCCGTGTTGATAAAGGGGTAACAGTTGTGTTTTTATTTTTCGATGTTTGGTTTTATGACGTGCATTTGAAATAGTGTCGTTATCCCCCAAAGGGAAACAAACGAGCGAAACGAATATTTAGGTTTCAGACTTGGCTTGAACTCACTTGTGTGTGAGATGGCGTCTATGTGTGTTTTATGTGTGTACACAGAATGCGCAATTTATGCGTAGTATAATGCAAAATAGGGCTATTATTGTAATTTTGGGTGAAATATTTTGGCAACACTAATTATTTCGAACAATCCATCAAAATTCAATGGTTTTATTTTGCTTTGTTAAAACTTTTATTTAAAAAATGAAAAAAAAAGCGGAGAAATTATAAAAAGCGAGCTTTACATGTTTTGGGATACCTTCTTGAGATGTGCTTCCTACATTGGGAACTTCCGTTAACTGTTGAGCTCCTGACTTTGGAACTTGAAACAGCTTTTTGAACTTTTGCTCTTTTATCTGAAATGGATCTGGTGCCTTCCTGGTGTTTCTTAAACGGAGTCTCTTTGATGATGTTATGGATTGTAGCTTGAACCCGTCGTATGCGCGCTGTAAATACCGTTTGCGCGATTCAGGATAAGCGCTCTGATTGGTCGCGGGCGATGAAGTGCGACAGAGACGCCACAATGTCTAAAATTAAAAAAAAAAAAAAGGATTCGGATTTTACCGCTGCATTGGGGGCTGAACCACGCATGCAGGCCCAAACTTGTTTTGTGGAGAAGAAACGGAATTTTGATTCTTCACATACCCTTCCAATGAATCGACGGCTGCTACAACAAATTATTTCATATTTCTTGATTATTTACGAAAATCGATGATATAATCCATTACAAAATCATGTAAACTTCTTGAACTAATTTTAATCGCGATGTTTTGGTGACGACTAATTTGACAGTTGGATTTTGGACAGAAAACACTCTAAAATGTGGGCCGCTGAATGCGCTTTAACCGGATTGAATAAATAAAATCGATTTAGTTGACTCGACTTAAAAATTAGTTTTATCGTGTATCCACCCGAATACTAAAGCCTAGTTTGACAGGACTAAACTTATTTTAGTGAAAACTAAACTAAAATGTGTGTCGCCGAGCCACCACCAATGTGTGCTCACAATGCGAAGCCCCGCTTATTTAAATAAACTTTGACGAGTTTAAGTTACAAGCTCTTTTGCCAGCGGCACTGATTGTTCTTTAATTTTCAAGCATGTTGCTGATGAGATTAATAGCGCAGCACTCTGAGTTTACGCGTCTTGTGGGTATCGGCTCGGCCCCCGCTTATTTTTTCGCGGCCAATACGAGTCAAAGACTTGCACATAAAAACCACCTTAGTTATAGTAGATTCTCACGTTTTGCTTTATGACGCCCTCATATGACGTGACGTTTAAAAGTTTATGCTTTATTAAGTACCGTAAGTTTTGCTACGAGTATATCGTAGCAAAACTCTATACTGAGCTGACAGGCCGTAATGACGTTACTCGATTGCGGTCCATTATTGAAAGCTACGGAGATAAATTTGCTAAAGGAAATTCTTAATCGGTGTTCAAGACTGACGAAGTGGAAATAAAACTTAAAAGTTCTAACAAAATCTAATACGGTTTTAACCGTATAATACGGTTAGTGACAATTATCCTTTGCGGTTGATATCAGAACAGTTAGATACGCTAGGACAGCCCACTGTTTTTACTACACTAGATATGGCGTCCGGGTTTTATTTATTCCTTATATCTGAGAAATCAGAATCGATAAAAAGAAACTGCATTTTCTACACCGGATGGTGCATATGGTTCGTAAAAATGCCATTTGGGCTTTGTGGTGAGGCTGCAGCGGTTTATCTAAGGGCCAATAAGCAGGTTGAAAGGTTTATATCAGTTCTCACGAATTGTTTAACGTTCGCAGAAAACCACGAGCGTAAATCGTGTAAGTCTGTCCTGGGTGGGAACTAATTGGCTGTTAATTGTACAGTATCGCAAAGAACTGGAAAGTGTCCGTCATAGCAGTTAATGGGTGTAATAAAAGCCCACCCCGTATGTTTTCACGAGTACGAGAAACTTGATCTCCTTGATGTTAGAGCGCAGGCTAAGGTCAGGATGGACGAGCGAGCTCGACATGACAAAATTCGATATGACTAGGGCAAGGCAAAAATGCGTCTGTTCGTTGTCGGTGATATTGTATTGGTTGAAAAGAACCCGAGAGTAAACACTAAATCAGGCGAAAAGTTCTCGAATCCGTGTAAGATTGTCGAGGTTTGTGACAATGAAAGGTATAATGTGGGGTCTATATCCGGAGGACGTGTTCAGTATGTTCGTCACGAAAAATTACGTAGATACCTTTCAGGTTTACTAGATTTATCTTCTGAATTAGACAAAAGTCCTGGTGACGGAACTGAAGATGCAGAGTTCTGCCATCAGACCTTGCCTTGTATTGTAATTAGCGTCTTTAATTAACGCGCTTCGTGTAACACTATTGTAGTACACCAGAAGCTACACGCTTCGTATACCACTGTTGTAGTAGACTGTAATCTATGCGCTTCGTGTAACGCTATTATAGTGCATTGGAGGCTAAGTGCTTCATACATTTCAGTTGTAGTGCGTTAGAAGTTTCGCACTTCATGTGGCTCCGTTGCCGTAAATTGGAACTCCGTGTTTCGTATAATTCGTATTGTTATGTTTCTAACGTAACGCCATGCGCTTCGCGTACATTTGTCGTTGAAAGCTGTCACGCTTTACGAGTTTTTACGATTGCTGTAAGCTATTACGCTTAGCTGGAGTTTCGGATTGAAAGCTTTGTCGCTTTGTCCGCAAGTGTCGTTGAAAGCTACCACGTTTTACGAGTTTGAACGATTGCTGTAAGCTGTTACGCTTAGCTGGAGTTTTGGATTGAAAGCTTTGTTCGCTTTGTCCGCAAGTGTCGTTGAAAGCTACCACGCTTTACGAGTTTGAACGGTTGCTGTAAGCTGTTACGCTTAGCTGGAGTTTCGGATGGAAAGCTTTGTTACTTTGTCCAAAAGTACGGATTGAAAGCTTTGTCGCGTTGTCCAAGGGTATCGTTGAAAACTACCACGCTTTATGAGTTTATACGGTTGCTCGTACTGAATTCTTGTTGCCGAAAGTTCACGATGCATTGCGCCAAGTTGAGTGGAAGACTCGTGTGTTACGTTGAAAGCTCTACGCTTTGCGTTTGTCATTTAAATAACAAAACCTCTTTGAAATTAGTTGCGGCTGAAAGCTTCGGACGGAGTTAACGCTTTGCCGGTGTTGTTGATTGCTTCCTGTTAAGTTGCTTATAATTGTAAAACAACGCGAGAACGCGTTGAGTGGCAGAATGGCCGTGTTAGAGGAATGTTTTATTTTAATTTATTCGATTAGTAGTTCCATCCTATCGAATGGCAGCATTGTGAACGCAAGAGTTTGTTATCTGTGCTGATTGAAGGAACGAATGTGAATGTACGAATGAAGTTGTTCCTATTTGTCAGTAGTGCGTTCACTCGCGGTTTGACTTGAATGTGCTTCAGTCTGCCACGATACAGCGCCTGCGCCACTTGTGCGCACTGACAAACAATTCAATTATAATGGCGGACGACGACGACGACCACGCTGCTTATAATCTAATTGAATCCGCGACATATACATACATACATATTTTATATAGATACATATTTAAGACCCAGACCCACAGCCAACAAATTTAGTTAAGCACAAAGATGTTGGCCGGGCCGGGAATCGAACTCTGAACCTTCTGATTGACAGGCCGGCATGGTAATCTTTACGCCAACGATGTCGTCAAAATCTAATAACGAAACAAGGAAATTAGAAATTAAGATGGTGGGTGATAGGGGGGGACGAATAGAGACGCTAATTCCTATTGTTATAATACGTTAATATCTAGGTACCTCATCATGACGTAAAAACCCGTGATTGCATCATAATTATCTTCCTTCAAAATATGTATGCTTCAGTTTCGTCTATTTATTCGCTTACCAGTATGTAGGCAGTATATAGGTAACACATTAAAATTCAATGAGACACAAGAATCTATCTAGATTACAGTAACCTATTTAGTTTGGCCAGTCCTGAGCAAATACACCTACGGATATATCAGCTGAGCTGAATAAAGTTATTCGATGTAACAAACGTGCGACAGATTGAATAACTTAAATTCTTTGTCGCACTGCGACAAGGGTATGTATGTAATCATAAGGGTACACCATAGATTTAAAAGGAGGCACACATTTATTTGCTTTTGTCATATTCTTCTTCGTATGAGCTAAGTGGTTAAGCTCTGGTGTCGAGAGTTTTCAAGCCACTCGAAGGCCTCTGAGTTGGCTTAACGACCTCTTGACCTCTATTAAGACTACAGCTACTACAGCCGGGACCTACAATTGAACGTGTCATCTGACCCACGATAGCTCACAGATGAAAATGCCACTTGAAAAACAACAGACTTGTGCATGGTCACCCATCCAAACACCGTCCGCATCGACCGTTGCTTAGGTTCGATGATCGAGTCGGATGAGCTTAGCTAGCCGAGCTACAGGCGCTACTTGTTATATGACGGAAAGCAATCTTTCTTCGTGTTCGTTCTATATTTTGATTGTAAAGGAGGGAGCTAACTTTTGCCATTACAGTTTGTATTTATGCTTGTTACTTCTTCATGCTTAAATGGCTTACCAGATTTTCATGAAATTTTGCGTGGTGTTAGTTTAGACCTTGGATTAATACGTAGGCTATTTTTTATCCTAGATTAACAAAGGCGAAAGTTTGTGTGTGCGTGTGTATGTTTGTTACTTCTTCACGATAAAACGACCGGGTCAATTTTAATGCAATTCAATAAATTTCTTTAGCGATTCAGCGAGGAAATGCTGCCAGCCTAATGGGTACGTTTGGGCGAGGGGCTTTGACGTAGTCTTTATATGACATAAGACTTAATTTTATTTAATTTCAATATTATTAGATATGACCATAATAAATTGTAAAGATATATTTGAATAAATACATTCTATAAAGATATGTATACTTAAACTCTTAATTAAAACTTTTTAACACCATCGACGAAGCGAGTTATAAAATATGTGTTGTTATAGCGACACGGGAAATACACAACTTGTGAAAGTTCCAGCTTTCTACCTATCACGGTTTCCGAGATACAGCCTGGCAGACAGACATTTTTTGTTTTTTTTTTTTGGGTAAGCGCGCTCCACCTTAGATCATAATATCGCTTGCCATCAGGTCAATTGTGATCAAGCGCAAGTCCATTTGAATGTAAAAAAAAACATACAGATAACGGAAGGTGAAAACGGGACCCCATTACTAAATGGGGTCCCGTTTTCACCTTTTAGGTACGGAACCCTAAAAACAAATAGGTGCCTAAGTGCAAGTTTTCACGATTGTCGCACGTCTGTGAGGGCATAGCGTATCAATGTGTGAATGATGGGAAAGGAACCCTAAAATAGCAACAGGTAGTTAATTGGTGGAAGGGTTTCAGAAGACTGTCAATTTGTTAACTGGACCATCGGAAGATTACTTTATTCAACTGGCATGAGAAAGAAGCCTTTAAGGAAACTGGTTTCCTTAACTGAGGTTTTTTTAGTTTTCACCTTTTACTCAACAGACGTTTACGTTCCGAAATTAAACCGTAGTTATGCTTAACTCTCTGATTTAATTATCGCTGGTCTAGGTACATTTAAATAAATAAATATCAGGACACATTTCACACACGGCTGGTTAGCCCCATATACTGAACCATTTCTAGTTCGTGTTATGGTTGCTAACACAACTGATATACTACATATTATAAATAAATACATATTTAACACCCAGACCCACAGCCAATAAATTTAGTTAAGCACAAAGATGTTGACCGGGCCGGGAATCGAACCCGGAACCTTTTGTTTAGTAGTCCGGCATGGTAACCTTTACGCCAACGAGGTCGTCATGTTCATGCCAAATCTAATCGAAATCAATTCAACGGTTTGAACGCGGAGAAGTTAAAAAACATACAGATATAAATATTCTTAGTTGTTCTATAGACGGTCCTTAAGCTATTTTTTACCGTTTATGAGCTGTCCAGCAAACGTTGTTTTCCCTCACTTAGAGTATTAAAATATATTAGCCGATTCTCAGATCTACTGAATACGACTTGACCGAATTTCCACCAAATTTTATACGCTAAAATTTGGTGGAAATTCGGTCAAGCCGTTTCGGAGGAGTACGGTAACTAACATTGTTACATGGAAATTTGATATATAAGAAAAGTTGACTTGAACGTCAAGTCAAACGCCTTCGGCTTGAAAACTCGATACCAGAGCTTGGCCATTTAGTTCTTACGAAGAAGAACTGGGTTGGCTAGTTTACCCTCTGTGGTGTAACACAGCGCATTAATTTTCAAAAAGACTACAAACTTGATCCTACAACCCCTCAGCTTCAATTCATTTATTCATAACAACTAAGATATTTATAAGAGAGCAAGGTTTGAGAGAGATTATGTTACGCTTACTGTTTTTGTTTATTATGTCTGTTAGGTTAGGTAGGTATATTTTAAATTTTTTTGAATTCAAGAATTTTTTTAATCGCATATTATACCGCCCGGCAAAAAAACCCAATCTTTATAACAATTCGGTAGACCCTCTGAACATTATGTTACGTAGAATATTAAAACACAGTGTAAACTCCATGTAACGTCACTCGATTTAACGACAAACTCTTTTAAGCTTGTATTCCATACAATGATACATTGTCTCTATTTAACGACCATTCTCTATAACGCCATAAAATGCACAGTCCCTTTAGTGTCGTTATATAGACTTAACACTGTATGTATTAACGTAAAATACATTATTAAATAAATATTCAATAGGGGCTCCCATACAACAATCACGTTCCTTTGCCATTTTTTTTACATAATGTCATTTTACATTTTTTTAAATAATAATACCCCTTATGCGCGAGCCGACTCGCACTTGACCAATTATTTGAAACTCATCAACCCCCAGTCACTAAAACTGCATCGAAAGGTACAATCCTTTGATCTTTTCGCAGGCTGTTCCATTTTTAGCCTATTGTTCGTTTGTGCAGCCGGAACCTATTGTCCTGCATACAGGGCTACTAGTAAAGAAAGCAAAGATAAAGGTTAGTATAGTCTGGCAAACGAAACATGACCCTGGAAAAGAGCGGCAAATTTAAAAAATCTGAGTATAGCAACCCCAAAATTAACATGAAATACCTGGAATAAACTAATTTGATACTTTGAAATTATTTATTTTATTTCGTCTGACTAAAAATGCTCTAAGTACTTAAGAAATTATACAATCAATCTGAATAAAAAAAGCAGTATTCTATAATGTTTTATTCACTGTCATAATTAAAGTGTGAATCTAAGACTTAAATTTGAACATTCACCGGTGTCACTAGAATCACAGTTTTATTTATTTATATTTATTTTATTTATTAGTTTCCTACTATAATGAAACTTTCCAAATTATTTTCGGTGATCCTGTCCAGATCTTATTTTCATATTAATTTTCAATGTATATGACATTATCAGTCATATTATTCTTTCACTTCTCTGGAGTTATGGTTCCAAATGTCTCTTTAAGAATCACTTTTTCTAATTCAACACCGCAAGACATTGCGTTTACCCAAACTTCATATCAGCTCAATGGCAGAATCCAGATTAAGAAAAACCTGTTAAACCTGTTAAAGAAAAAAATGTGTTAATATTACAATGTAACATTTTATGGTATGATAAATAACCAAAATGCATTATTAGGAAGGTGGGAAGGTTTTGACTAATGATATAAGAATGTGAATCGAAATAGATAATTACTTTATGCAAAAAGATATATGGTAAATACGAATTAAAACAAAGTATCAACTTAGTAGCGTCATACTAACCTAAGAAATCAAACACCACATGTCAACAATCTTGTTTTCGTTGAAATTACGCCAAATTTCAATTCTTTTTCTTGTTGTTTTTTATGATACTTTGAGATCATGCGGAACAACAACTCCCGTACTCCACTTTTGATGATTTTTTTCATTTTTCGCTGAGTAATTAGTGTATAACTAAATCATAACAACACGCCATCTTGTTTTGGATATTGCCGTCGACATTATTATAGCATTGCCATATAAAAAGTTTGCAAATAATTCGAGTCTCATGTTTCGTTTGCCAGACTATATATTGTTACCTTAGGGATGAAAGTAACTAATTTAGGCCCGAGTGTTTAAACACTGTGTGGCAAACACTGCTTTTTATTACGAATACAAGAAAAGTAAAATAAAATTGTATAGAAATTTATTTTCTTACTTTTTTTATATTCTCAGCGCTGTTTTTTAAATAACTTAATTATAATTTAGTTTCAACAATTTCTTTAAAATAACTTAGATATGGGCAAAATAATTACCATTTTTTCAATAATGAAAATAAAAAATAATGGCTGAATAGTTAGGTGGCCACAAAAAAAAACCAAACAAAATGGTGAGAAAGCGACAATTAGATCTTCATATATTTTTTCGATTTGAAGACTTTTTTTATACGTTAGCAGAGATTTGGACATATAAAATGAGTTCATATGATTTTGATATGAATTTAACACCTGATTTTATAAGAAAAGGCTAAAGCGGTATTGGAAAACCTTTTACCACCACCAAATCAAAACAAAGATACCTAAAATCGTGAAATGATGATTTTACGAAATGGCGCGCTGAGAAAGTAAGAAAATACTTACATACACACAAACGTGACTTATTTAGTCCCTCGAACTATTGGCTCTCTTCGGTCGTCTCGGTCCTAAATAAGTTACTTTCATCCCTAGGGTAACAATGTACTATTGCAAAATACATTTACTTAGCCGACAAGATATTACTTTTGAATAAAATATCCCTATAACCATGTATATGGCTGTAGGCGTATATATTTAAACCCAATACAACTATGAAACGCATATTTTTCCCGTTGAAAATAACTCTGCAGCTGTAAAAGCGGCTCAGACTATATTGTGTGATATTGTTTGGAGAAGCTATTGCTTTTGGCTTATGGAAAATCTTTAGGCTTAAACGGTATAGGAGATTAGGTTTTATATTAGACTTGCTACGCGCCGCTGTGTTATCCACGTTAATCCGGGGCAAAATAAATTAATTTAGGATAAAAAGTGTTCTTTGTGTTAGGTCTAACCTATCTACGTAGTAAATCGCATCAAAATCGGTCCAGCCGTTGAAGCGTGTAGGAATAACATAGATATTGAATTTATTTGCGTATCCCACGGGAACCACAGTTGTTTTTGGGATAAAAAGTGGGCTATGTGTTAATCTAAGGTCTAACCTATCTGCACACCAAATTTCATCGTATACATAAGTCCATTCCAACAAAAAGTAAAATGCGTAAGCAATATGTTTGGTCTAACAATGTTTCAGGAGAAGTATAGACGAATCAACAGAAGAAAAAATCATATAGTTATGTTCAGCCGTTTGATCATGAAGAAGAGTAACAAATATATACATTTACACACTGAATTTTGTATTTATAATATTAGTAGGATTTCGGCATAAATAATTATGTTAATACGCGAAATGATTGGTTACGTTAGTTACTATAACTACGCTCGTAACCTGTGGGTTCTATTTGTAACTTAATTTTAAAATAATTACCGCATTTTTGATATTCAGTTGTGAAATTGAATAGTAAACAAGCAGCGCTTTGTCGTGTTAATTAAGCTTACGTTCTAATCTAGGATTTAAGACTGCCTAACCCAAAATGCTAAGTTTAATGCAAATCGCATTAACCATTGTACTAACAAACGTACGTTTAGTTTTGCTTGTATAAAATACTAGCAGCTAGTCTCGGCTTCGCACGAGCTATAAAATAATCTAAGTTGCAAAGAGAAACGAAATATAGCCTATGTTACTCAGGGATAACGTAGTTTCTCAACGGTGAAAGGATTTTTCAAATCGGTCGAGTATATGGAGCGACGAAGGTCTGCCTCCATCTAGCAAAGGGATATCCCCCCGGACAGATGTTGTGTCCGGAGACGGCCGTCCAATGGTCATGCATTGTAGCTTGAACCAGTCGTTCGCGCGTTGAAAATGCTGCTTGCGCGATTCAGAACGAGCGCTCTGATTGGTAGCGGGCGATGAAGTGCGACAGAGACTCCACAAGAAGTTACGTATCCTATTCGCGTGAAAAAAAAATTTTCCTCTTTATATATATTGGTATAGATATCAAATTACTTTGTCTTGTTACGAGTATTCAAAGTACAAAGATTTTAATTACTTTCTTAAATTTAGCACACTCAACTTAACATTCAAAGATATCGTATTTATTGGATAAAAATAAGGTATTTAATTAGATTACGCGTGATGATAAAAGTAATTAAATACTGTCAAATATATCCGAGAAAACTTCTTTGTGTCAGTGGAACACAAACACTTATCTATTAAGTATCTTCTTATTACTTGGAATCGGACAAAAAAAAACTGTTACGGAATTCGAGCTTGAATACAATTTAGTACAATTTCTTGTTAATAAATATTAGGTAGGTACATCCATTTAAAAATTGGCCAAGTGTGAGTTGGGCTCGCGCATCAAGGGTTTCGTAACAACTATCTTTAAATAATGCCTTTAAATGTATTATTAGCATATCGTTATTGATTATAATTGAAATATTGCCGTTAAAAAACGTTTAAGCGCCTGTAGCTCGGCTAGCTAAAGTGATCTGACGCGATCACAGAAGCTAAGCAACGGTCGATGCGGACTGTGCATGTACAAGACTGTCGTTTTTAAAATGTCATTTTCATCTGGGCGCTACCGTGGGTCGGATGACGGAAAACTCTCGATATTAGAGCTTGGCCACTTAGCTCATATGAAGAAGAAGAATATTATGTTTTTTTATGGGAGGCCTCCTTAATATATATATATATATAGTTTAGTATTTTTTGTTACAGCCGCAACTGAAATAAACTTCACAGTTTTCTAACTATCACGGTTTATGATATTAAGCCTGGCAACACACAGCGAAGGCTCAGTGTTAGGGTCCCGTTACTTCACAAGTTCCAAGCTAGCATCTCTTAGGTACAGAACCCAAAAAAAGAAAAAAAAATTGATCTCCAAATATAATCGAAATCAGGCAGTTGTAGCAACGTTGCCTTTTTCTTACTTTGTTTTTGTTACCGTAACCAAGATGAGGAAAGCTCGGCAATCAGGAAACAGAATAAGTAAGCAAATATAAATATACTTGCGGAAAACTTTTGAAAGCTCTAGCAAAAATGTAAGTGCGAATGTAACTTTATCCGTAATGAAGAAAATGCTTACTTTCTGTGTAAGTTGTTTAGTAATAGTTATGCCAATTAAGCAATACACATGGAAAATATATTAAGAATCTTATATGTTAAGGTACACGAGCAATTATCGAGAATCTCTTGAAAACTTTCGACACTAGAGCTTGGCCAGTTGGCTCAAAGAAGGAACAATGATAATTCACACTTAAACATACTTAAGGCGATGTTGTTGTGTGTGTTAACCACTGAATTAGAGATAAAATTTATATAAAAAGTCGTAGCCCTTTCATTAAATAATATCAATCAAATACCTATTCAGGTTAAAAGTGCGCCTGTAGCTCAGCTAGCTAAAGTAAACTGATGCGATCATCGTAGCTAAGCAACGTTCGATGCGGACAGTGTTTGGATGGGTGATCATGCTCATCACTGTCGTTTTTCAAGTGGTATTTTCATCTGGGCGCTACCGTGGGTCGGGTGACATGGTAAATTGTAGATCCCGGCTGTAAGTCTTAGTAGGTGCAGTCTTTAAGCCAAGTCAGAGGCCCTTAGGGCGGATTGAAAACTTTCGACATCAGAGCTTGGCCTCTTAGCTCATACGAAGGAGAAGAAGAGTAAAATTGAACAGATTTCTTCTCAACACGCTACGTCTTCGGCCAAAACTTCGCTTACCATCAGGTGAGTTGGTGACCAAGCGTAAATGTATCTAACTAAAAAAAATACGGTGGCTTTATGGAAATTTCCGAAATAAATTTTTCTCCCATACTCCTTTCAGTCTTAGTGGAAGCACTCGTCAAGCGACTCTTATAACTCTTGGCACCAGAGTTTTTTTTTTTATATATATAAATATTAGGACACTTTCACACACGGCTGGTTAGCCCCATACTGAACCATTTCTAGCTCGTATTATGGTTGCTAACACAACTGATATACTACATATACATACATACATATTATATATAAATATATATTTAATACCCAGACCCACAGCCAACAAATTTAGTTAAGCACAAAGATGTTGACCGGGCCGGGAATCGAACCCGGAACCTTCTAATTAGCAGACCGGCATGGTAACCTTTACGCCAACGAGGTCGTCAAATGTCCAGTTAGCTATAGGTACATAGCTCTTTATGAGTAGATAAAGCAATAGATGATTTTTATACTACAAAAACATACTTATACATGGGGACGCACTTCTTAGAAAATGTATCGTATTTATATTATAAACATACATATACATGGGCATACATACTTAGACATACTAAGAAATACGCACTTCTTAGAAAATGTATCGTATTCATATTATTTATCAATAAGGATAACGAATTATTCCGGAAACATAATAAAAAAAAATACTTTGTATTTTTACACCGACCAGGTCAAACTTTCCTTTCTTTATTACCCTTGACTTTTCAGAATCTAAATTAAGATGTATTATTGTAAGAAAACTGAAACGTGTTCTAGCTTCTTTTTAGTGGATAGGTAGATTGGACTTAGTAAAAAGCAGACAGAAGATATGAAAGGATACTGATTCCTAAATCGTAAAAACCGCTAAAAATAATATTGACTTTAATATAAAATAGATTTAAACAAAAGTATTTAATCATGATACAAAATATTTTACAACGCCAAATAATACATAATCATCAATCATTAAATCTAAAAAGGTTACGTCAAAACTAACAAAAAACTAGATTTTAGAAATTACATACATACATTAGGAGTGTAGCAATAGAGTCGAATTAAAACAAAAACAAAGTGTAAGTGAATAATAACTTATTATTAGAGTTGTGAAATTCTGACTTTAAAATATACAGGCTTTATTAACTCCTTTCCATCCAAAGGTTGCCTGGAAGAGATCGCTTTAAGCGACAAGGCCACCAATTGTGGCACACCATTTTCTGTTCTTAGTTTTTATTTTACCTTTAATTTAGGAGTAAATTTGTCTCCAATAAAGAATTATCTATCTATCTATCTATATTTTTTCATTCCTTGTCAGAACAAGTTTGCTTGTATTCGGTTACGTCTTGATAATAATACAAGTGTAAAGTGATTTATTTGAAAAACCTCTTACTTCATATTGAGGTGGCAGCCATCTTGGAGTTAAAATGTATCATGTATGTATTCTACTAGTCAAGTTCTTGAATACGCGATAAGCTATTTGATACCCATATTGAAGGATTTGTATAAAATAATACAAGTTAAAAAAAAAACTAAAAAACCTCGCTTATCTGGCCGTTTTATGTGGGTCAAAATCGCGCCCAAAGAAGTCGGTTACAAACAAAAATACAAAAAAAAAAATATCAAATTCATCGGTCCTCAATAAATCTACAAAGTGTCATCGAAAACTGGCCGTTTAAATTGGGTCAAAATCGCGCCCAAGAAGTCGGTTACAAACAAACATACAGGTGAAGGTAATATAAAGCGTGTAAAAATATCTAATCCAGTATATTGTGGAAGCGGTCATCTTGAATCAATTTTCATCAAAGTCATGTAAGAACACTCCCAAATTTTGAAACAAAAAAATATATCCAAATCGGTTCATCCCTTCGAAAGTTTCGATGCGACGCAGCAGATAGACATACACCCTGTCGTTTTTCTGTCAGGGAATAAAAAGGAATGAATGTGCGCTCTGTGTATTATCTGGTCTTAGTGAAATGGCACCAGTTGCTATTGAAAAATTCGGCCCGGAATTTTACGGCAAAAACAAAACGCTAGAGAATATTTTATGATATTTACAAGTTATATTTTTGGCGAAAAAACAAAGGGTATGTTTTGCTAAAAAATAACGATATATTTTGCTAAGAAAGATGAAGCGCCTGTAGCTCGGCTAGCTAAGGTGATCTGACGCGATCATCGAAGCTAAGCAACGGTTATTGTATAGCAGTGGGTTGTAAATAGAAATTTTCATATTTAAATATAAAGCTTCTATTGTGTATTGTATCGATACTAAGCAACAGTCGATGCGGACGGTGTTTGGATGGGTGACCATGCACAAGACTATTGTTTTAAAAGTGACATTTTCATCTAGGCGCTACCGTTGGTAGGATGATACGTTGAATTGTAGTTCCCGGCTGTTATAGTCTTAGTACAAGCAGTCGTTAAGCCAAGTTAGAAGCCTTCGAGTGGCTTGAAAACTCTCGACACCAGAGCTTGGCCACTTAGCTCATACGAAGAAGAAAACAAGAAAGATAGAGTGGTATATTTTTTTCTAAGATATTTTGGTAGAAACTTAGTTAAATATTTTACTTTTAAAATTATAATAAAATCTTTCATACAAGTAGTGGAACATGTCTGAACAAAGTTCTTTTATAGTATTGGATTGTAACTAGTTAATTATTTTATTACCTATGTTTGATAATAATTTTGCAAATAATAAATCAATATTAGGACACATTTCACACGCGGCTGGTTAACCCCATCCTGAACCATTTCTAGTTCGTATTATGGTTGCTAACACAGTTGATATACTACATATACATACATATTTTATAAAGATACATATTTAACACCCAGATCTACAGCCAACAAATTTAGTTCAGCACAAAGATGTTGGCCGTGCCGGGAGTCGAACCCGGAACCTTCTGATTGGCAGTCCGGCATGGTAACCATTACGCCAACGAGGTCGACAATAAAGTATTCTTGGTTATTTTAGGTAGAATAGATAGATAGATTATTAACATTCACAAGATGCAAAATAAAAAATAATATAAACACATAAAGAACTTAAACCTTAGGGCTTAACCAAACAAGTTAGCGTCACTCTGGCCTAAGGTTGCGCATGGCTAGTCTAGAATTACTGGTCCTCAATAAGGCTATCGAATACACGGTTTGGTGCTTGCAGATTTTTCAACTTGAGTATGGTTGTTATAAAGGCAAGGACTAGAAAATGCTCCACCACCATGCTATGCAAAGTAAATTATATAAAGAAAAATAAAATATGAAGAAAAAAAAATGATGCGAAAAATGTGTGTATAAAATTAACAAATATAAAAGGCGAGAAAATTATTTACTAACGCAAGAAACAATACAGAATTTATTAAAGTAATAAATCAAAAAAAGAAAAATAAAATATAAAGAAAACAAAATGTTGCGCAAAATGTATGTATAAAATAAGTAAATATAAAAGGTGAGAAAACTATTTACTAACGCAAGAAACAATACAGAATTTAGTAAAGTAATAAATCAAAAAAAGTGAAAATTAAATATAAAGAAAACAAAATGATGCGCAAAATGTATGTATAAAATAAGTAAATATAAAAGGCGAGAAAACTATTTACTAACGCAGTAGAAAATTTAGTAGAAAAATAGAAAATTTAGTAAAGTAATAAATCAAAACTTATAAAATACGTTATTGTCTGCCTCAACTCAGCATATAATACATACTAGCTGACCCGGCACACGTTGTTTTGCCTTAAGTAAAAATTTAAGGGTGAACAACCCTTAACACATAAGGATATGAAAAATAAATAGTAGCCGATTCTCAGACCTACTGAATACGCATATAAAATTTGGTAAAAATCGGCCAAGCCGTTTAGGAGGAGTACGGTAACTTACATTGTTACTTGGAAATTTATATATTAGATATGTATGTATTGTAAATTTCTATATATCGTCGTAAAATATGGGTCTAATGGAGTTAATGAAAAGATGAATAATAATAAATCACTTACCTAGACATATCTGTAGTTGCATAACAAAACAAAGAAACACAGAACTAAGTCGTTGTCAATATCACTAACATGAGGTGTCAATATATGTATATATACTGGTATATACTATATGTATGTAAGATGTTATCAGGTCGACAGCTAGAAGTGTTATGATGGTCGTGTATTGGCGCTACAGCCTTTTATAGCTCCCTCAAACCGCCAGGCTTAGTACGGTTCGCATACACAGACGGGTTTAAGAAAGAAGGCAACATTTTTTTTGTATTTTTGTAAAGACATTTTAGTTTATTTTTTTTTTTTCAGTATAACTTACCGGTACTGGTTATTTAGATTAGATATACTTTTAATTTAGTTTATTTTAGATTAGATTTACATTAAGTAATATTGACTTTGTAGTAACTAGTTATCCGTCAATAAAATATACTAACCGTATTTAAAAAAAAATGGGTTTGAAAATTATTTCTTTTGTTTGATGATTTGTCTTCTTAATTGGAGTTCTGTGATTGCCGTTATGAAAAAAACTTCCTATTCTCTTCTTTCCTAATTTAGAACGTCTTTTATGTTCTTTTGTTTGCGTCTTCTTCTTCATGACAGCTGAATGGCTACGCTTTTGTATCGAGATTTCTATTTTCAATAAAGCATTAAGGCTTTCCGAGCCCCATACTAAATGCTTCTCAGACTGGCAACCATTTCCTCTAAGATTTTTAAATAGTAATCACTTAACATAAACTTAAAATGGTCTAATTGGGGCGCGAAATAGGTAATATTATACATTTTTTATCGCAAAACAGATATATCAGCGTGATTTTTTCCAGCAAAATACACATGTATGAGTGCAGTGCAACAACTTAGCTGTTCAGTTGACAGTGTCGCTAGTGGAGATTTGTTGCCACCTAAGAGTGCTGTCGAACTTGTAATTCCAATTTTGGCCACCTGAACAGCTAAGTTGGTGACATGTATACGTATACATTGTTAGTTTCCGTTTCCGTTAGTGTCATTCTCTCTGCCAAACATGAACCCAAGCTTACCATCCGTAGTAATAAATCAACAAAATTCCGTTAGATGGCAGGATCAAAAAAAGTATTGTTGAAGAGTTTGATGAAATTTATTTATTATTTTTAAATAAATTATTGCTATTTTTATATTAAGTATCGTAATAGAATTAAAAATTTAAAATATGTATAATTTTGTTTGATTATTTGAATGAAATTTAGTTATGTCAATGTCAGTTTGTCATATTTGACATACTTAAAAAAACGTATTTATATTGCAGCAATAATTTTTAGGGTTAGGTACCCTAAGAATGAAATTAATATACTACTGCGATCTTTTCTGTACTTAAAAGATAAAAACGAATGCCTTTTACAAAATATTCGTTGTCTGTCTTTATGTCACCAGGCTGTTTCTAATACACCTTGATAGCTGAAACTTTCACAAATTATTTGTTTCCGTTGCCTATAATCCAATGCTATAACCCAAGAGTATACAAGTACTAGATACGCTATAACAACAAATACTAAAAACACAAAATATACAAATATAAAGAGTGGATGACACGTTTTTAAAGTGTACCTTAAAAAACGTGTTATATTTTGTATTTTTGCTCAATATCAAAAACGATAACAGGACACTAAAGAATTCTACAGAATATTAAGCTACGTATTACCTCTTTTTACTCTATCTTTACAATGACACTTGGTAGATTCTTTCATGATTTCTCTCTTTCTTTCTTTCAAAATAAAATGAATGTTTGATATGGGGTTCCCATACAAAAAACATGTTTTTTCGCCATATTTTAATAATGGTACGGAACCCTTCACGCGCGAGCCCGGTTCGTACTTGGCCAATTATATCAAATTTTTATACCTACGTCTTTTGTTTACCTATCAATATCTTTAACAATCTCATAATTACAAAAGGCTTGTTTGTTTGTTTGTTTGGATGTTTTTATGTTTTTTTGACGCGAATAGGCTCCGAAACTATTGGACTAAAATTAAAAATTCTTACACCGTTGGGAAGTTACATTATCCCCAAATGACATAGGCATTATATTTTGTTGCAAAGGGTAAGAACTTCTTATTAAGACTCCAGTAATGTAACACAAGGTATAAAAAAGAGTAAAAAATTTGTTTCATCGCATGCGCTAAGAAAAGTTAGTTGTGGCGGGTGTCGTTTAGTATGTCTTGAGAGCAGCGGAACCCATAAATACAAAAAAAAACTTTAATCTATGTCAAAATTATAATGCGATAAAATTTAAATGTTTGTTTGTAACGAATAACATATTACACATCTGAACGACTTTCAAACATATCTCCTAGAATTCAATTTTTTTTATGCCCGTGCTAAGCCGGGACGGGCCACTAGTGTATAATTATATCAACGATACATGTAAACTGCCAGATGTACATTTATTATAACTAAGATTTCGACAGGCCTCTTACCTTAGAATAATAATAACAGTTTTTTTTATTTCAAATGTAGCTAAAATTGTATCCATAGTCTAATAAATATAAATTCCCTGATAATATGTAATTATTTACTTTTCTGATCATTAGACTTGAAGCTGATAAGATAGAGTAAAAATTAGGTTTCATCAATAAAAGGTCTCTGGATACGTAGCTTTATCAGATTTTGGCACCCCACGCACGCACTGTATGTAGAAGGTACATATGTGTCTAGCTCCGGTTTTGATGTTCTTAGCTATGTATGATGGTATTCGCATGTCCGCGAATACAAAATATTGGATATGATATTATTCGCAACTTTCCCAAATGAAAGGGCTTACATTTTGGAATCATGCGAAAAATACAACTGTTTCATGCAATATGTTAGTTCGTGAGAAAAGTTTTTTCTTGTTACTTATATCATGTACCCTATAGATTTTTACTTTTCTAATTTCGTTTGAGGTTTGAAGGTATGCGCTATGAATATTATATACACGAAAAAGAAACCTATTGAAAATATATTCTTTCTCATAATTTTCCTTCAAAAAAAAAGTTTCAAACAAAATAAAATAGCAAGAACAATTCATGAGATTCGAACCATGGTCAATTCAAATCATAAAAATATTTCATGTTCCAAAAATGCTTCCTCTACGAACGAGCCATATAATCGACAATTGAGCGTTCGAAATTGGCATCCATATTCAAATATGCTGAAGTTCAAGTGACAAAAAAAATTGTCAATGCTAGTGTGAGTGTAGCCGCATCGTCACAGAATAGATGATAGTAGATATGGGTTTTATATGGCTTTTTGTAAATTTTTGCTATCAACGCTTAATATATGTTGTTTTGTGATGAGCCTTAAAAATAATACATTAACAGTAGATTTCGCGAACCGATTCTGAAGTTACAAAAGAAATCACTTGGGCTGCTGGGATGAATATAACTAACTTATACCTATTTAACGCCATCTAGCGGCATATGAGCACTTGCAGCATGCTAGCGAACAACCTTAAACATCGGACAAGGCCTATAATTTACCAATTTTTTGCCAAATTTTATATGCGTATTCAGTAGGTCTGAGAATCGGCTACTATCTATTATTCATACCCCTAAGGGTTGTTAACAATTAATTATTATTATTTGACGATTTTTTTTGTTATTATTTTTTTTAATGTAGAAATAAAAGATACATTCAATCCTAAATTTTACTTTTTTATCCCCCTATTTTGTGTGGCAATTTTAGTAATGAAATCATTTGTCATCCCGCTTGATAACTGGTCAATTATAGTGTTTTTAGGCATAACAATGTTTGCCGGGTCAGCTAGTAAAGTTATAAGTAAAGGAGATAGATCCGCGTCACAAGCCAAACGCTTAGGCGGATCGTATCTATCCATCGCTGGTTCCGCGATTTCGCTTGCTCATATGGAATGTATCAATTTTTCGTGCGTACAGCCGGTCCTTTTATCAATTTACTAACTATTTTATTGAATAAATTAAAAAAAAATCTTATCATGAAAAATAAGTTGTAGCCAAAAAAATAAGGAGATTTTTCTGCGCACCTTTCTTTGGACCAACTGTTGAATTGCAACGACATCGCAGGGACCTCTCGTTTGCTTCGTGCGCTTGTTGCAATACTTTACGAGGACAGGATGACCCCCTACCATCCTAATGAGGATATACCTAAAGGATACGGAGGCTTGTAAAACTTACCTGGTATTCTAGCTGCGTCCTGCAAAGCTGCACGCGTTAATTTGGGGCAAAAGTAAACTATGTTAATCCATGGTTAGGGAAATCCGAAAATATTTCAATCCTTGAAAAAGAGATATACATCCATTATCAATATTTCATCTTCACTATTTTTCGTCCGTATAATACGAGTACGAGTATTAGTCGGATAATAAAATAGGATAGCTAATGTTTTGTTTTTAATGACGACCTCGTTGGCGTAAAGGTTACCATGCCGGACTGAAAATCAGAAGGTTCCGGGTTCGATTCCCGGCCCGGCCAACATCTTTGTGCTTAACTAAATTTGTTGGCTGTGGGTCTGGGTGTTAAATATGTATCTATGTAAAATATGTATGTATGTATATGTAGTATATCAGTTGTGTTAGCTACCATAACACGAACTAGAAATGGTTCAGTATGGGGTTAACCAGCCGTGTGTGAAATGTGTCCTAATATTTATTATTTATAGTGAAAAAGTGATTACATATATTATCCATATTTCATCTTCACTATTTTTCGTCCGTATAATACGAGTACGAGTATTAGTCGGATATTAAAATATGATAGCTAATGTTTTGTATTTTTAATGTTATTCAAACTTACACATTTTAGGTGAAATTCCAGTTTTTATACTTTATAACCCTGTACGCAAAACGACGGGGTGTTATAAGTCAGACGTGTATTTTGCGTGTGTGTGTGTAAGTGTGTGTGTGTGTGTCTATGGCATCGTAGCTCTCGAACTGATTGACAATGTGGATAGATTCATTTTAAAGGCGTGGTTTAGCACTAAAAATTACCTACCTACACAAACTTTAGTACTCAGCTCGAGCTCATTAGCGGGGATCGAACCCAAGACCCCCGACTGAGCTATCGTCGCTTCAAATCTTGTAATCTTTAGTTATTTCAAGTAGGTATGTTGCATTTTTTTTAAAACTGTCACATTCCTATGGTTAGTGGAACAAAGCAGTGATTTGTGTTTATACACAAAGTAGTTGATGTTAGGTTGAGATAAACGCCGGAAATATCTCTCATTGCGATGGATCTATGGTATTTTTTCAATCGATAAACAATTGCAGTAGCTATAGCTACTACTACAGCTAATTTTCCATTTCTTTAATTGTTGACGGAGATGACGTCTGATAGAGTGGCGTGGAAGAGAAAAACAGGCTGTGCCGACCCCACCTAGAGGGTAATGGTAAAAGAGAAGAAGAAGAAGTTAACTCCTATGCAGCAGTTTTACATCTAAAACCTAATAAAATTGCAATTTTCTTGCTTATAGGTAAAAGTCACCTTTTTAGGACCTAATCACGGTGAATAACCAACACCTAAATATGGTAATAAATTAATTATTCATAATCTGGACTAAAATGCAAATTTCTTGGCCCCAATGCTTATAATAAAAATGCTGGTTACCAATCAATATATTTAATAATCTACCGGCCAAATTAAAAATTTTTAAAATGGTAATACATTTGAAAAATCTCTGAAAGAAATATTGCTTTACAATTAATTATTTATTAATAACTAAAGTCGGTAGTTAAAGAGCCCAAATACATCGACTTTAAGAAATAAGGCTTATATTTACACGTGAAAACGGATTTATAATAAAATAAAATAACTAAGTACATTATTTATTAAAGTAACAAGTTTTGAACAAATCACTTGAAAGCGAAAATATTGTATTTTATTCTTAATTTTTCTAACGGAACTAAATCGAATGTTTGAATAATTTTTGTTTGACATTGCATTTGAAATCACTATTTTGTCTTAGACGCATTTGCACGGCGTTTATTCACCAAATACAGATAAACATAACACTCATTATTAACACCTATAATGTATTTAACGTACCTATATTTTTGTAAATACATTTTTAGATTTTGATGTAAAACATCTATAGTCGCACGCATCTAAAACCGATTTCTGGTATGCGGTTATTGCCGAAGTCACTGATTAAACGAATTAAAGTAGTCACGATTTGAAATAAATTCGTAAATTTGTGTATTTCAAGAAAATAAATGTTTATTCAATAGTCATCGTTATCTGGAAAAAACCGTTATATTTTATTTTATCACTACCTGACCCGGCAAACGTAGTTTTGCCTTAAAAAATAGATAGTAGCCGATTCTCAGACCTACTGAATACGCATATAAAATTTGGCCGTTTCGGAGGAGTGCGGTAACAAACACTGTGACACGGAAATTATATATATAAGAAGATTATGGCATATTTAGTTCCTATCACAATATGTTTTTTACTTTTACAAAATAATTTCGAAGTTTCACATCTGCCAGGCGTCCCGTGATGGCTAATTTTTTTTTTATCTTTAGATCTCGCTTTCTTATATGAGACACTAATAACATTCCTAGATTAGTGATAGGTAAGTAACAACTTTTCCGAAATCGCCTTGAGACGTAAATTGGAAAAAAAAACTCTGCAATGCCCGGTAATTACCGAATAACCCGCCGCCACCAACCTAAATTATTAATTAACTAATCCGTTAAAACGTCCAATTTGAAATTACTAAATTATATTTTAATTACATTCCCTTAATCTAATTACAAATACAAAATTATTTATTTCCAATAAAAATGTGGTTA
Source organism: Mellilla xanthometata (assembly GCA_035578125.1). Classification (NCBI taxonomy): domain Eukaryota; kingdom Metazoa; phylum Arthropoda; class Insecta; order Lepidoptera; family Geometridae; genus Mellilla; species Mellilla xanthometata. Next base: position 2,970,581 of record JAPUBQ010000035.1, read on the forward strand.
CAGAAAACATAATTAAAAACTTATGGAAATGGTAGGTAACCCCTTTGGCGAGTGACTGTAAGCTCTGCACTGCACTAGGTTAAACCTTTTTTTTTACGTGAGAAAATGCATTTACGCATGCCCACCACACCCGGGGGGGAGGTGGGTTGCGTATGTCAGGCTCGATGGCAGAAGGGCATCACTACCGACTAAAACCTCACGATGGCCTCCTCACTGGAAAGGGTTCCGCTTCTCGCATTAACCCACCACTCCGTCCACCTCGGCTAGCCTGAGAGACTCCTCCTCAGATGATGACTCCCCATGCAGTGCACTTAGTGCACCGCAACCACCTCGGGGACCGTGAGTGCAATGGACGCCGGACAACCCCAGTCCGACGTCCTAGGTCCCCCGCGACGGGTCAGGTCTGTGGCCTCGTCACATGCCACTACGGCCGCAGAGAATAGGGAAAGTGGTAGTCTCCGGTTACCACTCCCTTCTCCCTGCGGCCCACCGCGTCCGCCATCAACGGTGGCGACCCCGTCGAGGCCGCGGCAGGTAGGAAGAGCGGCTCAACACTAGGTTAAACCTGTCTCGCAGGGCTTACTATGGTCTAGCTACTAGAAAAGTTAAAGGAAATTGACAAAGAAAGTACTTTTGAAAATAAATTAAAACTATTATTGTTGCATAAATGCTATTACACTATTGACGAATTTCTAAACGATAAGGATTTATTTTTTGCATGCAAATAAATCGGCTCTTCTTGTTATGCGATACCCGAAAAGGGTCCATTATGAGATACCTACTTTTTTTTTTTTTTTTTAATTATATAACATCAAAATTATGCCATAATGAAGCAACAAATGTATGTATTTGACTTCTACCTCTATGTAATATATTCATAGACGATAAAGTATGTGCCAATGTATGTCTTACTTCTTATTATTTTAAAGGCAACTTTCTTAGCGTAGGCTCGTATTTTCTTAAATTTAATACATAAGTATTGTTATGATAAAGAACATGAAAATAACTTCAACCGAGAATATTCACTGAAATGCTTCAAAAACATTGGATACAGGTTTCGTTTCACATGGTAATCAAAGTTTCTTACAATAATTAGGTTATTCCATTGATGAATATACTTACTGCTATTATTAAAAAAGCGAGTGTGGCGCGGTGGTACAAACGTCTGCTTTTCAATCTGACGGACCCTGGTTCGATCCCAACCCTACACCAATGACTTGTTTTTCAAGTTATGTGTGGATTTGTACTCACTTTACGGTGAAGGAAAACATCGTGAGGAAACCGGCATATTTGAGGACCACAATATCCGAAGACGTGAGTCATCCGCCAACCCGCACTTGGCCAGCGTGGTGGATTATACGCCATACTCAATAATGCGCGTACATTACGGATGGTAAAAATAAAAAACCCACGTATTCGTATGACATATCTATTATTGCCTCGCGATTTCACGTGGGCCGGATCTAAGGGAAGACGTGGGGCGTCATAGCATATATAAACATACACACACACACGAGCGCGCACTAACACAAGCTGTACAATATTATTAAGACTAGTGGGATGGATTTTATATTGTACGTATAACTCGAGTCAAAATGAAACATTCGAAAGTCATGTGCGAACTTAGAACGAAAGGAAGCGAACTTTCATATATTTCCTTTATTGACTCTACTCATTGTATACATACAATATATATAACACTTATAATATTACACCTCGTCATTATGTTCTTTCTTTGCGTTCTTTCTTGGAATTGGTTGCCTGGAAGAGATCGCTATTGGCGATAAGGTCGCCAGTTAAGGCACTTGCTTTTATGTATTTTAAGTGTTTTCTGTAATTTTTTATATTTTCTGTGAGTGTTTTAATAAAGTGTTTATCTATTTACCTATCTGTCTACGCATGTAGAGGCGTCTGTTATCTTGGTTGGTCTTTTGGACGGGCGCATTCAGGCGTCACCTGCGCAGGATTTTAGATGCGATGGGGGGTGTTATATTGATCCTGCCTGCTTTGCGTTGTATTATACATAGCATATGTACATACATATAAATTAGTATAAACATCGTGCTTAAACTTCTGTTACTAGTGCCTTTTTTACGAGGGGGCTAAATCTGCATAGATCCCCGACTACATTGGTACAGTACAGTAATGGTTAAGTGAGTTTCCTACCCACTAAAAACCCCCCTCGGCCCTTCCATGAGCTGTGAAGATAGGCTGTGGTCTCTGATAAAAGGCCTCTGCTCTATAGTAAGAAAGATAGAAACATTTATTTTGTGACACAAAGTCAAGAAAAAAAACATAATAAACAATAAAAAAAAACATTCGAATGTCACAACAAAACCGGCCCCAGCTCAGCGTGTGCTGACTGCAAGCAATCAGCGCTGGTCTTCCGCTGAACCCCCCGCACTCCATGTCTATGCCTTCCATGAAGAACAAGGCGTTTTAAATCATGCTGTCATCGTTCCTGAACCCGTATATTCTGTGGAAAAGCCTATTTAAAAATAACCTGAACAAGCCCACACTCCCCCCCTGTTACTAGTGCCTGAATGCGTTTCTGCCTTAAAGTGCTTAGCCTATTTAACAGTCACATAGCGCAGCGCTAAAATTGAAGTAATATTCGCTTTGTGTAATATAATTTTTGATGAGTCTGTGTTTTTTAACCGACTTCAAAAAAGGAGGAGGTCATATATTCGACTGTATAAGTATATCTTATTTTTAATAATATAGCTAGGCTTTCAACAATTCTTCTTACCTCACCTAACGTTATTTTCCTCCACCGAAACTCAAGTCATTGGCGGAGATCGAACTGACGTCTCTGCGGGACGCAATGTGGCTGCAAGCCCGACTAAGCTGTTATCGCTTTAAATTAGTGCAAGAGTTTCCATAGTATATCAAATCAACACCTCTAGATTAGCCTCATTAAGATGCGTATAATATTATTTGTTTTTTTTAGTACTCATTTTCATGTAAATTACTAGACAAAAATGTGTAAACAATAGTTACAGAAAAAAAGTAGAATACTAATGCGAAAATCTATCGCCAAGCACTTAACGTTCTGTTTCGGCTTCTTCGAGAGCCAGTAAATCCAGACTAGGCATGCATATGTTACTTGCTCGTCAAACGCCAAAACGTGTAACTTAAAAAAACGTACAATGAAAGATGTTCGTGTCTACGCCTCTACGAAATTTCGTAGCAAGTGCTACGAAGCTCTACGTGCCGTAGCTAGCTATGTAGATAAGTGCGTAGCAGACTGAGTAGGAGTTGCGTAGTAACTATTTAGTAATCTGTGGTGCGACCCAGAGTAAGTCAGCGTCCACGGGTAAGGTGCCTAATATGCTAGCGGCATTACCTCGCTGGATTGCCAAACTTAACCGTTGGTCGTAAGCGCCTATAATTTGCGACTATAATTTGAGATTTAAATTATCCTATCTCTCAAGTTGGATCGAACTGCACATGGTGTGCGAATTTTATTATAATCGGTTAAGTGGTTTAGGAGTCCATTGAGGACAAACATTGTGACACGAGATTTATATATATTAAGATTATGAATTATTCTTTATTTTCTTACTTCATAGAAAATAGAAGAGGTGAATAATTCTCGCCGGGTAAAGTTATCACTTAAAGAAATCTCGTTGAACCACGAATATTCCGTATTAACTAAAACTACTAGTTACTGTAGTAAGAATAAAAGTATTCTCTCCTTTTATTTTCTAGTAGTTATTCAAGCCTAGACCACCTACGTGAGATCCCAAAACTTAAAGTTCTCAAAACATAAAGTTTGAAGTTAGTTAAACAGACGCTGGTGTCTGTTCTATTTCTTTAGCTATGTATTTTTAGAATAATACCCGTGTAAGTAATGTATGCAAATTTAGTTAAAACATGTCTTCAGTTTTATTACAAAATGTTTCAAGAGCGGCTTTAACACGTTTTTATTATGTTCTACGACTGAAACGATTTAGGGCCGAGATCGAACCTGGGGCCATTTTTATTGAAAAGCAGACGTTTTCCCAGACTAGAAGATTATTTAAAGGACAGAACACAAAAAAATACATTTTAATAAACAGGATTGCTCACCAGTAAATAATTGCAATGTCTTATGGGTAATTATGTAACTGAAAAGTGACAGTACCTGGTTGACCGATTGATTAATATGACATTTTCTAAAAATGTTTCCTAGCTAGATCGATTTATCGCCCCCGAAACCCCCTATATACTAAATTTCATGTAAATCGTTGGAGCCGATTCCGAGATTCCAATTATATATATACAAGAATTGCTCATTTAAAGATATAAGATAAGATAAAATAATAAGGCAATAAATGGTTCGACTTTGGCTTTGAAAATGTCCACAATTAACGTCAAGTGGAAATATTTTATAAGAGAAATTGTTCCTGTTTACCATCGTTATAAATAAAAAACATCCACACATAACTTGAAAAATAAGTCATTGGTGTAGGGCCGGGATCGAACCAGGTACCGTCAGAATTAAAAGCAGATGCTTTCCCACCGAGCCACAGTCGCTTTTTACGTAGACATAAATTCGTGAAATTACAGTTAGATCGAGGGTTCTTCAGCAATACATTTGATTAGGGATGTTTTCATTCCATCGCCGGCCAATAGGCACCAGGTGGCTACTAGTGCGAATTGAAACTTGTTACGTTTTATTATCAGCCTTTACTGTGGGATTTTATTGAACTAGGAAGTTAGCTTAGGCAGTTAGAGAACACTTTTTATACGTAAGAAATATATAACAAAGTTTGTCCCACAGAAGACCTGTCTTGTACTTGGAATATATTATTGATATATAACTAGCTGACCCGGCAAACGTTGTTTTGCCTTAAAAATAGATATGCAGTAGCCGATTCTCAGACCTACTGAATACGCATATAAAATTTGGTAAAAATCGAGCCGTTTCGGAGGAGTACGGTAACAAACACTGTGACACGGAAATTTTATATATAAGATAAATATGAATGATCGGCTTGCGCTTGACCACACCTGATTTTAAGTGATATTGCGGTCTAGGATGGAGCGCGCTTGCCTAGAAGAAACCTGTTCAATGTCGCCTTGAAGACGGGTAGGTTGTACTGCAGTAGGTCTTATTTATTGTACTAAGGCAAATCGGTCAACAAGTATCATTGTATGTCGCTCGCTGTGCAACTCGGGCTTATAGGAACAATATTAAAAATAGCTATATGCACGAGTAATATTATTTCTCCGAAATAAGAACTATGATGCAAATGTAAGACTTATTACTTTTATAATAAGATTTACTTTAGGCGGTATAGAAGCAAAGTAGCATACTCGTATTTTGAAAAATCCAATATAATCCTGCGTAAATGAAAGTACCACGGTTTTTTTTTAGTTTTTTTTTTTTTCAGTTTCAATCAGTGTTAAGAATTGTGACAGTTCCAAAACATGATTAAGTGAAATTAGCTTGATAGTTTTATTTTAAATAGTCGTTTTAAAATTTCTACTGCAGCATGTTCGGCGATTCGTTCGATTTTGTATGGTGAGGTTGCACGTGGAACAAAAGTGCATTATATATACCGATATCCATATAAAGGCAATAACTAGATTTCGGATTTACATTTTTTTTCTAAATCATAAACAGAGTCAATCATAAATCGAAAAAATAGCTTAAAGACTTCTAAAAAGAAGAGTCTAAATAACAATTCTAACAATATTTACACATATTTTGGTACCTATCATACTTATCAATATTAAAAAAAAAATCAAAATACTTAATTTTAGAGATTAAACCAGTCTTATTTCTAATTCATAATTCGGATTGGTATGTACCAAAAAAGAATAAATATACTTAGAGTTGTTCTTTAGACAATTTTTAAGCTATGTTTTCGATATTTTTTACCGTTTACGGTATTTAGCGAAAAAACTGTTATATAAAGATTTTGCCCTAGTCTTCTTTTTCCTTTGCCTTAACCGATTCTATTTCCACATAACCTTTGTTTACTCATAAAATAAAGACGCCTCCACACATTAATTCACGGATCATAACATATTCAACATTTAACTCATAATAACTACAACTACACGGCTTACATAGTTTATGTTTGTTTGAATGACTCTAGTACCAATTCCCATGTAAATTCGACTACCATTGTTTCAGATCGGGCCGTTGTGAGCGGCCATAAGGATGGTAAGTGACGCTCGTGTCTGTTGTTTGTGCAAACTATATTACCTACTCCAAAGACCTTGATTTGTAGATCTTTGAAGTAGGTGTATGGAAAAAGAGACTTAGAAAGAGAATTCCAGACCTTCGCAGTTCTCTCAATGAAGGTCGAAGCAAAACGCTTTGTGCGAATCTTTGGAACTTAGACAGTGAATCGATGTCTCTTCTATATATAAACTAGCTGACCCGGCAAACGTTGTTTTGCCTAAATAAAAAAAAATCTAAATATACAGTAGCCGATTCTCAGACCTACTGAATACGCATATAAAATTTGGAAAAAATCGGTCAAGCCGTTTCGGAGGAGTACGGTAATAAACACTGTGACACGGAAATTTTATATATAAGATTAGGACACACATTTCACACAGGACTGGTTAAATCCATACTGAACCATTTCTAGTTTGTGTTATGGTAGCTAACACAACTGATAAACTACATATACATACATACATAGTTTATATAGATACATACATATTAAACACCCAGACCTACAGCTAACAAATTTTGTTAAGCACAAGGAATTTGACCGTGCCGGGAATCGAACCCGGAACCTTCTGATTAGCAGTCTGGCACCTTTACGCACGCCAACTAGGTCGTCAAATGTGTTCTAATATTTATAATATTTATTTATTGCAGAAGTTCAAGCTGTGCGCAGACGGCGACTGCCCGCTGTGGGCGCTGGCGGCGCTGCACGCTCTGGCCAGCTTGCCGGCGCAGCTGTTCCGGGCGCTGGTGGACCACGTGCTTGACGAACAGCCTGTAAGTCATTACTTTTTTATACATGTTTAAAAAAACTCTCGCTTCCTCTTTTTTTCGCTCTCGTGCACTCTCTTTTTTACTCTTAATAGGCTTGCACTTGACACAACTCATCTGATGTTAAGTGATATTGCATGAAGCGCGCTTTCCTAGAAGAAACCGGTCTATCTATCTTTCTCTCTCTCTCTCTTTTTCAATATGTTCTGAACATCTGAAAATATTTTAGGCAATTTCGGAACATGCCTATTTACATTCACTCTAAAACTATTACTTATTTATTTTTGTCTGGCTACGTGCAGATGAAATTTAATATCAGTCTTGTGCATGGTCACCCATCCAAAGACTGTCCGCACCACTATTTTTACCGCACTACTTGTTTATTCTATGTTCTGTAGTCTCACCGACCGTTACGGTTGCTTAACCTCGATGATCGCTTCAGATCACCTGCGTTATCCGAGCTGGAGACGCTGCTTCTGTAAAAATCACGTCAAATATGGAATATGTAGGCAATTTTCGAACGCATCTATTTACTTTAGCTGTAAAACTATTACCTGTGTAGTACAATGTGTGTAGTACACTGTGTACACTTCGTGTGCAATAGTTTTTATTGTTTTAAAATGTGTATTTGTTTATAGTAATTGTTTTATATTTATATGTGTATTGTATTTTATGGACCTCTAGTTGCCTGAAATAAAGAAATATATAACTAAATAAAAAATAAATATGGTGATTTCTTACCAAAACAAAGTAAAAACAAATATTACATATTTACATTGTAATGCTAGAAGTCCTTTAACCCTGGAAAATTGTGAGAACAATTTGTAAAAATAATATTGTCACGTAGCTTCTATTGAGTGTCGTATTCACTAAATCGAATTTATAATGTCAAAATGGTATTCATAATACTACAGTTTTCCAGCTCTAGGAATGTTAAAAATTCAGTGTATTTTTTAAGTGGATATAAGTTTACGAAGAACGGTGTGGGGTAGCATAGCATATTTTGAGAAATTCTATAGCATAAGCAGCCCACTATACGTTCCCACTGCTGGGACTCGGGGCCTTCTCTCACTAGGAGAGAGATATAGGCCATCACGCTGGCCAAGTGCGGGTGACACACGTCTTCGGATATTGTGGTCCTCAAACATGCCGGCTTCCTCACAATTTTTTTTTCTTCACCGTAAAGCGAGTGCAAATCCACACATAAATTGAAAAACAAGTCCTTGGTGTAGGGCCGGGATCGAACCAGGAACCGTCTAATTGAAAATACAAATACAAAATAATTTTACTGGACCAACTTACATTCTAAACAAAACAAACATTAAGTATAGGTACCTTATGACTAATTAATACTAATACTAGCTATAGCATACTAGAAAAGCAGACGTTATTACCACCTAGCCACACTCACTTTTATAAATTAAAGAAATTCTATAAATTCTATAATGGGTAAATGATAAGTTGCGTATTTTTTTTTCAGTGCTTCTTTAATTCAGTGCTTAAAATCTTTACAGCTCCAATACACGATTACGTAAAATTCGCAAAATATTTTTATTGTTAGACTAATAATTACAAGTTAATAAGTTTTTAAATATAAATATGTAATGCTTCTGAAAGTAACAAAGTAACTAAAACAAATCTGACTTTTTTGTAATTATCTAGAATCGTTAGGTATAGCTTATTATTTCAATATTGTTCATTTTGTTTGATTTATTTTGTGAAATAAATCAAACAAAACACAGGCACTTCGCTTAAATATGGCGCGTCTGAACTCGGTCCAATAGCGGTCTACTACGGGCTACTTATCTTATATTGTAGAAGATCTATACTTAAATTCCAATATATATATTTCAGGACCAAGTCCCATACCAAAATATTACATTAAATTATTAGTAAATTAAATTGAATTAAAAAATTAGAAAATATGTCACACAAAAATTAATAAAAAAACAGAATTAAATCAAAATTAAATAAATAAATGTCATTCAGAACCAATACAAATTATACATAAAAGTTAGTGAAGCTTAATTTTATTCTATTTATTTTTACTGTTTTTGAATTTTCTTTGCAAATAAAGCTTTGAGCTCGTAATAAATATTTATTATTATTATGTATGATGTATTTCATCTTTCTTTTAATAACTTTGTGAGTATAATCGCAAATTTCAGACTATCTCAGTGGAATTACAATTCCTTTGATGTTCCATTTCTGTCCGCCCTTTCTAAGTAATCGAATAATGTGTCGCCTCATTATCTATGATAATGTGTTCTTTGGTCTGCCTCAGAACAAAGCTTCTTGTTACTTCTGCTCGCCTGGTACTTGGTATTTCGACACTGAAATAGTTTTCTGGTCGTGTGAAGAGGTTTTTCCTTTTTATGTATATACTAGCTGACCCGGCAAACGTTGTTTTGCCTTAGTAAAAAAAAAACTAAATATACAGTAGCCGATTCTCAGACCTACTAAATAATACGCATATAAAATTTGGAAAAAATCGGTCAAGCCGTTTCGGAGGAGTACGGTAACAAACACTGTGACACGGAAATTTTATATATAAGATAAGATATTTACTTAGATTACGCTGCATGTCAGTTTCAGGTTTCAAATAAAAAAAAATTTTCATTCCTTCCGTTACACACACGCACACACAGACAAACATACAAAAACACTTCAAACCGTAAAACACGTTTTGCTATATATATACTCCAGACGCTAAGTAAAAATATGCCATATTGCTCCCAATAATAGCGTCATGAGTAAAGCGTCTTTTTTATTACACGCTTTATATTAGCTTCACCTGTATGTTTGTATGTTTGTTTGTAACCGACTTCTTTGGGAGCGATTTTGACCCACTTTAAACGGCCAGATTTCGTTCAAACTTTGTATATTTATTGAGGACCTATGACAATACACTAATTTGATAATTTTTTTTTTTTGTATTTTTGTTTGTATGTTTGTTTGTAACCGACTTCTTTGGGCGCGATTTTGGCCCACTTAAAACGGCCAGATAAGCGTGTTTTTTAGTTTTTTTTAACTACTATTATTTTACTCTGAATAGGTCAGCGCTTGACCACAATTCACCTGATGGTAAATGATAGGAAGGAACCGGTTCACTCTCGCCTTGAAAATCTCGAACTCGGCAAGGAAATCCAAGGTTTGGCGGTTCGGGCAACAAAGGTGGAGGCAAAACGCTTTGTTCGCCTTAGGCACCTCAATTGTAAACCGATGCCGCCTTGGAGTTTCCCTGCTATCACGAGTATGTTAACAAATTCTAAAATTCAGAGAACTACTATAGTTTTTTTAGCCCCCAATAAGTAGATACGTAAAACACGTACGTTTAGCGATATTTTCCTTTTGTCGGTTTAGGATCCTACATATTAATTACTATTTTAATAACCGTTATCTCTGTGTTTCAGGATGATGGAATTATGGAAATACTGAAGGACACCAGCTTGGGTATGTATTTGTACTTTCGGTCTTCAGAGTTACTTGTTACAAAGCAATAATAAAAGCGCGTGTGGCTTTGTGGTCTGCTTCTCAATCAGACGGCCCCTGGTTCGATTCTGACCCTACACCAATGACTTGTTCTTCAAGTTATGTGTGGATTTGCACTTACGCTTTACGGTGTAGGAAAACTTCGTGAGGAAACCGACACGATTGAGAACTGCAATATCCGAAGATGTGTGTCATCCCCAAACGTCCCAGCAGTGCAATGGATACGTATCCCATTAAGTGGGATGTTATCATTGTAACTAAGACTTCAATATTTCATTCATATAACAAACAACGTTTGTTCTACGAGTTTATGAATTGTTTTAATGTTTTTTTTCATACATATTTGTTTTGAATTTTAACTTAATTATATTTCGGTAACTATTTTTAATACAGCATGTCTTTATTTCGATTTGAATTTGAACATGTTTATTTTGAAACTAGAACACGCCTATTTCTATATACATACTTTTAATTGTAAACCCTTATTAGGTTTTTCAATCGATACATAATTTTGAATTTGAATCAAGAACACGCTTATGTTTAGAGACCTATTTTGAATTTAAAACAAGAACACGCCTATATTCATGGACCTATTTTGAATATGAAACAAGAACACACCTATTTCTATATAGGTAATTTATTATAGGGGTTTAACCCTATAAGTTTTTTATTCGATACATATTTTGAATTTGAAACAAGAACACAGCTATACCTATTAAGAGACCTATTTAATATTTGAAACAAAAACACGTCTATATTTAGAGACCTATTTTGAATTTGAAACAAGAACACGCCTATATTTAGAGACCTATTTTGAATTTGAAACAAGAACACGCCTATATTAAGAAACCTATTTCGAATTTGAAATAAGAACATCCTATATTCAAGGAACTATTTTAAATTTAAAACTAGAACACCCTATATTTAGAGACCTATTTTGAATTTGAAACAAGAACACGCCTATATTAAGAAACCTATTTCGAATTTGAAATAAGAACATCCTATATTCAAGGAACTATTTTAAATTTAAAACTAGAACACCCTATATTTAGAGACCTATTTTGAATTTGAATCAAGAACACGCCTATATTTAGACACCTATTTTGAATTTGAATCAAGAACACGCCTATATTTAGACACCTATTTTGAATTTGAATCAAGAACACGCCTATATTTAGACATCTATTTTGAATTAGAAACAAGAAAACACCTATATTAAGAGACCTATTTTGAATTTGAAACAAGAACACACCTATATTTAGAGACCTATTTTGAATTTGAAACAAGAACATGCCTATATTTAGAGACCTATTTTGAATTTGAAACAAGAACACGCCTATATTCATGGACCTATTTTGAATTTGAAACAAGAATACGCCTATATTTAGAGACCTATTTTGAATTGGAAACAAGAACACGCCTATTTCTATACAGGTAATTTTAATTTTAAACCCCTATTAGGTTTTTTATTCGATACATATTTTGAATTTGAAACAAGAACACACCTATACCTATTAAGAGACCTATTTAATATTTGAAACAAGAACACGCCTATTTCTATACAGGTAATTTTAATTTTAAACCCCTATTAGGTTTTTTATTCGATACATATTTTGAATTTGAAACAAGAACACACCTATACTTATTAAGAGACCTATTTGATATTTGAAACAAGAACACGCCTATATTTAGAGACCTTTTTTGAATTTGAAACAAGAACATGCGTATATTTAGAAACCTACTTGGATTTTGAATTTGAATATAGAACGCGCCATGTTTGCAGCGTCCCGGGCCGAGTGCGCGCGCGCAGCCGCCGCTATCCGCTGGGTGGTAGGAATGGCTCGTGCTACCGCGTGCCCGGACGCGGCGCTAGCACGTGACCTGGCCGTGCTGGGCGTGCCGCGTGCGCACGCAGCCGCGCTTGCTGCAGCCACCTCACGCGTACCGCCACGCGCCTTCCACGGTCAGTAGGTGTTTTTTTTTTTTTTTTTTTTTTTTTTTTTTTTTTTTTTTTTTTTTTTTTTTAATATTAGGACACATTTCACACACGGCTTGTTAGCCCCACACTGAACCATTTCTAGTTCGTATTATGGTTGCTAACACAACTGATATACTACATATACATACATACATATATATTAGGACACATTTCACACACGGCTGGTTAGCCCCACACTGAACCATTTCTAGTTCGTATTATGGTTGCTAACACAACTGATATACTACATATACATACATACATATATATTAGGACACATTTCACACACGGCTGGTTAGCCCCACACTGAACCATTTCTAGTTCGTATTGTGGTTGCTAACACAACTGATATACTACATATACATACATACATATGTATGTATATGTATGTATGTATATAAATACATACATATTTAACACCCAGACCCACAGCCAACAAATTTAGTTAAGCACGAAGATTTTGACCGGGCCGGGAATCGAACCCGGAACCTTCTGATTAGCAGTCCGGCATGTTAACCTTTACGCTAACGAGGATTCAAATGCTAACTTCACTAATCTTCTTCTAAGTCGTATGCTCTTGACAGAGCGGTCGTGGTCGTCAAGAAGTAGTGGTGGATGGAACAGATAGTACACGCCTCACGATGCCATTTTTCTCTGTTAGAGGTCATCCTGGCGCACTCATTTAGAGGGTACCCACAATTGTCCTTATTTGGTCAGTCCATCGAGTGGGTGAACTTCACTAATAAAATATGCTAAATGTACAGCTAGCAGCTTAATCGCGAACAGAAAAATAAATATGTTTCATCTTTATTTTTTTTACTAGCTGCGACCCGCGGTGCTACCTGCGTTAATCCGGGATAAAATGTAGCTTATGTGTTAATCCAAGGACTAACCTATCTTCATAGTAAATCTCATCAATATCGGTGCAGCCGTTGGAGCGTGATGGAGTAACAAAGATTTTGAAGTTATTTGCGTATCCCACGGGAATCATAATTGTTTTCGGGATAAAAAGAAGCCTATGTGTTAATCCAAGGTCTAATCTTCATGACCAAATGTCATCAAAATCGGTTCAGTCGTTTGGGCGTGAAGAAGTAATAAACATACACACTTACACACACTTTATCATATATATTATTAGTAGGATGTATATGATCTTATTAAACGTACTTAAAATTATGCCTATTAGATAAAACTTTTTATAATATAGATGATAATCTAGAATTGGAAATTGACATTTGATTCATATCATATACTATTGTAATGATATTTATTATATTACTAGAATATAATTGAAAATTTACATAGATACATATCATATACTTTTCTAATGATATCATATTATTTGACTTGTAACTTTGGTGTTATCAATACATTATTTGTATTTGTAAACCCTTAGACAACTAGAACACCAGAGCTTAGCCACTTACGAAGAAATGATTCGTTCATTGTTCGTTTATTTTGTTCAGAGAAATATAACAGGTCAATCTTCTTATATATAAAATTTCCGTGTCACAGTGTTTGTTACCGTACTCCGCCGAAACGGCTTGACCGATTATTACCAAATTTTATATGCGTATTCAGTAGGTCTGAGAATCGGCTACTGCATTTCTATTTTTAAGGCAAAACAACGTTTGCCGGGTCAGGTAGTAAAAATATATATTTGTACAACACAATATTTTAACACTAAATCAATTGTAATTGAAGAACCTTTGTTAAGAATAATTATTCTTAACAAAGGTTCTCGCGGGAATATGGCGTGATGCGCGGGCGACGCCCCTAGGACGCGTCCCCTGCACCCGCGCCCAAATAATATGAAAATAATCAATCATAATTTATCATCATCATAATTAATCTCTAATATGAAATTGAATGACTCCGTCCGGACCATTGACCTCCAATACTATATCTCACTGGTCCGGACGTAAAAACGTCTAATTTATTTGTACTTTATAAATATACACATGGAAACGTAAATTTTATCTATTATTACTGAAATAAAGGTATTTACAAACTAAAGCTTATTAAATATGAGTATTATATGTAATTGTCTTAAAATATATGTACATACAATAAGTAGTATAACCTAGCGGCTACACATTTATTTTTATATGCGTCTCAACTCCTATACTGAGACCGCGTATGATCTCGTGCCATAGGAAAATTAACGTTTATTTCACTAGGTATATTTTGTTCCAGTAAACCAGCTAACTGACGTGCAAGCATCTCCGGCGCCCCCAGGCGCCGTCAACGCGTACAAACTCACTCTGCTCTCAGAAAATATCGCCGGAGAACAGAACAGAAGAGAACTGCTCTTAGAAAAGAACCAAGCAAAGATGCTTCTAGAACAGTTGAAGAAAGCATATGCTAAAATGGAGGAGATAGAAGCGCAGATATAAATTAAAGATCATAATAAAACACTTTGATCGCCACAAAAGTGACGGCGTGTTTTATAAATAAAATTTCCGTGTCACAGTGTTGGTTACCGTACTCCTCCGAAACGGCTTGACTGATCTTTACCAAATTTCATATTCGTAGGTATGAGAATCGGCTACTATCTATTTTTAATACCTCTAAATGATAAGGGTTGTTCACCCTCAAATTTTTATTTTTTCGACGATTTTTTTTTTATAAAGTGGCATTAAAAGATACATACAACCCTAAATTTTTACTTTTTTATCATCTACCCCTATTTTTTTATGGATATTTTTAGTATTTTAATCATTTTTCATCTTGCTTGATAACTAGATCAAATATGGTGTCTTTAGCTGTACTTCCAGTAAAAGTCTATTTTTTTTAAAGAAAATAAGTACCTAATAAAATTTAACCAGATATATGCTAAGTATTACCAATCTTATATACTTAAAAAGACGAAAATAGGTATATAAATGGTATATTTCAAGAAATTTTAAAAGTAGCTACGGTGTTAAAGAAAATAAAGACCATAAACTTACAGGTATATATGCGCGTATTGCGCAGAGAGGAGACACGTAAGTATGGGAAAGATATTTGTAAGACCTAGAAAGATATGAATAGATTTTGTGAAAAAAAAATACATACAGTCGAATATATAACCTCCTCCTTTTTTGAAGTCGGTTACAAAGGGGCTGAATTTGGAGACGTACTAATTAAATTCACCGAGTAACAATTGTATGGTCGTACATTATTGTTTTCAAAAAGACACAGCAACATACGATTTCATTTGTATCCAGTATTGTCAACTTGATAGTTTTAGCCCCATGTTTAGGGAGAATACAAGTGTCTATTTTGGGTAAGATGTTTATGGATTTTTATCAAACTTGTATAAAACCAAATTGTTTTTTCCCACAAACTCACCCAAAAGCTTAACCATATATGAACTCCAAACTTGGCGATAACTGTATTAACACAAAATATATAATGATAAGTCAATAGCATCAAAATTATTCTGTTTTTTATTCATATTCGATATTATCTCTCAAAACGAGATAATTTTCAAATAATAAAGGATTCATAGGGTATTTTTAGGGTAAAAATTCATTAGGTGGCAGCACTGCTTTTATCCAAACAAAACATCTTTTTTATCTAAGATTTCGACTGAATGACTTGTATCCATGGTCATGAAATAAATATAAAAAAAAAACAAACAAAACAAAAACATCAGAGTATTCTAGTGTATCGTCAAAATTGCAGTTTAATTTCATTGAAATTAATTGTTATCTTGTTGGCTTAATTTACGGAAACTAGTGTAAGTGTGGGTTCTACTGGAATGTCCCACAAGCGTACGGTTACAGATTTAATTAATAATATTTAAGTCGCATTTTTCTTTCTGCACTTATTTTCATCGTTTCAGGAAAATGCTCAAGTGTTTCTGTGAAAACCCCATGCCCCTGGATAGCGATGATTTGTGTGCTACAAAATGTGGCCACCTCTTTCATGACGGATGCTTGCTACAGTGGTTGAGAATCAAGTAAGTGTTTTGGCTAAATTGTGGCAATATCCGACCGCAGAGAGCCATACAGAAGTAAGTGTTTGATTTCTTGTAAATGGTGTTTGACGTATTTGTACGAACAACTACCACAAGCTCACGAAAATCGAAAAGGTTGTCATAATTGCTGTCTCGATTAAACAAAGAAAATAAAGGGATTGACTACAAATAATACAAAGTAGGTATTATGTTTTCATAGTTATATTATGTTGGTAAAACTCTGTTTTCCCTATCATAACTTTTCTCAAAAAGTAAATGTTAAAAACTTTGAGAAGCTAAACAGCTTTGACAAGTCTTTAATCGTGTGGACAGAATTTTTTTTATAGTGATATAAAGTAGCTTCTTTCATAGAGGAAGTTTAAATTATGTAATTATCTTATATACCTATAAAATTTCCATGTCACAATGTTAGTTACCATACTCCTCCGAAACGGTTTGACCAATTTTTACCAAATTTTATATATGTATTCAGTAGGTCTGAAAATCAGCTACTATCTATTTTTCATACCCCTAAGTGTTAAGGGTTGTTCACCCTTAAATTTTTACTGGCAAAACAACATTTGCCGGGTCAGCTAGTATGTTATATAATAATATACCTTGTGTTACCTGCAATAAACTTAGCTAAAGAGTACTCCTTCCACTATAAATTTCAGCTAATCACTTTATCATACACAATTTGTATAAACCTCGTTTTTGACTACCTCATTGGCGTAAAGGTTACCATGCTGGACTGCTAATCAGAAGGTTTAGATTCCCGGCTTGGTCAACATCTTTGTGCTTAGCTAAATTTGTTGGCTGTGGGTCTGGGTGTTAAATATTGTGTATTTATATATAATATGTATGTATATATATGTAGTATATCAGTTATGTTAGCAACCATAATACAAGCTAGAAATGGTTCAAGGGTATGGGGCTAACCAGCGGTGTGTCTGTTTGTATAAACAAAATAATTGTATCAAACATACACAACTTTGAAGCAAGGGGTTAATCATGGCTCAGTACAGCAGCCATACTCCCTGAAGCTGATGGGTTTGACCTTTAAGTGAAGGAAAACATTGTGAGAAAACCATGGTGGTGGAATGTTTTCTTATGCTTGCCTGGTTCAACACAACTTTTGCCCGTGTAATGATAGAGACCAGAGACCAGAGAGGGACCATCAGGTAAATTGTGGTCAAGCGCTGACCTATTCGGAGTAAAAAAAAAACACCTAGATCAACTGCCAAGTAATTTAGTCCATCACAAAGATGTAGGCTGTGCTGGAAATCAAAGCAAGGACTTTTACTAAGACTAACAATAGGGATGTAATGATACAACAATTTACCTGATGATAAGTGATATTGAGGTCTACGGTGGATCGCGCTTACCTAGAAGGAACCGGTTCACTCTCGCCTTGAAAATCGCTAGATTGTAGTTATTGGGGAATAGGAAATTCGGCAAGGAAAGCCAAAGTTTGGCGGTTCGTACAACAAAGGTGGAGGCAAAACGCTTTGTGCGTGCCTTGGGCACCTCAACCGTAAACCGATGCCGCCTTGGCGTTTCCCTGCTCCTCCGATAGTGGAACGGGGGGAATTACATCAGGTAATCTAGTCGCTCACTCGCCGAAATGCAACCGATAGAACACCGACAGACTGGCAACAATGCGGCGGTGCTCTAGGCTCTGCAACTTTGCTTTGCAAAGATTGTCATTGCCTATGAGTCTCTTTGCACACCGTTCAATTGACTCCAACGCCTGAAGCTGGTACTTTGGCGATCCATCCCAAAGGTGCGAACAATACTCCATGCATGATCGAACTTGTGCTTGATATAATAAAAGCAGCTGTTCCTGCGTGAAGTACTTTCGCACCTTCGAGAGGATACCCAGCTTTTTGGCTGCTACATGAGCCATATCCTCGATGTAGGAGCCAAAATTCAGGGTTGAAGACAATGTTATGCCAAGGAGTTCTAAGCGGTCGGTAACCGATACGGTTGCACCTCGGAAGGAAGGGGCCAGATCAAAAGGCCTCTTCTTAGCGGTGAATAGACACGCTTGGGTTTTGGCGGCATTGAACTTGACTAGTTTGGTATCACCCCATTCGGAGACTGCCTGAAGAGCCAAATTCAAGTGCTCAACCATAGCTTCCCTATGAGACCGGATTTCGGCCGCACTGGCTCGTGCAGTGGATATGTAGCTCTTTACAACAGTGCTGTCATCTGCATACCCAAAGCTCAAAATAATGTCGCAGAGAGCACCGACCCTTGAGGGACACCAGCATTGATCACCATTAGATTCGACGAGCAGCCCTGACCCTGTCAAAGGCTTTGGAAATATCCCTCTGGATATTTCCAAAGCCTTTGACTTGTGGCTTAGAGAAGCACTTGTGGCTTCTCTAAGCCACAAGTGCTTGTGGCTTCTCTAAGCCACAAGTGCTTCTATATATCAATGTAAAGTATTTTTGTATGTATATGTAAATTTACATACAAAAATGTTGTAAGCAACCATAATACAAACTATAAGGCCATCATGCCATATTGGGCATGTAAATTTAAAATTAAAATTTCTTAAATTTATTTATACACTCATATAATTTCACTGTCTTACATACTAACTCAAACTTCGTACTCATAAAACCCTGTAGTTGAGTAAAACTCACTCACTTATATTTTGCCATAAATAATTCTATACTTTTCAACTATTGTGCCAATGGTTTGCAATCTCAGGTCGTTAGCGTTCGCGCCTAATCACCTGTGCTACCTACCCTACCTGCTTGCAAATGGATGGATATTTATATTTGTATTTTATGTTTAATTATTATAGTACATAATTGTAAAATAATTAGTAATTAGAGGTTAAGGGAAGGCACTGAATCCCACAACACAGGATTTGCCTCGTGTGGGTTCAAGGATCAACCAAGTGTACATTAACACATATTTTATACTTTTAAGCCTAGTACTTATTTAGTCATAGTTTGTGTTGATTTACAAAAATGTACAACTTTTTAGTAAATAAAGATGTTTATGTTATGTTATGTATGTTATATAACTAAATATCTATATCTTTTATCCACCTGGAATCGTTCGAAAGTGCTATAACTATGAGACTGCTACAAGAATGAATATTCTGTTTGTATGTTTAATTTATTTATTTATTTATTAGGCACTCAGACAGATTACAAACATTCATTTTAAACATAACTAAACTAAAAGGAACAAAAACAAGTCTGCAATCCAAAAAAAGAGTACACAGCATGCTAGTGCAAACATGATAAGGAAGGTTCAGATCTCAGAATACAGAAAGTACCAGAAGCCGCGTTCATCTGTATTTGCGAGCTACACGCTGTGTCCAAAAATCAAAACAATGCCCCCCGCCCGCGTCACTTCCCACCCGCGTAATGTTCTAGCTCAGGCATTATGTGCCCGTTTTTAGGGTAAAATTTGGGAGTCCAGGAGGTGAGATACTAATAGAATAAAAATTGTCCTAATCTTTATTATAATTATGTACCTACCTAATTGTCTCAAGAAATTGATAGATTTATTGAATTTAATAAAACGCTTTAGAAAAAAATAACGCTTTAGAAAAAAAATACATTTAATTTCCTTTTTGCTTAGTAAGCTTTTTATAATATTGTCTCTTAGAATTTGAACTTAGTAACAAAAATTTAAATTTAGATAAATGATGAAATCTTATGTCTAGGTATTTTTCATAGATACTAACATACTATTTAATAGGACTATTTGGTTATGTACACACAGGCTGCTCTGATGTTTTATACTTTCTTTTTTCAAGTCGGTTATTTCATATTAAATTAATTATTAATATTCTACAATGAATAAAAGCCCTCAAGAGGTAATAAAAAGAAGGGTAAATCAAAACTCTTATACTGGCAACACTAACAAGATGGATGCCTCATTATCTATGACAATTGAAAACATAGAAATTTATTCAAAGTTGATACCTAAATACGATACTTACACGTGAAATGTGATCCCATCCTGTTTCTTTTATAGACCCGCTGCATTTTATAGGTAGGAACGACATAAGACGGCATAATTTAATTAAATTGGTACAGCGTCGTACGTCCCGACGGTCACAGAGTGACTGATCGGTCGCGCGTCAAACTACTCCATTTTGGAGTAGTTTTAGTAGCCTCAGTTTTAGGCGCGCTCACGGTTTCTGGTTCTTTCTGTATTCTGAGGTTCAGATATACATAAAAAAAGGGAAATCTTAAGTACTAAACAATTTAACCTATAACTTATTTTATTTCTAAATTGACTGAGACTGTTACTAAATACATCCAGTTCAGTAATGTGAGTCTTACATTGGTTGTTATCTGAAGCGTCACAACATTTGAGTACCAGCTCGTTATATGAGCGACACATGCGCTGTATAGGACTATTACTGGAAACGTTATTTTTATACAGTTTGTTAGTGTGAAACAGTTTAGATTTTTGCTTCTAAGCCGAGGGCTGAAACTAAGGCTTATAGAACTAAGCCGACTCGGGCAGTCTACGTTCGAGTGAATAACCTTATGAAGATATAGCAGCTCACCAATCTGTCTCCTAGTGGAGAGCAGGCATAATGGTTTAGAATAGGGGTATCCAGTTGTGTGAAATGTGTCCTAATATTTATTTTTTATTTATTTCTTCATTACAGCAGCAATTGTCCTCAATGCCGTACACACCTGAGAATGAATGAGAAGTTCCGCCTGTACCCGACCTTGTCTGAGGGTTCGGAGACCGAGGGCCCTGAGTCACTATTCAGCGAAGCCTTGGAGAATTTAGACAAGACACAGATTGAACTCAATCAAGTTACATACTTGTGCAATATAAAAGATGATATTATTGCAACAATGAAAGAAGAGATGAAGAGAGACAAGTAATTTTGAAAAAAATAAACAGATTATTTATAGCAAATAACAGAGTAATGTTTGTATAACCGGCTATCACTTACGTTTATTTTGTCGGTAGTCGGTTTGCACTGCAGGGCCACCCGTCACCGCAGACGAACGTTGGCTGTGTTCCTGCCCTTGAGAATGGCACACTGATTGTGCTGAAACATGTCGGGCTAATACCGACAAAATAAACGTAAGTGATAGCCGGTTATACAAACATTATTCAAATATGCCTTACGAAAGTTTTAATACAGTAAATAACAGAGTATTTAGCGAGTCTGGCTCAGTGGTAATAACATCTGTTTTTTCCATCAGACGGCCACTGGTTCGATCCCAGCCCTACACCAATGACTTGTTTTTCATGTTATGTGTGGATTTGCACTCGCTTTACGGTGAAGGAAAACATCGTGAGGAAACCGGCATGTTTGAGGATCACAATATCCGAAGTCGTGTGTCATCCGTCAACCCGCACTTGGTCAGCGTGGTGGATTATCTATCTGTCTATCATCTATCTATTTACAAAACTGACCCTGAGCTCTGGCGTCGAGTGTTTTCAAGTCGCCCCAAGGCCTCTGACTTGGCTTAAAGACTGCTTGTACTAAGACTAACAATGACCTGCATGGACTACAATTTAACGTGTCATCTGCACAGTAGCAGCCAGATGAAAATACCAAAAAGCTTGAAAAACGAGTCTTGTGCATGTCCAAACACTGTCTGTATCGACTATTGCTTAGCTTGGATGATCGCATCAAATCACCTTAGTTAGCCGAGCTACAGGGGCTACATCTAAAAAAATCGACATATTAAGTAAACTTCATTATATTATTTTTTGCAGGTATAAGAAAGAATATGAAACATTGAAACATCTGTTAGGAACAGTAAGTGGGTAAGTATTTACATTAAAGTTGAGATTTAAATGACGACCCCATTAGCTTAATGGTTACACTGCGGGACTGCCAACCATAGGTCCCGGGTTCGATTCCCGACATATTTATGATGAACTAAATTTGTTGGTCTGGGTGTTCAATATGTATTGATATAAAGTATTTATGTATGTATATCAGTTGTGTTAGCAACCATAATACAAACTAGAAATGGTTTAGTATGGGGCTAACCAGCAGTATGAAATGTGTCGTAACATTTATTTATTTAATTAATCTAATTTCAGTGAAGTAATTATTAATTTATTTGAAGCGTTGACAGCTCTGTCGGGCGTATGGCCGCTTCACGTCTCGACGGTCTGTGGTTCGATCCCGCCAATTTTGTCGAGTTTTCGGTGAAGGAAAACATCGTGAGAAAACATATCAAATCAAATGTTTTTATTTGCAAAGTATAGGTCGAAAGGTGTTACATAGGTATTAAATTTAATGTACTCTATACTATACCGGTTAGGGTGTGCAAATTTATGTTGGATCTAACACTAATGTATGTACATTATCTATATTTACTAACAAAATAAGTAAGTGATAGCCGGTTACACAAACATTATACATTATTTATGACAGATACAGATAATTTATTAATAAATATACATTTACAAGTCAACAAAAAACAAAGTACAATAATTATTTAATATACATATGTCAATTCTTAATTATGTGATTTGTCATTTATAAATTCCTTGACACTATAGTGTGCTTTATTAATTAAATATAATTTAAGCCGGTCAAAGAAAAAAAACGTACCTTAACTTTGACGGAAATGTCTTTGATACTAGAAACAGACACATAACATTCATGAATTAAAAAAGATAATGTATTTAAGCTTACTTCTAAATATGTTAGGGGAAGCTGTATTTCTGATATACTCAGGCAAATGGTTAAATAATCTGGGCCCACCAACATACACCGACTGCTCAGACCTGGCCAGGGAGTGGGCTGGGGTCACCATCAGTATTGTGGTTCGCCTCGCCTGGCTGTAAAATCTATCGCCTAGCACCTGTCGTTGTGTTCTGGCAGCCTCCTTGGGAGCCAGTTAATCCAGACTAGGCATACTAGGACAGATTTCATGAGAAGAATTAAAAAAATATGTTTCGTTCAGCGTTTCGACTGTGTGGCAAACTTAAAATTCTTTGTCTGTGTTAGCATTTATTTTTTAATATCCATAGTATTTGATAGTTTAATTAAATGAGTCAAAGTCAAATACATTTATTGCTTCGTTATGGCATAATTATGATGTTTGTGTACATTTAAAAGGTAGGTATCTCTTAACGGACCCTGTTTGGGTATCGCAACACAAGAGGAGTGAGCCGGTTTATTTGCATGCAAAAAATAAATCCTTATCGTTTAGAAATTTGTCAATAGAGTAATTGCATTTGCATTTATGCAACAATAAAAGTTTTAATTTATTTTAAAAAATACTGAATTTCTTTGGTTTTTTTTTTTCAGGGAAAGTTTAGATGTACTGTTTGACGACCATGAGCTGTATACTTCAGTTTTAAAAGGCGAAACTTCTTTAGATTTAGAATAAAAAAATATTACTTTATGTGGTAAGTATAGTTTATATGTGAGGACAAATTATCAATATAATAAACGTGAATTAATAAGCACTATAAGATTGTTTATTATTTTATCCAAATACTTCGATTTAATATGTGTGTATGTGTATTAGTTATATTTTAGGACAATAAATACCCCCAGGGGTCTTAGAATTAAAAGGTTTTATTTGTTGTCTACCTAAAACCGCGTTGGCATAATGGTTACCATGACGAACTGCCAATCAGAAGGTTCCGGGTTCGATTCCCGGCACGGCCAACATCTTTGTTCTGAACTAAAATTGTTGGCTGTCGTTCTGGGTGTTAAATTTGTATCCATATAAAATATAACAGGACCGAGAACAGTGGCGTCTCTTAGTATCGGAGGTGTCTGTATGGTGTATCCATGTTTTTATATTACCTGTGGCTACGCAAATAAAATTATTTCATTTCATATATAATATGTAGTACCTATGTTGTGTTAGCAACCATAATACGAACTAGAAATGTTTAAGTATGGGGTTAACCAGCCGTGTGTGAAATGTGTCCTAGTAAAAAAAATGCACACTGGGGACAAATAAAACATTAAGGAGTTAAAATTAAATTCGAACTATCCCCTAATTGTTAAACAGGGGGATAAATCAAACTTTTTTGTTCGTTCTGTCACCCCAGAGGGACAGAGCTGGGCCGACATGGGAATAATTTTATTTTAGACATTGGAATACACATACAGTGCCTAAAATAGTTCCAGATATACTTCATAAAATAATCTTCCGTGGACACAAAAGTTCTACAATACATAAATCTAATGATTATCCTACAATACCGATAAAATTATGGATTAGCAATTTTTTGCTAAATAATTGTATCGTGTGGAGCTTATAGCGATAATGAAATGTCATTGAAAACTTTCGTACGCGGCCAATAAAATGCGTGTGTCTAATACTTTTTGGTCGTACATTACCTGATCGTGGAAAAATAATTGGACAAGTACGAGTCAGTCGTGCATAAAGAGTGCCGAATTTACAAAAATACAAAATCACGTTTGTTGTATGGCCCCTTATAACAATTTTTATTTGATTATTTACTTTGTGAGGTATGTAACTCATTGAATATTTAAAAAAAAATGTTTTCGTTTTTAAAATCATGCATATATTACAAAAATAAACAAGTTTATCGTATGAAAGTAATTATTGATAGTACGAAAGTTCGTGATGTTGGATAAGCAGTGATGCATCTGAAATAGAACTGGGCAGGAAACATGATAAGAGGAAATGACGGCACGTGGAGTAAAGCCATTTCCGAGTGGTGGCCGAGAACTGGCAAGAGAGGAGTTGGTCGTCCAGCAGCGAGATGGGTTGACGAAATCACTGAAGTCGCAGGTCCTACCTGGACGAGGACTGCACAAGATCGACGCAGGTGGCACATGCAGAGGGAGGCCTATACCCAGCAGTGGGATTAAAAGGGCTGTGGATGATGATGATTATATGGGGACCTCCCTTAATATTTGATTAGTATATTATGTTGTTATAGCTGCAACGGAAATATAACATTTGTAAAAATACCAGCTAACCTTCTGTCACAGTTTATGAGATATAGCCTGGTGATCGACAGGCAGGCAGCAAACTTGGTATATGGTTCCGTTTTTATCTGCTAGAACGAAACCCTAAAATACACCTCTGTCTGACAACCAGAAATATCTTCTTTGACAGTGACAGCATACCATACTGCTCATCTGCTCATGGCTTAATGTGGTTTATTTGCGTAGACAGTGTCTACGTTTACTAATATAGTATTTGTTTTTATCACATGTCGTTAGGTCGCCATTCCTCCGTGTTTGTAGATAAACGTGTTGTGATCAATTATTTTCTACTTTTGGTTGTGTTTACTGATAATTAATTACTAACACCTGGTTACGGTAAGTGTTTTGTGTGCTTTCGATTGGGGGAAATGTTAACAAAATCGAAAATATTTGTCGCGATGGGATCATAAGGATTAGCCGTAACAAAATGTCCATTCAATTTAGATCAGCTGAATCAGCAAACAAATTTCTCGAAAACCCTATTCTCACGGCACAAAAGTTGAATGCCATTGTTCCAACGTACAACGTCACTCGAATGGGCGTCGTTCGAGGTGTAGGTACCAGTAGTCTATGGAAGATTTTGTAAGGACAGCGGAAATCTCGGGCAGTCCTACATTCATCATGAAAGCCAGAAGACTGAATAGGAAAGTAAAGGAAGATAACTCTATATCCTGGGTTTCTACTCAGACAGTAGTAGTTACTTTCAGAGGTCAGCAGCTTTCCCAAAAAATGTATTGTTTCTATTCCGCCCTTAATGTGGAAATATATGAATACATGGAGTATTCAATGCTTGGCATGCTGCCGTTTTGGCCACATTAAGTCACAATGCCGATCCAAGCCAAGATGTTATAAATGTGCCCAGCCACATCTTGGAGATGTATGTACCATCCCTGATTCTTCCATTTCCTGTTTATATTGTCAAGGCTACCCTTTACCCCTTGTCCCTTCCTGCTGGAAATCTGTCCCACATCTTAATTCTTGCAAAAATATGACTTCGTCTGTAGTCCGGATAATCTGGCGAATCCATATAACCGAGAGCTGGATAATCTAGTTTCTACTGTAAGTTTATTAAAATAATAATCTACATATTGTTTCAGCAAAATGTATTTCGAGTGTGTGGTGTGTCACAGTCCAGTAACAGACGGGGAAAGAGACAATGTTGGCAGCCTCGTCAATTGTGGTCATTTATTCCATTTCACATGTTTAAAGAAATATTTGGGGTTTGTTACTTATTTATTACCAGTCCTGCAGTGTTACCTTTGATACAAAATTATTTATTGGACACAATATTGACAAAAATATTACCTAAAACAAAAGTAAAGTGTGCCTAAATAGGTGGCCTTAACGCTTAAAGCAATCTCTTCCAGGGAACATTTGGCAATCTTTGAGTAAATGTGGATAGTAATAATTTGGTCACCAAACTTTCTTTAAGAGAGTTTTCAAATTCTCTACCAGCCTTTCTCTTGTTTAACTCAACATAATGGAGATATCATGAAATGCACTAATGGACACATTCATAGAGACTATGCAAATAGTAGTTTATGTTAAAGTAATACCTACTATATATTATCCTTATAGGCTATATAAAACTTTTATTAAGGGATAACATGTATTTCCTTGAATAAATGATTTCTTTGAATTGGTACACTATATAATAATAATTGGTTCACTGTTCTGAGGTTATAAACTTTTTTTTCTTGTTTATAATAACAACTTATATATTACATTATAAAAACAACAATGAATGCATTATAATTTATTGTTATATAAATTTGCAGCATAATAAAAGCATGTCCACAATGCGAGAACAAAGTAAACAAAGAGACATCTTTGATCAGGATATATCCTATGGGTGGCAGTGGTAACAATTCATTGGGTCACAACTCAATGGGGTAAGCTAACTTTTTTTCACAACTTTTTGGGTTTCATATGTAAAGAAACCTCTTTACTTTTTATTATTATGATTATTATTTATAATGATGAATAAGTACATGTTTGACCGCGGTTTGCCTGATGTTAAGCTTTACTATGGTCTAAGATGTAACACACTTTTCTATAAAGAACCTCTATATATATTTTTTTCTATAATTTACTCTTGATTTGAAGTACTCCAAATTGTACTTCTAAGAAAAAAGAGACCTGGGAAGTGAGATTTGGATCATTATTATTTTTAGACTTCATTCTATAACTTAATTATCCAAAAAATTGTATTAGCATTTTTACCTACATAATATAACCTGGACTGCACGAAACCCGGAGGTGTCTAAAGGTGGTGTGGTGTTAAATGTGTCCCGGCTGCATCACTCCACGAAGGTAGAGGAGGTCGTGGAATTTTTGCTAGTGAAGACTTCCTGAAATTTGTGGGTCGAAAGGTTGGAGCCTCGTCATGAAACTAACTTCTAACTAAGTCTTTTGTGGTGCGGGTACCGACGCTTTGTCTCAAGAGATTCCTCAAGCATGAGTTCTGGCGGAACGGTGTCGTGTATCGGCGTTACGTAGCCAGCTGCGCGGCACCAGCCAGCGAAACACGACGCCGGCTCTTCGTGTGTAATCTTCTTAATATATATAAATCTCGTGTCACAATGTTTGTACTCAATGGACTCCTAAACCACTCAACCGATTATAATAAAATTCGCACACCATGTGCAGTTCGATACAACTTGAGAGATAGGATAGTTTAAATCTCAAATTATGGTCGCAATTTTAATTTATTGCTAATTATTGTCTGTTATTATTTGACAGTCACAATTATCTGTTAACTCCAAATGATTCTAACAAATGTCGATACCTTTGGACTGGGTTGTGTAAGTAATCAATAGATGGCGCTGCTATGGTAAATCTACGAACGTGTCATATAAGCTACACTATCTATTTTTCATACCCCTAAGTGTGGCAAAACAACGTTTGCTGGGTCAGCTAGTAGTTAATAAGTCTAGTTTGTAGGTGATTGACATGTATTAGTTTATTTATAATTATTATTTTAATGGTATGTGTCCTATGTTATGGGCCATAGTTGCCCATTGCTGAAATAAAGGTATAAATAAATTAATTCAGACGGTTCGATTCTGGCTAGTGAGCTATCTTAAGACTCCTGCAATGGATTCCTGGAAAGGTATTACTTCGATTTCCTCTTTGTCGAAGGCCTGTCCGATGCTATCCAGCCAGCTAATCCAGCCAGATTATCTTGCTGAAAAAGGCCAGTTACATCTTGCGTTGCCGGCGCAGTTTTCTCGGTTACCTGAAGATTTCAGACACATGGTTCTAAAACCAGTTGTTTCATTCTGCACGGTCACCTCCGATCAAAGTGTGGCCAGAGTGATGTGAATATTTTTTTCTGTTTACAGTTCATCAAAAGAAAACTTGAACCAATCAGTAGAAGAAAACAACAGATTGAATAAACAAATTTTAGATCTACAGAAGTGAGTAGCTTTTTTTATTGTTTTTCATAACACATTTTTTTTCTGGTTGATTGAAATAATTTTGACATGATTGAGGGTGACAGCACTAGGTCATAAAATACTTAGTCATTTTGCTTTTTAGGGTTCCTTTTAGGCATTTCAGTTGCCAAATACAAAATTAACTGAAACTAAAAAACAAAATTAACTAAATAAAATATGAAGTTGGATAAAAATTTTTTTAGCTGTTATTAAAAACTACCTGCACCTTGCAGTTACATGGAGTTTACACTGTATCTCTTTTCTCGTGAGAGAAGGCCCCGAGTCTTGCTTAGTAATAAACAAAATATTGTGTTATAGGAGTCTGTCAGATGCCAAAAATGAGATAAGAGTATGGGAGGTACTATCTAAACAACTACAAGACCAAACGTCTAAGGAAGAACATCATTCTACAACAATATCCAAAACCGATGAAGAAGTATCGATCAAAGAAGTCAAGTTAATGAAAAAACACATACAATGTTTAGAAAGGTAAGGTCTTACATTTTTAGGTCTACCTAAAAGGTAAAAACGGGACTTTATTACTAAGCCTCCGCTGTATGTCTGTCTGTCACCAGATAGTATCTCAGATTGGAAACCATGATAGCTAGAAACCGGAAACTTTCACAAGTTATGTATGGTCCGTGCTGCTCTAACAAAAAATACTAAAAATAAAATAAAAAACAATACTAAGGGGTACGCCGTAAAATAAACGTTAGTTCAGACAATTTTTTTTTCGATCTTTATAACGACATTTGTTAGACCGTCTAAGCATTCAAAGAATATTTAATTTTGTATTAACTTTAAAAATATATTATTAAATGTATATTTTATTTTCAATATTAGGACTCATTTCACACACGGCTGGTTAACTCCATACTGAACCATTTTAAGTTCGTGTTATGGTAGCTAACACACCTGATATACTACATATACATACATATATATTTTATATAGATACATATTTAACACCCAGACCCACAACCGACAAATTTAGTTAAGCACAAAGATGTCGGCCGGGCCGGGAATCGAACCTGGAACCTTCTGGTTAGCAGTCCGGCATGGTAACCGTTGCGCCAACGAGGTCGTCACCTACAACTACATTTACCTACAACAATCATGTATTTTTGCCATTTTTTTAAAGATACGTACTAGTCTAAGAGCCCGTGAAGATCGTCCTTCACCGATCTGATAACCAGATGAGACGTATTTTTTATGAAGTATTTTTTATAAACAAATATGACTAAAATTGCTTGCCTATCGAAAAGTGCTCATGGCTTTTTTTTTTTTGCGCATGCTCGTGTAAAGTCAAATAATAATTTCGCTACAATTATCAAAAATAAAAATAACATTCTAACTGTTCAGAATCGTTGCTACTCCTATGAAGCGCATCAAAATCGAATGAGTCACCTATTAACTTACCTGTTTACACCTGCTTGCCAGGTAGTTATACACTGAAATGAGTAGGCAAGCATACCGAGGCATATTCTGTGTATTAAAAACTATCAGTGAAATAAATTTCATTTGGTTATCAAAAGTATGAAGGTGATGAAAAAAAAAATCAATAAAAGTTTATTTAATTAAAAATAGCCATGAGCACTTTTCGATAGGCAAGCAATTTTAGGCACATTTGTATATAAAAAATATTTAATAAAAAATACGTCTCATCTGGTTATCAGATCGGTGAAGGACGATCTTCACGGGCTCTTCTACTATACGGAACCTTTCCTCTGCGAGTCAGACTCGCACGTGGCTATTAATTTGATGTTTATGTACATATTTTTAGCGACTTAAGCAATGCAAAGAAAGACGCAGCCCTATGGGAAATACTTTTTAAACATCTGCAACGGATAAGCAAAGATTCTGACATGATGATGCCAAATGATGAAGCTATGGAGCTTATAGACAATTTGAAAAAGGATTTACATAATATGGACAAGTATGTTTTTTTTTTCTAATTATTTTTTTAGCCTATTGTGGCCCATTGCTGGGTAAAGGTTTCTTTTCCCTCCATCCAGACATCATGGTCTTTAGCTTTGGTGGCCCCAGTTTGTGTTATGTTCGTCTAGATCATGACATTGCCTGGGTCGACCCCGAGGTCGTTTCGCGTTCGGTAGTTGTAACAATTTTTTTTCTAATATATTTCAGATTTTTTTTTACATATTTTTGTACTGCAAACATGATTTTTGAGATCTCAAGTAACATAAATCGCTGTAAGTGATAAGGCTGCCACTTGTAACACTACTTATAAGTTGTTTATTTATTTTTCTCTTTGTTTGTATTCCCTTTTGTGTTGCAATAAAGAGTATATCTATCTATAAATCAGTATTCATAGCCCATTCGAAAAAAACTTTTAATTTTCCAATATTAATTCCGTTTTTTTTACATATTTTTGTACTGCAAACATGTTTTTTGAGATCTTAAGTAACATAAATGAGTATTCATAGCCAATTCGAAAAAAACTTTAATTTTCCAATATATTTCTGTTTTTTTTAACATATTTTTGTACAGCAAACATGTTTTTTGAGATCTTAAGTAACATAAATCAGTATTCTCATAGCCCATTCGAAAAAATCTTTAATTTTCCAATATATTTCAGTTTTTTTTACATATTTTTGTACTGGAAACATGTTTTTTGAGATCTTAAGTAACATAAATCAGTATTCATAGCCCATTCGAAAAATGTTACTCCCATTTTAAATAAAATGTTCAAAGTCAAAGTCAAATACATTTATTGCTTCGTTATGGCATAATTAAGATGTTATACATTTAAAAGGTAGGTATCTCATAACGGACCCTGTCCGGGTATCGTAACACAAGAGGAGTGAGCCGGTTTATTTGCATGCAAAAAATAAATCCTTATCGTTTAGAAATGTGTCAATAGAGTAATAGCATTTATGCAACAATAAAAGTTTTAATTTATTTTCAAAAATACTGTCTTTGTCTATTTCTTTTAACTTTTCTGGTAGCTTATTAAATATTTTAACTGCCATTGAGTTAGGGCCAGAACTAGGACTATGTATTTTTAACCTACTTTTTGGAACTTTTAATTTGTTTTTATACCTAGGTTCGTGTTTCCGTGAACTGTCTGTTATTTTAGTGAATAGCTCTGGGTATTTTCGAACAAATTTACTGATTTCGTTGATATATAGTGATGTCAAGGTTAATCTTTTGTATATGTTCAATAACAAACTATTATTATCACACTTCTTCTTCGTATGAGCTACGCGGCCGAGCTCTATCGACAGTTTTTAATCGCAAATAAAGTTATTGTAATTCTAGAGATAATGAGGTCACAAAGATTGGGTGTATACGCACAACTGATGACATCTTCCAAGAATTTGTCATCAGATGTCTACTTATTAGGGTTCCGTACCCAGGGAGCACAACGGGACCCTATTTAGTACTTATGTTTCTCTGTCCATTACCAGAATGTAACTCAGGAATTATGATAGTTGAAATTGTAGCGCCCGTAGCTTGGCTAACTAAGATGGTCTGACGCGATCATTGTGGTTGCAACGGTCGATAAGGACCGTCCTCGGATGGGTGATCATGCACCAGACTGTCTTTTTAAAAAAGTGTAATTTTTTTTGGGCGCTACTGCGGGACGGATGCCACGTTGAATTGAAGGTCCCGGCTTTTAGTCTTAGTACTAGTAGTCGTCTATAGGTGATACGTTCCATGCCGGACTGCCAATCAGTGGGTCCTGGGTTCGATGCCCAACCCTGCCATAATTTTTGTGATGAACTAAATTTGTTGGCTGTTGGTCTGGGTGTTAAATATGTATTTATATAAAATATGCATGTATGTATGTATATGTAGTATATCAGCTGTGTTAGCAACCACGATACAAACTATAAACGGCTTAGTATGGGGCTAACCGGCCGTGTGTGAAATGTATCCCAAAATTATTATTTATTTACGTACGGAACCCTTAGCGCGCGAGTTTGCCTCGCAATTGGTCGGTTATAATTGTAATGTCATAAGTTTATCATTGTTTTGCAGCGTCGCCGATACTAATGTGGAGATAAGTGAGCGAGACAAGTTAAAGGAAACAAATAAACAATACTTGGAAGAAATAAACAATTTGAAACAAAAGATGGATGCCCAACAAATTTCACTCAATGGTTCGATCTTGTAAGTACCTTAGTAAGGAAATAAATATCCAACTTACCTGCCTCAAATACAATATTACTAGTAGCCCGTCCCGGCTTCGCACGGGCTTTAAAACAATACAAGTTGTAAAGAGGAACAAAATAAAGTTAGGTTACTTAGGGATAATATAGCTTTCCAACGGCGAAAGAATTTTTGAAAGAAAGAAAGAAGAAAAAAAAATTTATTGTGCACAAAACAAAAAAAAAACATAGAGTAAATGATGCTAGTAGATAATTATAAGTAATAGTATGTGCACAAAAGGAGCATATTCAGCATAATGCTGAGAGCACTGAGTACTCCAGCGCTGATTTTCAATTTGCTCCTTAACACAATTGTAGACATAATATAAGTAGTACGGATACATACAGTATTTAAGTGTAAGCAACATTAATACCAATATCTTTAAGAATGTATTAAGCTATTTACACATGCAAATTAACAATAAACTAAACAAAAATAAAATATATAAATTTTGTATACATAAAGTAGGCTTTTTTTTCAAATCGGTCCAGTAGTATCGAAGCCTATTCGCGTCAAAAAAACAAACTTTTCCTCTTTATAATACGGGTAAAGATAATTCCAAGATTCCCACTGCCACATAATAGTTTGTCGGGGGTTTTCAAAGTTTCTAAACTTATTTATTTTAGTTCTTTCTATGTATACATTCAGGAATTGGTTGCCTGGTAGAAATCGCTTTTAGCGATAAGGTCGCCAGTTAAGGCACTAGTTTTTAAGCACCTCAGTGTTTTCTGTAATTTATTTTTAGTAAGTGTTTAATAAAGTGTAATCTATCTATCTATTTTGCGACTTATTTATAGTAACTTATACTAGTTTATGCAACTGTCATACAATGAAGGGTTTAAAACACGAGTGTGAGTTTATGAAACGAGCGCAGCGAGTTTTGTGTATGTAAGTTTAGTAGTTTCGACGAAGTTTTCACGTATAGCCCACCTGTTTTCAAAAGCCAGCCTAATACCAAACTTTTATACAACTTGTATGAGGATTTTGACATAAGGCTGGCCAGGTTAACTGGTCGCGTTTTATTAATGTCATATTGAGATTTTACGATATCGATGTGGATATTATACCATCATGTGAAATTGCTTAAATTGAGTGTTTTGTTGCCTGCGCTATAACAGTAGTAACTATTTATTTATTTGATTTATAGGCGAGCAGCATTATGCTGATGTGCTTATATCACACTGAGTTGAAATTAATTTTTTAACAGTTCATAAAATGTACATTGTTCAATGTCAATGTTTAAAGTCCATTGGTGCACTGATCACAGGTTAGCAAGAGATTTTTTTGTTTTCTGCAGCCAGCTATCAAGCCGGTTTTTAAACCTGTTCAGTGACGTAGCACTGACTACTTCCTCGGGCAACTTGTTCCAATTGTGAACCACTCTGTTGCTGAGTATATGATGCCCCATATTAGTGTTGGCAAGATCACGCTGGATTTTCTGGTTATGGCTTCTGCTATTCTCGCAACGATTACAATTTTTAAAGCTGTCTGCTAAATTAGGAAGGTTGTAGAACCCATTAATAAATTTAAAAGTCTCAATTAGATCCCCACGTAACCTCCTTTCTTCCAGTGTGGTGAGACGCAGGGCTTTCAATCACTGCTCATAAGTGAAGTATTGGAAATATAAGTAGAATGTTACAACATTAGCGTAGATAAAGTTAAGAAAAAAACTAATTAAATTACTGGTGGTAAGAAAACAATTTACTTACACATCTTTATTTCATGTTACAGAAAGTACAATCAGACCAAAGATTTGCTTGAGACAACAAAAGCCGACCTTGATTCTACTAAAGCGCATCTTAGAAAAACAATAGCTGATCTTGAGTCTACCAGAGCCGATTTAGAATCTGCGAAAGCCGATTTGGATTCTACCACAGCCGAACTAGTTTCTACCGGAGCCGAACTAGATTCTACCAGAGCTGATTTAGAATCTGCGAAAGCCGATTTGGATTCTACTACAGCCGAACTAGTTTCTACCGGAGCCGAACTAGATTCTACCAAAGAAGAAATACATTCTATCAAAGTCGAACTAGATTCTGACCTGGAATCTACTAAAAATAACATGGATAGCTCGCTATCTCTAGAAACGAACGAAAATAATCGTAAAATAGTTCTTGAAAATTCAATCATGAAAAGGTACTTACCATATTTGTACTACTTATTGGTAGCGCCCAGATAAAATTGCCACTTGAAAAACGACGGTCTTGTGCATGGTCACCCGTCCAAACACCGTCCGCATCGACCGTTGCTTAGCTTCGATGACCGCGTCAGATCACCTTAGCTAGCCGAGCTACAGGTGCTACACTGCTGTCAATTAATAGTTTGGTTTTCTTTTCTTTTTTCTAATAATTTTCTGGTTTAGTAAATGTAACTTTCTTATAAATTATTTTATATTGTCTTATATTACTTTAGCATTAGTGTAAAGTTACCGAATAAACTTGGGAGATGCCAATGGCTCTCATAAAGCACAGTTTTTAAAACTACTTTGGGAGCCTTTGGATGCCTATTACTGTGTATATTCATTATTTTTTTATTTTTGATATTGTCTTTATATACAAAAAAACTTGAGAGGTGTCAAGGGACACCCGGATGGAACGAAGTTCCTTTTATTATTTACAAAAAACCTGTATACACTCAACAAAAATAATTGTTGTGACACCACACTGATTAATGCGAAATATCTGGCTTGCTTGAGAGAGAGAGAGAGAGAGAGAGAGAAGCATGCGCACGCCGCGCAGCTTACAATAGCTTACTATAGCAAAAAGTGTCGTGACAACTTTTCGTAAGATTTTTTTCCGTCTAGCGCCTTTTCACAACGCGCGATAAGGAAATTCGTTCCAATAATTACTTACAAACTCAATTTATGTTACAGACAACTAGAAAGTGTGAAAAAACATCTACATGACTACGATTTGTCCGTCACCGCTCTAGTAGTCCAACACATGAAGGAAATAACAAACATGCAAGAAGAAAATGTTACCCTGAAAGCTTTAATTGAAACTTTAACAGAACAAAATACTTGCCTCAAGAACGATAATAGAAAATTGACAGAAGACAAAAAAGTGTTACAGCAAGAGAATGTTGTAATAAAACGACAGATAATAGTTTTTCAAAATGAAAGGGTAAGGAAAGAGTTGGAGACGTTTAAGAATGAAGATAGGAACTTTTTACAACGTGAAAATGATATGATAAAGCGACGGAGAATGGACTAATAATATATAAAAAAGTAGCAGTTGCCCGCAGCTCCGCCCGCGTGTAGGTCGCTTTTCGCATCTACTCCACCACCATCTTCGATCAAATGTATACCAGATTCAGTGTTGCATACAAACTCAGCACAAAAAGTGGCAATAAAAAACATACATATAATAATAATAATACAAGATATAACCCAATACATATATAAAATATACATAATATACTAATACATAATGTACCAAATTAATTACTTGAGTAACAAAAAAATAACATATATATAATAGAGAAGAAGAAGATACAATGTTGTATTGATATGTATTTTTGCTATAAAGTGTTTATATATATTATCTATAGAGTAGGAATAGAGTACTAGTAATTGTTAAATAATTTTCATTAAATACTGTTTACCCGCGTTATTCCGCCATAAAAGTAGCCTTTGTAATTACCCAGGGTTTGAAATATCTCTATACATATATACCAAATTTCATCGAAATCGAAAGTGCAGCCGTATGAGCTTGAAGAAGTATCAAACATGGTAGCTAACAAACACAAATTTTTACATTTATAATTAGCAAGATAAGATAGTATGTAGTTTAACCTGTTGATTCAGGAGTAACGGAAATTCATTATAGATAGATGGAAATCAAATGTTTTATGCACTTCCGCTGTGATCTGTATAATCATAATCATAAGTTATTGGTAAAAATGTTTTACAAGTCAATTCATACATACATTTTTATAAAATATTATAACAAAAATAATATAAAAAATACTTCTGTACATTTTTGAGTTAAATACGAGTATGTCATCAATCTAAAAATTAAAACAATGTCAAAAAAAACTAGTTCTAATATCTTGTATTGTAATTTTTACAAAGTCATTTATATTGTAGAGAGTTTCCTCGATAAGCCAGCGTTTAAGTCGAGTTTTAAAGCTACTTAAACTCGTTGCCTCGGTCACATAAGCAGGTAATTTATTGTAAATGGTTGGGCCCATAATATGTGTAATCTTAGTGGATTTGTGCAGCGTCCTGCTCACGTCCCTGAGTCGGTCCCTGTACCGAGTGTGTATACACTGAGAAATATGTTATTTTGTAAACTGTTATAAGGCGTTTTATAGATAAGCACAAACAAACGGTCACACTTACTTAAAAACGTTGGATATAGTCAGGAACTTTATGAGAAACTTCCATGTTTTCCATGTTCCAAGTTTTTTTCCGGATTCACTTGCTTGATCGATGGCAGCTGACAGGTTATTGACCCAATTCGGTTCTAACTTGGCATATGTACTCATAAAGAGTCCCTTTAGTTTATATAACTCCCCAAGTTTATATAAGCTGTATATAACCTTTATAATGTAATATATTTGAAGATATATTACAGACATATATAGACTTTATATAGAATAAGAAAAAAAAAGAGAGAAGAAATGAAAGAAAACAAAAAAGAGGGGGTAAAAAAAAAAAAATTGTGAGCCTATGTTACAGGTGTCCTGTGTTTAAGGCGCTTGTGCATTAGGTTCAATTATGTGGAGCTAACTGATGGATTTAATAACTTGGGGGGCACTGAGTGAACCCTCAATTATGACGGCCCTTCAGTTAGCAGGCATTTGTTCCTTGTTCCTTAATACATGTACATTTATAATAATAATAAAAAAGGTGAATTATTTACCGACCATTCCAACAAAAAGTAAACTGCGTAAGCAATATGTTTGGTCTAACAATGTCTCTGACAACCATGGTCAGAGGAAGTATAGACGGAACAACAAAAAAAAAGTCCCTTTAGTAACTATCAGCGACTGCTATCCGCCTCATTCCGCGAACTTTTTGACCCTCCCTCGTACGTCAAACGGGTTTGACGCATTACGAGCGTCATCATCGGGGACGAGCTTCACACGGACTGTCACCGGCGAGATATCTAACGTTTTTTAAATGTGACCGTTTGTTTG
Source organism: Mellilla xanthometata (assembly GCA_035578125.1). Lineage (NCBI taxonomy): Eukaryota > Metazoa > Arthropoda > Insecta > Lepidoptera > Geometridae > Mellilla > Mellilla xanthometata. The sequence goes on from JAPUBQ010000035.1 coordinate 3,008,633, forward strand.
TGCAAATACAGTGTACACTCCATGTAACGTCACTCGATTTATCGACAAACTCTCTAAAGTGTCGAAATCGATTGGTTTTAGTTGGTTTAGCTTGTATTCCATACAATGATGATACATTCTCTCCATTTAACGATCACTTTCTAAAACGCCTATAAAATCCACTGTCCCTTCAGTGTCGTTATATAGTTGTTTCTCTAAGTTATTATTTTAATAAACTTTGTCTATGATTATAATATAATTTTAATTAGGTACATGGAAGGTGAGCACAGTTGTGCCAACAAATTGAAATAAATGTTGTACATTTTAACCTGTTTTTAATTACTGTACTGTATAGGAGCCATTTATTCAATTACAGTTCTGTTTCAAATTCACAATCACAATGTCACTATTTATCAAAATTTAAAAATTAAATAAAATTATCAAAAAATCTCTTGTTTAATTTTTAGTTTTTTTTAAATATGACAATTTTTCTTATAAATAAGAATTAAGTAAAATAATAATGAGTTTAAATTTCAGAATGTCAAAAATATAATAAATTATTTGTCAATTAAGCGATTTCTCTTGTCAGTTTTAGGTTGCTGTAATTGTCGCTTCGTTGGCGTAGGCCTAGAATAAATGGCTTTTTTCAAATTCAAATTCAAATTCATTTATTCCTTAAAAATATAGCATTACAGAGACTTAGTCCCTAAAGCGCTACATTTCTTAAAAATAACATGTAGACACTAAAAGTAAACATTTGCACGATACTTAATTAAAATAAAAAGAAATAAAAAATAAAAACAATTAATACGTAACTTATTAAACATACAAATTATATAGCAATATACAAATACTTAAATTACTACAAGAAAAGAGACTTAAATACATGGAGAGACTGAGATAAATAAAATAAAACACATGAAAAAATAATAATAATAACTAAAAGATAGTAAGTTATTGTACACTAATATTGCTTTTAATAATGTCTTGATTTTCACAGTATGTTAGTGTACTTTTAGAGAACTGGTGCCAACTGTCCGCGAATATGTCTATATGTGGTTGTGAGCAAGCCAGAGTGTTAAGATGGTGATGCGCTCTCAGCAGCGGTGCCTGAGCACGCGCTTCCGTGCGCGGCGGCTCCGGGGAGAACAGCCGCACCCGCCCGCTCCGGAATCTCGCTCGGTGCTCTGGCACCGCCAGCCGAGTCACTTCAGAGACTAGTGAAGGACATTGTATGATGCCGTTTAAAATCTTGTATAGGGTCTGTAGTAGATCGTGTAGTCGACGGGTTTCGAGAGAGTTAAAACCTAGCGCACCTAAAACATAGTTTGACGGATATAGGAAAGGGTAATATCCATATACCTTTTTGTAAAGATATCTCAGAAATCTACGCTGAACCTTTTCTAACATAAGTACATATTTTTTCTCGTGTGGGCTCCATATGACTGAACTATTCTCTATTTTGGTTCTTATAAGAGCTGAGTATAGTAGTTTTAGGGCGGCAGGTTTTGTAAAATTTTGACAGTTTCTGTTAACAAAGCCCATTCTCTTAAAACATTCTGCTGTAAGGTTTTGGATGTGCTGGTGAAAATTAAGCTCGGGATCAAAAATGATTCCTAGATCCTTTATGGAATTGGTTCTATTGATAATTACTGTTTCGATGGAATATTGATAACAAACTGGCTGTTTGGATCTTGTATAACTAATAATATTGCATTTACTTATATTTAGAGGAAGTTTGTTTACTATGCTCCATTGATTTATAGCGTTAAGAGTTTTTTGCAAATTGTTAGCGTCGGTTATGGATTTGATGTCTCGGTAGACTTTGAGATCATCAGCGTAAAGTAGGCATTTACAACCATCCATGCACTGCTCTATATCATTTACCATAATGGAGAATAATAACGGCCCGAGAGATGAGCCTTGACTTACACCAGATCTTGTGTGATATGGATCAGAGTCAAAACACCCAAGACGCACGATTTGTTTTCGGTCTTTTAAATAATCTGCAAAAAAGTTTAACAGTTTTGGTGCAAATCCGATTTCTTCAAGTTTGTTTAATAAAATATTATTATTGACGAGATCAAAAGCTTTTTTAAAATCAAGGTAAAGGACATCAACCTGTATACTATCGTCAAGCTTCTTTGATATGAAATCTGTAAGAGTAAGGAGATTGGTATTCACTGAGCGGCCTCTTCGAAACGCGTGTTGTGTATCACTAAGAAACGGTTCTATTTGTCTGTATATTTTAGCATACAAAAAACTTTCAAAAACTTTCGCAACCCCCGATATAATTGCTATGGGTCTGTAGTTCTGAGCTACTAATTTGTTTCCTGACTTATGAATTTTTTATTTTTACTTTTACTTTACTGTATAGGAAGTATTATTCCCGAACAGCAGCCCGAGTCTGAAAAAGCCATTAGCAATTGATGCCACTGACAATGAATGACCTTCATTCTTAGTCTCAACCTGCGAATTACCATTCTCAATGGCGACCCAGTGGTCTGGCTTCAACTATTACTTATTCGCGCCATACTTCACGAAATAAACTCATATAAAGTCAACAATTAGCAATATTGATATAATTAGCACTTACAATTTTAGATAATAACGTTACCTTTTTTTTTACTAGTAATGGGCTTGCGCTTGACCGCAATTCACCTGATGGTAAGCGATATTGCAATCTAAGGTGGAGCGCGCTTGCCCAGAAGAAACCGGTTCACTCTTGCCTTGAAAACCGCTAGATTATAGTTATCGGGGAACAGGGAATTTGGCAAAGAATTCCACACTTTGGCGGTACGCACAATGAAGGTGGAGGCAAACCGCTTAGTACGCGACTTAGGCACCTCCACAGTATAACGATGCCGCCTTGGTGTTACCCTTCTCGTCCGATGGGACGGGGGGATCAAATCATGCAATCCCGTTGCACACTCACCGAAATGTAACCTATAAAAAACCGAAAGGTGGCCACCATGCGGCGATGCTCAAGGCTCTGCAGCTTCGCCGTGCACAGAGCATTATTGCCAACTAGCCTCTTCGCTCGCCGCTCTACCTTCAAAAGAAGTGAGACTAATTTAGTTTATTACTAGCAGAAGCATTTATTTTCACGACATACTAACTAAATTTAAAACTACTATTTTTTACAAACTAATCGAGCGACTTTTACGTAATTGCGTTTCGGAATTTAACACTGTAAAGCAAAAAATAAAACTGAAAAAATAGTTTCCTTATCAATTATGCAGGTTTTTTTTTAATATGCTATTTTGCTCCCATGTCGCCGTTAGTATACTTACTTCGAAGGCCATTATCTAAAAAAACTAATATTTAATTACTTAAATATAGTATATTTTGTACATTAGTACATTTATTTATTTAAGACCAGCGAACTAGAAAAAACGAAAAAGAGTAACTCCATACAATTGCCGCTTAGAATTTGGATCCATCTACGCACACAATTATACTGCTATCTCAACGAAACGCTCTAACACAACGCTCGCACGCGATTGGTCGCGTCAAGATCACGCCACCTATTAGAGACATGTGTAGTTCACAAATGAATTCTTCATATGAAGTACTTCAGTGATTTTTATCTTTCACTCTCTAGTTCAATAACATTTCAATTAGTTCTTAGTTCCTTGTTTAGTTCACTAGTTCCTTCATCCGTTTAAGAACGACTTGAGACTCGAATGAAAACATCGGGAGTAGGGAGTATTCTATGGCTGTCCCGCTCTGTTGTACGTATGGATATGATACATGATAGCCTATTTCACTCACTCGGCGAATCTGAGTGACCAGGCAAATTTAATCTCTATTCCAAGGTGACAGAGATGCGATGCCCTGAACGGAATAGTGAAAGAAAACTAGTACTGAACTAAAAGAAAGATATAGTTCACTGACATAAAAAGATATGTACATATCTTTTCATTTTAGTGACACATTCTGCGCATGTCAGCCACCTATACTAGCCGCCACAGGCCTGACCATGTGACGCGGGCGCGCGTATAGCAGTTTTGCCCCGCCCACCGCGGTTTTTTACACGCGTAAAATACCGCGATGGCGTGGAACCATTTTATCGGCCAAGTTTTCTATTTATTCTAGTTCACTGTTTAATACCAACTGGTTTGGATAACTAAAAATGCATATTTAAGGAAATACTTTAATAATTCATAACAAAATTAGTCTAACAGTCTTCATTAGATCACGCAATTAACAATAATTACTTAGTTTAAAAAATACTTACATAAAATTCTGTGGGAATAAAATGCAGTTTTAAGAATAACGGCATACAAATATAAATTGCGAAATATTTTTGGCCATACCTTTAACATGTGGTTTTAAAATCTTTATGCCCATTACCGGTACCACCGTAGACAAAATATTATGTGTCTATGGTAACCACCTATATTAATTATTACCAGACTTAAAAATAAATAAATTGTGATATTCATTTTTGTACTTAATTTGTGGGAATTAATTACAAATTATGCTAAGATATTCGATTTGTGATGATTCATAGCTAACTTACCAACTACATTCTGACCGAAATAAATTTTTTTAACAACATAAGAAACAAAATCATAATAATTACAACTTTATCGAAGTATCTTGTTTAATTTTTGGAACGAAGTTTCTTATCGCGCGTTGTGAAAAGAGACTAGACGGAAAAAAAATCTTAGGAAAAGTTGTCACGACACTTTTTGCGCACGGTATGGCAACGTCGCATCTCCAAAATTTGTTCGGAAGTCAAATACGGCTATCAATGAAAGTATTCACTAATTGACAACAGCGCCATTCGTTTCAGGTGGAGTTGCGATTGAGCCTACTGATTAAGTTTATATTACATTATATTTGTTAATAATAAAAAATTACAATTCCTTCACTAATTAATCGAAAAGCACTTCGTTCCATCCGGGTGTTCCTTGACACCTCTCAAGTTTATTGATCAAATTATTCTATAATTTGTCCTTATAAACTACCTACTACTACTAACTTGTAACATTATTTGGCCTCGTAGTTTTACCCATACATATTTAAAAAGTTGTCATTTGACGTTTGGCTATTCCCGTTCTGTCAAATGTCATCAATAGCGATCCAGCCGTTATCAGTAAATATATCTATAATTAAATATTAGGACACATTTCACACACGGCTGGTTAGTCCCATACTAAACCATTTCTAGTTTGTATTATGGTTGCTAACATAGCTGATGTACTACAAAAATATTTTATACCAATACATATTTAAAACACCCAGACCGACAAGCCAACAAATTTAGTTCAGCCAAAGATGTTGGCCGTGCCGGGAATATAACCTGAGGCCCTCTGGTTGGCAGTCCAGTCTGGTAACCATTAAGCCACCGAGGTCGTCAAAATACACATGTTATATCGTGTAAATACAATCCTGTTAAAAATACTATTGTTCTTAAAATATGATAGGAGACGTATAGATATGACGACCTCATTGGTGGCATGATTACCATGCTGGACTGCCAATCAGAAGGTCCGGGTTCAATTCCGGCACGGTCAACATCTTTGTGCAGAACTAAATTTGGTGACTGGGTTTTAAATATGTATGTATGTATATGTAGTATATCAGTTGTGTTAGCTACCATAACACAAACTAGAAATGGTTCAGTATGGGGTTGACCAGCCGTGTGTGCAATGTGTCCTAATATTTATTTATGTTTTAATCCTATTTTGGTAACAACAGAATTAGCCACTTAACTTATAAATATTTTTCGTATAAGCATAGACAAAGTAATATACTTTGTCTATGGTATAAGCTAAGTGGTCAAGACCTAGTGTAGTTTCCAAGCCAAAGTCTCTGACTTGGCTTAACAACTGCTTGTATTACTTACAGCCGGGACCTACAATTTAACGTGTCATCCGACCCATCGTAGATGAAAATGCCACTTTTAAATGACTGTCTGGTGCATGGGCCCATCAAAAGATTCCGTCCGCCTCGACCGTTGCTTAACCTCGATGATCGCGTCAGATCACCTTAGTTAGCCGAGCACAGGCGCTGTGTTAAAAAAATTGAAAGACGGATATAGATATAGATAGATATTAGGACACATTCACACACGGCTGGTTAACCCCATACTGAACCATTTCTAGCTCGTATTATGGTTGCTAACACGACTGATATACTACATATACATACATACATACATATTATATATAAATACATATTTAACACCCAGACCCACAGCCAACAAATTTTAGTTAAGCACAAAGATGTTGCCCGGGCCGGGAATAGAACCCGGAACCTTCTGATTAGCAGACCGGCATGGTAACCTTTACGCCAACGAATCTCTATTCTTGTGATATCTTTTCAAACAGCTTCCCAATATCCTGACTGCCGGTAGGTGCGTTAGGTCTCTTCAACTTATGCTTGGCAGTGAGTTTAGGTACACATTTCATAACCTTTGGTTTTGGAGTAGGAAAAGTGTCCAACTTAGAATGACCTCCGAAGCCGTCGTAGGAATAGTCCAGAGGCGTCGGCTTGGAGGGGTCAGGCTTCACTGGTTGCTTCTTGTGGAAAATGCTCAGGCTGTTTTGAGACGGCGGTTTGGTGTTGCGTGCCGCATTGATTATTGCGAATTCTGAGGGCTGAAACAAAAAAAACAAGTATAAAATCAAATATGGATTCGCACTCGCTTTACGGTGACAGAAAACATCGTGAGGGAACCTACACGTTTGAGGATCAAAATAACCGAAGACTTGTGTCATCCATCAAACCAGCACTTGGCCAGCGTGGTGAATTGGCCTATACCTATCTCCTCGTGAGAGAAAGCTCCGAGTCCCAGCATTAGGAACGTATAGTAAGAAAGAAAGAAAATTATTTATTGTGTACACAAAAATAAATATATACAATTTCTTAATATTTTAAAATAAGCCTATGTGCACAAAAGGAGCAAATCCAGCAAAGTGATGAGGGTACCAGGTACCCCAGCGCTGGTTTTCAATTTGCTCCTTCACACTTTATTTAGGCAAGATACAAAAGGTAGTATGGGTACACACAATTTAATATAATAGTACATTTTTTAAATCAATATCTTTAACAGTAATTTTGAATAGATACAAATTAGGTTACCAAACAGCAAAGAATACATATTAAGTTTATACAGTGTTGAAATAATTTTATAGTCATTAAAGGAGGATATGAAAAATATATATACATACTGTTATGTTGATGTTAGAATATAGTTATTTTTTTCATTTATTTAACAGTGTTAAAATATTGTATTGTACATATATTTATTTTTATTGACCTATAGTGGGCTGCTTATAGATATAAGACTACAGCAGTATTCTGAGTCTGAAAAAAGCCATTCACAATGAATACCACGGATAAGGATGACCTCCATCTGATACAAAAATAGTATTCTCAATGGTAAGTCAGAGGTCTGACGTCTTACGTATTACTTATTCTGCAATTATGGAAAATAAAACGATTTATTTGCACGAAACAAACGGTCACACTTACTTAAAAAACGTTGGATATACGTCCGACGGGGTTGGACGCATTACGAGCGTCATACAGCGAAGAGACACCGATTTACTGTCGAAGTTCCGAGGATTCGCACAAAGCGTTTTGCTCCGACCTTCATTGTGAGAACTGCGAAGCTATGGAACTCTCTTTTTCCCGATAAGTACAATTTGGGGGTCTTCAAATCCAGAGTAAATAGGTTCCTTCTAGGCAAGCGTGATACATCTTAGACCACAGTCAAGCTTAACATCAGTCAAGCTGCGGTCAAACGTAAGCCTATTTGTCATAAAAAAAAAAAAAAACATCGGGGACGGCCAGACGGCGCGGATCTCGTCGGTGACAGTCCGTGTGAAGCTCGTCCCCGATGATGACGCTCGTAATGCGTCGAAACCCGTTGGACGTATATCCAACGATTTTTAAGTAAGTGTGACCGTTTGTTTCGTGGAAATATATAATATGCCTTAAATTAACGTTAACAGTTCACAAAGTACAATAAAACGATTCTTCAGAGCAAAGTTATTTTTCAATTGATTACTATTTGAAACCGCATTATTGTGCTCATAATCATTCAACCGTTCTATTTTCCATAGTTACTGATTATGTAATGCAAGAAATCAGATCTCTGACCACCATTGAGAATGGTAATTTTTATATCAGTTGAGACTAAGAGTGGAGGTCATTTTTGGGGTTCCGTACCTAAAAGGTAAAAACGGGACCCTATTACTAAGCTTCCGCTGTCTGTCTGTCTCCAGGCTGTATCTCAGAAACCGTAATAGCTAGAAAGCTGAAACTTTCACAAGATGTGTATTTCCCATGCCGCTATAATAACAAATACTAAAAATAAAAACATTAAAAAATATTAAGGGGGTCTCCGTACAATAAACATGTTTTTTTTTTTAATTTTTGCCATATATCAATAACGGTAGGTGCTAGATAGACACTTAAAATTTTCGCGAAATACATAAAAATATAGGCTATCAAATTAAATGATAAAATTTAAATAAAATAAATATTTAAGGGGGGCTCCCATACAACAATAGTACGGAACCCTTCATGCGCGAGTCCAACTCGCATTTGGCTAATTATTATTGAGAGTGGCATCAATTTTTTTTTATTCTTTTATTATTTAGGGGCTTTAAATGCTACATTTATGCCAGCCCCATCGTACCCTAAATCTATGTCTAGGAACATTACTTACTTAACTATCCCCAATCAATATACGAGGTAAGGGACGAACCGCAGCCAATCAAAAGGTTTCTACTAATTCATAAATCATTCAAATTCGTTTATTTACATAAATGACACTTACAGATAATCCAAACGTATCACTTAGACTAGTAGAAAATTAACGGCGTCAACAGAAGACAGTCATTCCGGACGCAGTGGCATCAATTGCGAATGACTTTTTTTCAGAGCCGGGGTGCAGAGCCTTACCTTGATCTGCGATTCAAGTACGGAAAGCCTGTTCGATAGCGCGAAGGCGACGGAACTGTGCTTCAGCTTAAAGTACGGGCTGTCTGCATCCTCTATGTTACGCACCATCGAGCTCTGGAACAATCATGTTCTCAATCTGATTACTGAACACTAGCACATCGTCGCACGGGCTATAAAATAGTCTAAGTTGCAAATATATAGTTATACTAGCTGACCCGGCAGACGTTGTTTTGCCTCGCTTAGGGGTATGAAAAATAGATAGTGTAGCTTATATGACACGTTCGTAGATTTACCATAGCAGCGCCATCTATTGATTACTTACTCAACCCAGTCGAAAGGTATCGACATCTGTTAGAATCATTTGGAGATAACAGATAATTGTGACTGTCAAATAATAACAGACAATAATTAGCAATAAATTAAAATTGCGACTATAATTTGAGATTTTAACTATCCTATCTCTCAGTTGGATCGAACTGCACATGGTGTGCGAATTTGATTATAATCGGTTAAGTGCTTTAGGAGTCCATTGAGGGCAAACATTGTGACACGAGATTTATATATATTAAGATAGAGTTTGCGTTTGACCAAAGATTGCCTGATGTTAAGCAACGCTGCGGCCTACGTTGGAGCACGCTCACCTAGAAGGAACCAATTCTAGGAGCCTGCGATTCAGAACACGCTCCATACTCTTACAGAGTATGGACGTTACTGATATGGGCCTGTAGTTAACAGGGTATATTATAAATTAGTGTATTGATTAGGGTATATTATAGATTAATGTATAGTGATTAGGGTATATTATAGATTAGTGTATTGATTAGGGTATATTATAGATTAATGTATAGTGATTAAGGTATATTATAGATTAATGTGAAGTGATTAGGGTATATTATAGATTAGTGTATTGAACGCTGGTTGGATGAAATGGCGACAGGTCTCGGGAACAACTTGTGATCGGAGGATCCCCCTTAAACTTAAGGGGAAGATCTACAAAACGATAATTAGACCTGTCGTTCTTTATGGATCTGAATGTTGGGCAACCAATGAGGTGCGTGAAAGAGGATTGCATGCGGCAGATATGAGAATGTTGAGATGGATGTCGAGTAACGAGAATGGACAAGGTAAGAAATGAGTATCTATATTAGAGGAAGTTTGAAAGTAGCTCCAGTGACAGAGAAAGTGAAGAGCGGAGGGTTATCTCGGTATGGGCATTTGATGCGTAGAGAAGAAATGCATGTGACTAGGAGAAGTATGGATATGGTTGGGGCATGACCCGTGCACCCACCAATCCACCCACCAGTGGGTGCACGGGGAATTTTCAATTCAATCCACCCACTACAGTCAAAGTTGAATGGTTGCACAAGCTAGCGGAAGTAGAGGTCGACCTAGGAAGACGTGGCTGAATTGTGCAAATGAGGATATGAAAGAAAAGGGAGTGAATGTGGTTATGACATATTTACACGAAACAAACGGTCACACTCACTTACTTACGATGATGACGCTCGTAATGCGTTGAAACCCGTTGGACGTATATCCAACGTTTTTAATTGAGTAAGTGTGACTGTTTGTTTCGTGTTAATATATAATATGCCTTACGATAACAGTTTACAAAGTACAGTGGATATGACAGCTGACAGAATAGTGTGGAAGGGGAAAGGTTGCCGTGCCGACCCCGCCTAGTGGGAAAAGGTTGAGGAAGAAGATTATAGATTAGTGTAGAGAGACTCACCATGTTAGCAGCACTGACATCGTGCATGCTGGTATCCAGGTCTTCTGCAGCCGGCTCGCTCAGTCGGAGCTGCTTTGCGGGCTCAGCACGTAAACTATCGCTCGTGGCCTTGCGCTTGGTTTTCAGAGCTTCGTATTTCCGCTTCGCGATATGGATGCGGTCGTTTAGTTGCCTGCAAGTTCAGATTTACTAATAAAATACATACAAATACAATTTTTTTATTTCAGCAATCAACATACGTAAATACTACAACAAAAGAGTAAGTCTTATATATACAACTAGCTGACTCGGCAAACGTTGTTTTGCCTCAATGAAAAATAGATATTGCATATAAAATTTGGTAAAAATAGGTCAAGCCGTTTCAGAGGAGTATGGTAACTAACATTGTGACATGGAAATACTATATATAAGATTTCCAAAATGTTATTATAAAATAGAAGACTTTTTAAATGATGGAACATTAATAAAATCAAATCAATCAACAGGGTTGCTCATCTACAGTAAATAATTGCAACACCTTATGGGTGCGTAACTGTAACATAACATTGCAATAAATTCTTTGACTTTGACTTTGAACTCCAAGAACAAGAGCCCAGCTCATACACATTGTATCTATTTACAATTCCGTACGAAAAAACAGGACCCTTACAACAGCACGGGAAATACATAACTTGTGAAAATTTAAGCTTTCCTGCTATCAGGTTTATAAGATACAGCCTGATAGCTGGTGACAGACATACAGCGGTGGCTTAGTCAAAAGGACCTGTTTTTACCTTTTAGGTGCGGAAAAATAAAATTTCCCCCCGTAGCATAAAGTCTATTCTTAAACGTTATTTTTTTGATATTTTAGTTTCATAATGTGGAGAATCCTGTATCGGGAGCTCGGCGCACGCACACAGACACCGCGGCGCGGTGCGAGAGCAGGACAGCACTATTAGAACAATACGTTGTTTACTGCTGCCCTGCTTGCGCCGGCGCAGCGCGGCCTCCGAGCGAGTGCCGAGCTCTTTTGTTCTAGTTATTATCTATGTATGTAACGCGTCTTTTACTTGTTATATAAAGTAGTGAGAACCTTTTACCTTGGATAAACCCAGGTTTTTTTAGGTAAAATTTTGTAATTTTTTTTTTTTTTTTTTACACATTCACACACGGCTGGTTAGCCCCATACTGAACCATTTCTAGCTCGTATTATGGTTGCTAACACAACTGATATACTACATATACATACATACATATTATATATAAATACATATTTAACACCCAACCCACAGCCAACAAATTTAGTTAAGCACAAAGATGTTGACCGGGCCGGGAATCGAACCCGGAACCTTCTGATTAGCAGACCGGCATGGTAACCTTTACGCCAACGAGGTCGTCTTATATGAATTATAATATGTATTCTGTTTGTGATGATAAATAATTAATAATAAAATAACCCTTAAAAGAAATGGTGTGGTGACTCACATGACAGTGGTTTGCAAGTTAGCGACGAGGCTCTTCTCTATCGCCAGCTCTTGTTTGGTGCTGTGCAGCTTGTCTCGTAACTCGTTCTTCTTCGACTCAGACTCACACAGCGCCCTGGAATGTAACATACAGTTTGAAAGAAAGAAATAAAAGTATTATTATATACTAATGTTTGTTTTGTTTTGTTTAGAATGTAAGTTTGTCTAATAAATTATTTTGTAAATTTTTGTATTTTGTACTAGCTGACCCGGCAAACGCTGTTTTGCCTCACTTAGAAGTACAGCGCCATCTATTGATTACTTACTCAACCCAGTCGAAAGGTATCGACATCTGTTAGAATCATTTGGAGTTAACAGATAATTGTGACAGTCAAATAATAACAGACAATAATTAGCAATAAATTAAAATTGCGACTATAATTTGAGATTTAAATTATCCTATCTCTCAAGTTGGATCGAACTGCACATGGTGTGCGAATTTTATTATAATCGGTTAAGTGGTTTAGGAGTCCATAGAGAACAAACATTGTGACACGAGATTTATATATATTAAGACTAGTAGCCAACCCGGCTTCACACCGGGCTATAAAATATTCCAAATTGTAAAGAAAAACAAAATAAAGCCTATGTATGTTACTCAGGGATAATGTAGCTTCACAACAGTGAAAGAATTTTTCAAATTGGTCCATTAGGTTCGGAGCCTATTCGCGTCCAACAAACAATGGAACTTTTCATCTTTATAATGTTAGTAGGTATAGATGGATATTTTATGAGGTTGCCTCTTTCAGTACCTTTATTTAAGCATGATGGTAACATTCACATATCTGTTATCTCACTCACAGCACCTCAAACATTCTAGACTGTACTTTTTTATGCTAGGTATATGATGTATGTAGTACGAGCGCAGCTAGCCTGATGTTAAGCTTTACTGTGGTCTATGAAACCACAGATGTATAATGTTTGTGTAACAGGCTATTACTTACTTAATTTTACATTAGTGTTAGATCCAACATAAATTTGCACACCCTAACGGGTATAGTATAGAGTACATTAATTTCAATACCTATGTAACACCTTTCGACCTACTTCGCAAATAAAAACATTTGATTTGATTTAAGACGTTGCAACTGCTTATGATTTAAATGTTTATATTTTTTCACAAACAAATAGGATAATATGTAAAAATACATACCTTTTGAGAGCTGTAGCAAACAAAGCTATAGTTTTGATTTCTGTATAGCCTTGCAGCATGACTTCCACATCATCTGCCGTCTCATTCAGCACCCTCTCCAAACTAAAAGTTGATAAATTAATTTAATACTAGTCTATTTGTCTTTAGAATTTACTAGCTGACCTGACAAACGTTGTTTTGCCTCACTTAGGGGTATGAAAATAGATAGTGTAGCTTATATGACACATTCGTAGATTTACCATAGCAGCACCATCTATTGATTACATGCTCAACCCAGTCGAAAGGTATCGACATCTGTTAGAATCATTTGGAGTTAACAGATAATTGTGACTGTCAAATAATAACAGACAATAATTAGCAATAAATTAAAATTGCGACTATAATTTGAGATTTAAACTATCCTATCTCTCAAGTTGGATCGAACTGCACACAAAAAAAAATTATAATAAAATTCGCACATGGTGTGCGAATTTTATTATAATCGGTTAAGTGGTTTAGGAGTCCATTGAGGACAAACATTGTGACATGAGATTTATATATATTAAGATAAGATAAGCTGCAACAATAATGATCACTTCACAACTTTGTTACATAGTTTTCCAAACTTTGATTTATAACACAAAAACAAACAAATTCATTTCTAGAATGTACCCTTCCAAAGACTGCATTTTCTGATGTAAGAAACAATTTTCTTCCTTCAACCTGTTGGTTTCTTTATTCTGTATCTTGAGATATTCAAGTTGATCTCTCATCGCTGTCACTGCAGAGTCTCTACTTGCTATCTTCTTCTCGTAAGATTGTATAAGCTCTCTGAAACAAAACAAATAAAGATTTGTCATCTTCTTCATCTTCCTCCTTTCCTTATCCCACTTAGGTGGGGTCGGCACAGTAAATTTTCTTCTTCCACTCTCTTCTATCAAACGTCATTTCGACTCTCAGTCTTTTCTCTCCATGTCCTCATTTACACACTCCATTCATATCTTCTTCGGTCGACCTCTTGCTCTCTTCTTCCGTTCACTACCATATCCATACATCTCCTAGTAACTATGCATCTCCTCTCTATGCTTCACATGCCCATACCAAATAAAGTTTTGTATGAATTATAAACACCTGGTCCTCTAATTCTTCATCAACTTATCCCACTAGGTGGGTCGGCACAAAAAAAATGCATCTTCTACTCTACTCTATCAGTAATCTCTAAAGTCACTCCTTTCTCTCTCATGTAAGAATATCTTTTAATTTCAAATTCACACACTCCATCCATCTTACCCTTCTTCCTTGGTAGTGCAAGGAAGCCCTAAGTGAAAAGTAAGGAAATGTTTTAATTCAATAATGATATGAGCATAGCAGAGTCCACAACTATAAAAATCCAGCATGATCTTGCCAACACTAATACTCAGCAACTAAACGGTTCACAATTGGAATAAGTTGCCTGAGGAAGTGGTCAGTGCTACATCAGTGAACAGCTTTAAAAACCGGCTTGTTAACTGGTTGCAGGAAACAAAAGAATTTCTTGCTAACCAGTGACACAGAATAATAACTTGTACTTCGTACAGAAGCTTCACTTCGCAATGGTTTTCAAAGAAATATGAACTCAATCTGATAAACAATATGATTTAATTTAGCTCGCGGTCCAGTCAATCACGTGATCATTTTGTTGCCTACCAATTTCTTTTCAAAGGAATATGGGCCTTAATTCACTATGCTACGGGTCATAATACGTTGTACTTGGTTATACGTAGTACTAGTTATTATTCTGTGGTATTGAAAGAGCCACGGACTATGGTTGCTTACTTCGAGAAACTACTTCATATGCCATCTAGCGCGAATAGAATTCCATAGGTATCATCTATAGTATCACCGAAAATATATTGCGTTGGGCTCTTAGTCTAAGTTCGTAAATGTACGACAAATGAAATGCAACTCGAATGAAACTACTAAAATATCTTTTTTATTGTACTTTTAGGATATTGGAATAGTACGGGGAGAAACGGTTTGTAGTTTGAATTAATTTCATAATGTAATCCAGTCAAAATAGATGTCAGCGTCTTTAGGTAACAAAAAAAAAGTTAAATTTCGATCACGATCCGTATTTAAACAATTAAATACTGCACAGTATTTTTTTGCTTTTTTTCGTTTTGTGTCCATCTTGCAATTATATAATGAATCAGTCAAATAACACAGAATAATAACTAGTACTTAGCAAATAATTAAGTTGAACGTGGTCGAACATATAGCGCGCACGCGTGTGTTTTCGTTCGCTTGTGGCAGCCTACTAGATTGGCCACTCCGTAGTGGCCGCCGCCCGTAGGTATGTTGTTAACACCTACACGCGGAGTGACACAGGCCTGCCAGTGATCAGTGCACCAGTCGACTTTAAACATTGACATTGACTAGTGGATATTTTGTGAACTATTAAAAATTAAATTTCAACTCAGTGTAGTATAGGTGCATCAGCCTGATGCTGCTCGCTTATAAATCAAATAAATAAATAATATTTTAACTCAAACTGATATATCAAAGTCTAAAGTCTTAAAGTCTCAAATAACTATGTATTCAAATCTAAATGTAACTTATTAGTACTTTGATGAATAGTAATATAAACTAATTTTGTATTCTCAATTTTCAAAATTATAATGTTTTATTTCCTAACTACTAGTAAATTAAATTTATATTTTAGTTAGTAAAACTGACATATGTATATGGATAGTTAAATTTTTTTGGGAGAAGACATTGGTTTCCAATATACAGTTTATACAACTAGTTTGGAAGCCTTTGGATTCTATATAAATTTGTTGATATTTATTTACTGTGCCAAATAAAGTTATTTTGTATTTGTATATATATTTGTAGTCTGATATATGCACATCAGCATAATGCTGCTCGCCTATAAATAAAAAAATAATAAACAACTTACTTGCTCTTCTTCAATTCATTATTTAAGTTGCTAAGTTTGTCATCCAACTCTTTTTTAGCAATATTATTTTGCCGTAACTGCAGCTGAGCATCGTCAAGTCTTGATTGTAAAGTAGCAGCATCATCTGCATTTGTCTCGCTCGATATTGTTGGATAGAACCGGAACATGCACTTCTCTGTGACTTTTCGACGGCATTGTGGACACGATTTTGATCTGGAGAACACAATGAAAGAATGAAGATGTAGGTATTTTCAAATAGACAAGCTATTGAATAGTGTACATTATGAGTATATGACCACCTTGTTGGTGTAATGGTTACCATGCCGGACTGCCAATCAGAAGGTTCCGTGTTCGATTCCCGGCACATCCTACATCTTTGTGCTTAACTAAATTTGTTGGCTGTCAGTCTGGGTGTTAAATAAGTATCTATATAAAATATTTATGTATGTATATGTAGTATGTCAGCTGTGTTAGCAACCATAATATGAACTAGAAATGGCTCAGTATGGGGTTAACCAGCTGTGTGTGAAATGTATCCTAATATTTATTATTATTATTATGTAAACTGTTTAAAATAAAATTTTGACTCCATGTGATATAGGCACATCAGCATAATGCTGCTCGCCTATGAATCGAATACATAAATAACTAATGCTACCTTTCTATCCATTGCGCCAAACAATGATGATGGAAGACATGTCCACACTTAGTCACGTGAATATTCTCCGCCTGATTCACGAGATCACTGCATATTGTGCATAAAATATTCATTTTGTCTGTAACAAATTAAGATGTATAAAGGAGTTCAGATGTAATGAAAGTAATAGCGTAATGAAAATAAAGTAAAAATACGAAAAGGTAAAGTTTTGGGTACAAATACATCCATGTTTCAGGGTTTTGAGGATGTAAAAATTGTCTGTTTACCCTCTTTGTTTAAGCTTAGACCTGTTAAACATTTGTTTGTTGTTTTGTATCTAACCTTAATTACGTCTTTATAGTTTCTGCGAGACGTAGAAAGAGAAGATACCAACTTTTTCTTAGATGCCGCGAACACCAAGCGCTATTGTTTAAATCTTATCAGCTTTTAATCTATCAAAACAAACCAACCACTGCACAAACTTAAAATCACAAAACAAACAAAAATTAAAGAAAACTTGAAAAATCCAGTGACACCACTACAGACACAGAGTAGTTTCTCTATGCAAAAGTAAAGCAGAATTCGATACTGAAATATTGCACAACCCTAGGAACTGATCAGACAAGTAATTTACGTACAAATGTAGTACATAAATTATTATTGTATCTTATCTTTCCACGGTAAATTAACATTTGTACGCAAATATTGCACGCACAGATTTAATAGATAAATCTATCTACGCTTACACGTGCATGAATTCACGCATATTACTAGTGCGAGTGCCCCACATTAAGTTTTCACAGTCACTTTGACTTTTGAAAAACTTTGACAAATAACGTCTTTTGCCATTGACATTTTATGTAGTCTGTGTTGTTGTGTTTGTGTGCGAATTGGGTGACGATTCGTCGCCCTTTGTATTTTATTTATAAAATCCCGCATTTATCTATTAATAAACCTTCAAAATTACTTTTAGACTATCATGAAGTCGGCAGAGGCGCTTACAGGAGCAGTGTTTATAAAACGGCCGCGTAATTCCGCGTTGTAAACGTCGCAAATCCATACCGAGTTTTCAAAATGTTTTTGCCAAGTGATCCTGCGTTATATATTGAAAACTTTACTGACACCTAATTTATATTATTAAGAAAAACAGTTTTTTTACTTGGAACAGTTCTGAACTTTATGAATCAGTCAGCTGTGTCATAAAAATCAATATTTTGATAAGATATCAATGTAATATTTTTCGACTGATTAGAGATTCGAAGGTGATAATTTGACGTGAAAAGAGTGTTGACATGGCTTGAATAAAGTGTTAAGTAACTCTATCCACTGCTATTTGGGTATTTGTTGGTTTGTGGGAGTAATTATCAAGATGCCTGGGAAAATAAAAGTAAAAGTGTTGGCGGGACGGAATCTGCCGGTGATGGACCGCGCTAGCGATACCACGGATGCTTTTGTGGAGATAAAGTTCGGAGGAATCACGCACAAAACGGATGTTTGCAGGAAGTCTCTGAATCCACACTGGAACAACACGGAATGGTACAGATTTGAGGTAAGATATAATTAAATACACCTTTTATTTATTTATTTTTTCGAGAGGAAATGAATTTAGTGCAGGCCACCTCGTATAATTAAATACACCTAGTAGCGCCAGTAGCTTCATTAATTAAAGTTGTCAACGCAATGAAGCAGTGGTCATTCCAGACAACCTCTGGATATGCGACTGTTATTTAAAAACTGGAATTTCATTTAACACCAATGAGGTTGTCTTTATAAAGGTCTCCACTGTTTTTTTTGCACAAATCCAGGTCTACAATTATAGCATAAGCAGCCTACTATATATTACCACTGCTGGGACTCGGGGCCTTATCTCATGAGGAGAGAGATATAGCACATAATCCACCACACTGGCCAAGTGTGGGCTGGCGGATGACACATGTCTTCAGATATTGTGGTCCTCAAACATGTCGGTTTCCTCACAATGTACCTAACCTAAACCGTAAAGTGAGTGCAAATTCACACATAACTTGCAAAACAAGTCATTGGTGTAGGGCCTGGATCAAACCAAGGGCTGTCTGATTGAAAAGCAGACCACCAAACCACACCCGCTTTTTCTACAATTATAATTCAGTTAAATTCAGAAAAGATTTGAATGTTCATTGTATCTTGTTCACATTCATGGATATGGAAGTGAGAAGATATGAACTTTCTAATGTTTTATTTATTGATTAAAGTTATCTCCTGCCATGTATCCTTAAATCTCTTCAAGATTGGTCCTCTGACTTGGCTTTAACATCGTGCTAGTAGAGAAACGTGAATTAGAACTTTGAAATAAAGTTTTAACCTATACTTTCAATTCTAGTTAGAAATTTACTAAATAGACTTAACTATATACAGTGTAAGCTCCATGTTACATCACTCGATTTAACACCAAACTCTCTAAAGCGTCGAAATCAATTGGCTTTAGTTGGTTTAGCTTGTATTCCATACAATAATAGGTTCTATCCATTTAACAACCACTCACTATTACACCATAAAATGCACAGTCCCTTCAACTGATTAATTTCTATGCACTTCAAACAAACAATCAAGCTTTTCCTCTTCATAATATTAGTATAGAAGTAGTATAGATACATAACCATTTATTTGGACAAATAAACGTTTTTTTTATTATTATTCATTATTATTATAAACATGCACTAACCTTCATTTAAAAAGCTATTATGTACATACCTACTACATTTATTACACATATTATCAAGGTTACATTTTCTTTAGATAATCACCAAAATTTTGGCACGTGCACAAACTGTCATTAAGCCATGTGCAATGTTTATGTATATATATAAAAGTCTGGCGACGGTCTGCTAGGTATTTGTTTGTACATTTCCACAATGTGATCGTATTTTGATGATAACGTAAATGTTGAAAGTTTGCCAAATGCTTTGAATTGAAACCGTTTGGTTTGTAATAGTGATTTTGGTCTGATTGAATTGGATTGGCCTAAATCTAGACACTAGAAGCTCTTTGAACAGTACACCTTTTGAAAACAATTTTGTATTTTTATGATATATCATATTATGTAAAAAAAAATTTGTTAACTTATGTTATCTATTCAAAAGCCTTTTAGATATAATCTTTAGTTATTTTATTTAATTCAGAAAATGGTATTTAATTGTTCTGCCAAATAACATCCTAACACAACAGCAATGAAAAAACTAGTTTTTGTGGAAACCTTTTTTTAACTTTGTAGGAACCATCCTGTCAATCAATTAATTATTTTCTTATTGCTCTAAACAAATAATTGGCCAAGTGCGCGGACATGCGTAAATGCCTTTCCTCCATGTTAAAAAAAGGTATATAAAGTGTAAGTATTAGACTTCTAATTGTAATTTGAAGTGGGGGTGATGAGACCTGACTGACATCCCGCTAGGGGCGTATTGTGCATTCCCCCCTTACCAGCCTACCTAAGCCAACCGAGCTCTTTGAAGTAACGGAGCACAGCCCTGGCTCGCTAGCATAACTGTTCCACCCCTGTTGCGTCAGATGGTCTGTTTGTCTGAAGATTAGCAATGGAAGGCGAACTTTCATACTTCAAATTCAAAAATTCAAAATAATTTATTGGCACCAAAAAAATGCATATTTTTAACATTAAGCTCTAGTTGCCAAAATAGGTGTTAGCCCGTGCCTTGACAGCTAGTCCTTTCCAAAATAATCCAATAATTTGACTGATACAATTAGAATAAAATAATAATAGATTCATATTCATATTAACTAAGTTGATAATTCATAATAATACATTAAAACATTAATAATACATAATATATGTAACATATGTCTCATAAAAGATGAGTTGAATTTCATAATTTTAGATTATTACATATTAATTGAATTGAAACATTATTGCTTACATGTCATGAATATAATACAAAATATAATACTGAGCTGCTATCATTAGTACTACCATAGACAAAATATACTTTAGTATACTATGGTACTACTAGTATTAGACTTTTCTGAAGCACCTTATGTATGTCGACAGGTAGACGAATCGGAGCTGCAAGACGAGCCGCTGCAGCTCCGGCTGATGGATCACGACACTTACTCTGCCAACGATGCCATCGGCAAGGTGGTGGTGAGCCTCGCACCGCTCCTCGCCAGGGAGGCGAACAATGCTAAGGGAGCCGGCCCTGCGGGGGGTAAGGGTTCTTCTTCTTCGTATGAGCTAAGTGGTGTCGAGAGTTTTCAATCCGCCCTTTGTAAGTCCTGTAACAAGTTAACTAAGCAAATTCAAATTCGTTTATTGTATGTATACATCTTAGAGTTAGGTCCATAAAGTAGTAGTGTGTGGATGGCTGTATCGTACCTGAGAAAGTCGCTGTGCTCTGTGCTAGTTATCTCAAAGGGCCTGTAATGCAGAGCAGCAGATATCTCACACTACGATACAATTATACCACAACTTATTTAATAATATATTGTATTTGTTGTACAGCTAACAACTTACCTCGTAACTAAATGACTAAACGTAAATATTGTAGGTACACATTTATGCGAAAGGAAATTCAATTCAATAAACATTATTATTCAGTTCGTAAAGTTTTATTTTTCTGAATTTGAAGAATTCCGGTAATTTACGACACATCACAGACCTAGACCAAGTGGGTGTCGAGTTCTGAACTCGGCTCTGAAATTGTGTCGTCTTGTAAGAATTTTCTCACAATACGACACGTGCTTAGAATCGCAGCTTTCTGCATTGTAATATAAACATTTTTGGGTAAATCTAATAACTCAAGGGAGCGGTGTAAATGTTTTGGAATGATTCCTGTGCTTGAGAGCACCAACGGCACAATGTAAACACAATGTAAAGTGTTATTATTTTTTGATGTTATGTGTATTTGGAATTGATTTGGTATTATAATTTGATTTGACTCTATCAAAGTACCTTTTGTGGTTGGAGCTCTCAAGCACAGGTTTAGGTTCATATTGGTAGTATGTTCTGGGAGTATTCAAGTCAGCTAGTTATTATATATAATATTGGTGTAGATTACCTCTGCCTCAACGTTTGAATGGTGTTAAAACAGAAGCCTATCCTATGGACAGATCGCTCCAAAACAAGGATACAAAAAGTAAAGGTTACCTGATGTTTCCAGGAGCCGTGATGTCGGGCTGGATCCCGGTGTTCGACACGATGCACGGCATCCGGGGGGAACTCAACGTCATTGTGAAGGTGGAACTCTTCTCAGACTTCAACAAGTACAAGACCTCCAGCTGCGGAGTGCAGTTCTTTCATTGTAAGTTATTTATTTATTTTCATAGCTGGGCATGTACAAAGTTATTGGAATTCTTAAAGTAACATGTACCCTGTAGGTGAAGTTAGGGTGTTGCTATATCATTCAAATCTTACAATATAACTTAATTTATTACTAAAACGAATTTCAAATTATTATTATTAGTTACTTCTGTGTTGTTGTTTTTTAGGGTTCATTATTATTTTATTCAATAAAATAGTTACACACCAAATCGTAATAACTGTTCGTGTCCGTATCTAAGGTGGAAATGGGATAGATAATTATTTATTGGACACAAAAAATATTTTTAAACTAAAACTAAAATAAAGTCTAAAACAAAAATAGTGTGCCACAATTGGCGGCCTTATCGCTTAAAGCGATCTCTTCCATGAAGCCTTTGAAAATAGTGTCAGACAGAATAAAAAAACTTGAGAGGTTTCAAGGGACACCCGGATGGAACGAAGTTCTTTTCCATTAATTAGTGAAGGAATTGTATTTTTTTTTAAAAGTTATAATAATATTCTTTTTATTACTAACAAATATAATGTAATATAAACTTAATCGGTAGGCTCAATCGCAACTGCACCTCATATGAATACTTTAATTTATAGCCGTATTTGACTTCCGAACAAATTTTGGAGATGCGACGTTGCCATACCGTGCGCAAAAAGTGTCGTGACAACTTTTCGTAAGATTTTTTTCCTAGCCCCTTTTCACAACGCGCGATAAGGAACTCCGTTCCAAAAATCTTTCGCGTTCGCGTTCTACTTCAAGAATTCTAAATATGTCGTAAATCAATTCATTCGTCCACACCGGAATTGGATAAACAATGAATTGTTTACACAAACTGCAGAGTTTGTTTCGTCTTTCCGCACAAATGTCGGTATTGTCTTCGCGGGTAGTAAATCTAGCGCGTAGTTAATGAGGTAACAAATCAAATTGATGGTGCCGTTGGATTGGTTTCACGGTTTGTTTGCTTATATAGGTGGTACCGGGGCTTTTAACGAGCGAACTTTTAATAGCTAAGACATGTAAAAAAATGTAGAAGTAATCCCGTCAGCATATAAGGCACCTTACCCGCGGTCACTGACTTGGGTATAATTTAATATTTGTTAAGTAGGTTTTTTAATATTTAATTATTGTGTAGTCAAGTTTATTAATCTTCTGTAAAGTATATATATCTTCTGTAATAAAGGCTATTTGCCTTTATTCCTACTACTTGAGATATATACAACAATCGATACTTAAATTTTTTTTCCTTAGTAAATCAAGATATTTTTTGGACACATTTCGCACACAGCTGCTTAACCCCATGCTGAACCATTTCTAGTTTGTGTTATGGATCATCTAAATAATAACCTTAATAAATAGTAAATAATTAGTGCAATTTGGTACAAAATATTATTCGTCTAATAGTCGAAAATATTATTTGAATAAATATATTGTATATACCTATAATTCCAGTTTTGACGGATGTATTGATTTACGACGTATGTATTTAAATTTGAATGTAATCTAATCAGTATTTGCACACTACTGCTTGGTGATAACTGACACAAGCCCTTATTCTTATTCTATGCTGGGGGCGGTCAGACCTGCACTGACAACCTGCAGGAGGCGTATTGTGCAAGCTTTTTAAAGTAACGGAGCACGGTCTTAGGTCGCTGGCATACCTGTTCCACTGTCATTGCGTCAGATGCTGTGGTACTTTATTTTTTTAATTTCCTTGTAAAATGCTTACGGCTTACAGGTCCATCGATCCCGGCCGGTTACCGCGCGACCTCCATCCACGGCTTCGTTGAGGAGTTGGTGGTGAACGATGACCCTGAGTACCAGTGGATAGACAAGATCCGCACGCCGCGCGCCTCCAACGAGGCTCGCCAGGTCGCCTTCATCAAGCTCAGCAATCAGGTACGTTGATGTACGGCCTTCTTCCCGCAAAAAAAACTTTTTTGAACTAACTGTAACTTATATAAGCTATCTAAACTAACAAAAACTTTTCGAAACTAACCGAAAATTATTTAAACTACAGTAATACCCCGGACTTACGCGATAGGTGGGACCGAGCGCTATCCGCGTAAGTCGAATTCGCGTAAGTCGGGGTACAATTTTGCATATACATACCTATAAAGTCATACAAAGTATGTTTAATTGGGACCGGAGACTATAATTTAGGAAATATAAAAC
Organism: Mellilla xanthometata; assembly: GCA_035578125.1. Lineage (NCBI taxonomy): Eukaryota > Metazoa > Arthropoda > Insecta > Lepidoptera > Geometridae > Mellilla > Mellilla xanthometata. The sequence goes on from JAPUBQ010000035.1 coordinate 3,032,950, forward strand.
AATAATTTAGGAAATAAATTTTAATTTAATTCTAGATAATATGACAAACTATATTAATAAAATGTATAAACACAATCTGAAGTGCGCGGCATTCAAACAAAAAACGTTAAAATAGACGAGAAAATTAAATCGCGTAACTCCGAATTCGCGTAAGTCGAGGTAGCGTAAGTCGGGGTATTACTGTATATACAAAATAGAAATACATTTTTTTTTATTTACTTTAAGGTTGTGTACATACAATGATGATGTGCTAAGAGTGAAAGAGTATGTACATTTTGTGGTACGTTCTTGGGGCGCTGTGCCCCGCGCTAAGTATCTTGCGATCCTGTGCTGCGGGGCTACAGTTTTAACGGCGCCGAACAGCGAACTAGGATATTCTGGTTCGGTGGCGCCGAGCCATTTGCCAACACACACATACTTATACATATAAGTATAATAAGTTTCTATTAGTTTAAATAAGTCTCATCCAAACTAACTGAAACTTATCCATACTAACAGAAACTTATCCAAACTAACAGAACCTTATCTAAACTAACAGAAAATTATCCAAACTAACTGTAACTTATCCTGCTTTGTCAGGTGCAACGTCTGGTGGGTTTGAAGGCGGCAGAGCTGGGTGCTAACGCAGTAGTGGGATACCAACAGGAGTTCGACTTGGAAGGAGAGGCAGGTGTTGTTGCTAGAGCTATAGGTAAGAAACACCTAATAACAAGGACACAAGAAAAAATAATAGTTAAAAAAACTAAAAAACACGTTTATCTGGCCGTTTAAAGTGGGTCAAAATCGCGCCCAAAGAAGTCGGTTACAAACAAACATACAAACAAAAATACAACAAAATTGAATAATTTTATCAAATTAGTGTATTGTCATCGGTCCTCAATAAATCTACAAAGATTGAACAAAATCTGCCGGTTTAAAGTGGGTCAAAATCGCGCCCAAAGAAGTCGGTTACAAACAAACATACAGGTGAAGCTAATAAAAAGCGTGTAAAATAAAGAAATACCATTATAAAAAACACCTAATAACAAAAACAGAACAAAAATATAATGTAAGAAGGAACGTATCTAAGATGTCAGGGATACATATAATGGTGCTATTTACCATCATATGTATCCCTGATATATTTGTTGCGATTAATAGCAAAGTGTATTAGTAGGTGAAAAAAACTCGCAAACGGAAAGGTTAAAATAAAAATTTGTTTAGCAGTAATTTATTAAATTAGTTCTTCTTAATGTTCAAAACTAAATGTCGTTTGAGAAGACTTACACATTGATTCCTGAGCTAAATACATTACACATACTGACATTGAATATTGGACATTTTGTAAACTGTTCAAAATAAAATTTCAACTCGGTGTGATATAGCATATCAGCATAATGCTGCTCGAATATAAATTAAATAAATAATAGTCAAAATTCGCGTAATACAGCTTTGGTTGTTGTATCTCAGTTTTCCAGTTTGACACAACCATAGATTTTGTTTTCCTAACGTACCGTATCCTTTTTTTGCTATTCGTGTTTTCTTTTTTTTATAATTTCCAGGCACTGCAGTGAGCATCACACCTCTCCCGACACCCAGCCAACCAATGAATATGCCTCCTTGTACGCAACAGTGAGTATTATGGTCTTTATTGTCCTAGGTATAAAGTCCAATATATATAAGCAAATGTCAGAAAAATATAGTTTGTAGCCAATGTGTTAAGTAGTCAGTTGTTTTTCTTAGAATAGGTTGTTAAGTCATGCTAGGCGCGGATACAAAATACTTTTATATGGAAAATTATTCATTGTAGAAGGTTATAAAAATCACCTGATCTTGATGTAGACTCAGTTGCCTGGTATTAGTATTTTCCTTTATTATTTTCAAACTGACTTATTTTATGATTATACAATACAAGTAAATGATTTCTTGAATATTTATTTATTTAAATCAACATAATGATTTTTCACTTCCTTTAAAAATTAATATAAGCAAGCAAACATATTGCTCAAGCTACAAGCTTTCTATGTGCTCAATGTTGTCCAAGCCAAGTTACGTAACGATTCTAGCCGTAGAATAGAAGTTTTTCAAATAAAATACTCATGAAATATATGTTTGCATGGTGTGTCGTGTGCTTTATTAAAAAAATAGACAATTAAAAAAGTGCCTGGACATTTTGGCAACTGACGATGAGACAGTCACGGATTTGAGTGAATACTATCTTTCCCATCAAGATGAGTTAGCGAAAATGATATCAATTCTCAACCCTAAAGCGCCATCTATGCTAGACGGACCTGATACTATTGATGATGATGATGAAAGCAATCAGCCCAGCCGTATGAGTATCCATAGCTACACAGGTTCTATGTCCTTATTCCAAGATGATCAAATACATCACAGGAGTCTAAGACATCTCTCCGAAGACCAAACTGATCTAAACAAACTGCTCAGTAGAAAAACAAATGAAGATAATGATGATGAGGATGATTCAGATTCCTCAGGGCCAATTCAGAAAATAAAGAAAATCAAAACTAATTTCTTCACTAAAAGGTTTTCTAAACGCAAGCGTGATAAAAAAGAGAAGCAAGATGATCAGATTTCCATTCAGTCTAACTCATCTGATACGTCTCGTATTTCATTGGTGGAGATCAAGAATGAATTGAAAAAGAGGTTTAAAAAGCCGAAGATTCGTAAAACATTTACTAACCCCGATGACGAAGGTGTTGGCATGGCGTCTATACTAGCTAGATCCGTTATCCACGCGCATACAAGTTTGGCCTGTATCGCTGAGACGCAAGACTCTGAACTGTCCGCGCAAGAAAACATGAGACGTACCAGCGAATCTGAACCTAATTATAACGTATCCGATGAAGGTAAACAAAGGAAGATTAGTACGGATAAAGTGTCTGAGATTAAGCATGAAATGGAGGGTTTAGCCGTCCCAGATATCCATTTCTCGTCTTTAAAAAATGTGAGCTCTGAAGAAACCGTTTCGGAAAGAGTAAGAAAGACATCTGAGTCGTGTCCGTCTAGTCCAATGGTTGGTAGAACAGAAAATCTACTTAAACTACCCGGAGATAAGGGCTATTTTGGCTCGGGGTCTTCTGCAATTTCTGGCGAAAGCTCTGAAGCTTACTCCTCCTCTGAAGAAGACGATGAAAGTTCCGAAGCCAAAACTGACTCGGACGAAACAATTGAGACTACAACTTCTGTAGTTAATTCTGTATTGAATCATGAAGTTAATCCAGCGTTTATAGCTCAGATGGAGAGAAAACTTACTTCGATGGAACATGTTGAGTCGTCCTCTAAAGACCATGATGAAATTGTGATCCAGAAAAAAGAAACTCAAGTCTCAGAAAAAGTTGAAGACGAACCCAAAAGAGAGGACCATGTGGTAGACGTAAAATCTGAAGTAAATATAATACCTCAAGAAAAAAAGGATGCAAACGCGCCATCTTCGTCTTCTCAGGATCAAGATAAGTGCGTACCAAAACCCAACAAGCTTCACATTAAACTCCACAATCCATTCGCTCATAAAAAACCATCTAAAAGTTTCAGCGCTCCTTCATCTCCAGTAGAAAAACACGGCATTGTCTACCGTTCATCCAAGAGAATTAAACATCAACTTGCAAAGTTGTCCAACAGTAACATGATCAAAAGTATCTCTCACATCTCTCTTTTGTCAAAGAAAAAAGACGACGCCAAAAATCACAGCCAGCCTGGCTCATCATCCAACGTTCCATCTAGAGTTCCTAGTGACACTGTTCTGGGATCTGTTTTTCTGTCCTACTCTGACTTGCTTAGTTTAGACAAAGAGGGATTACAAGCCAACCGAGGCTTATGCAAGAGTGACGAAATTGGTCGTCCAAAAGTGTCTATGTATATCGGTTCGGAACCCGTGTCTAGACAATCGCTTAGTGGTCCATCGTTCCCATCTCATTATAAAGAAGAGCATGGTTATAGAAGAGGATCGGCTCTTAAGCCGGAAGGATTAGTTCATACTGCCATGGAAACCATTCTGATTGAAAAAATAGATACTTTGCTTCTACCCACATCCCCCGATCCTGATTCCAAAAATAACAAGCAGTTCTTCCACGATGTTAGTGAGAAGTTAGAGGAACATAAGAATAGAGCATCTTCTGGCGTAGAAATAATGAATCAAGTGCATTCATCCACTAGTTCCACTACTCCTAGAATAGTAGCCGTAACTCCTAAACGCCTGAGTGATGACTTCACTGCGCATCCGCATATAGCCTATGACAATAGAAATAGTAGCCCAGAAGCAAAACCCGCAGTACATTCTGCGATCGATAGTGACAAAAATCATCACGAAACTCCAGAAACTAGTCATCAAACGAAAGTTTCTTCTCATTCCGAGCATGAAAAATTGAAACACAAAGACCACAACATTTTCAGTGCCATTAAAACTAGTCTCAAAGAACATCACGTTAATTTAGACTCCGTTTTCAGTAAGCATCATGGTAAAAAGGAATCCAGTCCGGGTGGATTAGTCCATACTGCTATGCAGACCATGTTGATGGAAAGAGCTCAGTCGATGATACCTGATACTCCCGAGCCAATCCCTATACATACGGAACCAGTGTTTGAACGTGGCAATAGATCACGCAAAACATCGGAGAACTCTGAAAGTAGCAGTGCAGGTCACAGTGCAATGCACGGTAATAGTAGATCGCATAAAACATCAGAAAATTCTGAATCTAGCGGAATGATTCACAGCGCAATGCAAACTATACTAATGGATAAATTTAGAGCTGTTATTCCGAACACAACTGAACCAATCCCCGTTCATTTGGATGATGATGATGATTCAAAGGCGCCAAAAAAGCACGATAAACATGCGGAAAAATCAGGTGGACTTATACATAATGCGATGCAGACTATACTTATGGACAAAATTCAGGCTGTACTTCCTGATACAAAAGAACCAGTGCCCATTCATATAGATGATAATGATAACAAATCAGAAAAAGACACTACGTCCCAAGCGGGAGAATTGAGCGGGCTTACTCAAAGTGCAATTCAAACTATGTTGATTGAAAAAGTTCAAACAGTATTGCCTGATACTGTTGATCCTGTTCCCATACATTTGGAAGAACCAGAAGCATCCAAAAAGTCGGATGATACATCTGGAGCAGACGATACTAAAGGACTAGTTCATAGCGCTATAGAAACGATGCTTATTGAAAAAGTTCAGTCCGCTTTGCTTCCAGATACACCTGAACCTATACCTATTCATTTTGATACTAAGTCATTGAGAAGTGAAACAGAAAGTAATGATACTAAATCTGAAAGTTTATTCGAATCAGTGGAAGCTGTTGTCCTGGACAAAGTTCAAAATGTTCATCCTGAAACAGGAATAGTTGGTGATATAATACAGGACGTTAAATCACTGTCACACAACATTGTCGATAGAAAAGATGAGTCTAAAAGTCTCGTTCAAACAGCGATGGAAACTATTCTAGTCGATAAAATCAAAAGCGTTTACCCTAATTCGACAGATCCAGATTTAATTACCGATTTGCCGGTCGATGAGTTGAGAAAACAATTTGATAACGAATCTTTGGGGCAGCGCGAAGATTCAGGATTAGTTAAAACTGCAATGGAAACTATGTTGCTAGACAAAGTCCAAAATTTAATAGGATCACCGGACGCTATCCCTGTCCAAATCAAACAAGTGTCAGAAGAACTTAAATCGCCCGCTTTAGTCGAGAATGCTATGAAAACTATTCTGAAAGACACAGTACAATCAGCCACGGTAGAAACTCCAAACGAATCTTCAAAAACAAAACCCGAAGACACCACCATCAAAGACGACATAACAAAATCCAAAAAGCTAACCCGGCAAGACAGTATTCACTCGATAGCCGACGACAAATTGTCCAGCGATGTTTCTCACACTAAAACACAACGACCGCCCGTCTTGCAACATTTCCATCCCATACTTAGCGGGTTAGAGACCATACCTTCGATGTCAGAGAGCAGCTTTGAGCGTGACGGTGAGACATGTGACACTAACTGCGCTAGTGTGTGTGATAACTCGCATGCAGCGTGCGGTTTTGACAGGAGCGAGAGAGACAGAGATAGGGGTGAGAAGGAGAGAGGGTCGCCGCGGCATGCGCGGCACGAGTCGTACGGTGGGAAGGAGCCGGCGCAGGCGCAGGCGGCGCAAGCCTCGCTCAACTCGACGTCCACGCCGGTCGGGATACACAGGCGGTCCTCGGACTCGGATCTAAGTGTTACGCCTAAAGGTAAGCACGGTTCGATATAACTCTATGTTCAGTTGTGTACCTGAACCTACTTAATACCCAGATTTGTTCATATTCTTTGGGACATCATATAGCCATCAGTTTGAAGAGTTACGAGTGATGACGCGACGAATTACGGTACCCAATGCTGTGGTACCCTGTTTGTTATGGGTTTCGGCCACACTTGGGATTGACAGGTGTGATGTTTACTAACAAGTCTTGTCTACTACTCTTGTTTTGTCTCTAAAAGAAACACAAATAACACGAAGAACAATTATCCTGTCGTTTTGCATTTTGATACGTTTGGCAGGCGAAAAACGCCAAAAAGTAAACACACGGGCAAGCGACCAGTATCTGGCCACTTGCCAGTTGAAGGCCTAAAAATGATTATATAAATACAGCTATAAAATATATTATAAAACATTGCAGGTGGTTCGCTAAACACATCGGCAGCGAACGTGGGGAGCGGCGGCGGCGCCATCTTGCGTCCCTCAATGAACACGGACAACCTAGACATGCTGGAGTATCCCTTCCTCACTATGAACGAATACCCGCCGGGCTTTATTGTCCATGTCGGTAAGTTTGGATATACAATTTTAAAGGCAGTTGTACGTGTCTGTAGCTGGTACACTTGCTTAAATGCTCCTTGCCTGCCCGTGTAATATATAACTTGAAAAAAAAAAATCTTACGATATATAAAAATACGCACGCTTTGCTCGCGTTTTCAATTAATTACTTTACGTTATAGTGTTATTAGTCGTTTCGGTCGCACTTAAGTTTGTCATTAGATCATAGACTAATCAATTTTTTTTTTGTTGGGATAACAAAGAACTAATAACCTTTAAACAAAAACATAAGATGCATCGGTATTTCATTTGGGTACAGTCCAAAACAACCCCTTTTTTTTGTTACGACAAGGGATAATTATTATTCACGTTACGATGCGTTACGTAACCAAACTGGTTGGTTTGGTTGAGTTTTGAGTGGTTAAATATTAAGCTGGGATCAGAATACTACAGAGGATTGCTGATTTCCATACAACAAAGTGTGTCGCGGACGTTTGCCATAATTACCGGTGAAACCTAAATGACGCTGCAAATCGAGCGTGCAGTCTAGCTGCCGCCAAATTCTGTAACGCGCTGTAGTCACATAGCGATATGACGATTGTAGATTGCGTGACCCTATTGAAGTCGTATCAAGAAAATACAAATAGATGGTGCTATAACGTTTATCGAATGATACACGCAGTACGATTTTTATTGAGAGGTTGAGTTTCTATCTTATATATAAAATTTCCGTGTCACAGTGTTTGTTACAGTACTCCTCCGAAACGGCTTGACCGATTTTTTCCAAATTTTATATGCGTATTCAGTAGGTCTGAGAATCGGCTACTGTATATTTAGTTTTTTTTTTTTATTAAGGCAAAACAACGTTTGCCAGGTCAGCTAGTTAAATTTATAGATTGACTAGTTGACCCGGCAAACGTTGCTTTGCGTTTTTTTTCAAAAATTAAAAAAATAAAGATGAATAATCCTTAACACTTAGGGGTGAGAAAAATAGATAGTAGCCGATTCTCAGACCTACTGAATACGCATATAAAATTTGGTAAAGATCAGTCAAGCCGTTTCAGAGGAGTACGGTAACAAACACTGTGACACGGAAATTTTATATATAAGATATATTTATATATAGACTTCTATGTTATAAAGTTTGTTTGTATGTATAACCCAGGTGGCACGGTGTGCGCGCGCTCCGTGAAGCTGGTGGACGGCGGCGGGGAGAGCGCCGCGCGCGCCGCCTGGTGGGCGGAGCTACGCACCGAGCTGCGTGCGCACGCGCGCGCTCTGCGGTGCAACGCTGTCATAGCGTACACTGACTCCTGCTCTATATGGTGAGTGTTACCATAGGCAAAGTATGTTAAAGTAGACAGACAGTGACAGTACAAAGCAGCATACAACGATTTGGTTTCCGTTCAAGCACACTAGCTGTCACTACTTGTACCGAATTGAGGCAAAATACAAAATTATAGTGTCGGCTGGTTATCCCTTAAATCTCAGATAAATCTTAACCTCATTGCAGTACAGAGTAAAACTATAAGATGGCGCTAGTATACATAACTATGGCCACGTTGAATAGACAAAGATATTTGTGACAAGAATGTTACGTTGCCAGTTCGTGCAGCTCAGTCTTAGATATGAAAGAAACTTGCAGCATTAGATGCAGCAAGAGATGGAAATAAAAAACTACTACGTGTTTCCTACATATAAAAAGTTTGCCAAATAAAAAAAAAATGCCATTACAAAGTTCTGGGTATATAGTGCAAAAAGATTTTAACGTATTGGTTATTTCAAATCCAAACTTATCTATCTGATACTCATGTTTTTTGTCGTGCAAAGTTAGTTTGACACCAAGCAACTTCTGCGCGCAGTCCGCTCGGCCAGTACACAGGCAACTCCTGTCTCACCTTGGCTAAAATATCGAAATAAAATATTCATCACCATCATCCACAGCTGATTTTATCCCACTGCTGGGTATAGGGCTCTCTCCTGTCATGCCATATCTCGGTCCTGTGCCAATCTAGTCCAGGTTCGACACGTGACAGCTGTTATGTCGTTGACCCATCTTGCCGCTGGACGACCAAATAAAATAAAGACTGGTGCCGCCAAAATATAAACGATGGGCGACGTAGGCCCAGTTTGATTAAGTGGACTGTATAGGTAAAAGAAAAGGGTGGAATGTGAGGAACTTACGCAGGAAGGAGGTTCTGGACCAGGCACTGACGTAGGCTCCTCTCCTTCGACGACGGCACCATATGGGATTATGGGCTTATCAGCCCCAAGTACTTTGGGGACTGAAGTATTCTTGAGTCTTCTATTCACTAGTGTACACCTTTCACACAACACTGGCTCCTGATAACTCCAGGAATACTATGCACTGGTTCACTGTTCAAGGGTTGATAACTCCGAAGTCCTGGATACCCGACAAGTTCAGGTACAGTAAATTAGCGCGCGCGCGTGCGGTTCTGGTGATGTCTAGTGGCGCCGACGTATTGCGGATGACTGCCTTTATCTTTTTACAGGATGGGATAGGAGAGGGTGGTCAGCAAAAATATTGAATGTGTCAAACGAAACGTTGACATTTCAAAATTATTGAAGGTGGCGACACCAAAAACTATAAAATACCTATTATGACTTTGAAAACATGCACTTTCCATTTACTATATGTGTATAATATTGTCTGTTTGTAGCGAGGACGTTTGCGTGTTGTCTGCCTCGGGCACCGCGGCGGTCATTAACCTCGACTGCGACTATAATATAGACGTCGATGCAGCTCTCACAGGTACATACAATACTTTGTAAACTGTTATCGTTAGCCATATTATATACTATTTGCACGAAACAAACGGTCACACGTACTTAAAAAACTTTGGATATACGTCCATCGGGTTTCGACGCATTACGAGCGTCATCATCGGGGACGAGCTTCACATGGACTGTCACCGACGAGATCCGCGCGCAGACTGGACTGAAACTCGTCCCTGATGATGACGCTCGTAATGCGTTGAAACCCGTTGGATGTATATCCAACGTTTTTTAAGTAAGTGTGACCGTTTGTTTCGTGCATATATGTTCATACGATACTTATAGATTTAATGATTTATTACGACTGAAGTTAAAATTCCAAATTATCAATATCAATTTTGATTTTGAAACCATGAGTTGTTGGGTTACTGAGGCCAAGCTTTATATTGCTGAAATTGGGTGCAAACTAAGAGAGGTCGGTTGAATTCCACTCCGGATCGTACCTGGTGCAAAGGCTATCTCCATCGCCATACAACGCGGCAATGCCACGAGCGGTATGGATACCTTTCCGTCAGGTTCTGTCCGGAGTGGTATTTTAAATTAGTTTAGTGGTCCTATTTTAATTTTGATCATTTGTTTTAAATACATAAATATAATAAAATTATGTCAAAAACATTTAATGTTAGGAAAACCCGCCCATGTACATACCTAGTGCAAAGGTGCCATAACACTGGCTGCGTTTCTACGCTGAATAGCAATGGCTTTTCTCTGTACCAAGTACGAAAGTAAAAATTGTATATAAAATAAATGTATAGTTTTATAGTTTCTTATTAATAAAAATTAAATTGTGTAATTTCTATGTCGGTAGCTAACGGAAGATAACGGAATAAACGGTTATTATTATTTTTTTTAAATTAGCAATATATAAAAAAAATACACGGGAACACAGCGGGGCGCAGCTAGTAAATAAATAAATATTTTCTTGTCAGAAATAAGTGAATTTATATGTCAGCAATAATTAACAGTTACATAATCATGTTAATAATGTTTTTTCTTTTTACACGCTTTATATTAGCTTCACCTGTATGTTTTTTTGTAACCGACTTCTTTGGGCGCGATTTTGACCCACTTTAAACGGTCAGATTTCGTTGAAACTTTGTAGATTTATTGAGGACCGATGACAATACACTAATTTGATTAAATTATTCCATTTTTTTTGTATTTTTGTTTGTATGTTTGTTTGTAACCACTTCTTTGTACGCGATTTTGACCCACTTAAAACGGCCAGATAAGCTTGTGTTTATTAGTTTTTTTAAACTACTATTATTTTTGTGAAACGTTTCCAGTGTCGACCGGCAGCAAGACGGCGGAGGATGAAGTGGACGCGTGCGGTATCGCCCACGTGCCGTACTCGGCCGGCGCGGGGCCTTACCGGGCAGAGCTCTCCACCTGCGGGGGGTGCAAGTAAGCGTGCTTTGTACTATTCGTTCGTATGTTGAATGACATTAGCCCATTTTGTATTATCTGTTCAAAAAAGTCCAAGTTTTAGTTTTACCCACACCGGCTCCCGGTATGTCAACAGTTGCGGCGAAAATGTGTTTATACCGGGAGCCGGTGTTTCAACATACAAGTGGCTTTGCGTGCCAACTAAGAATAGGACTGTCAAACCGCCATCTTGCTCAATAATACGCGCTAACGTCAACACCAAAGTGTATGGTGTGCCAAGAAATTAGTTAACAAATTATATTCAGTTTATATGTTTCATGTAAGGTTTTTTGGTATTTCTTTTATTTTTCGTGCTAAATTAATTATGAATGAGTAGGATTTGGAAAAAAGCAAACGTATAAAAATATGCATTTATTTTCAATTTTTAGGAATCGGTCGTAAAGTTCTTTAGATACCATCTGGAGTATTTTGTATGACTTTGTGCTAAAATGTTAAACTTCGCACGTTAAAAACGATTTCTCGTGGTCTACAATGGAGCACCGCACCTCTCTTCAAACTCATTTTGAGTACGAAGAGTACAGTAGTACAGTAATTAAATCTATATCTATGAAGAAAAAAAAATATTAAATTTCTTTTTTGAGCTTTTTGCTGCCAGTACTATTTTGACAGTTATCGCGTGAAGTTGGAAACAAGCGCTATTCTATTCTTAGTTGGCACGCATAGTATATTTATACTTTCTAATTCTAAAACCATACGACTATGCAATATCATCAAGTTAAAAAAAATATTGGCCAAGAGCGAGTTGGGCTCGCGTATGAAGGGTTCCGTACCATTGTTGTATGGTAGCCCCCTTTGAATATTTATTTTTATTAAATTTTATAATTTAATGATAGCTAATATATATTTATATATTTTGTGAAAGTTTTAAGCGTCTAGCAGCTACCGTTATTGATATATAGTAAAAAAATACGAAAAATACACGTTTATTGTATGGGGAACTCCCATTAGTGTTTGTTGTTATAGCATAGAATACATATATTGTGAAAGTTTTGGCTTTCTAGCTATTACGGTTTCTGACTTACTGGAGATAGACAGACAGCGGAGTCTTAGTAATAGTTATATGTTCAGTTGTTTTTGATTTTGTTATGTGTGTAATGAACGAACTAAATTGATTGACTTAACGTCTGTTTCAGTTGCACATTAATATGATTTTATATGACTTATATTCTAACATAATAAATTAAATTATACCAAAAGTAGGCCTAAGGTACTTAACATTATTTTTTCAAGCACCATCCCCCTATCTGTCACACTTTTGGAGATCCCCTGGGGTGCACCAGGGTCAGTTCCATTTTCAGACATTTTTCCCAACGTCTCATGGTCTCTTCTTAACTGCTGAGCCGCGGCAATTGTTTTTTTTTTATTAAAATAACCTGTATTCTGATTGGTTGCAGACGCGCCCGCGTGCCCGCAGTGTTGCTAGCGACGTGCACCAAACCGAACCGCCTCTTGTCCTATCCCAAAGCTGTCACACTCACCGCGGTCGGTCAGTACAGAGTTTTTACTGTATCTTCTTCTCCTTTACCATTTCCCACTAAGTGGGGTCGGCACAGTTTGTCTTCCACGCTACTCTATCAGCCGCCATCTTCACATAAACTGCCTTCTCATTCATATCCTCCTTCACACTATTCATCCACGTCTTCTTTGGTCTAACTCTACTTCCGCTACTTCTTACAATCATATCATATCATATCCATACTTCTCCTGGTATTTTTACTGTATTCGAGTTTTTACTGTATCTAAATAAATAAATACTAGGACACATTTCACACATGGCTGGAAACTAAGGCTAACGTATTGGCGCCATCTAGTGGCACTGCTTACAAGTAAAAGAACACAAGTGTGTATACAGGGGAAAATTTACAAGACGATCATTAGACCTGTCGTATAGTATGGATCTGAGTGTTGGGCGACGAATGTAGGGCATGTAAGAGGAGTGCATGCGGCAGAGATGCGAATGTTGAGATGGAATGTGTGGAGTGACAAGAATTGACAAAATAAGAAATGAGTATATTAGAGGAAGTTTGAAAGTAGCAGTGAGCGAGAAATTAAAGAGTGGGAGGTTAGCGTGGTATGGGCATGTGATGCGTAGAGAGGAGATGCAAGTTAGTAGGAGGTGTATGGAAATGGTAGTGCAAGGAAGAAGGGCAAGAGGCCGACCGAAGAAGACATGGATGGAGTGTGTGAATGAGGACATGAGATAGAAAGAAATGAGTGTAAAACGACGGCTGATAGAGGAGGGTGGAAGAAAGAAACTTTGCAGTGCCGAGTCCACCTAGTGGTATAAGGCAAGGAAGAAGTGTATATACAGTGTGTTGTTGTTATAGCGGGGCGAGCGCGGCGCGCGGGTCCGGGCGCGGAGCCAGGCGCGCGAGACATATCCGACCAGCTGCCCTTCCTGGAGTACGAGCTGCACCGGCTGCTGCTCGCCAAGCTGAGGATGCAGGTCAGACATAACATGCTGCTGACATCAAATAAGAGCCACGGACAGTCTCCGGTGCCTCACATCAGGGATAAGGGCCTTCCCGCTGCCGGCGAGACTGAAGTGTACTAGATGGTTCCAGTCTCCCGGCTGATGGCGCAAGGAGGGAACACCGTGGAGGTTTTAGTCGGTATGGGTCGCCACTCTGACACAGAGTCCACATACCCCGCATTTTCTCACGTTAAAAAAAAAGCGAGTGAGAAAACATGGTGGTGACATCAAATAGGGGCGACAACAATCACAATGGGTGTAACAATTAGAATTATTTCAATATTTTGTGAAGGTTATATTGGATTTGAATTGTATCACAGCTGCATAGCATGGTAGGGCATTTTCTAGTACTTGCCTGGCTAGCAACTACCCTCGAGTTGAAAAATCTTTAACTAATCACCTTACAGTGTGTTCCGGCCTCCTTGACAGCCAGTTATTACAGATTAGGCATGCTCCACCTTGGACTAGAGTGTCGCTAACTTGTGTGGTTGCCCGCTCTGTTGGTCAAATACCTGGCTGTAAGAAATAAATAAAAAAGCCAATGAATAGTAATTAATTAATAATTAATTACTAATGCAATTACACATATAATTTTATAAAGAATAAACACTTCACAATTAATTTCAAAATAACTTAAACAAAACGAAACAGAATTATATTAAATAGGCTCATAATATCATATTTACAAGTCACTAGATAACCATACATATATATGAAACTGTATAAAATATAATTCAGATGATTGATATGTTATGTAGTGTATGTTTTGTCATATCTTTCTTAATTATTTTTTTAATCCTTAAGAATTAAAAAAAAATCTAAGCTTCGTTTACACATTTTAGGGCGCGAACGCACTATTCAACCTGTCGACACAAGTAGCGCTGGGCGAGCGATGTGTCGTCGCCCTAGCGAGCGGGGTGGCGGTCAAACTACACGCGCTCCCCCCGCCCGCGCCTCCCACCATTAAGGTAAGCGGCTTAGCTCTAGAGTTTACACATTTTAAGCCGTAATCATGCTTAACATGCGTGTGAATATATGTAACCAAGTAAGTCTAATTATTATGTCACGGCCTGCGAAATAGAATAAACGGAAGAGTAATACAATTGCCGCTTAGAATTTGGATCCCCACAATTATACTGCTATCCCAACGAAACACACACATACACAAAGCTCGCACGCGATTGGTCGGTCGACGCCACTTGGGCGCGTGGGTAGCTGTTTCGACCCGCCCACCGCGGTATTTTACGCGTGGAAGGTGGAACTATTGTATCGGCCAAGTAACTATTATATTTATTCTAGTTCGCTGGTCACGGCAAATCAAATCAAGTCATTTATTAACCTTATGACTAGTCAGTTCATCACAAAGATGTTGGCCGGGAATCGAACCTAGGCCCCTCTGGTCGGCAGACCGGCAAGATAATTTATAAACCATTACGCCACCGAGGTTGTCAAAAATGTTATGTGGTTTTTTATTTCAGGCGACGGAAAATGACAAAGAAGCTTTAGAGCTTCAGAGGAAGTTATGGGACTCGTTCACTGCGAACAAGACTCTCAACGGATATGACGTGGGTAAGTTTACAAGAAATACTTTAAGTGTGTAATACTAGCTGACCCGGCAAACTTTATTTGCGTTAAGTACAGTTAAAAACACTTTAATTGATTAGTTATCGAGCGGGATGAAAAATAATTAAATTACTAAAATGGCCATAAAAAATAGGGGTTGATGATAAAAAAGTAAAAATTTAGGGTTGTATGTATTGTTTAATGCCACATTATAAAAAAATAAAAACAAAAATTTCGTCAAAGAATTTATAATATTTAAGGGCGAACAACACCTATCACTAAGGGGTATGAAAAATAGATATTAGCCGATTCTCAGATCTACTGAATACGCATATAAAATTTGGTAAAATCGGTCAACCCGTTTCGGAGGAGAACGGTAACTAACATTGTGACATAGAAATTTTATATATAAGATATATATAGAGCTCAAGTTCAAAATAAGGAATGAGTACATTAGAGGAAGTGTGAAAGTAGCCCCAGTGAGGGAGAAAATAAAGAGTGGAAGGTTAGCGTGGTATGGACATGTGATGCGTAGAGAGGAGATGCATGTCACTAGGAGATGTATGGATATGGTAGTGCAAGGAAGAAGAGCAAGAGGCCGCCCGAAAAAGATATGGATGGAGTGTGTGAATGAAGACATGAGAGAGTAAGAATTGAGTGTGGAGATGACGTCTGATAGAGGAGAGTGGATGAAGAAAATTTGCTGTGCCGACCCCACCTAGAGGGATAAGGTTTAGAAAAAGAAGAAGATATAGATCTCAAGTTGTTTACCGGCCACTGTAATGATGTCAATGTTACAGGTACGGAGCAAGCATCAAACGGAGTAGTTCCGGAAGCAGAGAAAGAGGAGCCGCCGGCGTTAGACTTGTGCGTTGACAAGGATGCCTGCGTTCTGGAACTTGATGAGGCTGAGGATGTGAGTTTATTATAGCTACCGTCATCTTTGTGTGTTTTATTAGCTTCTTCTTCTACTCCGTATGAGCTAAGTGGCCAAGCTCTGGTGTGGAGAGTTTTCAAGATTCTTTATATTTTGTGAAAATTGTAAGCATCTACCAGCTACCGTTATTTATATATGTTCATAGTTTGATAAGCCTTGGAAAAGCTGATTAAAAGAGACACTGATATATGATACGAACTACTATACATATTTAGTATTTGGCGGTTCTTAGCTCTATTAGACACATATACGTATACATTAACACACACACACACATATACACACACACATATACATACATGCATTTAATTTTAAAAGACTTAAAACTTAAATTATTTGTCACCTTTATTATAATAATGTAATCGTTTTTGTACGCTAGCTATCATTAGAATGGGGAAGACTGACTGCTGCAACACAGCTCACGCTAAAGCAGCAGGCAGGGCCTCTACATTTACACTTTATTAAACAAGTATATTGTTCTATATTATTGTAAGCGTAAACTGTAACGTTGTATTTCTGTCAAATAAAACTTTTTGTATTTTGTATTTGTATAGTAAAACAGGTATTTTTTTATTTGCCCCCCCTTAATATTATATAGCGGCACTCTGCGTCGGCGTAAATCTGCACTTGGCCAGCGTGGTGGACTATGGCCTATGTGTTTCAGCAGTGTTTTTTTTTACAACTTATAGGTTTGCGTTTGACCACAGCTTGTTAAAAAATACTATGGTCTACGATGTTACACGCTTATCTAGAAAATACCTATTACCTATAGATTTGAATACCCCCAGGTGGTACTTCTCAGGAAACAGAGACTCAGGAAGAGAATTCCAAAGTTTTACAGTCCTTACAAAGAAGGTCGAAGCGAATCGACTTGTGCGAAACTTAGGGTAATCGACTGTATACCTATGTCTGTTCGCTGAGTTTCTGCTCGTTCTGAAATGGAACGGAGATGGTAGTATAATATTATGGAACTCCGTTGCGCACTCCCCGAAATGTATTCTATAAAACACCGACAGACTGGCAACCTTACGCCGGTGCTCCAACTATGAAGTCTAGTTTTGGTGAGACAAGGTTTACCTATGAGCTTTTTGGCACGCCGCTCAATGGACTCTAAAGCCTCAAGTGGTATCATAGTGGAATGTTTATTCTTATAATCGTGATGTGTATTGCAGGTGACAACTGCCCGGTCGCTGTGCGTGGTCCGGTCTCACGTAGCTGCGTATACGCCGGCGTTGAAAGCCGCCGTAGCGCCCCCGTATGCGTTTGCGCAGGTCTCCAGAGCTCGCCTCTCTTTGTCACAACAAGGTACGGCATTATATATAGACGACATCGTGCTTAGATAGTAGATACGTAATACATTTAAAATTTATAGTAATTAGTAGCTACTTAGACAAGACAATAGAAATTTGTCGGCTGTCGGTATGGGTGCTAAATATGTGTCTATATAAAATTTGTATGTATGTATATGTATTTTCGCGTAGAAAACGGTCACACTTACTTATTATTAAACGTTGGAATGAGTCCAACAGTTTCGGTGCTTTCCGAGCACCGATATTAAGATGCCTTACGTGAACAGTTTACAATGTTTATGTATATGTAGTATATCAGTTGTGTTAGCAACCATAATACGAGCTAAAAATGGTTCAGTATGGGGCTAACCAGACGTGTGTGAATGTGTCAAAAAAAAAAGATGGCGGCTTGACAGTCCTATTCTTATTTGGCACTCATAATATAAAAATATACGTGTTATTTGTTTCCCTGGATCTTTCTTGTATGAATTTGTTTCCCTGGATATTTCTTGTATGAATGTGTTTCCCTGGATCTTTCTTGTATGAATGTCTCGTTTAGTATAGTATGGTGTGTGTGTGTCGCAGGCGGCGCGTGGGCGGCGGCGGAGCGTCACGTGTCGCGCGCGCTGGACAGCGCCTCGTACAAGCTGCGCCGGCTGCAGCCCGCCGCGCTCGCAGCCGCCTTCCATCTCGAGCTGCCCGAGGTCATACTGCATTCAAATCAAATAGTTTATTTAGTACAAATACATGGGGTGAAACGTACTATGAGTAATTAGCCGCGTCCACACAGAGCGAGCAGCCTCGCGCGGCAAATGCCTCGCGAGGCTGCTCGCTCTGTGTGGACGTGCCTCGGACGAGGCAAGCGCGCGCTCTGCCGCGAGCGAGCGACCGAGCGCCCGAGCCATCGAGTGTCGGCTTTTGAATTTGCTCAAAGGCGCTTCAGTCGCCTAAAGTAACCGTCATGAGAAGCTATAATTTTTGTAAACAAGTGTTCAGGAGCTCACAACATTTAGACCAACAAAAAAAAAAGAATTTGTTTAAGATTTAACAAATTATTAATTAACAAATATTAATTTTTACATATATTATTTGATAATCATTATTCGTCAGAATTAGATGTTTCCAGAAAAACTCAAGGAGACCTTTTTTGTAGAGCGCAAAATTTTGTATTAAAATATTTCTTTATCAAAGCTGTAGGTCCATTTGCTTTGGAGATAAAAAATAAAATGCAAAAAGTACAAAAATCCCATGTTATTTAAATGGGAAAAGTAACATGACACGGGCACGGTTTAACTTGAAAATTAAGAGCTTGTTTACGTTGGATAATTTTTTTTAGGGTAAAAACTAAAACTTCAGGGGGCGCCAGCAAAAAAAAAATCAACTTGGGAAATAACGGACACCCTAATATTTATAGAGTTAACAGGCTGTTGCCGGCCCTGCCTAGTGGAAAAGGTAAAGACAAAGAAGAAGAGACTTTCTTTAAAACGATGATATCAAAACTACACAAACTAAAATAAAGAAATATCTTGCTAACAGTACCAGGTGCATTCACAGGAGTAATTTGAAGGTATTCTATAGGGTTCCGTACCTAAAAGGTAAAAACGGCACCCTATTACTAAGCCTCCGCTGTCTGTCTCCAGGCTGTATCTCAGAAACCGTAATAGCTAGAAAGCTGAAACATTCACAAGATATGTATTTCCCGTGCCGCTATAACAACAAATACTAAAAATAAAATAAATAAAATATTAAGGAGGGTCTCGATACAATAATCGAGTTTTTAGGGTTCCGTATATAAAAGGTAAAAACGGCGCCTTATTACTAAAACTCCGCTGTCTGTCTGTCTGTAATAGCTAGAAAAATGAAACTTTCACAAGATATGTATTTCCCGTGGCGCTATAACAACAATTACTAAAAGTAAAAAAAAAAAAAATCATTTTTGATCGAAGATTACAAGGCTTCTTACTAGGAGTTAGGGTCCCGTTTGTACCCTCTGAGTACGGAACCCCAAAAACTAAGTATGAGAATGTTGAAACAGGATGAAATCCAGTTGGTGGTGTCTGGAACAGCGATACCTCTCCTCGACCCCTCCAAGGAAACCAGCGCCGCTGAAACCAGCACCACGCAAGGTATGTACACTCCATGTAACGTAACTCTATTTAACGACAAATCACTAAAGCGTCGAAATCAATTGGCTTTAATTAGTTTAGCTTGTATTCCATACAATGATACATTCTCTCCTTTTAACGACCACTCTCTATAGCGCCGTAAAATGCACAGTCCCTTCAGTGTCGTTATATGAGTTTACACTGTACATACATCTTTTACAATGATTTAATATGTAAATAGTATATATAAAAGGGAGCAGAATACTGTAGAGAATTGCTACGAGTAATACTCACCTTTAACGATGAAACCTAGATGGCGCTGCAAATCGAGCGTGCAGCTTAGCTGCCGCCTAATTCCACAACGGGCTGCAGTTGCTTAGTGATATGATGATAGTAGATCCCGTGATCCGAATGAAGTTGTTTCAAGAACAATCGAATAGATAACGATTAACAAAAAGAGCTTTATTTTATCTGGCCAGACCGCGCGTGGCTACGTTGAACGCTTTAAGCTCCATCTATTGGATTTATTATGTTCCACCAAAACGTTGTAGTTAAGATTCGAGATTCGAAATTATTCATTCTTTACAAGTAGCGACATCTCACGCAAGAGAAGGCATTAATTTATGTGGTACGATTTTAATCAAGTAATTGAGCGTCTATTATTGACCGTTTTATTAGTCTATGATCTTATGTATGTATACATATTCGCCGTGCTTTACTCTAGCTTCATTATACTATCTTTCTTAATATATATAAATCTCGTGTCACAATGTTTGTCCTCAATGGACTCCTAAACCACTTAACCGATTATAATAAAATTCGCACACCATGTGCAGTTCGATCCAACTTGAGAGATGGGATAGTTTAAATTTCAAATTATAGTCGCAATTTTAATTTATTGCTAATTATTGTCTGTTATTATTTGACAGTCACAATTATCTGTTAACTCCAAATGATTCTAACAGATGTCGATACGTTTCGACTGGGTTGAGTAAGTAATCAATAGATGGCGCTGTACCCCTAAGTGAGGCATAACAAAGTTTGCCGGGTCAGCTAGTATAATATATAGGTGTAAATAAAAAATACCATTTTTTTTTAATTGACACGGTATTTAGTGGCGGTGCCCATCGTGGACCGATTACACGGGTCAACATGAAATTTGACTTTGATTGCAAAGCATTAAATTTCGGTAGTTTAGATCGTAATAAGACGGAAAAAAAATATATGCCATGAAAAACTTTGCTTTTGTGCTTAGAAGACTGATTGAACGTAATTTTTGAAAATCTCGGATTTTATAGTCTAATATAATCTAATAAAATCGTTTTCGGGCGTATTTTCAACCCTCTGGGAAAATTATAAATAATAGTCCTACAATTCTGAGAGTCAGTTTTTTTTTAGGAAATTTCCTCTTCTTTCTGAAACTTTTTTCAAATTTGAAAAATCTTTATTAATTTATGAGATATTTGCAAAAAACTAAAACCCTCTTTTTTCTAGTTAAGTAGTAAGTTCTTTTTTTTAGTTAATTGTTAATAACTTTTGTAATTTTTACTTACGGAACTTCATTGTTTTTCGAAAACTATCTAGAATCCATTCCGAATCGAATGACACCTAAATCATAATTTTCGGAGACTGCTGAAAAAAGTTGACCAAAAAAGCACTTGTTGACTAGACTATTAATTTTTGATTGAAAATAAAACTATTGAAATAAAAATGTTTATTATTATTATTAACTTTTACTATCAAATTAGCTTACAGAAAAGTGGAAAATAGCTTAAAAGTGCACACTTTTACTTTTTCTTTTATGTTCATAGCTACTTTCTCTCAATAAACCCCAAATAAAAATTGCTTTCCTTCCAAACACCTTTTACAATAACTACAAGCAACATGTGGAGCCCATGGCTTATCTTGATTCCGTACAGGACAGTCAAAATATGCTTCATAGGCTTTACAGCGAACGTGAGATGTCTTTAGTTCCTATTTCACGTCTCGAACTTTAATAAATTGACCACATATAAAACAAAATGCATCAGCATCGTATTTGCACTTTCGTGGCGACATTTTAAATTATTCTGGGCTTGTAAATAACACCTGATGGTTGATTATCACTTGGGTGCCATCTAGCGGCACAGTGTAAACGTTAATACCCCACTCTCACCGCGCGGTCTTTTTAAAAATATTAAAATCAATTAAAATTTATGAAAAAATTGAAAAATGAGTATTATTATTATAACTATCACAAAAGCAAACTTTATACCGAAAAAAGGTATTTTCTTTTCGTTTTTGTGCATAACTAACTGGAAAATAATAGTATAAACTTTAGGACAAAGAACGAAAATTTTTTTGTAGAGTCGTGTTATCATATGTTAAGAACACATCTGATTCATTCAAACATAACTGAATAATAAATAAAAAAATGATCAGGTGCAGTGTCGCCGAGCACTCACAACGGCACGGGAGACGCGGATGATGATATCTTCACGTTGGATGAGGAACAGCTCGTCAGGAGCAACCAGGCGCAAGACCCCGTCGAGGATAAGACCGCCATTAACGGCACGGTATGTTGATTCTACTTTACTTTGTACTTGTTGACACGGCAAATGTCAAATCAAATCAAATCAAAATCTTTATTTATTAAGCGTTACAAAAATCATGTGTAGGTACATATTTTTAAGTTATAAGATTTACCTATTGCAGTGAGACTCCCCAGAGGTCAGAGTCCGGCTCCGAACTGAGCGACAAGCTTGTGTTTCACACACCGGAGATCCTTACTCTAGGGAAGCCATCTCAATTCGGTATAACATAATAATAACGCGAAAATGTGGGTTAGCCATATAAAAAATGTGTTGCTTTTTAACCGACTTCAAAAAGGAGGAGGTTATATATTCGACGTGTATGTATTTTTTTTTTTTTTTATGTATGTTCACCGATTTCTCAGCCATTTGTGGATCGATTCTCAAAATTCTTTTTTTAATTGAAAGAGTATGGTTCTGAATTGGTCCCATTGTCACCAAAATAGGATCTGATGATGGATTCCTAGGGAAATCGAAGGAAAACCTAAAAAGTTAGGTTATGTTTACGCCCGAAGAGAGATTCACGCTCGTTCGGCTGTACTGATATTCTTGAAATTTAAGATGAAAATAGGTAAGACTATGTGTTAACACATAGGCTACTTTTTATCCCGAATATAATTACTGTTCCCGTGGGATGCACCAAATAACACATGAATCTTTATAACTTCTTCACGCCCGAACGGCTGTACTGATGTTGATGAAATTTGAGATGAAGATAGGTTAGACTATGTGTTAACACATTGGCTACTTTTTATCCCGAAAATAATTACTGTTCCCGTGGGATGCACCAAATAACACATGACACACTGATTTCGCTTAAATTTGATATGGGGGTAGACTAGACCTTGTATAACACGAAGGTTACTTTTTATCTTAAAAGTCATTGCTATTCCCTTGGGATACCCAAATAACTCGATAGCCTATTTCACTTCTTCGCGCTCATACGGCAATACAGATTTCACTCATGTAAAATTTGATAATATATTAATAGACTAGACACTCGAACGGATAAAAAAAATATTTACGGGCTCGCTTCGCTAGGAGTTATCCCACTTCGTTCGACTTTCCCCCAGGATGTTTTGGGCTTATGACACTCCAAATATTATATAATTTGTGCTGCTTTGGACTTCTTTATGCTCAAATGGTTTGAACAAATACGGTGAAAATTTTCGCGCTCGCTTCGCTCGCGCATTGCTCGATACGCTCGCATCCAGCTCGCTTCGCTCGCCCTTGGTCCTAGTACGTTTTGACACAACAAACATGTTATTTGTGCTGCTTTGGACTTCTTTATGCTCAAACGGTTTAAACAAATACGGTGAAAATTTTCGCGCTCGCTTCGCTCGCGCATAGTTCGGATCGCTCGCATCCGGCTCGCTTCACTCGCATCCGGCTCGTTTCGCTCGCATCCGGCTCGCTTCGCTCGCTGTTGGTTCTAGTAAGTTTTGACACAACAAACATTATGTAATTTGTGCTGCTTTGGACTTCTTCAAGCTCAAGCGGTTCGAACAAATACGGTGAAAATTTTCGCGCTCGCTGCGCTCGCGCATAGCTCGCTTCGCTCGCAATTAGTTCTAGTGCGTTTTGACACAACAAACATTGTGTAATTTGTGCTGCTTTGGACTTCTTTATACTCAAACGGTTCGAACAAATACGGTGAAAATTTTCGCGCTCGCTTCGCTCGCGCATAGCTCGCTTCGCTCGCATCCGGCTCGCTTCGCTCGCAATTGGTTCTATTACGTTTGGCACAACAAACATTATGTAATTTGTGCTGCTTTGGACTTCTTTATGCTCAAACGGTTCGAACAAATACGGTGAAAATTTTCGCGCTCGCTTCGCTCGCGCATAGCTCGCTTTGCTCGCATCCGGCTCGCTTCGCTCGCAATTGGTTCTAGTACGTTTTGACACAACAAACATTATGTAATTTGTGCTGCTTTGGACTTCTTTATACTCAAACGGTTCGAACAAATACGGTGAAAATTTTCGCGCTCGCTTCGCTCGCGCATAGCTCGCTTCGCTCGCATCCGGCTCGCTTCGCTCGCAATTGGTTCTATTACGTTTTGACACAACAAACATTATGTAATTTGTTCTGCTTTGGACTTCTTTATGCTCAAACGGTTCGAACAAATACAGTGAACATTTTCGCGCTCGCATCCGGCTCGCTTCGCTCGCAATTGGTTCTATTACGTTTTAACACAACAAACATTATGTAATTTGTGCTGCTTTGGACTTCTTTATGCTCAAACGGTTCGAACAAATACGGTGAAAATTTTCGAGCTCGCTGCGCTCGCGCATAGCTCGCTTCGCTCGCATCCGGCTCGCTTCGCTCGCAATTGGTTCTATTACGTTTTGACACAACAAACATTATGTAATTTGTGCTGCTTTGGACTTCTTTATGCTCAAACGGTTCGAACAAATACGGTGAATATTTTCGCGCTCGCTTCGCTAGCATACAGCTCAATTTGCTCGCAATTGGTTGCCTGCCTGGTATACGCCAGAGGTTTTTTGATCGTGAAGTTTATTTGGCTCTCTATAGCTAAAACTTAAAAAATATCATGACTAACCACTAAAAATGTAAAAATAAAATTGTTTTAAAAAACAAAGAACCGACTTCAAAACACAACTAAAAAGGGAAAAATAATTTTAAGCCTACATCAAATCAAGAATAGTTATATAAGTAGAATCGAAGAGTTTGTTTCATGTACTTATAAAAAACTATTTTAAATTTTTATTTATCCTGTTTTCTTGAAGTCGGTGCCATCTAAGAAGAACAATTTAATGTTTGTTAAAAAAACTATTTTCAATTGTCTTTCTTTGCTGGCACCGACTCCAAGAATACAGGATTCATAAAAATTTAAAATAGTTTTTTATAAGTACATGAAACAAACTCTTCGATTCTACTTATATAACTATTCTTGATTTGATGTAGGCTTAAAATTATTTTTCCCTTTTTAGTTGTGTTTTGAAGTCGGTTCTTTGTTTTTTAAAACAATTTTATATAAGTATCCTATGTCCATCTAAGCCATTCTCCCTCCCGATTGTGTTACTTATACTTACTTTGGATGACCCCGTTGACGTAATGGTTACCATGCCGCACTGCCAATCAGAGGGTCCCGGGTTTAATTCCCGGTTCCGGTCCTGATTCCCGGGTTCAAACACGACAAACATCTTGTGATGAAATAAATTTATTCGATGTCGGTCTGGGTAATATATTTATCGATATAAAGTATCTATATATGTATATGTAGTATATCAGCTGTGTTAGCAACCATAATACGAGTACAAACTAGAAATGGTTTAGTATGGTCTGGGCTAACTAGACGTAAACCAGTGACAGACCAGTGTGTAAAATGTGTAAAAAAAAAATGCATGTATTGATTTTCACATAATGGTTATCAATAATGCGTCTGCGTCCACTGCTGGACATAAGCCTCTCCTAAGGCACGCCTCGCGATCCAATTCTATCCTAAGTAAACGACGTTAATAGTATTTTGATATTAATTGGTTTCAGGTGCCAACAACAGTATCTCTGACTACACTTAACCACATAGCGGGAGTGAAAGTTCTACGGAGAGTGTGTGCGTTACGTCTACTGTTCGTGAGAGAAACCACCGCTGTTAGAGAACTTGGTGGACTTAGCGGGTTCCTTCATACATTCACTTGCGAGGTATGTATAATCTATATCTCACTGACAAATAACTGACAGTTAGAGTACCTACTCACATATAGTTCAATATAGCGGTGTAGTCAGATTGTGCGTTACGTCTGCTGTTTGTGAGAGAAACCACCGCTGTTAGGGAACTGCGTGGGCTTAGCGGGTTCCATCATACATTCACTTGCGAGGTATGTATAATCTATATCTCACTGACAAATAACTGACAGTTAGAGTACCTACTCACATATAGTTCAATATAGCGGTGTAGTCAGATTGTGCGTTACGTCTGCTGTTTGTGAGAGAAACCACCGCTGTTAGGGAACTGCGTGGGCTTAGCGGGTTCCTTCATACATTCACTTGCGAGGTATGTATAATCTATATCGTAATTTACAGTTAGAGTACTTATATATAGTACAACATAACGGTGTAGTCAGAGTGTGCGTTACGTCTACTGTTCGTGAGAGAAACCACCGCTGTTAGAGAACTAAGTAGACTTAGCAGGTTCTTGCATACATTCACTTGCGATATAATCTATGTATATCGTACTGACAGATAATTTATAGTTAGAGTACTTATATATACAACATATAACATAACGATGTAGTCAGAGTGTGCGTTACGTCTACTGTTCGTGAGAGAAACCGCCGCTGTTAGGGAACTGTGCATATGTAGTATAACAGTAGTGTTAGCAACTACAATACAAACTACTAGAAATGGTTTATTTAGTATAGAGGCTAAAGCTTCGGTCTGGTGATTATGACGCACAACGCTGCGGTATGCGCCGCAACGCAGCGTCACGACGCTGCATTTAGCGTCCCTGCGGAGAGGTGGTCAGTTGATTTTGCCGCAGCTCAACAATTCCATATTGACTCAGTGACGCACACCCGTGACGCGCACCGCACACCGCAGCGTTGAACCGAGAATGACGCCGCGCTGTGCGGCAGTACACCGCCCCACTTCACCGCGCTTGCCCCTCGCCGCTGACGCATACTGCGACGGAACAAGAGAATATTCTCGACGTTTTTCATATGATTGAGTGTCCGGCAACGCATAGCGCATACCGCAGCGTTGTGCGTCATGATCACCAGACCGAAGCTTAACCAGCCGTGTGTGAAATGTGTTCTAATGAAAGAAATGAAATGATTTTGTACAGGAAATTTAGGTTTACAGCTACTTGTACATTTGTATAAGACATGTAAGGTTTGCTTAATGCGTGTAGAGAGTAGCCAATAGTGCGCTGCGCCTTACACACTAGGTCAGTCAAGCTGCCTGGACTGTGGGGCGGCAGAGGCTCCCGCAGGACTGCTCACCATTACTTGTAGGTACATAGAGGCCTGATGTCTAAAAGAAGATATACGGATTTTTACCTTATTATTACAATGTTATTTAAAAACAAATTAAAATAAAAAAACTAGACTTACATTTACAATTCTACTAAAATACTAGGTTAAAGAAAGCAATCAACATGTAACTAAATCTGGCCACTTTTCATCTGTGTTTTTCATAGAGGAGTTGCCAGTGTTGCCAGTGTTGTCATAAGCCTACTGTGCTGTTAGCTTGCAGTGCTATTTATTTACAGCGTAATTTATTAGAATCTATTGGTTTTGTTTCATAAGTGTTATATTACGTTATTTATTGCGATCTCATATAAATATTAAGAAAAAGCCGTATCAATACATATATGATGAGTGAGTGTATGTGTAATATATATGAACGTGTAGGTGCAGGCTATAGCGCGCGCGCACGCGGCGGCGCTCGGCGGGAACGCGCTCACGTCCTTCTACATCCGCCAGCTCATGCTGCAGGACAACGCGCATAAAAACCAGGTAACATACATACATATGTAGAATGGTCTTCTACTAAGCGTGTGTGAGCTCTAAGTTGCGAACGAAAGGCAGGATCCGGATTCCGTAATTTTATTAAATAATCGGGGTTCCGTAATTTTAATAAATAATACCCGGGGGCGATCAGGGGCGGGTTATTTGATTAGTATTAGTTTTAGTTTTTAGTGTGTGACATTTATATTGGACGTAATTTTATATAATTTTATTTTAAACTAAATAATTATTCTACTTATGTACTACTTAATATCTTATGACGACCTCGTTGGCGTAAAGGTTACCATGCCAGTCTGCTAATCAGAAGGTTCCGGGTTCGATTCCCGGCCCAGTCAACATCTTTGTGCTTAACTAAATTTGTTGGCTGTGGGTCTGGGTGTTAAATATGTATTTATATTTAATATGTATGTATGTATATGTAGTATATCAGCTGTGTTAGCAACCATAATACGAGCTAGAAATGGTTCAGTATGGGGCTATCCAGCCGTGTGTGAATGTGTCCTTATATTTATATCCTTTATTTTTATATCCTTATTGCTAACTAAATGCGCGCTTGTGGTGAGCGCTTACCATTGGTTGGCACCGTTCCTTTAAATAAAGATTTCGGCACCGCGCGCCTTCAGTCTGCGCCGGGGCACTGGCGCGCGCGCATGTCCGTCGATGCTTTGCAGGAAACATCGCGCACGTCTCCACACATACTTGCAGACTAAAACTAGCGTCAGTAAATAAAACTTTTAATGTTCACTTCCTCTTCAAATCAAATGAAATCATTTATTCACAGAATACAGCATTTAAAAGATGTAACATGTGATTAAAATATATAAAGTCAGCTATATTCTTGCTCGTGAGGCTTGTGAAATTGAAAATCGATCTAAATTAAAATTCAAAGTTACTAATACCATAGACAAAATATACTAGAGTAGACCGCTAATCACGAACAAAAAATCGTACATCGCAAAAAGCTCAGAATTACGTATTATTACCAGGGGGCGCTGCTAAATAGCCCGGTGACATGGATATCTCAACAGAACAAGGATAAAACTAAATTATAATTATGCCATTTAAGCTCAAAAGCCCTATGGTATTTTTTAAATATTATAATATTGGTCAAAATCTATTTAATTTATTTCGAAATAAATGTAAAGTTTTGTTAGGTTTCCCCAGGCTAGTGAGAGATGGCGTTACGATCGATTGAAAGATAGAATTCGAATTAAAGCGTCCGCTGTACGCTAGATGGAGCTCTTTAATAAAGTTAAGCCAAGCATTGACGAGAAAATGGTATGATAAGTATTGAATAATTATTATTTATATCAAACATACTTTGCGATAATTTTGAATATTTATATTAAATATTCCAGTAATTCGTGTGAAAAAATTCTGTGAAATTCTTTCTACGTCTAAAATTGTGAATTATTTTCTTGATGACATTGACAGCTTATACCATTTTATTTATTGGCTTTGGTAGTTGTGCCCATTAAACTTCACTAAATCCTTGACCTTTTCTGTAGCCTATGAAATTCTACACAGAGTTACATACCATTCTTCGATTTGCAAGAAAACATGGCAAGATTTTATAAAATCAATAGGGTTTTTAATTTAAATATAACCTACAAAATCCTCTATTTATAATCATTTGCAGCGATGGTAATTTTGAACGAATTTTGAGTAAAGCTCGACTAATTCAATCACAATTGGTTAATTCTTTATCCGTTCGAGCTACGATGCTACAGACACATACTCGCACAAAGGCCAAGAAACTGATAATATCCTCATTTTTTTATAATAATAATAACCTTATTGTATAATAAGGTTACATACGGTTGCTGTTAGTTAAGCTCCACAGTGTTTAGCTGTCAGTTACCAAGATATTCGTCGGAATTCTACTAACAGAAAAAGTGATAAATGTAGTTTGTATTCGAAGCTTTTAATTGTAGCTATCAAGATAAGTCCATTGTTTTTTACTTTTTTTCTCGTTATGGCAGCACTAGTTTCAATACTCCTGCCGGCTCATCGCAAATATCGCAATCTAACACGACGCAACAAAGCACAAGTAAGAGTGGCAACGCCTCTCAAAGACTGAGCTGCACGAGCTGGCAACGTAACATTCTTATGTCACAAATATCTTTGTCTGTTCAACGTGGCCATAGTTATTTATAATAGCGCCATCTGTTAGTTTTTCTCTGTACTGCAATGAGGTTAAGATTTATCTGAGATGTAAGGGATAACCAGCCGACACTATAATTTTGTATTTTGCCTCAATTCGGTACAAGTAGTGACAGCTAGTGTGCTTGAACGGAAACCAAATCGTTGTATGGTGCTTTGTACTGGAGCTGTCTGCCTACTTTAGTATATTTTGTCTATGCTAATACTATACAATACAACATACATCTTGCTTAAACTTATTTGGTTAAAACTGGATCAAGGACTATCGGGGTCTGTCTGTCTGTCATAAATGCTTTTTGTATTACACACTTAAAATAAACTTATCTTTTATTTTATTTTAATATGTAAATATGTATATGTAGTATATCAGTTGTGTTAGCAACCATAATACGAACTAGAAATGGTTCAGTATGGGGCTAACCAGCCGTGTGTGAAATGTGTTCTAATATTGTCCTGCAGTTTTAACGCTAAAAAAATGGTCCTGTAGACAGAATTGATATTTTTTTATTTATTTAATATTAATTAGCGATACGTTTGTATTTGTTCGCAGGGCCAATGTCTCATGTCGGTGGGAGGAGATATAGTTCATATAACTTATTAATATAAACTAAACATGACATTTTATTTATACGACAATTCGAATTTAAACATATTAGTTGTATGATTTTGTAATATTTCTAACTATTAAGCATAACTTTTTAAGTTCTTCTTCTTCTTCTTCTTTTGTATATGGCTTTCTGCGGTCGGTATGGCCACAATTTAGCCAAACTTTTTAAGTTTGTTTGAGTGAAACATAATGTAGTTAATAGCATCTATTTGATATATTTGACAGTCAGTTGACTGACAGATATCTGACAGTCGAAGTTTTGACATTGTCAATGTCATGACAGTTTTTTAGTTGACTTTTTTTTTTTTTGTAAGTACGAATGTGCCAGATCACAAATTGTTGCGTTTTACAATTTACTAGCTGACCCGGCAAACGTTGTTTAGCCTTATTACTTGGGGTATGGAAAATCCATTGTAGTTTCTAAAAAACCTACACTAGGGGTATTGTAACGATGACAGCTTTCATATGCCTACCAAAGTATTTTCAATCAGTTATATTAATTAAAAAAAAAAAAACTGGAGCATCGCCTTTTATGGAAGTGAGGCTTGGACCATGACCCAAAGAGATAGACAGAGGATAGAGGCATTTGAAATGTAGTGTTGGAGAAGAATGGAAAGAATAAGTTGGAAAGAAAAGAAAACTAATGAAGAGGTACTCTGCCTAGTACAAGAACCAAGAACCATATTAAATACAATATACAACAGAAGAGGAAATGTGGTTGGCCACCTTATACGACATGACAATTTCATTAAAAATATCGTAGAAGGTAAGATAGAAGCAAGGAAAGGAAGAGGAAGACCTAGAAGATCATATTTAGACCAAATTAAGGAGAAGGCGAAAGTCATGTCGTATAGGGAGGTCAAGCATTGGGCCGAAGACGGAACTACCTGGAAAAAACTCCACAGACAAGAGCCCAGCTCTTAAATATTGAATGAATGAATGAATATTAAGTATTTACACCCTTATGAAAGTTTGGCGAAAATGGTAATTTTAACAATAATAGGTACATGATTTGATTTTGATTATTGACTAAGAGACTGTAATACAATGTTTTTAACGTAAAATATATTCTAAAATTGTTTATCGTGTTGTATATTCTTAGAATAATTGGCCTTACAGTTGTGTAAAAAGTTTTATTTGTATGTGACTCTATTAAATTAATTTTAATCATAAAATATTAAATTAAAGAAAAAACACTAAATTTTTTTTGTACATTTATAAATATATCATTACAATTCTTTTCATACTTAATGGGCTTGCGTTTGATCGCAATTCGCCTGATGGTAAGTGATATTTCCATCTAAGTGGAGCGCGCTTGCCCACAAGAAACCGGTTAACTCTTGCCTATTGGTTATTTAAAATAACTCATTCTGATTGGACTATAATTATGCTCTGGGACAGAGCGAAAAATAATTTATTTCTTTGCCAAAATACATTCTAACTTGTATAAAATTGTGTATAAATAAATTATTTGAATTTGAATTCTAACTTGTGCAGTAGAGATACGACCTATAACCCCATATTTCAAATGTATACCGCATAGCTTTAGAACAAACAGGGATCAGAATACTACAGAGGATTGCTGATTCATATTTAACACCTAGACAACAAGTTTAGTTCATCACAAAGATGTTGGCCGTGCCGGGAATCGAACCCGGGACCCTCTGGTTTGCAGTCCTGCATGGTAACCTTTACGCTAAAGATGTTGTCGAATTATATACCTACAGTTAAAACTTCAACTTCAATGAATCATCACACTATTTGAATTGCACGAATATCTGAAAAAAAATTAAGTCTAGTTTCTAATTCAAAATATACATACGCTTTTAATTTGGATTTGTATAAAAACTTTTTTTTTATTCTTGCCAAAGTAATGTTTAGTTCTTTTAACTCGATTCAATAAAGAAGATATTAGAAAGTTCAATTCCTCTTACTTATACTCATTATTTGGTAGAGAGGACATACACTTTCAAGTGTTTTCTTTATTGATTCAAATTATACACCTAAGTATTATAAGGTTTGATATACAGTGTAAACTCTATATAACGACCTTGAAAGGGACTGTACATTTTATGGCATTATAGAGAATGGTCGTTAAATGGAGATAATGTATCATTGTATGGAATACAAGCTAAACCAACTAAAGCCAATTGATTTCGACGCTTTAGATAGTTTGTCGTTAAATCGAGTGACGTTATATGGAGTTTACACTGTTTTCTCTATTATGGCGATGATATGGGCAAAATTTTGAATTTACAGTTTTTTCGTTATTAAACATAAACGGTAAAAAAATATAAAAATTGCTTAAATATAGTTAAAATAAATATAGCTTAAATAGACGGTCAGCTATTTTTTCATTTTTTACCATTTATGATTTATAACGAAAAAAGTGTAATTTCAAGATTTTTGAGCTTGTCATCGCCTTAAGCAATGTGCTTGAACGTATAAATATCTGGACAAACCCCTTACTTATTGATCACTCCACTTTCATAAAGTATTATCTGCGTCTGTAATTGGAAATAAGATAGATACTCGTAGATAAACTTTTTATTGTATTACAGATAAAGGACAATACAATGACAGAAAAAAAATAACAATTGCTACAAATGGTGAATCAATAAAAGCGATATTTAAAGTTGTGACCTTAAACTGTATGTAAGACCTTGATTATTAAGTTGATTTAACATTAACATTTTGTATTAAAAAAAATACTAATCAGAAAAAATACCGGAAATTTTACTCCGAACTTTATGTTGAAGATAGGAAAAAAAATTGAAAAAAATTTTTGTTTTCCTCCGAACGACCACCACATCTCGACTTACACCAGTATGACAAACGACTTTCTGATACATATCTACAAACCTAACTGATAAC
This sequence comes from Mellilla xanthometata, assembly GCA_035578125.1. Classification (NCBI taxonomy): domain Eukaryota; kingdom Metazoa; phylum Arthropoda; class Insecta; order Lepidoptera; family Geometridae; genus Mellilla; species Mellilla xanthometata. Next base: position 3,066,071 of record JAPUBQ010000035.1, read on the forward strand.
TAACTAACTCATAATCTTTTAGGGCAGCTTTAGATTGATTAACACCTAAAATTTACTTATATTTATGCAAATAGATATTTTGATTTAGTACGTTTAGACAAACAACTTAAGTTCCAATACTTTTTAAAATCAATAATGTAAAACTCGCTTCTTCATACATTTTGTCGCTCATCGTCGAGCTTTTTGTATGTAAACTGTTTTTTGACAATTTGAAAAAAATAATATGTTTAAAATTTATATACATTTGAAGTAAATAAAAAAAACAAATGTTATTTTTGTAAAACTTTTGTCCTACAACTTTTTTTTTTACTTTTCTTGTAGTCATAGTTGAAGAGTTGTTTGAAAAACCACTTTTGTACTATGACTACAACAACCGCCCTTATGTGTGAATAGTATTTAATTCAAAAGTAGTCACATATAAGGGCGATTGTTGTGTTGATTAGTGGTTTGTCCAGGTTTTTATTCGTCCAAGATTTGGTGTATTCGGTGCTATAATATCATATCTATTGGAGTTTTGCATTAAACAATAATGTATATGTAGCTACGTAATGTACTTATTGTGTTTTTTAATATAATTTGTAAAACGGTGTGTTCAAATACATATTTCTGTTTTAATCGTAGAATGTGTATTTTTTTTATTGCATTAGCAATTTAGTACAATGTGTTATTAGAGTCGTAATAATAAAATTATTTCTCGAAATTTCAAATCGGTACTTGCGCATTTTATACCGACAAGACAAGTTTAATTCTTCTAGACAAACATGTTTTGTCTAAGTTTGTCTAGTTCTTAAATGTTCTATGTAACTTACGACACTATTAGAAGGGTAATGCGTTAGTAACGAATCACCGTGGATATTTTCTAAAACTTAAAAAGAAAAAGGAAAACCTTAAACTTTAAAAAGAAGTCTTCTGTCACAATGTTGGCATTTTATTAACACACAATATAAAAAAAAAAAACATTTAAAAAAAAGTTCATTTTGGTGTTTTTTGACCTTGTATCTTTGTGCAATATGTGCTTTATTCTCGCCCGTTAGTTTTACACGTAGAATATAATATATATTGTGTTTTACTGAAGTTTTTCAATGTATTTATATCTGTGCCTACATGTTTAATACACATTTTTGTAAATATAAAGTGGTTGTTTGTTTTTTAATCTGCGCATGAACTAAAGGCTAATGTTTAATTCCGAAACAGTTTTTGAAGTTAAAAAAAAAAAATTTTAAGATGCTGGTCTTTAAAACGATTATTGAAGATAAATAATGACTTCAAATAACTTATTGACTCAGGCGTTACTTTGCGGAAATCCATTGTAAATAGAAGATAAAATTAAATATTTAGTGAACTTCCGCTGTGTACCTCAGCATCTCCTGATGATGCCTTGTGGTTAGGCGAAACACGTGTAGTGTTAAGAATTTCCGAATTGTGATAGGTAACGTTAATCTTAATTAATCTTAGTTGATTGATCTTAGTTAATTAATCTTAGTTAATTAAGCTTGGTTAATTGGTCTTAGTTGATTTTTCCTTTACTTGTCTTAATTTGGATTTCGGATCACAGCAGAAGTACACTAAATATAATATTTAATTTTGTCTTCTATTTTAATAATGACTTCCTTTGCCGTGATTGGGTGAAAAGCGAGTGTGGCTCGAGGGAAAAAGTCTGTTTTTCAATCTGACGGCGTCTGGCTCGATCCCAGTCATCCCCTACATCAATGTCTTATTATTCAAGTTATGTGTAGATTTGCACTTGCTTTACATCGTGAGAAAATCGACATGTTTGAGGACCATAAAGTAATCGTTTTGGCGATTTGACGCTTAGTTAAAGTTACGTCTTAGTACCAAGGCGGCATCGTTATTCCGAGGAGGTACCAAAGGCGCGTAATAAGCGGTTTGCCTCCACCTTCATAGTGCGAACCGCGAAGGTGTGGAATCCTTTGCCATGTTCCCTGTTCCCTGAGAACTACAATCTGGCGGTTTTCAAAGCAAGAGTGAACAGGTTTTTTCTGGGTAAGCGCGCTTCTAATTAGATAATACTATCGCTTGCCATCAGGTGATTTGTGATCAAGCGCTAGCATAGATTGTAAAGAAAAGTCAACGAAATAGTTAAAACCCAATCTGACATTTCAATACAAATCCCGACATTCTTACAGATTACGTCATAATACATTTTACTACCACTTATCGCCTTCGTTTATTCCAACGAGTCGATAGCTCGTAAAATTTACGACTCAGCAACAATCCTTAATGGATATTTCAATTAATAACTTTTCACATAAAGCAACACTGTCTCTAATCTGTAAGAGTATACGTTAAAATATGGTTAAATACATAGACAAAATATACTATATTTTACAAAATATACTATATTTTGTCTATTTTAACCATAGACAAAATATACTATATTTTGTCTATGGTTAAAATAAGGAGTTTGGTCCAAAGAGATCCAAGAAGAAGAGGTCTAAAATAGGTTCCAAGGAGCTGGTAAGGCGGGAATGCATAGAAACACAACACTTTATTGCGCAATAAAATAAGATACATTAAAGGCGTTAGTTAAATATATACTCAAAATTTTCACTATAGGTGCGAGGTTGCCAAAAAGTTATTATGTTACTCTTACGCACAAACGGCTGTACCTACTTATTTCGGTTGTGACGTCATTGTCACATGTCATTGCTCACAAGCTACATTACATGACATCGAACTATGTTGGGGAAACTGATTCCCTGAAACACTTTTGACGTCTAGATGACCGTCTTCAAGCCTAGACGACAAAGAGAGTAACTATTCAGTTATAAAACTTTGTAGGAAACAGCTACTTAGAGGTAAGTATAAAAAATACCTTTAAGGAAACCATCACTTAGAAGGATGAGAAATCCTTGTAGGAAACCAGGATTTCTCCTTCTTCTTATTTTAGGATAAAAAAGCATTTAGCAAAGAGATAACCTTCCGGACTAATGTGTCCGGAGACGGTCTGTCGAATAACGAACATACGAGTACATTCTAATTTAGACCAGTACTTAGCGCATTAAAAACTTCGTTTGCGCGATTCTGAACAAGCGTTGTGATTGGTGGCAGGTGATTTGGGTATGGCAGTGACGTCACAAGGGGAAATTTGGTAGCTTTAACTTAGCTACTTACTTTTTAGTGGTTTTATCTGGTAAAAACTGGTAAATAGGTATATTCTAGGGGTTTTAATTAATCATGCTACTTAACTAAAAGTGTAGTTTTTATCAGACGAGTTAAGTACTGTTCTATTCAAAAGGAAACCTATTCTTTGTAAAAACTGGCTGTCTTTAAGGTGTTAATAAAAATCAAAAAGCTCGTCATAAATACATTATTTATTTAAAACATTAATCATTGATCTTACATTACAAATGAAATGCCCAAAAAAATGTCGACAACAAGATTCTTTACTCTTAACAACTATTAATACTTTATCTTCATAAATACACAATATTTAACTTACATTTTAATATACAGGGTTGCATGCAACTAATGCGTTAGAATCTTAAAAAAAAAAAAGGTTTGGCACATAAATACAAACAACTTTAGACTTGGCTTTTTGATATTCGGAAAAAAAATAGTTGATTCCATAGAGGAAAGAAATAAAATGAGGTAATGGCACCTCATTTTATGTATATATATATTTTTAAGCTACTGTTATGCCAAATTTAACTGTGCCGTCATCGGTATTTTTTTGTATAGAAAAGCTGACAAATATAGGAAAGTTTGATAGAAACGTGGCACACAGTTGTTGTTTAAAGTTCCAGTCTGTAAAATATGACATTTCTTTGTTCATACATTTCACATGACAGCAATTTTGACAGCAATGTAACTAAAAGGTTTTTTAAACGAATTCCCAAAAGTCACTGACAAAATTACGTGCACACAGGAAAGCAATTTAAAAAGAAAAAAAGAGTCTGAAGAAGGTTTTAAGGTTTTTTTCTATAAGACTTAAACAATTAACGCGACAATTACAAGCAACCCTTAGTAAATTTGAGAGAGAGGTTTAGGTAAATATACGTGTTAATGAACGTTGGACGAAATAACTTATTTTCTTATTACGTATAGGTTAGAGTAACTAGCTGGTTGTTGGTTGACTAGTGGTGTCGCGCGACGTTGCGCGGTGGTTTGTCGCGTCAGCGCCGGCGGCCGAAACGCAGGAACGAGTGAACAACGTCTTGTCGCTTCATTCCGGTGTCCAGGAGTTGCGGGTAGTCACGGACCAGGGCTGAGGAAAACAAAAGATAGAAGACAAATTTATGTTACCATTTCTAGTTTGTGTTATGGTTGCTAACATAACTAATATACTACATAATATACATTCTTATATATCTTATATAGATTTATGGAGCGACGACGGTCTGCCTCCATCTAGCAAAGGGATATCCCCCCGGACAGATGTTGTGTCCGGAGACGGCCGTTCGACGGTCATGCATTGTAGCTAAGACCAGTCGTACGCGCATTGAAAATACCGTTTGCGCGATTTAGAACAAGCGCTCTGATTGGTAGCGGGCGATGAAGTGCGACGGAGACGGTACACCGTTATTTGACTTGTAACTTAGTAAATGATTTGTATCTGTATAATCAGGGTAGCCTCCCTGATGCGGCGGGTGCGGGGCAGCAACACCTACCTAAACCTTATAGCCGATAGGATCGACAGTCCTCTGTTGGGCAGGGTGATACACCTGCATGTGCTGCCGTGGCATCGCTGTGCCAAGTAGAATTATAAATGACAAGAAAATATTGTCATTCTAATAGTGTTCTAGTTTTTTTTTAAATAATTATGATTTAATTGTTGACACTTGTTATTATTAAATTTATTTTTTGTAATTATGAATAATGTTCTAATGTATGGATGACAATCTGAAATAAATAAATAATTGGAAGTGAACCAACTTTGGTAGTCGGGCATCTGTTCCCCGGCCGCCTCAGCGTACAGCTCGAGGAAGGTGTTGAGCGCCTGGCAGAAGCGCGCGGCGCGCGGGTCGTCCTCCGCCACGCCCGCGGCGCACAGCTGCGCCGGCGCACCGCGCGCCAGCGACACCGCGCTCGCGCACGCCAGCCACACCACCGCCACGCGGCTCCACGATCTATTAACAACAAGATACCTCAGTTTAACCCTGAAATGGACGATTTTTGTTTCACGTTTTAAAAATATATATTTGTGTTCTGTCCATCATTGGGGTATGGAGCGACGACGGTCTGCCTCCATTTAGCAAAGGGATATCCCCCGGACAGATGTTGTGTCCGGAGACGGCCGTCTACAGGTCATGCATTGTAGCTTGGACCAGTTGTACGCGCGTTGAAAATAGCGTTTCCGCGATTCAGGACAAGCGCTTTGATTGGTAGCGGGCGATGAAGTGCGACAGAGACGCCACAAGGGATTTGGACCATAATCCCGCCGCGCGGGTCCAGTGCGTGTTGGTTTGCCAAAGAGCCATGGAACGCAGCATTCTTGGCATTAAAAGACAAGACCGCGTCCGAAACTTCACGCTGCGTTCCATGACCCGCGTTACCGACGTAGCAAAAAAGGCTGCCAGGTTTAAATGGGAGTGGGTGGGCCACGTGTGCAGGATGCATCCTGACCGTTGGGCAAAGGTTTCCATGGAGTGGGACTTCTTAGATGGCAGAAAACGACGAGGCAGGCCGCCAACTCGATGGCGCAAGGAGTTGGTGGACTTCCACAACAACTGGAAGGAACTGACCCAGGACAGAAAAGCGTGGAAATCATTGGGGGAGACCTTTGCCCAACAGTGGGACAATATAGGTTAGATAAAAAATAATGTGTAATAGTATGTGCATGTATTATACTGTCTAGGAAAAAAAAATCTAGACATTAATTTACTATACTTTTTTGCAATAATGTGAGTGTTGTTTATAAACTACATTGCGCAAAATTAAAAAAAAAATCAATGTGTCATTTTTAGTATGTTGTTTAAAACAACATTGTCCATTTAAGGATTAATAATTGGCGGGTGGGTATTGGATGGCTAAGAGAAGCACAGGATAGGGCAAAGTGGCGTGCTTTGGGAGAGGCCTACGTCCAGCAGTGGAGGAGCATAGGCTGATGATGATGATGATGATGAATAATTGGCCAAGTGCGAGTTGGGCTCGCGCATAAAGGGTCCGTACCATTTTTGTATAGGAGACCCCCTTAAACATTTATTTTTACTAAATTTTATAATTTAATTTGATAGATGTTTTCTAAATATTAAATAAGTAATTTATTTTCAGAACATTATTAATATTGTTTTATTAATACATGTCACAATATGAAATTAAAATGTCAAAATTAAATTACATTTTATAAAAACTACTTAAATCTAACTAAATAACTCGCCCCTAATAGTTCCCGGTGCAAAGGTGCCCATCAGACTAGCAGCGTTCCCGCGCTGAATAGCAATCGCTATCCTTGATAGCATGATTTGATAGCTAATATACATTTATATATGTTGTAAAAATTGTTAAGTGTCTAGCAGCTACCGTTATTGATATATGTATATAGCAAAAAATACGAATAAAACACGTTTGATGTATAGGGACCCGCCCCCCTTAATATTTTTCATTTTATTTTTAGTATTTGTTGTTATAGCGGCACGGGAAATACATATCTTGTAAAAGTTTCAGCTTTCTAGCTATTACGGTTTCTGAGATACAGCCTGGACACAGACAGACAGACAGCGGAGGCTTAGTAATAGAGTCCCGTTTTTGTCTTTTAGGCACGGAACCCTAAAAATACCTTCAAATGAATCCTGTGAATGCACCTGGTTCTGATTGTTAGCAAGATCCTATAGTGAGAATGTGTCACCAATACAATGGTCTCCTTGAGCACCATCACCAATCACTTGATATTTTTGATTGTAACTTACCTAAATTTAAACGTAAAATCTTATCCCTTTTAAATGATTCTTTTGTTGTGACATAATGTATAAAAATTGTATACATTATACATTGTGTTGCAACGGGGGAGTCATTTGGAAGGGATAAGATATATTGTGCTTGAAAATAATTTGTTGGTATATTTAGTACTTACTAAAATTTTGGTATTTTATGTAAATATTTACTTAGATCATGATGTGTACACATATGATAAGGATATAACCTAGAACGATACAATGTATAAATATTTAGTTATTTAAGGTTGTATTCTGTTTTGTGTACTTTATTAAATAAATAAATAAATAGATATTTCTTCAACTTTGTTGTGTAGTTTTGACATCATAATTTTATAGAAAGTCTTTTCTTAAACCACGAATAACAAAAGGATGAAATGCGATTTTCCAAGTTAAGGGGCAGTAACGCGATCCCGTATAAAGGCTCAAAGGCAGATGTCTTTTCCAGGTATACCCTGTTACCTATTGTTATATGATATGCTGGTTATGCAACGTGAATAGGATTATCTTCAGTTCTAGAACAGTTTATCAAAGTAAGAATAGTTTAACAAAGCTTTATCAAAGCACATTATGAGATTGTGTTCTGTATCTTTTAGCAATAGATATGGGTATTAGTAGGTCTATTTAAGGAACTATACTTATTGACGTTTAATTGTTTAATTTGTTTAATCAAAAATACGGATAGGAATGGATGAGGTTGGCAAGAGTTAGAAAATTATAGAGTAAACTGTGGGAGTCCTACGCCAACGAGGCGACAATTACAGTAACCTAAAACTGACAAGAGAAATCGCTTAATTCACAAATAATTTATTATATTTTTGACATTCTTGACATTCTGAAATTTAAACTCACTATTATTTTACATAATTATTATTTACAAGAAAAATTGACATATTTAAAAAACTAAAAATTTAACAAGAGATTTTTTGAAAATTATATTTAAACTTAAATTTTGATAAATAGTGACATCGTGATTATGAATTTGAAACAGAACCTTATAATGATAGTAATTGAATAAATGGCTTTTTTACTTTTACTTTACTTATTAACGACGTCTTTGGCGTAATGGTTACCATGCTGGACCAGAGGGTCCCGGGTTCGATTTCCGGCACGTCAACATCTTTGTGATGAACTAAATTTGTTAGCTCGATACTTTCACACCAAGAGACCGACGGGTGTGAAATATATATCGATTTAAAGTATTTATGTGTGTATGTATATGTAGTACATCAGTTGCGTTACCACAATACATTTGACAAATGAAAGAAAGAAAGAAACATTTATTTTGTGACACGAATAACAAAGAAATCAATACACAAGAAACATAAAAGAAATCATTTACGAGGCACAAAATCTGCCAAAATCTAGAGTTCACAATTTATCTATTAAATAAGATTTTGGCCATATCCACGCCTTTCGATAAAATAAATTGAGTTTTATACCCATCCACTTCCAAGATAATTTTCAAACAGGCAAAATATTCGTAATTTGTTCCCGTTACGTACCCGCAAACATGCGTGTCCACAAGACGCGCGTTAAGAAGGCAATAAGGATAATATATCAAAGGAATGTGGCAACCCTAAGGTCACACTAGGGTTCGCACATTCCGGCTTTTACTTTTCGTACTTATTGTGAAAATATTCTGAATAAAGGTGATTGGCCACTGAAAGTGCGCGATATTAGCTTTGCCTCAAAGCGAGTCGGATGACCCGTTAGATTGAAGGTGTTAATCGTCAAGTCAAGTCAGAGGCCTTCAGGACACCTTGAAAACTTTTGCCACCAGAGCTTTGCTACTTAGCTCATACGAAGAAGAGTTATAATTTAAAGTTCTTATAAGATTGATAGGTTTGCGTTTGACTACGGCTAGCCTCATGACAAACTACGTTACTGCTACGATATACCTAGCACGCTTTACGAGAATCTATTTTGTTGTAGAGATATGCATCGTAATTAAAATATGCAAAATAATTCAAATCTTCTTTCTTTGCCCTTATTAAAAACTTAACGCGGGCGGAGCCGCGGGCAACAGCTAGTACAATACATAAATATCTTCCTTGTACTTGTTAGTTTATTTTATAATCAATCGTGTCAAAGCGTATACCGTAACGTCTAAAATATATCCCGATATTTTTTTTCATCGCGCATGTTTTTAGTTGGACAGCAACCATTACTATCGCATCGCTACAGAGATCAGAGATTCGAGGGCTTTTCCTGAACATTTCATGAGGTTTCTACATTTCATTGGGGTGAAAGCGAGAATATAAGAAACGGGGAAATCTAGAACACTTGTAAATGAAGCATCTTTTAAATATAAACTAAGATCTTGTACACAAGAAATACCATGAATACTATCTTTATTTATTTTTGCGGTATATTTTTTCTTGTTATTTTTTGTACCTGTGGATGTTGTATAGAAAGATAGAAAATTCTTTATTGGACACATTAATTATTACATACAAAAAAGAAAGAGCTTACAAATAAGTGTGCCACAATTGGCGGCCTTATCGCTTAAAGCGATCTCTTCCAGGCAACCTTTAGTAATATGATATTAATAAAAAATATGGCTACAGGCGCCAACCGAGTTCGGGACCTGTTGTTATATCTAACTGCACACATACCTACGCACTAAAGACATTATACAAATAACAATAAATACGTTATGTAAGACAATATATAAGATAACTGCTAAAAGCGTCTACACAGTATGCCCCAAAGAATCGCTGTAGCCATTTAAGGGTGGGCCAACTAAATATTGATTATATGTATTTGCTTAATAAGGGCATATAAGATTGATAATAACTATATGAATTTCTCAACACAAATAGTAACGATACGTTAAATTATAAGGTGCCTAATACTTTTGGCCAATCTACTATACTATAAGAATCTTTGTCTTGACTCATTCATTCATCTATAGGCAACGCAGAGCCCAAACGGCTGGTATGTAAACGCGTACTAAGAACGGATTTTTGGTAATTCTACCCCTAAAGGGTTGAAAGGGGGTAAAACAGCTTGTTCTAATATTTAAAAATAAGCCGGGTTTTCCTTCCTAACGCTATAACTCCAGAACGCACGAACCGATTTCCACGGTACAGCATTCGTTGGAAAGGTCTCGGGCTCCGTGAGATTTGTAGGAAACAAAATTCAGGAAAAATTTCAACGTTGTGGCGAAACGGAGTTTGCCGGGTTTGATATTTCTGTATATATAATAATATTATTAGACAACCTGTGTGTAAATAAAAAAAAACTAATTATAAACTAAGTATAGGCGCGGTTTTACGTTATTATGTTTGTAGATCATATTCTGGATTAATTATTTTTCTTATTGAAAGAAAATGCTGTGCCTGTATTGTACTGTAATGTATTTTGTAAAAAAAAACATACATTTATTATAAGTACAATTTAAAACAAATTATAAAATTAAAAACAAATAACAAAACAACTAACAAAACTAATTTAGAAAATCACTCCGGACAGTATCTACCTGACGGAAAAGTACCCATAACGCTTTGTGTTTTTTTTTTGCCTAATTTCATTTATTTTATGTTAAATAAATAACTTTCTTCTTTCTAGAGAAGGTGCGTCCAAACTCCAAGGCACTTCAAAAAGGCCCTATATAAAGTCCATAAAAAGTTCCTACACTTTGTGATCAGGGATTATCCCATCACTAAAGCTGTATATAATAAACTGTATAGAAAATAGATACACGATGTTTATCCCGGGATTTAACGGCCGAGTTTTTTGAGGACTTATCCAATAAAGTATGATATTGAGGGTTTAGTCGCTCAGATTGTTGACGGAGATTCTGTTTCGTAGGTTTCGTAGGGGACTTTATCCCGTTTTAACTAACTCCCGAAACGTGAAAGGTTTTCTTGTTTGTTTGCAAAGAGCAAGAAAATAATTTAGGCAATGTAGTTTTCTTTTTATAAATTTTGCAAAACGTCGTGATGTCATTTATTTATTCATTTGTGAAATTAGTTACACTAATGGTAAATTAAATACAACACACCAATTATTAATACACTATACTAATTTAAATGAACTTAAACATAACATAAAAAACAACATTCAAATAATTCATACACAACCAAAAAAAAATAAAATAAAAAATAGTATGCAAATACAGAATAAAAATGTCAATACAATGTAAAAAAAAGTATTTCCATATTTATACAGTTATAAGTTTGACAAGTCTGTGTGTCTATCTGTCTGTGGCATCGTAGTTCGCGATCGACCGAAACGATTCCTATATACTCGTAGTTTATTTGCAAGATGTAAAGACACTCCCAACTAACATCGACAAGTTAGATTAACTAGTAGAAAACCACTAGTTAACAACAATCTGGCTTAAGGTGTAGTATGCATAGTCTGGAATTAAGCTCTCAAGAAAGCTGGTTGAACACGCTTAGCGATAGTTTTTTGATTTTATAATTTTTCAATGACCCCATTGTATGCAATTACATTAGTACTAAGTATTTGATACAAAGAAAGAAAAATGTTTCAGTCAATCAAAACTTTAAATAATTAAGAAATCCACATTTATGAAGTTCTAATAAATTACACGAAACAATTTCTATTTGTTTTTTTAAAACTTCAATACCAAAACGATAATAATGATTTTTATTTCCATAAAAAAAAACACCACCATGCTGCATGTTTTGCACTATGGGCTAGTTTTGTTTATAGTAATGTTTAAGCTTTTTTTAATAAATCAGTATTTGGTATACTGTCTGAAATAACTGTGAATTACTTGTAATAAATAATAAGTAGATATATTACATAAATTACAAGATTTTGCAATGAACCTCTAGATCATACATATTTCATTAGTTCAAGTTATAGCCGAGATTTCAAATAGTAAACCAATCGGAATGCTTGTAATGAACTGTTTACTAATAATAATACACCCATTGTGGTTTGTAGAATTTACCAGGCTTTGCCAAAATGGAATATGTAACTCGCATTAGATTACCGCAAATTTACATCGTTTGAACACTTGCTTAGATATTGTAATAAGAAAATTTAAATAATATAAGTAAACTAGCTGACCCGGCAAACGTTGTTTAGCCGTTTAGTTTAAACGTTGTACAGTAAAAATCAGTTATTGAGCAGGATGAAAAATAAGAGGAAAATTACTAAAATGGCCATAAAAATAGGAGTTCCGGGTTCGATTCCCAAAAGGGTCAACATCTTTGTGATCAACTAGATCTGTTGGCTGGCGGTCTGGGTGTTAAATATGTATTTATATAAAGTACTTATGTATGTATATAAGTTGTGTTAGCAACCATAACACAAACTAAAAATGTGTCCTAACATTTTTTTTTACATTAAATGGTCTTACGCTTGATCACAATTCACTTGATGATAAGCGATATTATGATCTAAGGTGTAGCGCGCTTACCCAGAAAAATTATATTCACTCTTGCTTTGATATTAATATTAATTTATTATTTATTGGTTTAAGTTAACATTTCAAAGCAAACAAGTATTAACATACAGTCATGCCTACACTTCTTTTTATGTTTATGTAAACCCCGATATGTTAAAGGCAACAGAAAAACCCGAAAGCTTTTACTAAGCCTACTTCAGCTCAGGTAATCCTAGCTGGGTATAGATTCGCAAACGACGAGAATTTGATGGATGCTTTCATGTCTACTAGATACTGGCGCTTTTTCTTTTTACACTAGTAAAAAACTAAAAAGGCTTTGATAATAAAAACGTTTCAAAATACTAGGTAAATATTATTTTTAAATGACTTTAAGTGATACACTAACTACTAACGTAAAATTGAAATATGAAATGAAGAATGAACATTAAGTCCGTTTAATCCGAAAGTTAAGTCTGATTTAGAAAGAAAGAAACATTCGTTCGTTGTCCCTTCTATTATCTAGCTTTCGTAATTAATCTTATTATTCTTTCCTACATATTTACTCTTTTTTGTATGATACCTAACCTAAGTTTCATTCTTATTCTAGACAGATAAATAACAAGATACGAGAAACTTGATTTACGAGTCATATTACGTCCGCTCATAATTTCCTCCTATCTGTACAGAGTCAGCATACAAACTGCAATTACCCATTATTGAGGCAGACGTGATAAATATTGAAGTTAGAAATGTTTAACCTTCTTTATTAAGCCTTTGACATGTTATCACGTTTCTGTGCATAGAGGAAGGAAATAAGAAAAAAGTATTTATGTCAACGGCTTATTGATATAAATACTCTATGGACACAGAATAATAACTTGTACTTGGACAAGATTAGAACTGCATACAAAAAACACGGCCTAAGTACTTTTAGCGTACTTTTTATAAATTAACAGTGTTGGTATACGAAAGTGTACAACATACTACAAGTTGAATAATTAATTCTGTATCGTACTCAAGTATGTAAGTAGAAAAAGGTTTTGATCGTAATAATTTTTCGTTTGATGTCTTTTTTTTCCTTAAAAAGGTTAAACCACACTTTTATGTAAGAGTAAATGTACAAATTCTCTACCAGACCATTGGCAAGACAAAATCTAAGTTCCAAACCTTCAGACACTACATACCTGAAATCTAGATAATTAATTGCAGCTTTCTTTCTTTTCAAACTGTAGAATAAATACTCCTTTGGTATTTAGCTTTCGTTAATATTTATTTTTTGTATTTTTTGATATGAGTTAAATAACAAATAATTATCATATATATCGATCTCAAAGCATTGTACCTATATTTATATAGACTTAAGTTACTCGTAGGAACACTTTATGTAGAGCGTGCCAAAAATGTATTAAGCTGTCAAATAAAATGGTATTTTTTTTAATGATAAACAAACGAATACAGAATACAGAGATTTATTGGTACATAATAAATTATTACAAGTCAAATATGAATACAATAATGATTAAATAAATGCCATCAGAACCCTTTATGCACTGACTACGGTTGTAACTATTAGTTATGTACCAACGTATACATTTGATTGAGTCTAAAATTAACTTGGACATTATCGTAATTCATCGGAAACAAACACCAATCGTCGTTTATTTCTATTATTTATGTCGTTCATTAATTGACAGGCCGTCAACAAATCTATTAAATGCCAATCATAAGGCGAAGATAAAAGAGATGATATATCTAGAATTGTATCTGAATAAGTTCCATATAAGCATAGACAAAATATACTAAAGATATAAGTAACGAACATTTAATGGAATATAAGTAAATGAATGATTTGTTGTCTATAAAACTAGGTACATACATAGATGGTATTATATAAAATGTCATAAAAAGTTAAAACTATTTACAATAAAAAATACAGTAGGTAATTATTCCTCTAGTTATTAACCGTTGGCCGTAGACATTAGTTTAAGTATGAAGTTGATATTATGTATTATATGATATACATATAATGTATGATATATTCCGTTTCAGTTTCAAAAAGTCTTTATTTCAATATAAAAATATAGGTACAGTAACAATATTAGTGTATATTATTCCTAACATGTTACATCATACGAGTGAATAAGATAGTTATATGATATACTAGCTGACCCGGCAAACGTTGTTTTGCCTTAATAATTATTTCTAAATATACAGTAGCCGATTCTCAGTCCTACTGAATACGCATATAAAATTTGGAAAAAAATCGGTCAAGCTGTTTCGGAGGAGTACGGTAACAAACACTGACACGGAAATTTTATATATTAGATTATGTGCACTCTAATGACGATTCCGCTTTGATTTCGATTTAGTATTGCAAGTATTATACTCTAGCAACATGTAACATATGTATGCAACACATAGGTATATATAGTAATAGTTAGCTGCGTTATCAGCTCATAAAGTCCTGGCCTGAGTATCGTTTACTATTATATTAAAATACTTTAGTTAAAAACTATAACATTGTTCAGCACTATTATAATATTATTATTGTATATTCTTCTTATTAATGTACATGACTATCAGGTACATGACATATCACAAGGAAATCAATGAGTATGAGTGTGGACGGACAGATAGGAAGGGGGCGGCCTAAGAAAGTATGGATGGATTGTGTGAATGACGATATGACCAGGAGGGGTGTGAATACTGAGATGACGAATGACAGAGATGTATGGAAGAAGCGTACATACTGTACTGACCCCACATGAAGTGCGATAAGGTGAAGAAGAAGAAGATTAATGTACATGACTGTTGATTACATGACTATTTACATATGTTTACGCTGTTTCGTATGAGCTAAGTGGCCAAGCTCTGGTGCCGAGAGTTTTCACTTTTCAAGCCGTCCGGAGGCCTCTCTTACTAAATCTGACAGCCGGGGACCAACAATTTAACATGTCATCCGACCCACGGTAGCGTCCAGATGAAAATGACACTTTAAAACGACAGTATTGTTGTGCATGGTCACCCATTCAAACACTGACGCATCGACCGGTTGTTAGCTTCGATGATCGCGTCAGATAACCTTAGCTAGCCGAGCTACAGGTACTAAAAGAAAGTTTACGTATTTATGAGCTTGTAATACAGTTAAACAATAAATTTATTCTAATTCTTATGGCATTTTTATTCTTCAGGCCTGCTGGTCAAATCCCTAGCAATGATGAGACAAAATAAACGATTGTATTTTGTATTCTGTGTATTTGTATTTGCTTATATCTGTATGAACGTTCTTTAGCGTGATCTATTTATGAAATTGGAGGACGGATAAGAATGTGAAGGAGCGAGATTTTTCTGAATTTTATCATTTTGATCCCTCTCTAGATGTATTCGTTTATTCATGTTCGAAGTTTCGTCACAATATTTATGCTCATTCCTATACAAAGTAGCTCTCACATTGAAACGTGTTAGAATATATTTTTTGATACAAAATAATACCAAATATTTAGGTCTTTTTACATACATATTTTGGAAGGCGAGACGCGAATAAAAATAAATGGCCGAAAATATCCTATTTTGCATACTTATGTAGAAAAGATGATATTTGTAAAAAAAACATATTTTACTTACTCGTTTTTTATCATCAAAAAATTAACACTTGTGGTGAACTTAACTCGATGACATTTCCATAAAAAAATCATTCATGTAAATTACTAAAGAAAATAATAAAAAAACACTGAAACTGTTTTAAATTTGATTCTAAAAAAAAATCTAGTGGTGGCCGAGTCTATTTTTTAATTTGTCGATAAATTCACAATTATATTGACACTTGTTGTACGACGTCCAAACAATCTTGATAATTGGGGGAACTGCACGTTGCGTTCGTACGTCGGGTCATCACTGAAGCCGGATCCGGTCTCAACATCTTATACTTATTTTTTTTGTGCAAATTTAGAGATGTTCTCTAAATTAATCATAACATATAATAAATGATAAATGTGACTAATTTATTTCATCACCAAATCTTTACCAGCGCTTTGACGTAATATTTATAACTTGCTAATAAAAATCATTACGATGGGGTACGTTGGAGAATAAGATTAAAAAAAATATTCTGGGATGTTGCGTCTATCAAAAAGTTTGTAATTGTTTAAATTTACTTCATGTTCTATCTTTAAATATGTATTTAAAATTTCATTTGAAAGTTAATTCACAAATTATTTAATTGACTTCAAATAATGTATGTAATTCATAAATTCAATAAAGCCAGTGTCGTATGTGAATCGCTGTCGTGATATTCTGACTCACTTAAAAAATAATCGGTTTTTATTTTCACCCACCTGACATTTTTGTTAAGAGACTGTACCAAGCTTATTTGTACAACTTTACGATTTTGCTAATCCACCTTATTCTACCTCAGACAGACTATTAAAGTAACCTAGAAATATAGACGATTGTTAGAAACATAAGTTTCCCTTAAAAGTCTTAGTCTCTAATCTTGCTAGTTGAAAGAACTCACTTGGCGAGTTGTGTAGGGATATACGACACCTTCCTAATTAACTGATGACAGAGGCGACTAAGGTTCAAAAACCAATGAATGGCATTCTGAGGTAAAGAAAGAAAGTAAGATGTTAGACTCAATCGTTATTCACAACGTTCTAAGCGTGTTTTAGTTGTTTTTAAGTATTATAATTTCTGACTTAGTTGAAGTGAAACTTTGTGCAATTGAAATGCATTAAATGATTTTCAGTTGTGCGTTTCAAACGTGAGTCTATAAATAAATATTATCTTATAATAATGAATACTCTACAATTTTTTTTAACAGAAATATTTATTTATTTCCTAGTCAACAATCCTATTATAATAATACATTTAATTACACGCACTAACAGAAAATTGAATGGAATCACTCGTAGGTTCACATAAATTCTCGTTTGTGCGTATTTAGTTTGAGGCAATAAAAGACACCTACCAGCAGTTGTTTCGGTGAATTCAAATTAATTTGTATTAGGGTTGTGCCCAAAGGTCTACAAAAATGGACATAATAAAGTAATATTTCAATTTGGCACTGCTCAATTTAGGTAGGTAACGCGCTTATAAGATTTGGTGATTACTTTTCACTCAAAAGCATACATTAACAATCGATTTCATTTAATGGCACTTTAAATAATTACAATGCAAATATTTTTACTATGTCAGACACCAAACATACGAGTACAAACGAGAGGGAGATGTAGGTTAGTTTGTCTATGATGAAAGTAAACCTAAACGATACACTAAATAAATATCAACATCCAGATTTAGAATAGAGTAAAATGGATTACACAGCTTTCCTTACAACTATCAATGACCAAATACATCTCCTGCCAAGTTTTCTAATGAAATTGAAATGCTAACATAGATCCCTACCCAATATATTCTGATCAAAATCAATGGAAACTAAACACCTGATAGTCCTCTATATTGCATCTCTCTGATTTAAGATTCCCAACGCGAGCGTAGGGACAGATGGAACGTTTGTCACTATTATGTCGACAGCCCAGGACCCGACAGGACGGTTCTGTACATAGATTTAGACCGGTGATTGTTCTCTGTTTTATTTTAGGGCTGTTTGTTTAGACATCGGTCTTGTAGATCGATTGCTTAATATAGTACTATGCGTGCCAACTAAGAATAGGATCGCGCTTGCTTCAACTTCACACGATAACTGTCAAAAAAGTACTGCTAGCAAAGAAAGCGTAATAAAGAAATTTAATAATTATTTTTTTGATTCATAGATATAAATTTAATTATTGTTTAATTATTCTTTATTTTATTACTGGAAAATTTTAGATTAACTAATTCTACAGGTAAGAAGTACCTAAGGCAAATTAACAACACCTAAAAAAAATTACGTGACGAGACATTGGTTTTGGATAGTTTCGACTTAAGTGCTGTAAGCAGTATAATAAAATATTTTTATTTTGTACAAAAAGAAGTGACAAAAATGAAAAAGAAATTATATTTTTATAAATATGCTTTTACTTTCAAATCCTACTCATTTATAATTAATTTGCCGTAAAATGTATAAGAAATAGCAATACAGCGTACATTAAACATATAAACTGAATATAATTTTTTCATAAAATTTTTTGCACACCATACACTTTGGTTATGAAGTTTACGCGTATGATTGAGCAAGATGGCGGTATTGACAGTCCTATTCTTAGTTGGCACGCATAGTAGTCTACAATTTTTTGATACATACATAGCTACTAAGATAGTTTATAGGTAACTACATATGTCAAATATATTGTTTTTAGGTAAGCTTTGCACATTTTATGGCGTTTACCAACCAGTTTTTTTAAGATTGAAATCTCTAAAATTATCTGAAATAGGGAAGGGCTAAAATTATCGACAGTGGATAAAACATTTTTATCGTATAATAAGTGAAAGTCTTACTTGCTATTATGAAACAATTTTGAGCAAAGCTATCTCAGGGAAAAAAGAAATCAGCAACGCAATTACGTACGCGCTTGCGAAAACATAGAATTTTTATACGGGACCTTGAAAAAAATGTAATCTTTGAAATGTAAATTGAGCGGTCGGATCAAAATTAGCAACTAAATTACTACAAAAAATGAGTCTTTCTACAGTAAAAGTTAGCTTAGCATAAAAATATTAAAATGAATATTTTACTGACAAGTATATGCCACGTATGATTAAACGTTAATAGAAGGTAAAAAAATAAATAAGTACTGCGTCATAAAATATCCATGTTTATTTTTAAAATATCATAAATACAAAAGGGTGCGCACAAAGAAAGTAAAACTCTTTATTCGATATCGATAAACTAAACTGTTGATAACGTCGTCGTTGAACGAAAACTATCGATATTCCCATCCCTAATTTCTCTTGCTCCCGACTGAAACCAGATTGGTTACCTGTGGAATGTCGCCCTTCGTGCAATCATGACCAAACAAACAATTTGCGAAAACGGAATGTTTTAATGTCTGTCTAAAGGAAAGATACCATTGGTTTTCTTATTATTTTATGTTTCTTTTTTGTTAACGCTCAGTAACTAATTTTAATTTAACGAAATAAGACAGTACTTTATAGTTCTATTAAATTTATTTCTTTAATAAATAAATACTACACACACGGCTAGTTAGCCCCATACTAAACCATTTCTAGTTTGTATTACGGTTGCTAACACTGTTGAAATACAAAATACTTTATATAGTATACTTTAGTAGTGTACTTTATATTTCTAGTAAGTATGTATGAAATTAATTGTTAGCCAATTACCTATTTAAACGGGCATTGTTTCATTTTCGTGTTATGTTATTATTATTGTTGTTACGAGTCCGAAGATTACACATTCTTTTGTCATATTGGGTATTATAAAAGTTATAAAAAACTTCTGTCATAAAATGTTTCTCGCAGGAAAGACCGAATGACACAACTAGTTTTAAATTAGTGAAGACTATACTTTACAAAACGCAAGGCGAATCAATAATTTGTGTCAAAGCCGCCGAATGCCAGGGTTTTTACTCTGAGACCGGATATACCACATCTCTTATGGAGTTTTAGGAGCTTTTGTTTTTTTTTCTAGTGTTTCATATACCTTATATTTAGAGGATCGACGTGAGTTCAAGGCCTTCTTGGTTTTGTCACATTACTCTACACGTGTTATATGGCATTAAATAAAATTTAAAGATAATGCACATTGCCGTTGAATAAAGGATTCATTTAAATAAGTTAAACAGTAATAAAAAGCTAAAGCTAAAACATTATTCTTCGCATGAGGCTGATGGCCGAGCTCTGGTGTCAAGAGTTTTTAATCAGCCAGAGGACCTCTTTTAATGTCTCTAAATGTGTTTCTTTTAATGTCTTTCACTGTCTAAAAGACTGTTTATGAACGGACTGTACCTAAATTCGTAGGCCGGCCCACGGTAGAGGTCAGATAAAAATGCAACCTTTTAAATCACAGTCTTGTACATCACGATCACACATCCAAAGACTACGTGCTACAGCATCATAAAATTCCAGCGCAGTTCAAATGTATTCCAAACTGACCACATCCCTACCACAGTATCAAAATCAGTGGCCACACTAACATCTGATCGCGCAGTTTTAACTCAATTTTACGCTTACAACCTACGTTCTATTCAGCCAGGATAATTCAGTTTTAAATGCGTTCGAAAATCTGATTAGAAGTCTACGCGCGCATTTCAAAACTGACAGTTGACAAGCCGCCATTTTGTTTGGTGAATTATGCAACGGCACGACTTCAGCACAGCCCAGTTAATTACGACTCTGGCCGCTAATTACTTTTACTGTGTAAATGGGCTAAAAGTTTGGAGAGGCGAGATAAAAAGTAGTGTTTTGAAATGAGAGTCGCGGTTTTTAGGGTTTGTCTTTTTTGTAAAATTCTACCCTCATATTTTTTGTTTTAAAACAACGCTATTTTTTTGAGGTAAAATCTGATAAAGTGATTACATTCTGATGGCTGAAGTATCTTTTCTAGGATTATCTGTCTATTGTCTCTACGAAACAACAACAACCAATGTTGGTTTAGATAAGTTTGAAGCTTGACATCCAGTATTCACGTGAACGTGAATACTGGATCAAATCAATTATTTTATCAAAAAATTTCTAAAAATTGTAACACTGTTTTGATAACAATAATAATAATTTCTTTTTTACATTGTTATTCATACATCGAATCAAATTTAAGAATTATGTTATAATGTATATCAATCATAATCAAATGAAAAATAAAAATAACTGTCAATTTAAAATGACAATAATACAAAATTTAAACGTTAAGAATTTAATGCTTATTTATTACTACTTTTTAGTTCTTAAACAATATACGTAAACATAGATTATAATATGATATTCAAACATATGATATATTTTGACATTTTTTTCATCGCGTTAATTTTTGTTAATTATTTTTAACCCTGAATCAGGTATGTTTCAGAGGTATGATTCAACTGTTGTTTGAAACAATAATATTTCCGTCGTTTCTATGAATCGAATGGAAACCAATCATTGTGGCGATTTCCTTCGGGAGTCCGACTGATTGCCGCTACGCAAACACTAACCCACCTAGCGGGGATATTATTAAAATTAAATATTTATTTAGCTGTGACGATCAATATTATCCATAGTCCATGCGTCACAGAAAAAAGAATTCTTTATTTAAAAATTAGACATTTGTTTGATAAAGAAAAGAACTTGATAATTTATTTTTTATTTAAAATCATACATTTAAAAAAGGAATTGCGATATGATTTCTTGATTTATAAAATAGACTGTTATCATTCGATGTTTGAAATTCATAAGTTGCTAGCTTTACGGAAAACAAAGAAAATGTATTCAAATTCAAATGTATTTTTGTTGAACTAAACACTACACTTAAGGCTAAATATATAAATCCATTGTTTAAAATGAATTCTTGATTTCAAAATTCACAGCTTTTAAAAAAGTATTTTTTTAAACCTTAAAAGAACTGATTGTAAAAGTAGCATTCATGTATGCAGTATTTTTTATTGATAATTAATGTGCCTATTATGCATACTAGCTCTAACGGTTTCAATAAATCGTGTAAGTATTTGTAACTAAATATTTATTATTACAAAAGCTTAACCTATTTGTCACCAACTAGTTATGTAGTTTTGTTTTGATTCTTTGTTTCTTTGTAATACTTATTTGTTAATGTGTTGTACACATAGTTAGGAAAATAATCTTGTTTTGATCCTGGTTAATTAATCTTTTTAGTTATAGTTTTGATTTTTTTCTGTTTTGTGAACCATAATAAATAAATATATAAATACAAAAATATATCAGACAAAACTGTGGTAAAACACAAACCTATCATTCGAAAAATAATACCAACAAAAAACGGGCAATTAAAATTGCACAAAACTGTTCGCTCATTCAAATATTTTATTTTGTTTCGACAAGCAATGAAGGCGTGTCAGGCGCAAAAACACACCAGATAATGAGGCATACTCGTATTCACGGAACGACAGAACTTGTTCAGATTTAATGAGACAGTAATGTAGGTTTTTAGGGTTCCGTACCTAAAAGGTAAAAACAGGGTACGTTTACTGTATGGGCACCCCCTTAATATTTTTTGACGTGACAACGTCTTAAATTAGGTTGCGGCTGGGAGTCACTTATGAAAAAGTGTAACGCCCGGTAACGTTACGATGAGTCACCGAACGAGAGAGAGGCCCGCCGAATGCCTTGCGTCTCTCTCCCACTCAACTATGATCGGTCGCGTGCTGCGCGCGCGGCAGACGTTGTCACGTAAAATCTTCGCCCGTAAAACCGACTTTACAGGCAACCATTTTATTTTTATTTTTAGTATTAGTTGTTATAGCGACACGAGAAATACATGTCTTGTGAAAGTTTGAGCTTTTTAGCTATTACGGTTTCTGAGATATAGCCTGGAGACAGACAGACAGGGGAGTCTTAGATTACTAAGACTAAAAAAAAAAAATATTAACGGAGGGCCCATACAGTAAACGTGTTTTATTAGGGTTCCGAAACAAACTAAAAGGTAAAAACGGGACCTTATTACTAAGACTCCGCTGTCTGTCTGTCTGTTGCTGTATCTCAGAAACCGTAATCGCTAGAAAGCTCAAACTTTCACTAAATATGTATTTTTTGTGCCGCTATAACAGCAAATACTAAAAATAAAATAAAAAAATATTAAGGGGGTGCCAATAATAAGTAGCCCAGCCGCTGGAACTCGGGGCCTTCTCTCAAGAGGAGAGAGATATAGGCCATAATCCACCACGCTGGCCAGTGCGGGTTGGCAGATGACACACGTTTTCGGATATTGTGGTCCTCAAACATGCCGCTATCCTCACGATGTTTTCCTTTACCGTAAAACGAGCGCAAATCCACACATAACTTGAAAAACAAGTCATTGGTGTAGGGCCGGGATCGAACCAGGGGCCGTCTGATTGAAAAGCAGACGTTATTGCCACCGAGCCACACTATATTATTGCGATATTGATGCAATTTTCAGCAGAAGTTTAATAAAGTTTCAATATTTTAAATCCGTGTTCATAATAACGTATGGTTCAACTATGGAAATACCTTGGACACAGAACTAACAAATAAACTTGACGACCTCGTTAGCGTAAAGGTTACCATGCCGGACTGCTAATCAGAAGGTTCCGGGTTCGATTCCCGGCCCGGTCAACATCTTTGTGCTTAACTAAATTTGTTGGCTGTGGGTCTGGGTGTTAAATATGTATGTATTTATATAGAATATGTATGTATGTATATGTAGTATATCAGTTGCAACCATAATACGAACTAGAAATGGTTCAGTGTGGGGCTAACCAGCCGTGTGTGAAAAGTGTCCTAATATTTATTTATTTATAAGCTACTTACTAAATAAAAACTTTTGGAATACTTTTTATGTGTCCGGGAAAAATGAGGGTAGCGTCGCGAGACGCAGCTAGTAAGAAATAAAGGGATTTAATGAATGGAGAGACCACCATTGGCTTAGCGAATTGTTGTTTTTAAATCTACTCTGTGCATTGTCGCTCAGTTTCAATTTGTCTGTCCGGGTTTCAGTAATTAACTGCGCTTTATGGTTGTATTTTTGTCTTGTCTTTGTTTATACATTTTATGATTTGTATACTGAGTAAAAAAACTGTTTTATTATTAACTTATTGCTTAATTTATAATGTGTTATATGGAATGTAATTATGTTCTGAAATAAACTATTTAATAAATAAATAAATTAACTGCTGAAATAGTTAAGCACTGGTTATTTGTCAACTTATTAAAAAGAACTGTTATTATTTTAATTATAAACATAAGCAGCCCACTATACGTTTCCACTGCTGGAACTCGGGACCTTCCCCCACAAGGAGAGAGAAAGAGATATAGGCCGTAATCCACCACGCAGCCCAAGTGCGGGTTGGCGGGTGACACACGTCTTCGGATATTGCAGCCCTCAAACATGTCGGTTTCTAAGATCGATTTCACGATGTTTTCCTAAGAATAATTAATAAAATAATTAATCCTCTTCTTCGTATGAGCTAAGTTGCTAAGCTTTGGTGTCGAGAGTTTTCAAACCCGTTTTCAAACTGTTTGTACTAAAACTAACAGCCGGGACCTACAATTTATCGCATCATTCGACCCACGGTAGCGCCCAGGTGAAAATGCCACTTGAAAAACGACAGTCTTGTGCGTGGTCACCCATCCAAACACCGTCCGCATCAACCGTGGCTTAGCTTCGATGATCGCGTCAAATCATCTTAGATAAAAGAACTGTGGAACTCCTTGCCGGAATCCCTGTTCCCACTGAACTACAACCTGACTGTCTTCAAGGCGAGAGTGAACCGGTTTCTTCTAGGCAAGCGCGTTTCATCTTAGACTCCAATATTACTTAACATCAGGTGAGTTGTGGTCAAGCGCAAGCCTATTAAGTGTAAAAAAAAAAAAAGATAGCCGAGCTACAGACGCTACAGATTTAATTAAAATATAACTTGATTAATAAAAACATTTATTTAGGCAAGTTACTTACATACTAAGAATAATAGGTTCTTGCCCTACACAAGGTACCCTTTCGACTCTTAGGTCCTGACTGGCACAGCTACAGAGTATATCGTATGTATCTATAAAAATATGTATGTATGTATATGTAGTATATCAGTTGTGGTAGCAACCATAATACGAACTAGAAATAGTTCAGTATGGGGTTAACCAGCCGTATGTGAAATGTGTCCTACAATCTAAAAAAAAATCGTTCACCGTAAAATAAGTGCAAATCTACACATAACTTGTAAGGCGAGTCATTGGTGTAGGGCCAGGATCGAATCTGGGGCCGTCATATAGAAAAGGTAACTTTTCCCATTGAGCCAAAATTACCTTCACAGTGTAACATACATACCTATTAAACTCATTTTAGAAAACGTCATTACAATAGTATATATGACATGAATCAAAATATGTCAATTTTCAATTCTAATTCTAGTAATATAATATCAAAATAATAGTATGATATGAATATATACGTAATATAACCACACGACCCAGCGATACTGACCGATATAGTGGAGCATGCCTAGTCTAAAGTTACTGGCTCTTAGGATGTTAGTCGTAACATACCATCAAGTGCTTTACGACATATTTTTGAACTTAGATAGATAGATAGTTAATTATTTATTGGACACAAACTTAAACTAAAACTAAAGATAAAATAAAAACTAAGAACAAAAAAATTGTGTGCCACGGTTAGCCGCCTTATCGCTTAAAGCGATCTCTTCCAGGCAACCTTTGGATGGAAAGGAGTTAATAAACAACTAAAAAACTAAAAAAACTAACTTGAGGGTAGTAGTTAACTAGATAAGCACAAAAAAAGCTCTGCCAACAAGAAATAGACAAATATTAAATAAGATATGGTTTACATTATAACTATATAACTACGATACTTTTATTATATTTTATATTTACAAAGCATAGAAAAATAAAAATTTAGTAAACTAAAAAAAAAAAAAAAATTAAGCCCAAACGAGCCCAAATAAGATATTAAATAAAACATTATTGGTAAACTACATAAATTTCCAATGGTAACGGTATTTAAACCTGAAGATGAAATTCAAATTATCAGCTAAATTAATCGTTTGATGCCTCCCCGGGATGGTAAAGGGTAAAAAGTCAATTATTCCGAGTGGAAATGATACCTTTGAACAAAGGTCGATTGGAATCCACGGACGGACCAAATAAATATTACCTATGATGGTAGATAAATATTACGTTTTAAACATGTATGGTTTTACAGAAATACAGAAATACAGAACTTTATTAGCCCTAAATAACATACGTTAAAGGCAAGTCATACTACTATAATTACTTAATACTTAAAAACATTAGTTAGATAAAATTAAATAAACTTACAAATTTCATTAAATAAATATTCTACCCCATTAAATACTACATACATTAGCACTTGTTTTCCATGTTTATTAAATTTAAAATACTACTGTTTACACGGTTTTGTTTTTGATGAGATTTTAAGGTGGTATCGGAAGCAATATACGAGTATCATAATGGAAAAAGGTGGTATCGGAAGCAATATATCATGTGTATTTTGAAAAATGTTTAAAACTCCTGCGAAAAAGATTGAGCGACATTTTTTTTGTAGTTTTGTTAACTTTGATTCCGTTTTGATTTATGCCAGAGTTCCAAAACATGATTACTATAAGCTCGTTGGTTTTATGTTTTGAAAAATAGTATTCTTTTTTTTTTTTTTTTCAAATTGTGTGCTTTCAATATTTTTTTATTCATAAACAATTAAAAAAATATTATGTTTAGGGGGCTCTCATGCAGCTATTGTAAGTATTGATCTTTGTGCACAAGTTTTACCTGCACTTGACCAAATATAATTTATAGATATCATCTTGGTTTTTTTAATTGTTACAGTTTTTTAATATCGATTATGTTATTTTTGTAGCGCCTATAGCTCGGCTAGCTAAATGATCTGACGCGATCATCGAAGCTATATAAAGATAAAGATAAATAATTTATTGGCCTTACAACATCTCGTCGTATTTGGCAAGTAAAGTAAAGTCATTCATTACATTCAGATTTACATTGAATTTAAAATGTGATGAAGCTAAACAGCAGTTAAAATATTTTTAATAAGCTACCAGAAAATTTAAAAGAAATAGAAAAAGACAGTATTTTTGAAAATAAATTAAAACTTTTATTGTTGCATAAATGCTATTACTCTATTGACGAATTTCTAAACGATAAGGATTTATTTTTTGCATGCAAATAAACCGGCTCACTCCTCTTGTGTTGCGATACCCGAACAGGGTCCGTTACCTTTTAGTGTATTTACCTTTTAATGTATAACTTACCTTTTAATGTATAACTGTCAATACGAACAGTGTTCGTATGGGTGACCTTGCACAAGCCTGTCGCTTTTCAAATAGAGTGGCTCAAAAATATAACGACTTACGTAAACCTGCTAAAAAGTAATTTGAAGCTTAGAGCTAAAATACAAAATAACTTTTAATTTAGCGAGCCCACGCG
Organism: Mellilla xanthometata; assembly: GCA_035578125.1. Classification (NCBI taxonomy): domain Eukaryota; kingdom Metazoa; phylum Arthropoda; class Insecta; order Lepidoptera; family Geometridae; genus Mellilla; species Mellilla xanthometata. Next base: position 3,093,383 of record JAPUBQ010000035.1, read on the forward strand.
AGAAGTTAGCGCGGTAATGAAGTTATCCGGCATTGAGGCGTTGTGTTCCGATGTGGCATCGGTAAAGTTTCATTTTCATTAGCTAGTGCCAATTTGGGGAGAGTTAGCTTGAATTTCACCACCTTGGAACCTTGGATCAATAAACCTGAGACGTGAAACCGATCGTTTCGAACTTGCTCCGCCGAGTAACAACTCGCAATTATACGAAATAATAATAGTAGTTAAAAAAAAAACTAAAAAAACACGATTATCTGGCCGTTTAAAGTGGATCAAAATCGCGCCCAAAGAAGTCGGTTTCAAACAAACATACAAACAAAAATAATATTTTTTTTTATCAAATTAGTGTATTGACATCGGTCCTCAATAAATCTACAAAGTTTCAACAAAATCTGGCCGTTTAAAGTGGGTCAAAATCACGCCCAAAGAAGTCGGCTACAAACATACAAACAAACATACAGATGAAGCTAATATAAAGCGTGTAAAAAATTAGCTTACGTGTTGTGGACGCAGGAAATGTCTACGCAAAAACCATAACTACGGAAATCAGCCCTCCGCTTCTACTACAAGATTATGTGTTAATCCAGTATCTAAGCTATCTCTATACTGAGATACATAGCATTCAGTTCAGCCGTCATCCCGCAAATATCAGCAATAAAAAGTAGTTTACGTGTTAATTCAGAGTGTTAGCTATCGGTATACAAAACTACATCAAGATTGGTCTAGCCTTAGCTTTTAGTGTGAAAATGTAACAAACACACTTTTGACACAACACACAAAGTTTTTGGCTCCATGAATTTGTGTACAATATAAGTAAAATTAATTAATTTGTTGTTATAAACAACTAACCCGCACTTGGCTAGCGTGGTGGATTATTTTGGATAGCCTATATATCTTTCCTTGTGAGAGAAGGCCCAAATGGGTGGAAGTGGAGTGCAGTGGGTTTTTTTTACTAGACGGGCTTGCGCTTGATATAGTACAAACATACTTCACCTGATAGTGAGCGAAATTGCGATCTAAGGTGGAACGCGCTTACCCTGTAAAAACCTGAATAGTGAGCTGCTTATTCAAATTCAAATTATTTATTACGAGTAACACAGACTCACAACTTAATAAAATAAAATATTATAAACAATGGAATTAATAAATTAAGTCAAAAATTTAATTAAAGTGTCATAGGTAATTAAATTTAAATACAATTAACAATAAAAAAATATAATAATAATAAAAATAATCCACATAAATAATTAACTATTACAATAATCTACTACTATTAGAAACAGAAATCGGACAATGTCTAAGGCATCCATTATTTACATATACGCAATCCAGTCTATCCGCAATCATAGTCATCACATAATAATTATGCTAAGTCAAATTAGCGATACCAAACGCCTGAGAAGAAGTTACAAGCAAAACTAATCTTTGATTTCCGCCCGCCCCGCAGGTCCTTGATTTGATTGTTCACAGCTCTGTACCGCAGTAATTTGTACTCAGCGTATGGTAATGGCGCATTTCTTGCTTGTTTGGTGCCATTGGCAAAGTTTAAATTGAGTGAAACGATGTTATTAGAAGCCTTCGGGACTTTATACAAAACAGGAGTGCCTTTATTTGGCGAGGAAAGTCGTTGCTTCGTCCATTGCGACGGTTTTGCTGTTTTTATTGTTTTTTTTTTAACTCAGAATAGGTCATCGCTTGACCACAATTCACCTGATGGTAAGTGATATTGAGGTATACGGTGGATCGCGCTTACCTAGAAGGAAAGATGGGACCCTATTACTAAGCCTCCGCTGTCTGTCTGTCTATCACCAGCCTTTATCTCATAAACAGTGATAGCTAGCAATTGGAAATTTTCACAAGTCATGTATGTATGTATTTCCCGTGCCGCTATAACAACAAATACTAAAAATAAAAATAGGAAATATTTAAAGGGGATTCCTATACAATAAACGTGTTTTTGTAGTGAAGGACGCCCTACAACCAGGTGGAGCGATGATCTGAAGAAGGTAGCGGGTAGTGGATAGCGAAGAGAAGCACAGGTTAGGGTCAATGACGTGCCTTGGGAGAGGCATATGTCCAGCAATGGACGAGCATAGGCTGATGACGATGAACCCTTAATGCGCGAGCCCGACTCGCATTTGGCCTATTATTTATATTATCATATCATTACAATTTAATAAGAAACATGTAAAAATTCTTCCAGTAATCTCACGATAGTAGCGTTTAAACAGCGTTGTAAGCATAGCTAACATTGACAACATAACTTTTTAAAATCCCCTCCTTTGTATGAAAAGGCCTCGGCAAATTATTTGAGCATCCAAAGTGAGTTGTCGACGCGAAAATATTAAAGAAGATTTTAGAAAAGGTATTACGTTGTTTATTAACAATCAAATAAGGCTTTGAAGGGCAGGAAATTGTCTCATTAAACATCTAACAATGATTTTCAACTAGTTACAAAATTGTTTCAAAATTTTGATAAAACTGTTTCAGTCAAATTATAATCTAAGTAGTAAAGCTTTCGTTTATATTAGAAAATGAAATTCTTCTTCTTCTTCTTCAACCTTTTTCTCACTAGGTGGGGTCGGCACAGCAAGTTTTCCTCTTCCACACTATTCTGGAAGCTGTCATATCCACATCCACTCACTTCTCTTTCATATCCTCATTCACTCAATTCAGCCACGTCTTCTTAGGTCAACCTGTACTTCCGCTACCTCGTACAACCATATTATCCATACTTCTCCTAGTCACATGCATTTCCTCTCTACGCATCACATGCCCATACCAAGATAACCTTCCGCTTTTTATTTTCAGCTATTTATTAGTATTTATGGTTCTTACACAATTGTTTTTTTTACAAAATAACCGTTAGTCTGTACCTTGTAAGAGGACCAGAGATAATAAAATACGTTGGGAAAGTTTTAGGTACTCAAATAGTTTTACTACAAGACCGTTTCGAAAAAATGTAGCTGCGAATTCGAAGAATTTAGGCCGAAAGAAAATTAGATTACGTTAAATTTGTATTTTCGTACTCCTTGTGTAAGAACCATAAAATAATTTTTAATGGTTATAAACTTTAAAATAATAATATAAAAGAAAATATTATTAAATAAGTAATTTAATTATATAAATAATAATACAGTTTTACAAATATACGTTTTTTATGTATACGTGTGTTGTATTAATGTCATGGCATTGTTCATAATATATTGTAATGACGAGACCATACCGTCTTTTGTTACTTCATAAGTCAACCATAAGATTTTGTGTTTATGAATAATTTTAATTTCATTTCCATATCATTTGTTCAAAAAAATTAGAACAAAAATTTGCTTAAATATTTTTTTAGACGAGTAAATGTAAAATTTACTCGTAAAAATATAAGTTTCTTCGAATATAATTTGATAATGAATTATATATATTATTTTCCTCCTTACTTCTCTGTTTCTGTGGAATATGTATGCAAGGACAAAAAGTCTACAAGAGATATAAAACTTATGACAAAAGAGAACAAATTTTATCCTCATATGGTTTTGTCGGGAAGAACCAAATTATAAAAAGTTTTTTATTACAAAACGTTATATAAATTGGATTACTTTTGCATCAAACTTTCGCTCAATAACCAGTTTTATGTAAAACAAATACTTAAATTGATTTATCTTTTGGTAAAAGTTTGGCGGAACACTTAGAAGTTTAACTGCTTTGCGGAAAGTCTGTATGTAATTATAAATATTGCATGAATATATACGTTTAAAAAAAATTAATATATACTTACAGTATTACAGAAGGCCATATAATTTAGGTAAATAAATAAAGGAGATAAAATAAACTGAAGGTTTTTAAATTTTTAATTATTGACAAGTTTTTTTTATGTAATTTTTAATATTACCATAAACAAGTATATTATTTTTTTAATATACTTTGTCTATGATATTACTGTAGTTATTAATTGAATTTGGTAAAACTAAATACGAGTATTATATAAAATAAAAGTATTTGAACAGAAGTTTTTAAATAGGCATATTCAACACGTTATAATACGAGTATAAGAAGAAGCTATTTTATAAATATCAACAAATGTAGTCATTAATTTATTCAAGGTACAAAATTAAGCAATACCAAGTCAACATTTTAAAACCAAGTTACAAAAATATGACATTAACAATTAATTTAACCTGATTGACAAGACATGTTTATTTTTTTTGTGTCATAAGAGTGACATTTTACTAAACCCCTGTATAAAATCGATTAAAAACATATTTGACTATGTCAAAGCCTTTCGACCAAACAAGCCCAGGCTGGCAGTATTTCCCCGCTGTATAGCATAGCAAGTGAAATTTGCTGCCGCAATATAATCAACGAATGGTTTATCTTGGTTTACCAACAGAGTTAATGTTAAGAACTTAAGAAGCATGTATATGTTGGCAAAGGGTGCTCAAGGGTCGGATAACACGTTAATTTGTAGGTCCCGGCAGAATGTGAAGCCAGTAACAACCATACCACGAAATAGTTAAGTAACAGTTAGTTCTCCAGTTAAATTGCACATTTCTTGTTACTAATTTTAACTAAATAAAAAAAATCTAATTATAAAATGAGTCTGAAAGCGATTCTTTCTTTTTTCTTCCAAATAGGACGGCAAATTGATTTAAAATAATACAAATTGTTATTTTCGCACTTGAATTGTATTTTCTTGATTAAATTCAATTTAAGAAAAGAATAAGAATAGATTAAAGAATATTTATTTCAGAAAAAGATAGTAATGCGTACAAAGCCATAATTATGAGCCAGCAAGCATTTGATTTTTATTTTTACATAGGTCGTCATATTATGGACGGAAAAATTGTCTTTTCACGTAAATTGCCTATTTTATTAACTCAATGATGATACTTATGTAATATAGTTTAATACTTGTGTTTTTATAAGGTAAGTAAACTTGCACTGGCTTACACAATCAGTCGAACACATTTTTTAGGCCATTCAGAATACCTAATGAAAAAAAAGGAAACCAAATAAATAAAATATGACTACTACTCTTAATATTTTTGACTAATATAAGTTCTACACTTTCTATTTTTGAATAAAATATTTTTTGTATTCGTTTAATAATATATTTATAAATCACATTTTTGATTATTAAAAAGTTTTACTAAATATTAAGATGTATTAAACATAACAATACATAGTACATTACTAACTAAAACTAAAAAAAATACGGGTAGAGGAATAGGTGGCTAAAATGCTAGCAGCATTGCCACGTTGGATGGCAATTGTTGTAATCTCTACCTTTATCAGGCTTAATTTCACTTAAAAAAGTACTACTCTTCTCGTATGTAAAAAGTAAATTACACAATTTTTTGTGAAATTATGTTATCAAATCGTCAGAATAAACTCAACGAAACAAAATGAAAACAACAATCTGTAGAAAGAATTAAAATATACGTTAAATTACGAACCTCTTTTTGGAAGATAGTTATCACTTTAACATCTGCAGTTTAGAATCAATTCTTAAAAAAATGTTTCACTTGCAAAATCCAAGCAATTGTAACTTGTAAAGTCATTAACATTTCAGGAGGTATTTATTTGTGTCGACGAAGAATTGGCGATAAAATTTTACGGTTAAGTTACTCTTAAGTAAAGGTAGCTAAAGAAGCTAAGGAATTTAGGCTACAATGCTTTCAAAGTTTGGTGTAAAGGAGTATCTAAGTATTTTTTCGGGGAAATTGATGTAAGAGATGTTTGTGTTCGACTTTACGGATGTTTAACTGGTGAACAAATGAAACCTGGAAAGCATACTTTGATTAAAAATAAAACTGTGTCTAAAACCGATGAAATATATACCATTCGGGATGTATCAGTCTTTTTAATTCAGAATTGGGAAAAAAAATATTTTTCAAAATTACTTTCTTATAAGAATTATAATGTTAAATAGAAACAAAACACTATCTAATCAAGAACCGCTCCCTTTTTGGAAACCGTTTTCAAATAATTATTACTCTTTTATAAATCAATTAATCTTTGTAAACTAGTCACATGAGGCATCTCAATAATTTTTCCGTAGATATTTTTCTAATATCTTTACTTCCTATGTTTTGTAACACCTTAGGTTTGTAAAATCCCTTTACTTTTATCTTATTGATATTTGTGATAGACTTATTTTAAATTTGTAAAGAATGTACTCGTATTAAAAAAGTAATATTCTCATCTAAAACCTTTAAAAAAAATAGTAGATATTATTTTACGTCAAAAACGAGGATAGATTGTAACAGTAGTTTTAAAAATAACTACATATTTTTTATTATTAGTTTTGTATGCATAGAAAATATTAAACTCTTCTATGAAATGGAAATTACGGAATTAAAAACTAGGAGTATTTTAGTCACATAAATGATTTGCATAGAAATTTTTGAAAAACGAGTGCTTAGAATTTTTTTTCACTCACAATAAATATTTCGTTTCTTTACTAACTTTAGAGAAGTGAAAAATTGGACTTACCCCTTAATCATTTTGTTGGTCGTCTTTTTTCCTTGATGCTACGCCGTAGCGAGTTCTCCGCTACGCAGCTTGCTACGATTGTGCCGTAGCGGCTGCTACGACGCCTTATATGTAGGGCGGCGCCCACCCATCCGCCCCCGCCATAACACCAAGCAACTAATTGTCGGTCCGTTTGTCCGCCCTCCCTTCTTTTTTTTTCCTTTTCTTACACTGAATAGTTTAGTTTAGTTTCGGAAACAGGGATGCTATAAATAGAAAATAAAGTTTTTGTAAAAGTAATCCTTCTTTTATAATTTAAGCGGATATTTGAATATGGAACTTGCAAAATCGTTATTCGGTGGTAAAAATTAATTAAGGTTAAATTTAGGTGTGTAAAAATTAATAGTAAAGGTAATTTAAATTTAATAGATATAAGAAAACATTTTCTGTTTTGTGGAGTATTCAATAGTGATTAAATTTTTAGGTTTAATTTATCTAAGTAGGCTTTTTAAGTATTTAAGTAATGCTTTTAATGTGTCTCAATCCATACATATTGTGTTATTTATGGCCAAACAATGGATCTGTATTTTTGGGTTGATATTTCACTTCGTGGTTTGCCTGTAAATGTTTACCATATTGTCTATAAAGTAGTTATCTAGAAAAAACAAATTAAAATCAGATTTATAGATTCTCCTAATAATTTCAGTGTACATACATATTTTTCTTCAGACTTCAATTACATAAAATTATTGAGAACGCCAAATAATATGTATATGTATAATATATAAAATATATTTAACAACAAAATTTTGTGCTACTTTTAAATTGAAAATTCTTAGTCGTAAAATGTTAAAGATAAAAGTCTAGCTTTTTTCTTTAAGCATTAAAATTTCATAAATAAAGGAAAGGACAATATTGCGTAGTCGTCTTTGCCTTCTAGAAAAATATTGAATAATTGATATAAAAAGCTGTTTCCGTTTTTACGAATTAATGAACTTCCACCGTTTGAATTAGTAAACAAGGTTTTTTTTTTAAATTTGATTGCTTTGTAAATTTTGTTGTCAACTTAACAAGTTCTTTGATTTGATTTAAAGTCTGTTTATAATATTAGTAAGTGTATTAATGAAGTATTATATAGTGAGAACTTGTGAGAAGACTAGTGGTAACTTTAGCTTCGTTTCATTTAGTCTCATAATATTAATTGTTACTTATATAATACTAGCAAATCGTCTCGGCTTCACACGGGCTATAAGATAATCTAAGTTGCAAAGAAAAACAAAATATAGCCTATGTTACTCAGGGCTAATATAGCTTCCCAACGGTGAAAGAATTTTTCAGAACGGTTCAGTAGTTTCAGAGCCTATTTGCGTCAAACATACAAACAAAAAACCCAAACTTTTGTATAGGAGATTACATATAAACTTTTGAAAGGTTATTTCTAATTTGTGACATGTCGATCACTGTCATTTGACAATAGTGACCAGCACGCTTTAGCGTTGTTTCGCTTCGCTTTCGCAATATTCCATAAGCTTTCGAAAGTATCTGTCAGTAGCGTATGACATTTCTATACTCGTATATTTAATATCATTTGAAAAAAGGGAGTTGAAATAAAACTGAATGGAATGCATATTGTCTAGAAAATTAAGCATATACAACTTGAGGAGCACTGAAAGGAATGCAACATGTCTAGAGGCGCAGTTAATAAGGAAGCTATGAAACAAATTGCATATTTAGAAAAATCCTTTAAGATCTAGCGGATATTATAAGGCGACGCCTTTTTCTGTTAGCTTAAAGTCAGTGTTAAGAATCCTTACAGTTCCAAAACACAATTTTTATTGCCTAGTTCCCTGTTCCCCGAGAGCTACAATCTGTTCAAAGCAAGAGTGAACCGGTTTTTCCTGGGTAAGCGCGCTCCACCTTAGATCATAATATCGCTTGTGCATCAGGTGAATTGTGATCAAGCGCAAGCCCATTTAATGTAAAAAAAACGCAAAATTCGCTCGATAGTTTCATTTATTGAGAAATAGACGTTTCAAACTTTTAAAATGTCGTGTTTCTGAAAATTAGAAACAAAATTAAAATCAATCTTACTTTGTTTGACGATAATGATCTCTAAATTAATATCTCGATAATCTAAAATCTTTTTTTTAGTATTTGTTATTAAAGTGGCACGATAATTACATAAGTTGTGAAAGTTTCTGCTTTCAGACAGGCAGACAGACAGACAGCGGATGCTTAGTAATAGAGTCCCGTTTTTACTTAGTAGGTACGGAATTACATATATGAATTTGTTTCGTAAATATCTGCTGCCGCGCATCAGGCGCTTGGCACAAATATGTATTTCTGATTTGTTTCTATCATATACGACGAATACAGGTAGATATCGCAAGAGAAGTCACGTGAAAAAGGCAAGTAAACCCGCTGCCGTCACTGATTGATATTAATTGTTATTAATCGAACTAACACCTGAAGTTAACGGAAGTTAGCTGCCATTAAATTGTCCAAAAGGAGAGTAGTATAGGTTTGTGACCGAATGCGTGGGATGTTTTAGAGTTTCGTACTAAAAGGTTAGGTACCAAAGGGACCGTATTGATAAGACTCCAATATCAGTCTATCACAAAGCTGTATCTCATGATCCGTGTTAACTACAGAGTTCAAATTATACACGTGTTTCTGTTGCCGCTATAAAAAAACAAATACTATAACACTATGATCTTTTTGCATTTTGTTCTCGATCTTAATGACAAATGGTAGACGCTTGATAATCACAAACTATTATTAAGATTTCAGTTTTTCTTAATGATCTTTTTAAAAAAATAATTACTAAATTAAAATAAAATAGTTATATTTAGTTCACCTATATCAAAAAACATTTTTGGCGCGGAATCCTTAAAGCGCGAGCCAGATTCGCACTTGAACTATTATTCGATTAGGAATCTAAAAATAAAGCAAATTGTCTAGAGTTACAAATCTCAAAATCTTCTTGTTCCGTACTCAATTGCTTTCATCGTTGTCTCACAACTTCCGTTATTAATCGGTCTTTTAGATTTCATTTTATTTCTTTTGGGCGTATCTGTTGTTGTATCAAATTCTGCTTACATCTTTACAAGCCTTTATTTGACTTCCAATGAGTGCATGTGTTTGTTTTTGTATTGAATCTTACAAGCTAAATTAGATCCACGTGCCCGATAGGATTTAAATTTAATACACTTATGAATTATTAGTATTATTTTTCCAGGATTCTAATTCTATTTCTAGTTTGAAGTGGGGGTGATGAGACCTGCACTGACATCCCGCTAGGGGCGTATTGTGCATTCCCCCCTTACCAACCTACCCAACCCAACCGAGCTCCTTGAAGTAACGGAGCATAGCCCTGGGTCGCTGGCATACCTGTTCCACCCCTGTTGCCTCAGATAATCTGTTTGTCTGAAGATTAGCAATGGAAGGTGAACTTTCACCTTGAGCTGCTATAATCGGGCCGTAGCTCTCTCTGATTCGTTTAGTAGCCTCACAGTGCAGTAGCACGTGTTCTACCGTTTCATTTTCTTCAAGACAGCCCCGACATAGAGGACTGTCTATCGCCCCTATTTTATGTTGGTTTTTCCAGGATAATGAAAGATAAATATTTCTCACAATAGTTTAATTAAAAATAACCTATTTAATGTTAATTTCCACTAATCAAATTAAGAAAATATTTTATCTTCAGATTATTTTATATACTCGTATCTTCCGTAGTACAATTTAAGGATAAAATAATATTTAAATTGTTCCACGTAAAATCTTCTACTTAGTGGAAAATTCGTATCTTTTCCGTACTTATTTTGTGCCCGTTTTTTAGGGTTCCAGAGGGCACCAACGGAACCTTATTTTATAGACTATACTGACCGTCTTCGCTAATGAGGCGAAATTACATCAACCTAAAACTGACAAGAGAAATCGCTTAATTCACAAATAATTTATTATATTTTTGACATTCATCACATTTAAATTCACTATTATTTTACTTTTTTTATTATTATTTACAAGAAAAAATTGTCATCTAAATTCAAAAAATTATACAAGAGTTGATAAATACGTATATTTAAATTTAAACTTTGATAAATAGTGAATTTGTGAATTTGAAACTGAACCTTATAATGATTGTAATTGAATAAATGGCTTTTATACTTTTACTTTACTGACTGTCTGTCAGTCACCAGGCTGTTTCACTAACTGCGTTAGCTATAACAGTTGAGATTTTCACACAAGATGTATTTCTGTAGCCGCTATATTAATGCATACTCTCTCAAGTGCATCCTTCACCCTTCATCCGAGAGCCCGACATGACTCTGGGATGAAGGGTTCCGTATAAAAATTTCAAAAAGCCCGTTCTTGTACAATCCACTTCGAGGTCATCGGGTGACTTGAAAACATTCGACATTTATACAGGCTCGCCTTGAACAGGATAAAATAAATGTTCAACATTATATTGCTTTTGTTTCTTGAATTATACTCGTATAACAACAGGCTACCTGTTGTTATGGTTATTTATATTTAGAAATAAATTGTTGTTATGGTTATTTATATTTAGAAATAAATAATTAAAAAAGTTAAGGTATAAGGTGGCTTTTTCTTCTTATTCTTCGTTTTATTTCTAGCTAAGTGTCTGAGCTTCGGTATCAAAATTTTCAAGCCGCCCGAAGGCCTCTGTCTTGAGAGGGAACAAGAACGTGATTTTTGCAGTTTTTATACGGAACCTTTCACCTGCGAACCCGATTCGCACGTGGTCGGTGATTTTTTACCTCCACACATTTTTGCGTAAAAACCTTGTGAGCTATTTTACATCTTTCCTTCACAGATCAAAGAAGTGTAGATTTTTGTAATAAACCGCAGAATTATGTGTAGGGGAGTGTGAAATTACGACCCCGTTTGCGAGAATTAGAAAAAAGTATGACTTTTTTAATGGAAATTCGGATATTTTTCTCTAATCTCATTAACTACGACATAGATCATAATATATGAAAAGAATATTTTGTTAGAATTGGTTCACAAATGGCGAAAAACTCGTAAACATGCGTTATAATACAGCCGAACAAATAATATCTTCCTTAATTAAAGTCCTTTGAAAAAAGACAGACGGACTGACAGAGCAAAAATATAAGTGCGTTACGACGGACGAAAGTAAGTATTAAGCATTATCGACAATAGTGTCAATAAAGATTTAAAAAAAATAGTACTTGCTTCTTAAACACAGGTATTTTTATGTCAAGTTTTATATTACTTAGTTACCTATATTTTACTCTCATGTTATGTTGTTGGTAGAAACATAACTTTTTGCATTTAAACTTAACTAATTAAGCACTTTTGTTTGATCTTGTGAGAACTACTATGGAATTATGAATATTCACACTTCGAGCACAGGTTCTCAACATTTTTGGAATGGGACAACCTGTTACAATTATGTAATTCTTGGAATAATAATTATACCCCTAATACATAATACATGCATTATGCAGTCTAAAATAAATTATATAATTACTGATATAAGTATTTAAGTCAATTACTTAAGTCAATACAGATTAATATCTACATTTAAATGTCAGAACAACGCGACCACTGGGTCCCTTGTTACAAGATTAAATGTTCTTCTTTCAAAAACTAATTAGATTAAGATAAAAATAATATAGATATTTTTACTCCGATACAACAAAAAATATTTTTTTTTGCATTTTAATAGGTACTGAACCCTTCATGCGAATCGCTCATAGCCTTGAATAACCCAACAGGTTATTTCTATGGTCAATATTTTTTGTATTTGTGTATTAATTTCCCTCCCTTAGATTGAGAACCCCTGCCTTAAGCCAAGTTTAATAAGCAAGATGATCTTATGCATAATAAGTGCACAAGTTTTCAACTCGAGACGATCATCTGTCAAAAGTTAACTAAACTCCGGTTAAATTAACTAAAATAACGTTAAGATTACTGTTTTTTGGGTTCCGTACCGAAAAGGTAAAAACGGGACCCTATTACTAAGACTCCTCTGTCTGTCTCCAGGCTGTATCTCAGAAACCGTAATATCTTGAAAGCTGAAACTTTCACAAGATGTGTATTTCCCGTGCCGCTATAACAACACATATTGGACATAAAAAAAATAAAATATTAAGGGGTATCCCCGTACAATAAACGTGTTTTTTTGCTATATATCAATAACGGTAGCTGCTGGATACTTAAAATTTTCACAAAAAATATAAATGTATATAAGCTATCAAATTAAATTATAAAATTTAAATAAAATAATATTTGAGAAGAGCTCCCATACAACTATGGTACGGAACCCTTCATGTGTGAGTCCAACACGCACTTGCCCAATTTATTTTAGGTTTTCCAAACTTTTTCCTTTTTCTATCAATTGTAAATAATTTTAATGTGATTTTTAGTCAAGTATGTTCTGATTTTTCTTAAAACGTAACAAGTATGTACGTACGTAAAATATTTCAATATCCATTGCTATCAACTCAATATTCGAGATCCGAAGGAAGAGTCGTTGAAGAAATGTCTATAAGTATAAATTTTTAATATCCAGAAATATAAATACCGTATGAGTAGGAAAATGTGACTTTATATCGAAAATTCTTCGAATATGAAGATAACCTTTAGAGAAAGTAATCATGTTCGATTCGTTTTAAACTTGTTTTTCGGTTTGTTTGTCGTCTCTTTTTTTCTCTCTCCCTCTCTCTCTCTGTGGTGGGGGTTTATTATCTGGGGTTTATTAATATAAAGCGTGTAAAAATAAATCACAATCGGTAACCTGTATGTTTGTATGTTTGTTTGTAACCGACTTCTTTTGGAGCGATTTTGACCCACTTAAAACGGCCAGATTTCGTTCAAACTTTGTAGATTTATTGAGGACCGATGACAATACACTAATTTGATAAAATTACGGTTTTCTATAAAAATCGTGTATTTTAGTTTTTTTAAACTATTAATTATTATTGTTTTGTGGTCAGTGGTGTTCTTAGCTATGTTTGATGATCCGACCAATTGGCATCCACCACAAAATAGCGGATGCCAATTTATCTTACAACACCAATATGGGTATAATATGAGAGGATTTAATGATAAAATAGCTAAAATAAAAATTAAATTAGCCTTTATTTAGTATTACTCATAATTTTTAGAAATGGAACATACTTAATCAACCATATCATGTATTAATTTTGAGTTTACTTCAATTTCACATTTAGTATGTTTTATTTTACTTACCTTCACTATAAAAACTACTTTTTTTGGTAAAATATATATATTTTAATAAATTTCAAGATGGCAGCCAACATAAAATGTCTTCGGGGGATTTCTAAATTTTTGATTTAAACTTTTACAATATGATTAATGATGGTTAAGATGTAGAATAAAACAAGCAGCTCTAGAACTTCAGACATGACTTGTAAAGAAAGCAAATGATACATTTCTTCAGTGCATTGTGCTTGAAAATTCATTCAAATGAGTTTACCGACTCCAAGGGAGGAATCAGATTATTCTACTGTTTTTAGTATAAAGAACGCTATTGTTAAATTCTTGCCGTTGATATTGTTGACAGCTATTTTAATAAATGTTTTGTTAAAGCGATGTTGTGCTGAGTTCAGACGCGACTTAGATGTTTGAGCGAAGCGCCTCAAGTGCGGCAGAAGGTACTCGTATTACACGAAATAAAATCAACAGTTAGCAATATTGAAGTTATAAGCTATAACGAGTCAAGATAGTAATAATATTAGGCCTACAAAACAAGTCAAATTTGTTTTAATTTGTTTATTGATTTTAGAAAAAAAAACATTAAAATAAAACTATTGAGCAAATTTTACATAATCGTGATATGAAACTTTAGAAGATAGTAAAAAGTTCTGGCACTGTCATATACGTAGGTTATTGCAGGATTGATCAAATTATGCTATTTTGCTCCCTTACTTTATTGCCGGATATTATTTCAGTAGAAAATAAAATAGTCAATAATTTACGTAACGGTGAAGGGCTTAACTTTATAATGTTAAGCCCTTGATAAGTAGAATGTTAGATAATTATCTAACATTCTACTTATCATCAGTTAATTAATATATCTAGATAAACTAGCACTTGGAGTTAATTTTATTATCATTTCAGCGCTAATGGAAATATGACACTGCCTCTGATAACGGTGACAGAAAATTAGTCTCTACTTGTAACTAAAGGTTATTTATTGATTATTATTAACTCAATCGCCCACATGACGCGCAAAAAAAATGATAGCAATTTGGACATGTGAAAACATATTAAAAATTGTGACATATTGGACGTATTATAATAAAATTCAGCCCCACTCAGTTACCTTGAAATACTTTTTTAGACATTTTATTTTATGACAAATTTTATTTAAAAAAAGCTGTAATGTATTAACTATTAATACGAATTATGGGAAATAAAGGTTGTTTTTATTTTATTTTATTTATTTATAATTTTTAACTCACGACGCAATAATGACAGTGTGTAATAAGTAAATAGCCTATTATTCCAAATTAGGCATACTCTATCTTAGGCTAAAGTGTTACTAACTCGCGAGATTTCACGCCCTACCGGTCAAATGTGTAGCTGTGATGTGTACAAAAAACCTCTTAAGTTTAATTTTGTAGAATATAATATAATACACAGTTCGACATTAAAGTGGTCATACACATATACAGACACACAAGTGAGGGTAGGAGAGCTTACGTATATTACTCGTATTTGACGACCTTGTTGTCAATGGTTAGCACGCCTGACTGCCAAACAGAGGGTCTCGGGTTCGATTCCTGACACGGCCAACATCTTTGTGATGAACTAAATTTGCTGCCTGTCGGTTTTGGTGTTAAATATGTATCGATATAAGGTATTATGTATATCAATTGTATGTATCAATTGTGTTAACAAGCATAATACAAACTAGAAATGGCTTAGTATGGTCTAGCTAAACAGCTGTGGGTGAAATATTAGTATTTATTTTATTAAGTTATCCCTTTATTTATAAGTATTTATTTTTATTTAACTGGTCATCCGAATCATTATCGTATTTAATTTCCAAAAACGGACAAGTGTGGTCACCCTACCGCCCGTATTAACATTTACATTGAAACCCCATGCTTCATTATAACTTGTTGATCGAATACTCTATGGATGGCATTGAACTATAATATCACTAGAAAAGACTTAGCGAAAGGATTTTCTGTTCAACAAATTGATGCCACTGTCATCAACTCGGTTTAGTAGCTTGCAGCAAAATTGTGAATGACAAGAATTTAAATAAGCAGCTAAGTGCTAATTAGACTCGCATGTAAAGGGTATCATAAAAATAAAAATAAATATCTTTAAAAAATAACCTATAAACTTTGATAAAAACAGCAAAAAACACAATTGTTGTGTAGAAGCCCCCGTTAAATTTTAACTTTATGTTTATTAATTTTATTTTTTATTTTTAAAATGCTAGTAAATGTATAATTTAGTATTCTTAGAATAATATATCAACAGGCTCTTCTTCTTGGGCTATCTGTCATAAATAATGTCAAGAAAAAAAAAGATTTTAGTATATGTTTTATACCGACAAGAGAAATGAGATTATTAATGACCAACAGTCTAATTAACACGGTTATAAACCTATTTTTTTACAAGTTGATAACATATTTTTTTGGGTTCCGTATCCAATAGGTACCTATAAAAGGAAGAACCCTATAAAATGACTTAACTTCACTGTCCGTCCAGGCTGCATATTATGACGGTTTATAACCGTATCACACTGCTTTATCACGCTGCTTTCCCTTCCCGCCCGCCACCAATGTGCGACACATTTTTTTTTTGACATGTCCTTTTTTTACACGCTTTATATTAGCTTCACCTGTATGTTTGTTTGTATGTTTGCTTGTATGTTTGTTTGTAACCGACTTCTTTGGGCGCGATTTTGACCCACTTTAAACGGCCAGATTTCGTTGAAACTTTGTAGATTTATTGAGGACCGATGACAATACACTAATTTGATATTTTTTTTTTTTTTTTTTTGTAACCGACTTGTTTGGGCGCGATTTTGACCCACTAAAACGGCCAGATAAGCGTGTTTTTTAGTTTTTTTTAACTACTATTATTATTTTGTCTTTAATTAACTCCTTTCCATCCAAAGGTTGCCTGGAAGAGATCACTTTAAGCGATAAGGCCGCCAATTTTGTCACACAATTTTTTGTTCTTAGTTATTATTTTATCTTTAGTTTTAGTTGTAAGTTTGTGTCCAATAAAGTATTATCTATTCATCTATCCCTCTATGGAAAGTAACCTCTATGGTTGAAGATGTATTTTTTTACACATGAAGGGAACCAGATGGACCGTATAATGTGTACTTTGTATACAATATCTTTATTTACATAGGGGACATTTTTTCTAGACTAGAAATCTTTATCATAAAAAATAATTTATCTTTCGAGTATATTAAGTACTGCTATATGAAAATTAATTGCTATTCAGAGCTTAATAAACATAGTTATTTTCTTAAAAGTAGTAACGATTTGATATTTACTATTTAAAAACATCGTCAAAAAATATAAAAACTATAACGTCATTAAAACTTCTCATACAAATATGCCTACGAGGCTAGCGGCGTTATCCCGCTGTACAATACAAAACCAACAATATAAAACTAACACTGGAAAAAAATGAATTGACGTATTTTCGTATTCTACTCACGCAATTAAAAGTACTAGATTTAATTTTAGGTCTGTTGGTAGAGACACAAAAAAAACATTACCTACGACGACCTCGTTGGCGTAAAGGTTACCATGCCGGACTGCCAATCAGAAGGTTCCGGGTTCGATTCCCGGTCCGGCTAACATTTTTGTGCTTAACTAAATTTGTTGGCTGTGAGTCTGAGTATTAAATATGTATCTATATAAAATATGTATGTATATATATGTAGTATATCAGCTGTGTTAACTACTATAACACGAACTAGAAATGGCTCAGTATGGGGTTAACCAGCCGTGTGTGAAATATGTCCTAATATATTTATTTATTTATTTTTACATAAGAATAACATTACTGTTAGTCTTAACGACTAACAGTAATGTTAGTAATGTTTAGACTTAACGACTGATTGTACTTATACAATCAGTCGTTAAGCCAGAGGTCAGTCAGAGGTCTTCGAGTGGCTTGAAAACTCTCGACACCAGAGCTTGGCCACTTAGCTCATACGAAGAAGAAGAAGAATAACATTACTTACAGGAAATTAAATTTGGTATATCTTAGGTCTTGTATTAACTCAAAGGACTATGTTTAACCCAGATTGACGCAGCTAATACCTTTTACCATATTTCTTTGCCTCTGTAGTTCTAAAAATAGTCCATTATGCACCATTTCTCTCTGCAGCTTTTATTTCGCGACAAGAATAATGAACATCAATCGATCTTCACGCTATCTCATGCTATTGTTTCTGAATTAAAAACTTGCTTCGAGATCTGTTTTGCATACGATAATAGAAGTCTTCTGAACAATTCTTCATTTATCGACTCAAAAGGTATTGTTCGTTCCTTTGAGATAAAAGGTTAAATCGATTAGAAATTATCTTCTAGCAGCCGCATCCCGGGTTTCCAGTTGTGACCGCGTTAATTCCATTTGAATTTGACATAAAAAAGTTAAAAAAGTGGTGTCATTATTTTGGAGGCCAAGTCATACATTGGATTAGTCACGGAAGAGAAAAAAACAGTGGAAGTGCTAAGTAGGCGTGGCACGCGTGCAACTATTAAGAGTTGTTACGCTTAACTGATCCCAGTCGCGTCTTGCGTCAAATTCGTATTTCCTTAGATATGCCGTATTGTTCCGTTTTGGAGTGTAAAAATGACAGTAGGAGAAAAAATCTTAAAAATGCAGGTGTTTCGTACCATCGGTAGGTACAGGGTGGTTACCATACCCTATCACCATGCATATGGTTTCCTTCACGGAAAGCTTGAGCTCATTGGCGGAGATCGAAGTCACGTCATTCGGGTTTAGACCAATGAGGCCCGTCACATCCAAGCCAAGATGGCACACGTGACCCACCAAGCCACGAAGGTTACCGGATCCTATCCTAACACCCCTGGTTGTTTCCCGGAGATGGCCGCCGAGCGATGGCGCTCACCCATCATCATCATCAGCCTATTTAATAGTTGTCCACTGCTGGACATAGGCCTCTCCTAAAGATCGCCACAGAGCACGGTCCTGCCTCCTCGCTCCGCTCGCCCGCTCTGGTGGGGTTCCCAAGAAGCAGCTCTTTCCCCAGAGTCAATGTGAATATAATACTAGACTAGAGTTTACTCAGCGGATGTAACCTACATTGCATGTTTAAGATATTCTCCCATCATCGTTTCGGGTTTCGTACAAACGTCGGTCGTATCAAACCCCGGCCTCTCCGGATCTGGAGCGTAGAGTTAATTAACACAAATGCGCAATAATCCCACTGTTTAATTATAAACTTCTTTATCGGCAGTTTGTCTTGCTCCCTTTGTGGTGAGGCCGGCCCCCTTCGCTACGGCTGCTCGTGATTAGGCTGGGGTTACAATGATACAAATATATTGGAACGAAGTTCCTTATCGCGCGTTATGAAAGGGGGCTAGACGGAAAAAAATCTTACGAAAAGTTGTCACGACACTTTTTGCGCACGGCATGGCAACGTCGCATCTCCAAAATTTGTTCGGAAGTCAAATACGGCTATCAATGAAAGTATTCACTAATTGACAACAGCAGCATTCGTTTCAGGTGGAGTTGCGATTGAGCCTACTGATTAAGTTTATATCCATAACATTATATTTCTTAATAATCAAAAATATTATTATAACTTAAAAAAAAAAAATACTACAATTCCTTTACTAATTAATCGAAATCGGATTCCCACGACACCCCAAAAGTTTTTTCCCAAAAAAATCGCGAGGAAACCGACATGTTTGAGGACTGCAATATGCGAAGACGTGTCATCCGCAAACCTGCTCTTGGCCAGCGTGGCGGATTATGGCCTATAACTATCTCTTAGTGAGAGAAGGCCCCGTGTCCTAGCAGTGGGAACGTATAGTGGGCTACTTATGTACGTACATACTCGTACATATACTGGTAATTTATATACTATGTGTACAAGTTATTATTCTGTGACTATGTATACTGGTAACTTACCCAATCTGAAAGCTGCCTTAGCTTTGAGCTGACTTTGTTTTGAATGATGGAGGCGACTGAGTGCGTGAGCGGAATTCACAAAATAATTACTTACTTAATTTTTGTGTGGACAATCTAAACGCTAAGAAACCAACGTAAAACCTTTTAAGATTTTGAGACTTTCCACTCCGTCAGAAATTAGTTCCACGGCTTATGTACAAAATAAACAGCTTCATACTTTTTATTACTTAAACGCTTGTAGATTGGCTAGCTAAGGTGATCTGACGCGATCATTGCGGTTAAGCAACGGTCGCTGCAGTCACTCTTTGGATGGGTGACCATGCACAAAACTTTTAAAAAGTGCCATTTTCATCTAGGCGCTTCGGTGAGTCGGATGACACGTCAAAAAGTAGGGTCCCAGCTGCTAGTCTTAGTACAAGTCACCCATCCAGATTTCCCGCATCGTTCGTTGCTTAACCTCTATGATCGCGTCAGATCACCTTGGTTAGCCAGGCTTTGTAGCTCGGCGAAATAACATAAGTAAACAAAATAACTTTATTGTAGTAATTTAAGTATTTGTATATTGCTATATAATTTGTATGTTTAATAAGTTACGTATTAATTGTTTTTCTTTTTTATTTAATTAAGTATCGTGCAAATGTTTACTTTTAGTGTCTACATGTTATTTTTAAGAAATGTAGCGCTTTAGGGACTAAGTCTCTGTAATGCTATATTTTAAGGAATAAATGAATTTGAATAAATACAGTAACTCGTATTCTTCTTTTTCGTATTAGCTTAGTAGCCAAGCTCTGGTGTCAAGTAACCCGCATGGTTGCAAGTTGTCTGGGTAATTTAGGTACGAATGGAACTCCCAATTCTTCTTCTTCTTCACCTTATCTCACTTCATGTGGGGTCGGTACAGTATGTACGCTTCTTCCATACATCTCTGTCATTCGTCATCTCTGTATTCACACCCCTCCTGGTCATATCGTCATTCACACAATCCATCCACACTGTCTTAGGCCGCCCCCTTCCTATCTGTCCGTCCACACTCATACTCATTGTCTTCCTCGTGATATGGTCTTCCGAAGAATGAAACACCAAGCTATAGCTATAAAATATTTATTCATTAAAAACAATTTAATTACAAAACATGCTGGCATCAAATACCATAGTAATTAATGTCATTTTTATTTACGGTCACTTATTAACTACACAAGAATCATAAGGTCAGCTTAAATTACTATTTTAGGCTTAGTATGCACAGGAGAAAATAAAATAACTTTTAACTTTTACCTAGTAATATTGTCATTATACAATAATAACTTTTTTGTTTGAACACAAGGTAAAATTAACTTAGGATAACATACAGCGAACTTGAATAAACGGAAAAGTAACTCCATACAATTGCCGCTTAGAATTTGGATCCATCTACGCACACAATTATACTGCTATCCCAACGAAGCACACACACACACAAAGCTCGCGATTACGCGTGAAACCATTTTATCGGCCAAGTTTCTATTCTATTTATTCTAGTTCGCTGGTAAAATACTTTACTTCCTTCGATAATAATTGATGTAAAACCATATCTAATCTAAAAATCAGTGCCAGTGGGAAGAGTACCCAAAATGCCAGCCGAGTTGCCTCTTTGTATAGCAACACTGATACGCTGTGCAAAGTAGAGGCCGACATTTTGGTCACTTACCGTACCTACTCCTCCAAAACGGCTTGACGATTTTTAACAAATTTTATACGCGTATAGGTCTGAGAAACGGCTACTATCTATTTTTTAAGGCAAAACAACCTTTGCCGGGTCAGCTAGTTTTTAAATAGAAATATTATCTATTGATAAGCCCTTTCTATTCTTTAAACAATAAATTCCGAGAGGCATTAAAAGTATTTTTTTACAACTGCTACCGTTTTCATTTATACAAGTATTTGTTTTAGCCACAAATACATATAATATATTTTGATACAATCTGCAGGAACACAGCAAACGCATGCTTGCGATGTTGTTTGTCGACACATAATGTAACTAGTTGCGTGCCGCGGTGTTACCCTCGTTAATCCGAGATAAAAAAATTCGCCTATATGTTAATTTAAAGTCTCGTATTCAAAACAAATTTCATACAATTCGGTTCAACCGCTTGTGCGTGAGGAAGTAACAAGCATACAAACTTTCGAATTTATAATGTAAATAGGATATATATTACACACTACTCATATAATATAGAATATATAATACATATACTCACACACACACACACACTTACATAAACATACACACACTGATACGTACTGGTTTTTTATTCTAGTTTATATCTTTTAGATCCCTTGGAAAGTGTTAGTCTTAAGTATTTCTTATTAGTTCTAAGAAGGGAAGGGGCCCTGGATCTCGCGACACAGGCTTGCCTAGAGGGAGATTCAGCGGCACACCAACCTACCCCTAGTATTCATTATTTCATTTTTGTCTTTAGTCTAGTAATGGTGTATATATTTAGCCTTAAGTTTATAGAACAATTAAATACATTTGAATTTGAATATACTTAGTCAGGTCATAAGTTCTGTCACACAATAAAAACTTTAGAATTTTCATTGCTGGCCACAAAAATAAATATTGAATTTGAATTCCTAATTTTTCATGAAAATAAAAATATGTACTTTTTAGAATTTTCATCATTTTTAAATATGGAATCGACACTTAAAGAAGACCGTGTCGGGGTTATTGAATTGCATCGTTGCGATTACGCGCCAACTTAGATTTTCGAGTTACTGAAAAATTTTAATATAACCAAAAGATTCATTTATCGTACCATAAAAAGATACAATGAAGACTCTAGTGTAGATGACAGATCAAGAAGTGGTCGACCTCGCTCTGTTAGGACTCCAGCAGTGATAAAAGCTGTGAAGGCGCGAATTCAAAGAAATCCCATACGTAAGCAGAAACTGTTGGCCCTTCAAATGGGGTTCAGCAGGACCACGGTGAAAAGGGTGTTAAATAAAGACTTAGGGCTTAGTGCATATCGAAGAAAAACAAAACATCGTTTGGACGCTCTTTTAATGGACCTGAGACTGAAGAGATGCCGCGCTTTGTTGAAGCGGTACGCAGGAAAAAAGCGTCGGGAAATTCTTTTTTCGGATGAAAAAATTTTCACCATTGAAAAGAGCTACAACAAACAAAATGATAAGGTACACACACAGCAGTGAAGAAGCGAGCAACCGTATTCCGTGTGTCCAAAGAGGTCATTTTCCATTCTCGATCATGGTTTGGCTGGGAGTCTCTTATTGGGGCTTAACTGAGGTATATTTTTGTGAGAAAGGTGTAAAAACGAATGCATTTGTGTATCAAAATACAGTCCTCAAGAACCTTGTGGAACCTGTTTCTCATACCATGTTTAATAACAAGCCCTGGGTATTCCAACAAGTTTCTGCGCCAGCCAATAGAGCGAAAAGCACACAAGACTGGCTGGCGGCGCGTGAAATCGCCTTCATCCGACACGAAGACTGGCCCTCCTCCAGTCCAGATTTGAGTCCGTTAGATTACAAGATATGGCAACGCTTGGAGGAAAAGGCCTGCTCAAAGCCTCATCCTGATTTGGAGTCACTCAAGGCATCCTTGATTAAGGCAGCCGCCGATATTGACATGGACCTCGTTCGTGCCGCAATAGATGACTGGCCGCGCAGATTGAAGGCCTGTATTCATAATCGCGGGGGTCATTTTGAATAAACTTTATTACCATAAGAATCTATGTTTTATTAAATTCATTTTGATATATAAATGGTCACATAAATATTAAACATGTCTAAATTATCTCATATTACACATTTGACAGAACTTATGACCTGACTAAGTTTAAATGGTGAAAACTTTGAAGCTAACTTTGATAATATTTTTTTACGTAATAGTGTTTTAGAACTCTAGCGATTCTCAACACTGAATCAAAGATGATAAAGTTAAAACATCCTTAGCTCTGATCTATCTTTAACCGTACTATTTAGTATTTTATGCTTTACGCAGGAGTTTTAAGTACGCTATTTTGCTCGAACTAAATATTTCTATTAGACTTTCGAAAATAAAGATCTAATTTTTAGGTGTAAGATATTTATTCACTTAACTGGTGTATTAAATTGAATAGATAATTTAATTTATAAGAAAAAATAATTAGAACCTAAGTTTTAAAGCGTCTTATCATCTATGTATTCAACTTAAATCTAAAAAGATGTAGCAAAAAAAACATCGTTAAATAATAACGAAAAAATTTGAAAAATTTTTGAGGAATAAGAGAAAAGAAAAAATAAAAAAAGGGAAGATGTCACTGGACTGACTGCCCACCACGACAAAAAACATTTTTAACCGTTTGCTGAATGTTTAAAAAAAACAGATTGCAATAATACATAAAAAAATTATAATAATAATTACGAAAAAATTTAAACATACTCTAGCACTATAAGTCAATAGATAATTAACAAATATATTTCGAATATCCTACAATTTTTACTAAATTATAAATGCGAAAGTTCGTGAGTGGCTTGCGATGGATTTCTAGATTATTTTGTGCATATTTTTTTACAGAATCCCGTTCAATGTTTGGTTTATATTTTGTATCCGTTTTGACAGCCTCGTGTGTATCCAGATGCGAGTTATTACTATTAGACCAAACCGACGGCGATATCGATCGTGACGTAGCGAGCCGAATAAGCGCTGGTTGGATGAAATGGCGACAGGTCTCTGGAACAACTTGCGATGCGAGTATCCCAATCAAACTGAAGGGGAAAATCTAAAAAACTATCATAAGACCTGTCGTATTGTATGGATCTAAGTGTTGGGCGACGAAAGCAGAGATGCGAATGTTGAGATGGATGTGTGGAGTGACAAGAATGGACAAGATAAGAAATAAGTATATCAGAGGAAGTTTGAAAGTGGCACCTATGCCAGAGAATGTTAAGAGCGGAAGGTTATCTTGGTATGGGCATGTCATGTGAAGAGAGGAAATAGATGCATGTGACTAGGAGAAGTATGAATATGATTGTACAAAGTAGTGGAAGTAGAGGACGACCTAAGAAGATGTGGATGAATTGTGTAAAAGAGGATTCATTTTTGTGTGTGCTATAACAGATTTTTTTACTGCATCAGCATAATTATAATAATAAGAATTATTTATTTATCTAAAAACACATGTATGTTCATTAATAATTTGTTTTACAAAAAAAACAGTTGTTTTGGTTTACAATTAATTTATGGTATCCAGATTTCTAGTGGCTTTCGCACTAGGGACTGTTTCGCAAAAGCCCCTCCACCATAAATTCAAAACAATCATGGAGAACTATGAGTGATACCTCTGCCACCTAGTACTGTAGACATACATACACGTCTTTCTCAGGCCTTCGTACCCCCTGCCCCCGTGGGGCCCCGCATTGACTAGGCGGGGGGGCTCAGTAACCGTGGCCTGGTCACCCACGGTGAAGCAAAGAGCGTCCCTGAGGCGGGCCACTCCCTAGACTCCTGCCAGTCATATAAGTCGACTGAAAGGAGGCCTAGGGCCTGTTAGTACCCTGACTTGGGGTCAAGTCTAGGAAGGTTGAAAACGTCATTATAGAGGAAGTATAGTAAAGTGCAGGGGTTCTGGTGCAATCAAAATGACATCCTAGAACCCCTTTTTAAAAGCACAAGGGATGGCAATCGAGGAGGTTTTAGTGGGTAAAAATCTCACATACCGCGGCTACACCCCAACGTAGTCGGAAAAAAAACCCTAGACTTGTATCACCAGTACGCAAATTCTAGATAGTGGCACCAGTAGGTTGCCCTCATTCCGGAGGGGGTTTTGCAACTGAGGCGGGCTTGCGGTGTGGTTTGGGAGGCACCGCAGCCGATGGTGTGGGGCCGCGGCAGGAGAGAAGTGTTACGATGCGCCGCTCTGAGAATTCATTTTTGTGTGTACTAGTAACTGTTTTTTTTACTGCATCAGCATATAATAATAATAATAATTTATTTATCTAAAAACACATGTACATTCATAGTTTAAAAAAAAAACGTTGTTTTGGTATCAAATTAATATACGGTATAAAAAATTATTGTGGCTTCTGCACAAGGAGAACCCTGTTTCGCAAAAGCCACTTCCAAATCAATAATAAAATATTTGTTTTTCGAAACCGGTGCGGATTTTAACCAGGTATTTTTGTATATATATGTATTTTTAAAACTAAAACAAACAGTTTATACAGTTGAATCAGTTTGTTAAGTTGCATTTTATAAGTTCCAAACAATGTGTGTGTAAGAGTGTGGGTGATATGTCAGCACTGTTGTAGCTGTACAATTCAATATCTATAATAATAATAAAAATCTTTATTCCACTTAATTTTACAGCAGTTCTTACTTAACATTAATTCTTACATTAATAATGATTGTTGTTAAAAGCTGATTTATCTGCAGGTCAGCTGTTGCCGAACTAGGCTTTCCAGCCTGTGTTACAGCATACAGTTACTCCCTGGTTATGTACTATTATTGTTACTGGCAGTTAGCTTACAATAAGTTTAGAATAATGTTGGTATAAAGTTGTGTACAAAATTAAAAAATTTAGATTTGGTTTGTATGTAATATATGTTTCTCTAGTGTGTAGTCGCATGTGTGTCTCAGAGGCATCGTTGCAAGCAGCAGTCCACCGACTGGGCTTGCAAGATACCTCCAGTGTGTGAGTGTTTGTGTGTGTTTTAGTGTATGATCGTTTGAGTGCATGTAAACGAGGGTGTGTAGAGATAAATAAATTAGTATACAGTACGCTTAATTATGTAAATATTGTCAGTATTTTGACTTACTCTCGTTTGAGTTGAGGCGACGACATCAGATGTTATTTCATTACAACTCTCAATCAGCTCTGATAACGTTACAATGATCGCTCTCCTAATGTAATGGACCAACTACAAGATGGATACAGATCCATACGAACAATGAAAAAGTCGTGTTTCCACGACGAATAGAATTGACTGATTCAATTATTTATTTTAACTTTTACGTATATCTTGTTTATGGAATTTATTCTGGAATAAACAATTGTTTATTTATTTTTATTTATTACCGCTTAACATTAGCCTAGCATCATCACGAGAAACGGAACTCTTACTGCACTGGGTGCGGTGACGCATCTATTTATCCGGACAAAATGAAGTTGAGTAAGGTGTCTCCACTAATCAAGGGGAAAGGAAAGCGACACGATCTGGACGCTTATAGACTCGTCTCCATCATTCCTGCAGTAGCTGAAATATTTGAGAACAGGCTCTCGACTTGTCGGGTTTTTGACCGCTACTGGTGCGCTATCCGTTTTGGAGGCATGTAACGTCGGCCAGCGAGTAATAGTGCTGTGCTGCTGGGCTATTTTAACTTTTTTTTGTTTTTTTTTACTTATGAATAGGCTTACGTTTGACCGCAGCTTGCCTGATGTTAAGCTTAACTGTGGTCTAGGATATAACACGCTTGCCTAGAAGGAACCTATTTACTCTATATTTGAAGACCCCCAAATTGTACTTCTCGGGAAAAAGAGACTCAGGAAGAGAGTTCCAGAGCTTCGCAGTTCTCACAATAAAGGTCGAAGCAAAACGCTTTGTGCGAATCTTTGGAATTTCGACAGTGAATCGATGTCTCTTCGCTGTACCCCTGCTCGTTCTGTAGTGGAATGGAGAAGCGGGAATTAAATTATGCAGCTCCATTGCACACTCTCCAAAATGTATCCGATAAAATACAGACAGACTGGCAACCTTGCGCCTATGTTCAAGGCTTTGTAGCCCTGCTTTAGATACGCAAGGCTGGCCGATGAGCTTCTTGGCTCGCCTCTCAATCGACTCTAACGCCTCCAGCTGGTATTTAGCAGATCCATCCCAAAGGTGCGAACAGTACTCCACGCACGACCGAACTTGCGCTTTATATAATGAAAGCAACTGTTCCGGCTTGAAGTACCGTCGCACCTTTGAGAGAATACCAAGCTTTCTGGCAGCCAATTGAGCTTTGGACTCAATATAAGAGCCAAAATTGAGACACGAGGTTAAGGTAACACCAAGAAGCTCAAGTCTATCCGAGATTTCAACGGACACACTTCGAAAAGTCGGGTGCAGATGGAAATGCCTCTTTTTCGCGGAGAAGAGACACGCCTGTGTCTTCGCAGCATTGAACTTCACCAGATTGGCATCGCCCCAATCGGAGACTACCTGCAAGGATTCATTCAAGCGCTCGACCATGGCCTCTCTGAGAGACTGGATATCGGCCTCTTGCGCTCGATACGTAACTCTCTACGACCGTGCTATCGTCTGCGTACCCAAAGATACCGGGCTTAAGCAGATCGTTGATATGCAGCAAGAAGAGGGTCGCAGAGAGCACTGACCCTTGAGGAACCCCGGCATTGATAGCCATTTGATCTGACGAGCAGCCATCAATGACCACTCGAATTGATCGATCCCTCAGAAAGTCAGATAACCACGCACAAAAACCAGAGGGCAAGCCGTAGGAAGGAAGCTTGCTGATAAGGCCGTCATGCCAAACCCTGTCAAAGGCTTTAGAAATATCGAGAGAAACCGCTAGGGCTTCTCCGAATTTCTCTATGGCCTCACTCCAGATGTGTGTGGCGTACACTAGAAGATCCCCAGTTGACCGATTCCGGCGAAAGCCATATTGTCGATCACTGAGGAGATCATGAGCTTCAAGGTACGCCAGGAGCCTGCTATTAAGGACACGTTCCATGCTCTTGCAGAGTATGGACGTGACCGATATGGGCCTGTAGTTGGCAGGGTCGGCACGACTACCTTTTTGGGGCACGGGCTGCACGTTAGCTAGCTTCCAACATTCTGGCACTTTACCAGTCTCAAAAGAGAGTCTAAAGAGGCGTGTCAATATAGGAGACAACTCAGGCGCACACGTTCTCAGAACAATTGCAGGAATACCGTCAGGACCACTGGCCTTATTCACGTCCAGATTGCGTAGCGTTTTGCGAACCTCAGATTGGCGAATTCGGATTTCCGGCATTACCACCGAACAAGCCTCTAAAACGGGGGGTATCGCGCTACCAGCATCTAGACGTGAAGACTCCGCAAACAGAGATGCAAATAAGTTTGCTTTCTCTATAGCGGTGTGAGCCAGGGAGCCATCGGGCTTCTGCAATGGAGGCAGCGAGGGTCGGCAGAAGTTCGCTTCAACCGCCTTAGCTAAGGACCAAAACGCTTTACTACCCGCTGGGTAAGAAGCTAGTTTAGTCCCTATTCGGCCAATATGGTCAAAGCGGGCCTTCTGTAACACCTTTTTGCAGGACTTGGCAGCCTTGACTTTTACGTATATCTTGTATATCGAATTTATTCTGGAATAAACAATTATTTATTATTTTATTTTTATTTATTACCGCTTAACATTAGCCTAGCATCATCACGAGAAACGGAACTCTTACTTCACTGGATGCGGTGACGCAGCTATTTATCCGGACAAAATGAAGTTGAGTAAGGTGTCTCCACTATTCAAGGAGAAGGCAAAGCGACACGATGTGGGCGCTATCCGTTCTGTAGGCATGTAACGTCGGCCAGCGAGTAACAGTGCTGTGCTGTGATTTGACGAAAGCTTTCGACATGGCGGATCGAAGAGTGCTCGCAACAAAGCTCGCTCACTACGGTATATGGTGGCCCAGCACTTGCATTGTTCGCGGGCATGTTGCACGGCAGGTCCCAGGTGGTGGTGGGAGACGGTGGTGAGACGAAGTCCGACCCACTGACCACAGTGATGGGAGTAGCGCAGGGGTCGTCTGTGTCCAACATTCTCTTTTCTTTGCTGCTCAATGATTTGCCTGAATCTGTCTCATGCGGACAGACATATTTATATGCGGAAAATGTCATTGAGATGATAACGGCAAAAACCCAAGAAGAGCTTGAAAATCAGCTGAATAATACTGCAGCGGAGCTGGCACAATGGTTCAAACGAAATGGGCTCGTACTCAATTTGGAAAAGACCCATTTCATGCAATTTCATATATCAGGGCGCCACTTGGATAGATTGCAAGTATCGATCGACGGATAAGCGATAGAGCAAGTAGACGCTACTACCTTCCTCGGGTTCCATATCGACCGCTGCATGACATGGGATAAGCTGTGTGCAAAGCTGCTAGTTAAAATGTCAACAACGCATTTGCTAGCCTTAGTTGAGTGTATTTCAAATATTCTTACCACAACTTCAGAAGTGGTTTTATTATTTTCTAGAAAACTACTGATTTTATTGGTAGACAGATAAATTTATCAACATTTACGTCAGTCATAATATAAAACAACGGCTGGTGGACAGAACAAATGACCCAAGAGCTGGCGCTTACTTTGGCCCACGTATAAGTTTGGCGATCCAGCGAGGTAATGCCGCCAGCATTTTAGGCACACTGGCTTAGATTTAATTTACTATTTGTAAGGTTTTTGTGTGTTTGTGTTTTATTTATATAATTAGTTTTAATTTTATCCTGTTTCTAAATTTTTATTTAAATTAATGCTCAAACTGAATTAAAACAACTATATTATATACCATCTGTATAGCTACTATATAAATAATTCAAATCCAAACAATACAAATACAAATTGTGTGTGTAATCTGACAATCTGGATTAACATGAAGAAGATTGCCTTAAATCTCGGATTAATGCGGGTAACATCACGGGGTATAGTTTTATATGATTCTCTTTCATTCTTCTTCCTATAAGCTAAGTGGTCAAGCTCTAGTGTCAAGTTTTTAAGCTGCCCGAAAGTCTCTGACATGGCTTAACGACTGTTACTGTACTGAGAGTAACAGCTGGGACCTACAATTTGGCGTGTCATTCGACCCACGGTATCCAAGATTAAAATGCCACTTTTTAAAAGACTGTCTTGTGCATGGTCACCCATCCAAAGACTGTGGGCATCGACTTAACCTCGATGATCACGCCAGATCACCTTAGTTAGCTGAGCTACAAACGCTACTAACTTTCATTGAACTGTGCATTTCGTATACAACAAATAATAGTTTACTTGCGTATATTTTAGAGGCAGGTATATCCATAATATTAATTTTGCTTACTAAATTATTTAGCAGCTAAATTACTTCTAATTCTTGATAATTTACCTATTTTCAACCTTAAGTTAATTTGCAAACAGGAGCAATTACTTGAATTTACACTTAGATTAAATACTTAGGTATTTAAAAAATCTAATTATTACCAATATTTGTATAATATTAATTATTATTATATAATGTAAATTATAAAAAAGTTATTTCTCAGTATTTAACTCAAAGCAATACAAATTATAAATCTAAAATCGCAAATTCAAGGCTTTGCTTCTTTAAGCGCCGTAAAGAAAATATAAATTACATAGAATGTAAGAAAACATCTAGTCAAAATCTATCATTTTTTTAATACATAACATTAGTGATAGTCAATTCATTATTTAATTCCGTGAGTTAGAAAACTTTCATATACATTTCTTTATGAATATGAAGTATATATACAATATAGTCATATATAAAGCTTATATCAGAATAAAAACCTGATTTATTTGTTGAGCAATAAGCTAAAAAGCTTAAATTAAAAATGTATACAGCCTCTGCCATGTTTTTATGTTTGCAGCCATCTTGTCTTAATATTTTTTTTTGTGTGGTTATTTTTTCGACTTAAATCGTTTGTCTATGGATAGAACTACCAAAATATAGATTATATTAAACCAAAGAGCACGTCTCACGTTTTCGAACAATTTACTCTTTTTTGTTGTATTAAATGTTACTACATATTGTCCTAAGCGTTAGGACATTTTTTTTTCAAAGAAACCATAGATAAGGGCCTCTATACCCTTACAAAACATCCTTGACTAAAACGGAAACTATAATGTAGTGCCTTGAGGCTGTGCCGAAAAAACTACTACAAGTTAAAACCGTCTCTTTACTTTTTTGTTTCTGACGCAGGGTTTTTTTTTTCAAACCTAGGTCATACGATTTCGTAATTCTAAATATTTTTAATACGATAAAATAAAATACTTCGTATAGACTTAAAAATTATAAAATTTAAACCTAATTACTTTCGTCTAAAACAAGTCAAGATTTAAAAACAGTTACACTAACTATTATAAACTTTTTTACTAGTAGAGTAGTACTGGAATGTAAGGCCTGTTGCTCACTTGTCCTGCAGTTGCACGTAGTTCGCTGGGAACAGTCCGTAGGCACCTTTACACAACCCCTGCCACCAGCCTTCGTCGATCTATGAAATAAAAAAATCTAATTACACTCACATGACATAAGAAGACTAAAAGGAACGAAACCACTCGAGTTAGTGTCGTATTGTGTTAAATCTTAAGAGACAGCGAAGTACAAAGTGTTAAGTGCTAAAAAAA
Organism: Mellilla xanthometata; assembly: GCA_035578125.1. Lineage (NCBI taxonomy): Eukaryota > Metazoa > Arthropoda > Insecta > Lepidoptera > Geometridae > Mellilla > Mellilla xanthometata. The sequence goes on from JAPUBQ010000035.1 coordinate 3,125,354, forward strand.
GAACAAATGAACAAAGTGTACTCGACTTAATAGATACGTTAAGAAATGTTTTAACAGGCAGTTTTTTCTAGAGACTTTACCTACTTAGAAGTTTATGTAATAAAGTAAAACTATTTATAAGCTTAGTAGGCAATTTTTTTTAAATGGGTACCCTAGCGATTTTCTTAAACAAAATGTCATGGAACAATTTGCCAGCCGAGTATGGGCCAGCATGGTGAACTATGGCCTACATCTCTCTCCTCATGAGAGAAGGCACCGAGTTCCAACAGTGGGAACGTATAGTTAGCTGCTTATGGTATACTCACCATCTTCTTCTTCATATAGGCAAGTGGCCAAGCTCGGGGTGTCGAGAGTTTTCAAGCCTCCCGAAGGTCTCTGATTTGGCTTAACGACTGCTTGTACTAAGAAGACAAACAGCCGGGACCTACAATTTAACGTATCATCCGACCCACAGTAGCGCCCAGAAGAAAATGCCAAACGACAGTGTTGCGCATGGTCACCCATTCAAACACCGTCCGCATCGATCGTTGCTTAGCTTCGATGATCGTTTCAGAGCACCTTAGCCGAGCTACAGGCGCTAAAGTCACCTGGGCGGGGAGAGCAGCGGCAATGCCTGCATCCCTGCCCCCGTCGTGAGATGGGACACCGTGAGGTTGCAGTCGGTACTGACGATCCTCTGGCCCTCGAGCCCGACATAACCCGCCCGCTTCCCCCAGGCTTGTGATGGGAGATGCGTAAATGCATTTCCTCACGAAAAAAATAAAATAAAAAGAAATCGCCTTCTTTTTATTATACTCACCATGACAATATTGGTGATGACATCATCCGGGTCGAAGGAGATCTCGTCGCTGGCGGCGGCCTGGTAGTCGTAGAGCGCGCGCGCCGTGTACCCCTCCTCTCCCTCCTCGTTCCCCTCCTCCCCCGCGCACTCCCCCTCCGTCTCCCACCCCACTGGGGACACCACGATGGTCGGCTGCCGGCTCAACTGCAGGGAAACGTTTAAGAATCAGACACTTATGAATTAGAAATAAAACTGATTCAAAATAACTGAAATTAAGTTTTTTGTATTTTTTTTTAATCTTAATGGGCTTGCGCTTGATCACAATTCACCCGATGGTAAGCGATATTGCAATCTAAGGTGGAGCGCGCTTGCCCAGAAGAAACCGGATCACTATTGCTTTGAAAACCGCTAGATTATAGTTATCGGGCAGTGTTGGGCATTAATCAATTAATTTGTTAAAATTAAATTAATTACAATTAAATTAATCGTAATTGAACTGTTAATTGCATCTTGCAATTAAATTAATTCGATTAACGTGTGTCAATTGTAACACACAACTAAAATAATTGCAATTATTTTTTTAGTTGTTTTTTGAACCAATTAAAACTAACAATTAACTTTATGTATCAAAATGAATTAGTAAAGATTTAAGAAAATTAAATTATAAGTATTACACTCGAAGACGAATAAAAAAGTGGTCAAAGGCTGTAATTATAGCTTATTTTTTCTAAATCAAAACAATTGAAAATTACTTAATTGTTAGTTGTTGCTAATACAGTTAACAATTAAATAATTGTTAATTGTAATTTTTCACAATTACAATTGATTAATTGTTAGTTGTTGAGGTTACATTTACCAATTAATTAATTGTTAATCTTTAATTTCTTCTTGCAATTAAAATTTGCCCAACACTTTATCGGGGAACAGGGAATTTGGCAAAGAATTCCACACCTTGGCGGTACGCACAATGAAGGTGGAGGCAAACCGTAAACAAGGATATTATCATTGCTATTTCAACAAAACCATTTCTACTAGTATTATTGTTGCTAACACGACTGATATACTACATATACATACTAAAATACCTTATTACGATACTTATTTAACACCCAGACCGTCTGGCAATAAATTTAGTTCAACATAAAGATGTTGGCCGTGCTAGGAATCGAAACCGGGACCGTGTGGTTAGCAATTACTAACCTCTTCTTTTTCTTCTTTAGAATCTCCCACTTTAGTAACGTCAGGTAGATTGGCCGGCCTTTCCTCCACTTGCTTAATTTCCTCTGATACTTTCGCTTCTTCTGCTTTATTCGCTTCTTCTAGCCTTTTCGCTTCTTCCGCTCGTTTCGCTTCTTCCGCTCGCTTCGCTTCTTCCGCTCTCTTCGCTTCGATGATACGTTTAGCTTCTTCTGCTTGGCTGGAAAATTAAAATAAACATTGAAGCAAATGCAACACTGCTATATGGTTCAAACAAAAAAATACTAAATCAAAATCGGTTTATACGGGAGTTCCAATGCTACAGACACACACAAACGTCAAAATTATAACACCCGTCGTTTCTGCGTCGGTATTTATATTATTATTTTTTTTATACCAGTACACTCCATGTAACGTCACTCGATTTAACGTCAAACTCTCTGAAGCGTCGAAATCAATTCTTTAGTTGGTTTGGCTTGTATTTCATGCAATGATACATCTCTCCATTTTACAACCTCTGCCTATAACGCCATAAAATGTCGTTATATAGAGTTTACACTGTATTAGGATATTGTTAACACACGGCTGGTTATCCCATATTAAACCATTTCTAATTTGTATTATGGTTGCAAACACAACTGATACACTACATATCTTTATTTATTTGATTTATAAACGAGCAGCATTATGCCGGTGTCCCTATATCAAACTGAGTTGAAATTTTATTTTTAATTGTTCACAAAATGCTTTTACTTATACATACATAAATACTTTATATCGATACATGTTTAACACCCAGACCGACATCTAACAAATTTAGTTCATCACAAAGATGTTGGCCGGGAATCGTACCAAGGACCCTGTTTGGCGGTCCGGTTAAAACAGTCCTTACCTAGATTTGTGCGGTTCGCTTTCGAATGCATGTGTGAGTATTTTACTGGGAGTCCGGGGTTCCTCTTGCTGTGTAGACTCGGGCGAGGGCGGCCGCGCGCTCTCTTCCTTGGTCACTCGGTCCTTTTCCTGGAAACATTGTGGCAATTTAACATACAAATACAATACAAATAGCTTTTATCTTTCTTATATCTTAAAAATCTTTAAATGAGCAAATCTTGTATATGTATATATAATTGGAATCTCGGAATCGGCTCCAACGATTTTCATGAAATTTAGTATATAGGGGGTTTCTCGAGCGAAAAATTTTCTAAAAATGTCATAAAAAAAAAACCGAGTAAAAAAGAAACCGGTCAACCAGGTACTAATCTATAATACTAATCTATAATATAACTAGCTGACCCGGCAAACGTTGTTTTCCTTTAGTATAGTTACAAACACTATAATTGATCAGTTATCGAGCGGGATGAAAAATGATTGAATTACTTAAATGGTCATAAAAATAGAGGTTGGTGATAAAAAAGAAAAAAATAGGGTTGTATGTTTCATTTGGCTCATGTATCTTTTTGGCTCATTACAAAAAAATAAAAACAGGAAATTTCGTCAATAAATTAAAAAAATAAATAAATATAAAACACCACATTATCACTTAGGGGTAAATAGATAGTAGCCGATTCTCAGACCTACTAAATACGCATATAAAATTTGGTAAAAATCGGTCAATTTCGGAGGAGTGCGGTAACTAACATTGTGACATGGAAATTTTATATATTAGAAGATAGATAGATAACAGAACGCACAAACCAATCTCCACGGTTTTGCATTCGTTGGAAAGGTCTCGGGCTCCGTGAGGTTTGTAGCAAACAAAATACAGGGGAAAATTTAACAGAAAAAGAGTACAATGGCACTTGTACGTTTTTTTATTTCTGTATATTTTGTTTGCCTTAATTTACTAAACTTATATAACTATTCTTAATTGATTGCTGCAATATTTTAAGTTTTCCAAGATGTTGAAATTATTAACGCAACAACAAACAGTACTTCGTACAGAAGCTTCACTTCGCAATGGTTTTCAAAGAAATATGAACTCAATCTGATAAACAATATGATTTAATTTAGCTCGCGGTCCAGTCGAGCCCGTGATGATTTCGTTACCTACCAATTTCTTTTCAAAGGAATATGGGCCTTAATTCACTATGCTACGGTTCATAATACGTTGTACATGGTTATACGTAGTATTAGTTATTATTCTGTGGTATTGAAAAAGCCACATAGATTGGCCCTTTGCGCAGTGGCCGCCGCCCGTAGGATGTTTTTAACACCTACACGCGGAGTGACACAGGCCTGACTGTAGCCAAATGTGTTAATCAATGGTCTTACCGAACATCATACCAAATTTAACTAAAATCGGTTTAACCGTTTAAGCGTGAAGGAGTACATAAACATACACACACATACATACCTTTGCATTTATAATATTAGAAGAAAATAGGATAACATGTTATACTCACTTTTTCTGAGAGGTCCTTGTCCATTTGTTGTCTCTGTTGTCTGATCATTTGTACAGACTTCTGCGCCTCCTGAAACGTATGGAATTAAATAAAAAACCACTTTCATCACTTTGTTCTGTGAACAGCATATTGGCCTCCCTAAAGTCAAAGTCAAAGTAGAATTAAATAAAAAACCACTTTCATCACTTTGTTCTGTGAACAGCATATTGGCCTCGTCAAAGTCAAAGTAGAATTAAATAAAAAACACTTTCATCACTTTGTTCTGTGAACAGCATATTGGCCTCCCTAAAGTCAAAGTCAAAGTAGAATTAAATAAAAAACACTTTCATCACTTTGTTCTGTGTAACAGCATATTGGCCTCCCCGACGTCGGCTGAAGCCAAACTGCTGTTGAAACTGTATATTAGGTTAAGTTTTTACAATAAGAAGATTTTTTGTTTTGTACATAGTGAATACTCCAATGGTGATGGCGTTATCACTGCGTGCTAGATCCCTCTAATAAATAAAGAATGAAAAATAGATTTCGCTTGACGTTTCATATAGCAAGACATCGAACATATTCAACTCTGGACCATGGATTGGGTCATTAGACTGAATGCTGCCAAGTGTAGTGTCCTACACCTGGGACGGAATAATCCTCGATTTACGATTGAAATGAGGAACGATTGAAAGCCCTACGCCTCACCACTCTGGAAAAAAAAGAGGTTACGTGGAGATCTAATAGAGACTTTCAAAATTATTAATGGGTTCTACAACCTTCCTGTTTTAGCAGATTGCTTTAAAAATTGTAATCGTTACGAGCATAGCAGAAGCCATAACCAAAAAATCCAGCGTGATCATGCCAACACTAATAAGGGGCATCATGTACTCAGCAACAGAGTGGTTCATAATTGGAATAAGTTGCCCGAGGAAGTGGTCAGTGAACAGCTTTAAAAACCGGCTTGATAGCTGGTTGCAGAAAACAAAAAAATCTCTTGTTAACCTGTGATCAGTGCACTAGTGGACTTTAAACATTGACATAGAACAATGGACATTTTATGAACTGTTAAAAATTTAATTTCAACTCAGTGTGATATAGGCATATCAGCATAATGCTGCTCGCCTAAAAATCAAATAAATAAATAAATATTTATATCATAAATCCCGCGTCGAAGCCGATACAATGAGTCTCCATTCGGCCTGTCTTGGACTGCATGACCAGTTACATACCTGTTCTTTCTCCTTGGCCATGTTCTCGAACTTGGCGCGTATGGAGCTGGGCTTGGCGCCGCCGATGTCCGGCTTCTGCTTGGTGTAGTTGGTGCCGACCTGCCCGCCCGCCTCCTCGAACCGGTGCGCGGACGCGTCCACGCGGTCTGTCTCCACGCCGAACTTGCCGCCGAAACCCTGCACACGATTATCAAGTCAGACAAAGTATATAAACTGGCAGCCTAGAATAACACATAGGCTATAATTTTATAGATAGATAGATAAACTCTTTGTTATTGGGCAAATTAAAAGTACAAGTCAAAATAAAAAGTAACATCACAAATGTATGCCACAAACGGCGGGCTTATCGCTAACAGCGATCTCTTCCAGGCAACCTTTGGATGGAAAGGAGTTGAAAAGAACAAGAAAAAGAGGGGTTGCACAATAAAGAATATTAATACTTATAATTATGATAGAAGACTCAAATAAATCTAAGTTAATAACATTATAAATACATAATCATAATATATATATTAAGATTATAGTGCGTGAATTGTGCAAAATATATAAATACTAGTTGACCCGGCAAACGTTGTTTTGCCTTATCACTTAGAGGTATGGAAAATAGATAGTAGCCTATTATCAGACCTACTAAATACGCATATAAAATTTGGTAAAACTCAGTCAAGCCGTTACGGAAGTGTGCGGTAACTAACATTGTGACATGGAAATTTTATATATTAGATATGACTTATGAGCAACGATTGGAAGCCCTGCGCTTAATCACTCTGGAAGAAAGGAGGTTACATGGGGATCTAATAGAGACTTTTAAAGTTATGAATGGGTTCTACAACCTTCCTGATTTAAAAGAGCTCAAAAAGAGCTCTAAACAGTTGGATTGTCAACTTTACCGCGGAGTACCGTACAGTAGTGCATAACCACATTGATGCTTCTTCTAATTTCTAATGGCTCAATATTAACCATGCCTGCTACAAACAGGGATGGATGTACGGATAGTACCCATACATCCGTTTATAGATGTATCGTGCAAACTTCCTTTGAATCTTTTCTATTAGTAAGGTATACTTTTTCGCCGCTGGATCCCAAACTATACTTTCAAATTGTAGCTTGCTACGCACATAAGCATTTCTCATAACAAAACCCAAAACTTTATTGGCACTTTTACACATGCAAATAATATGACTCTTAAAGTCAAGGTGAAAATCAAGAGTTACCCCGAGATCACAGACGGAATTCACTCTTTGCAATGTTACACCTGATAGAGTATAAAGTTCCCTCTACACCCATACAAGGTCTCCCCCAATTATCCCCACGCTTTTCTGTCCTAGGCCCTGGCTATATACCTTGTTATGATCAGTCTGGCTGGCGTGCGCCGGCGCGCGCTCCACGTGCTCCCAGCCGAGCGCGCACGCGTCCTGCCGGTCGCGTTGCACGCCATACTTGCCGCCGAAACCCACCGCGTAGTCTGGAACGTTACATCCAAATCAGTTCAAATCAAATCTAGAGTAAATAGGTTCCTTCTAGGCAAGCGTGTTACATCTTAGATCACACTCAAGCTTAACATCAGGCTAGCTGCGGTCAAACGTAAGCCTATTCATCAATAAAAAAAAGTTTTGGCTGCCAATATACAGTATTTCGAACTAGTTTGGAAACTTTTGGATTCCTGATCATTTTATTGTCATTTACTGTCAAATGAATTTAAATAAAAAGTAATTAGACTGATCTTAAAATATAACGTCGATATAAAAAAAAATCTGAAAAGATAACGTCCAAGTCCCTCGCCCAAATGTGCCCATCAGACTCGCAGCATTCCCCCGCTGTATGGAAAGGGTAAATTTGGAAGGTACTCCCCAAACCGTGGGTCAAACAAAATAATTTTGTATTTTTATTCAACCATTTCTCATGCACAAAAAATGACTATGACTCCTCAGTAGAGAATTCGATTGCAATCCGTGACACCCCAAAAACGCGACGCAAAAAGCGAGCGTGGCTCAGTAACATAAAGGTTAACTATTCAATCTGACGGCCTCTGGTTCAATCCCAGCCCTACCAATGACTTGTTATCCAAGTATAGTTTAATAATAGCAAACCTTTCTGCGACTGGTGAGTCTGTCTGTCCTCCTTGTGGTCCCATCCGAGCGCGGAAGCGTCCTTCCTGTCGGCTTGTACTCCGAATTTTCCACCGAAACCGTGGGAGTAGTCCTTCTGCGATGAGTGTTTCTCTATCTGTTCTTTGTGCTCCCAACCCGCCGCGCTCTGGGAAAAAAAACATGAACTATAGACTAAAACACATTTCAATCATCTAGCCTATTAATAAAAGCAATATAACCACAGACTAAAAATAAGCGCTAAAAAATCAGCGCTGGTCAAACACATTTGACCAGTGCTGATTGCTTGCAGCCAGCACACACTGAGTTGAGGCCGGTTTTGTGAGACGTAAAAGTTTTTTTTTTGTATTGTTTCTTATGTATTGTTTTTCTTTGTAACACGGAGTCACAAAATAAATGTTTCTTTGTTTCTTCTTTCTTTCATTTTACTTATTACTAATTATATTTGAAAGAATATTATCACAGACTTAAAACACATATTTATTCATCTAGTTTAGCCTATTGATAAAGCAATATTATCTTAGATTAAAACAATTTTTTACTTATCTAGGCTATTTTTGAAAGAATGTTCCCAAAGACTAAAACAAATTTTAGTCATCTAGCCTATTGCTGAAAGAATATTACCACAGACTAATCACATTTTAGTCATCGAGAGAGTATTGTTGCAAGCAATATTACCATAGAATTAAACAAATTTTACTTATTTAGGCTATTTTTAAAGAATCTTACCACTGACTAAACAACATTTTAGTCATCTAGTCTATTGATTAAAGAATGGTACCACAGACGAAAATGCTTTTTACTAATCTAGCCTATTAACAAAAGCAATATAACCACAGACTAAACACATTTTACTTACCACACAACAGACTAAAACACACATTCAGTAATGTAGCCTAATAAGATAAGATAAAAGCGTGTGAGGCTCGGTGGTAATAACGTCTGCTTTTCAATCAGACGGCCCCTGGTTCGATCCCGGCCCTACACCAATGACTTGTTTTTCAAGTTATGTGTGGATTTGCACTCGCTTTACGATGAAGGAATACATCGTGAGAAAACCGACACGTTTGAGGACCACAATATCCGAAGACGTGTGTCATCCGCCAACCCGCACTTGGCCAGCGTGGTGGATTATGGCCTATATCTCTCTCCTCGTGAGAGAAGGCCCCGACTCCCAGCAGTGGGAACGTATAGTGGGCTGGCTTATGCTATGCATGCTTATGCTATGCATGCTTATGCTATGCATAGGGTTTCTCATTTCTCGACCTTTTTTATTTCCCGGAGCACGAGAATTCTCGACCACTTTTTCCCGGGAATTCCCGGGTTGCCGAGAAATAAGATTTGTATTAAATATGTGTGATTTAGCAATAAAACTACGTTTTTTATGTCATTATCAACAATATTTCTTTTTATTTTCACGTCTTGTGACTTGAAAATTTTAAATAAGCGAAATAAACTCTAGCGAGATCTTTTTAATCAATATTTCTACAAACAATAAGGATTAGTCGTTTTCTTTGGAAAATTAAATATAATATCTTCTAAAAACAAAATCTTCATGTGACCACAATAAAACTTAGTACCTTACACACTCTTCTTCTTCTTCTCCTTTACCATTTCCCACTAGGTGGGGTCGGCACAGCCTGTTTTTCTCTTCCACGCCACTCTATCAGCCGTCATCTCCACACTCACTCCCTTCTCATTCATATCCTCCTTCACACAATTCATCCACGTCTTCTTTGGTCCACCTCTCCTTCCGCTACTTCTTACAATCATATCCATACTTCTCCTAGTCACATGCATCTCCTCTCTACGCATTACATGTCCGTACCACGCTAACCGTCCACTCTTCACTTTCTCTGAAACTCATTTCTTACCTTGTCCATTCTTGTTACTCCACACATCCATCGCAACATTCGCATCTCTGCCGCATGCAATCCTCTCTCATGCACTACTTTCGTCGCCCAACACTCGGATCCATACAATACGACAGGTCTAATGATCAGTAGGTCTAGTACCTTACACACTAAGTAAATTATATAGTGTGTAAACCTTACACTAAGTTTATCTTAACAATTATGCAACATAAAACGACAGTATTTAAATTGTATATAAAAAATAACAATCAGACTAGCTTAATAATTACGAGCAAAGTAGGTACTTTAGTTTAGTCTTTGTATATACTATTCAATATTTGTTATAAATGGACAGTCTACGAACGAAACGGGAAGGGGGCGGGGGGCACTGTCGGTCACTCGCACACCGCGTGATAGAGCCAGGCGCGAGCGCAGGCGCATTATTATGTTTTTGAAATTTTTGACTGAATTTCTCGATTTCTCGACCACTTTTTTCTCGTCTCGAGTAAAGCAAAATTTCCCGGGAATTCTCGGTTCGAGAACTCTCGTAGAGAAACTCTAGCTATGCATGCTTATGCTATGTGTTACCTTATCGACCCTGTCAGTCTGGACGCCGAACTTGCCGCCGAAGCCGCGCGAGTAGTCAGTCTGCGACTCGTGCTTCTCCACCTTGCCCACGTACTCGTGGCCGACCGCGGACGCATCCATGCGGTCCGTCTGCACACCGAATTTACCTCCGAAACCTGACCAACAATTACACATTTATTTCTTGGGTTCCATAAATATACTACTACTTTGACGACCTTTGACGACCTCGTTGGCGTAAAGGTTACCATGCCGGCCTGTCAATCAGTAGGTTCCGGGTTCGATTCCCGGCCCGGCCAGCATCTTTGTGCTTAACTAAATTTGTTGGCTGTGGGTCTGGGTGTTAAATATGTATCTATATAAAATACTAGCTGACCCGGCAAACGTTGTTTTGCCTTATTAATTATTTTTATTCTAGTTTCTAGACAAATTCTAGTATAATTAAAATGTTACTTACTTATTATAAGTGTGTATGGTATATGCGTGAAATGGGTATGGAGCGCCATGAAAAAATGTTAAGGGAATATAAAAGTAACAAACGCCAAAAAATATTATGTTCAATCATATCTATTTAATAGTGTTTATTTTAACAAACATTAATTTGTTCTTCTTAGATGGCACCGACGCCAAGAATAAGGATAAATAAAAATTTAAAATAGCATGTTTATAAGTTAATCAAATAAAGTCTTCGATGGTACTTATGTGTAGGCATAAAATGATTTTTCACTTTTTAGATACAGTTAGAATTTATAAATGTAGGTATGATTTTGAAGTCTGTTATTTGTATAATACAATTTCATTGTAAAATTGTAAAGGTTAGTAGGTAATGATTTTTTTCTAAAGTTTCAGGTATTCAAAATTTTTTAGCGATTCCATTCGAGGCGTTGCCAAACAAATTACATAATATTGGTAGTGTCATAAGCTATGACCCAAAACGTCACAGGACCAATTGCGAGCGAAGCGAGCCCTATGCGAGCGTAGCGAGCTATGTGCGAGTGAAGCGAGCGCGAAATATTTTAGCATATTTGTTCGAGCCGCTTGAGCATAAAGATGTCCAAAGCAGAACAAATTTCATAGTATTTGTAGTGTCGTAGGCTATGACCCAAAAGTCCAAGGACCAATCGGGAGCGAAGCGAGCCGGATTTGAGCGTAGCGAGCTATGCGCGAGCGAAGCGAGCTATGCGCGAGCGAAGCGAGCGCGAAAATTATTAGCATATTTGTTCGAGCCGCTTGAGCATAATGAAGTCCAAAGCAGAACAAATTTCATAGTATTTGTAGTGTCGTAGGCTATGACCCAAAAGTCCAAGGACCAATCGGGAGCGAAGCGAGCTGGATGCGAGCGCAGCGAGCTATGCGCGAGCGAAGCGAGCGCGAAAATTTTTAGCATATTTGTTCGAGCCGTTTGAGCATAAAGAAGTCCAAAACAGAACAAATTACATAATATTTGTAGTGTCGTGAGCTATGACCCAAAACGTCCTAGGACCAATACCTCTTCCCCTCGGATCTCGGCACGGAGCGGACGTCTTGCAGTGAACACGTATTTATTTATTTTTAACTAAAAATAGTCGAATTGGTGGTGCGTCAAATCTGTCGAAATAATAGGACTACAGAAAATAAAGGAGCTACTGAGCGACTACACAACGTCTTGGTGAGTGTGATTACACACACAAGAACACTACTCACTCAGCTGCACACAGTCAAGCGTTCTGTGTACACTGCGTGCTGTACCGCGCAGTTACGCACACAAGCGTGTTGTAACTCCTATTGAACATATTCTCCTGGTACCTTTGACGCTGCGCTTGCGCCCACTGAGTAATTATGTCTACCCCTCCGCCCACTTCCGATATTGCTGCCTCGCTCCTTCAGCCATCATCTGCGCCAATCACGCATGTTTCATCGGAACCCGATATTGCTTCGATGTCAACTAATAATGCAATCACAAAGAAACCGGGTAGAACGCGTATTTCTAAACGTAAGATTGGCGATGTAACTCCGGAGAATCTTACAGAAATGTTCGAAATGATGGAAAGGAAACAAGAATTACGTTTTAATACGCTTTTGCAAAAAATGCAGGATGGCATTGACTCAAACACTGCACAGAATAGTGACATACAGAAGTCCTTGGAATTTTTAGCAAAAAAATATGAAGAGGTTGCAGATAAAGTAAAGCAGCTAGAAGACGAAAGGGCAGATGACAAGAAATATATAAAGTCACTAGAAACGCAGATTGAATTAATGGACCGAAACTCCCGCAGTGCATGTATAGAAGTGCGCAATATACCGAAAAACAAAAGCGAGACTAAAGATGATTTACTAAAAATGGTAATTAATTTAGGAGATGCTATCAACGTGCCCATACAGCCTTCGCAAGTATATGATGTATACCGCATAAATACAAGAAATGAGGATAATAAGCCTCTAATAGTTAATTTGCAGAGTGTGATTTTAAAAGAGCAAATTATTAATTCCACGAAAACTTACAACAAGAAAAACACGAGCAATAGATTAAACACTAGTCACCTAAAATTAGAAGGCCCGCGACACCAAATATACGTGGCCGAGAGCCTTACCTTCCAAGCTAAGAAACTTTTCTTCCAGGCCCGAGAATTTGCCAAAGCAAACCAATTTAAATTTTGCTGGACGTCGCGAGGCAAGATATACTTGCGAAGAACGGAAGGTTCTTCTGCCATTAAAATAAATAACACCTTAGATTTTGAAAATATTGTAAAGAAACAATGACTAGCCCATACAGTAATATTTTTATCAATAGTTCTCTGTTACTTATTCTCACAATTGCAAAGCTTGAGTTATTTAATTGCTAAATCTACTAACAGATCATCGATTGTATTAATACACACAACAACACACACTGCACACAAACACACTAACGAACACACTGTACTACTTATATTTGCTTCACCCACTGTTTGTCTCTTGATTAAGTCTTTGAGTAATCTATCCTTATCTCTGGCCTATAGAGTATCCTTTATTTTTCTTAGGATGTTCCATACCTTTAGCATAATAGCAGTCATTATTTATCAGCGAAATTTATTGGCCCATCTTTACATTTCTTACAATAATTATGGATAAAAATACTATAAGTGATTTTATTCTAACTGAGATAGATGAATCAGGAAACCCCGAATGTATTTTATTAACTGACCCTAATCAATGCCCACAACTCAACAACTTTAGAAAATCCCGATCTACGAATTCCCTATGCTTGGTGTCTGTAAACATCAGAAGCATTAATGCTAATATAGATAAATTTATAGCATTTACATCTACTTTGAACTTTAATATTGATATAATAATATTTTCGGAATGTAGAACTAGTGCAAAGAATCCGCCCCCAGTATTGGACAATTATAACATGGCGTATACTACTAACTCGTATAATCAAAACGATGGGGTAGTTGTTTATGTACGGGAGGAAATCAATGCCTCTTTTTCTGAAGTTAAATTAGTAGAAGGAAATTGCTTACTCACTAAAATAGGAAGTGAATTTGCTATATTTGGTACTTACAGGCCATCTGAGTTTGAAAATCCGAATAACTACATTGACTCTCTTGCATGTGTTCTCGAAAATATATCTGCAGATAATATAATTTTTGCAGGTGATCTAAATATAAATATAATGCCAGAAGATAGCTCAAAAAAGTCAGATAGTTATCTAAATCTAATGGCAAGCTATGGTTTAAGACCTGGTATAAATAAACCAACCAGAATTGACAAGCGTTTTGGCACCGCCACATGCATAGATCATATTATGATCAAAAGTTCCCTTGAATGGAGAACATTCATATTCGAGGAACCATTGACTGACCACTCCGCTACTATGCTAATCATTAACAAAGCTCAAATTTTCAAAAGGAATATTGTATATACTAAAGTAAAAGTAAACCACGAGCAATTGAATAAAGATCTGTCTAAGGAAACATGGTCTGATATCTATCTTGAAAACGATGTCAATGTAGCAACCGATCTTTTTTCGACTAGATTGATCAATTACCTTAAAACCAATACTCAAGTTTATAAGATACCAAAGAAAAATAGTCCTATTAAGCCTTGGATTACTGCAAATGTTGTCAAATCTTTAAGAATTAGGGATAAAATGCATAGCCAAGTAAAAACCAATCCTAATGATGAAACTTTAAAACTTAGGTATATAGCTTACAGAAATCAATGTAATTATATAATTAAAAGCTTAAAAAAACAATACTATCAGTCCAAATTAGAAGAGTCTAGTGGTAATATCAAAGCGACATGGAAGATTATAAAAGACGTTTGTAATATTAAACAAGGCAAAAGTGGTTCTTTGGATCTTATTAAAACTAAGTCTGATCCCAAGGAATCACTTAACTATGTCAATAATTTCTTTACTACAATTGGGAGTAGCTTAGCAGATTCTATTTTAAGTAAAATGGATATAACAGAAACTGAATTAGCCTCTATCACTAGATCCCAAAATGTAGTACATAATTCAATGTCGATATTTTTTACAGACCCGTTGGAAGTTAAAGCTATTATCATGGGACTACGCCCTAATAGTGCTCCTGGATGGGATAACATAACTAGCCAAATCTTAAAGCAAATCTTGCCAGTTGTTATAAATCCTATTACTTATTTGTGTAACCTTAGTTTTGAAAGTGGGGTTTTCCCTTATTTACTAAAAAATGCGACTGTATGCCCAATTTATAAATCAGGTGATAAACTCAACCCCTCTAATTACCGTCCTATCTCACTTCTTTCGACTTTATCGAAAATTTTGGAGAAGCTTATGCATAAAAGACTAGTAAATTTTCTTGACAAAAACCAAATACTTTGCAAAAATCAGTTTGGCTTCAGAGAAAAGAAATCAACTGAAGATGCAGTACTGTCACTGAGTACTCTAATAAAAGATTACTTAGACTGCAATGAAAGATGTTTAGCGGTGTTTTTAGATTTACAGAAAGCATTTGACACTGTATCAATCCCTTTATTACTAGCTAGACTTGAGAGTATCGGTATAAGAGGTGTGGCATTTGATTGGTTTAAAAGCTATTTAACGGATAGGCATCAAAGAGTTAAAGTGGGTGATGTCTTGAGCGACGAGGGCATCATTAAATTTGGAGTTCCACAAGGTAGTACATTAGGACCATCCTTGTTCCTCATTTACATCAACGATCTATGCAAGCTTAAGTCCTCTGGAATGGAGCTTTTAATGTTTGCTGATGACACTGTTCTTCTGTTTCATGACAAGTCTTGGCAAGCAGTTTCGTGTATTGCTGAAAATGGCTTAGCTAAAGTCACGACCTGGCTTGAAAATAGCTTATTATCTGTAAATTCTAGTAAGACTAAATACATGTGTTTTTGTAAAACAGCGGCGTCTTGCCCAAGTGTTGACTATAGTTTAACTATTCACACATTCCCATGTAACAGGCGTAATAACACAGATAGTAAGTCTTGCTCCTGTGCAAAGCTGGCTAGAGTCTACTCCTTCAAATACCTAGGTGTATTAGTTGATGACCACCTGAACTGGCTAAGTCATATAATGGCACTAGCAGGCAGGGTAAGAAAACTTATTTACATTTTCAAAAGTCTCCGGACAGTTGCTAGCTTGCCATTAGTAATTCAGACTTACAAAGCGTTATGTCAGTGCATCATCAATTATTGCATATGTGTTTGGGGAAATGCAGCTAAAACACATTTAATCTTGGTTGAACGAGCTCAAAGGGCTCTTCTCAAAGTTATGATGTACTTGCCTTACAGACATCCTACCGTTGCAGTATACGATAAAGCAAGAGTTTTATCAGTTAGAAAACTTTTCATTCAGCAAATACTTATTAGATACCACAAAACCGTAGTTCCGTATCTGTCTCCACGCAACATCCGAACAGACATGTGTCCACTTCCCACTACCCGCTGCCAGATTTCCTATAAACATTTTGACTTCATAGCACCTCTATTGTACAATAAATTAAATAAGGATATTAAGATTAAACAAATGTCTATTAACAGCTTAAAGAAAATAATCCTAGAGTGGCTTAATAAATTTGACTATATGCGTATAGAACATATGATATGTGAAAGCAAATACATTTGAAATATTTAAACCATACATAAATTTAATGAATATATTATACACACATTTCGTAATACACACTTACATTTTATTAATACATACATTCAGTCACACGAACATAATTACATTCATTATACATACATACAATCACACATACTTGCATTCATCCATACATTTAAATGATATGTGAAAGCAAATACATTTGAAATATTTAAACCATACATAAATTTAATGAATACATACACACATTTCGTAATACACACTTACATTTCATTAATACATACATTCAGTCACACGAACATAATTACATTCATTATACATACATACAATCACACATACTTGCATTCATCCATACATATAATGTAGGGTTTTTACCCCAGCATACTTTTTTGGTGGTACTTAGCCCTATTTCAATCACTCAGGATCACTCTCATACATTCGATTATCCTTTAATATGGTAAATTAATTTAAATGTAGATTTGCAGTAATTGAGAATATACTTATGACTTTAAAAAAAAATGATACAAATATCGTTTTAGAAAGTAGCTTATTTTTTTATAGATAAATATAATTAACATAGTAATATTTAATTGTGTCTCTTAATACTTGTAAATATTATTACTTTTTAGTTATTAATAAGTGTTAAGAAATAGTGATTAACTATTTAAGAATTCTAGTATTACCTACCTGTCTACAAAAATCATTGTTTGATCAAATAACTAGCTGTAGCTCATGTTTTTAAAAGCTATACATCTGTAAGTCGCTAATCTGTCGACTGCACTACTCACACGCGTATTTGCGTCTCGCTTGTGCAGCGATAAGCAATGCGCGTGTGTGAGTGACCGCTGTGACCGCTCTCGTTTGTTTACAAACTTGTTTAACTATTCGTTGCGGGCAGGTAGGTTATAATATAATAATTAATCTTGCACATTATTGTTAAATAATATTAAAACTGGAAGAGGACTCTGGTCTCGTAACACGGTCTGATAACTAGTACGAGACCAGAGGCTTCAATATGCACCATGTATAACATTTATGCACCAATAAATCATTTTGTATTTGTATTTTGTATTTGTATGACCCAAAACGTCCTAAGACCAATCGCGAGCGAAGCGAGCCGGATGCGAGCGCAGCGACCTATGCGCGAGCGAAGCGAGCGCGAAAATTTTTAGCATATTTGTTCGAGCCGCTTGAGCATAATGAAGTCCAAAGCAGAAAAAATTACATAAAATTTGTAGTGTCGTAAGCTATGACCCAAAAGTCCTAGGACCAATCGCGAGTGAAGCGAGCGCAGTGAGCTATGCGCGAGCGAAGTGAGCGCGAAAATTTTTAGCATATTTGTTCGAGCCGTTTGAGCATAAAGAAGTCCAAAACAGAACAAATTACATAATATTTGTAGTGTCGTAAGCTATGACCCAAAACGTCCTAGGACCAATCGCGAGCGAAGCGAGAGGATGCGAGCGCAGCGAGCTATGCGCGAGCGAAGCGAGCGCGAAAATTTTTAGCATATTTGTTCAAGCCGTTTGAGCATAAAGAAGCCCAAAGCAGAACAAATTACATAATATTTGTAGTGTCATCATCAAATTTGTTGAAAATTTTTTGCTCATACGTTCGGGGTCTAGTTTATTAGTACATCAAATTTTATAGCTTCTTCTACGTAGGAACTAAGTGATCAAGTTATGTTGTCGAGAGTTTTTCAAGCCCCTGCCTTAATTTAACGACTGTTTGTGCTAAGAGGACCTACAATTTAACGTATAATCCGATCCACAGTAGCGCACAGATGAAAATACATTTTTTACAACAGTCATGTGCAGGAGTGCAGGAGAGGTTATGCAATAAAGCGACTTACCCGCGGGTGGAGCCGCGGTTAAGTTAATAAGAGAGTAACATTGATATAGCAAAATGATAATTGTTAACAATACTACTACATACGATACATAAACAATAACGAAGGTCGAAATTTGTGTAAACAGTGAGATAAGTCTGTGAAGAAGAATTTTGTGAGTAAAACAGGAGACCGACTTCGGTCTATGGCATAGTGTGGCATTTCACTCACCAGTAAAGGCGCGGCAAATTTTAAGTATTTAAGCATAAGTATATCAGGTTAAATTTTGTTAGTTATTTTCTTCAAAAAAAATAAGGATTTTTACTCGAAGTACAGTTAGATACTATATTTGATCAGTTATTAAGCGAGATGAAAAATGAATAAAATACTAAAATGGCCATAAAAAATAGGGAATGATGATAAAAAAGTGAAAAAATTAGGGTTGTATGTATTTTTTAATGCCACTTAATACAAAAATAAAATGAAAAAATTCGTCGAAAAATTAAAAAAAAATGTTTAAGGGTGATCAACCCTTATCACTTAGGGGTATAAAAAATAGATAGTAGCCGATTCTCTGACCTACTGAATACGTATATAAAATTTGGTAAAGATCAGTAGTCAAACCGTTTCGGAGGAGTGCGGCAACAAACACTGTGACACGGAAATTTACTAAAATGGCCATAAAAAAATAGGGGTTGATGATAAAAAAGTAAAAATTTAGGGTTGTATGTATTTTTTAATGCCACTTTATATAAAATTCAAATAAAAAAAATTCATCGAAAAAATAAAAAAATATTTTTAAGGGTGAACAACCCTTATCACTTAGGGGTAAAAACGTTTCACGTTGGCCGATTCTCATACCTACTGAATACGCATATGAAATTTGGTAATGATCAGTCAAGCCGTTTCGGAGGAGTACGGTAACAAACACTGTGACAGGGAAATTTTATATATAAGATATATGTATGTATATGTAGTATATCAGCTGTGTTAGCTACCATAACACGAACTTGAAATGGTTCAGTATGGGGTTAACCAGCCGTGTGTGGAATGTGTCCTTATATTTAATTTATTTAATTTACTACCGTTACTATACTAACAGCTGCTATTCTTTAAATTTAATTAATTAATTAATTATTATTGAATGAAATACTGACGAGTCCATATTGATGATAGTTATGATTATGTTTGTACAATGTAATAACTATTTAACAATATGATAATAAAGACATTCTATTCTATTCTATGATGGCTCGCTGACCCCAAAATGGGTCCTGGCCTCCGTCAATAAGAGAAGCCGATATAAAAAAGATTGAAACATTTTGTCTACTTCCGATGTGAAAACTTATCAATTACTTTAAAATTAAACACGTGATGATAAAAAAGCGAGTGTAGCTCGGTGGGAAAACGTCTGGTTTTCAATCAGAGACGGTCCCTGGTTCGATCCCTGCCCTACACCAATGACTTTTTTTCTTTAAGTTATGTATAGATTTAAACGTGTGTTATCTGCCAACCTGCACTTGGCCAGTGTAACGTATAGTATATTACGGCTGCTTATGCTAAACACATGATCATAGGTTAACAATTCATTTTATTATAACTGAACGATGACTCTTTTATTATACCAGAACTCGCAATTAACATCACCTGACAACAAATTCAGGTCTGTTTTTTGGGTTTCGTACCTAAAATCTAAAAACGGGGCCCTATTACTAAGCCTCCACTCTCTGTCTGTCTGTTTCCAGGCTGTATATCAGAAACCGTGATAGCTAGGAAGCTGAAACTTTCACAAAATATATATTACCCGTGCTGCTATAACAACAATTCTAAAAATTAAAAATATTAAGGGGATACTACGATAAATTTGTTTTTTTTGTTTTTATGCTATATGTACGCGTTTTCGTGTCCGCCATTTTTAAATCTATTCAATTGTTTATTCTTAGTTTCTATATTGATAATTGATTTGGGTTCAACTAACCTTGTGCATAATCTTTCTGCGAGACATGTTTCTCTGTGGTGCCGATGTAGTCGTGACCGACCGCAGACTTGTCCATCCTGTCTTGCTGTACGCCAAACTTACCGCCGTAACTGGGGAATAAATATTTCGAATGAAAGAAAGAAAGAAAAAAATGGTTGCCTGTAAAGTCGGTTTTACGGGCGAAGATTTTACGTGACAACGTCTGCCGCGTGCTGCGCGCGCGGCAGACCGATCATAGTTGAGTGGGGGAGAGACGCAAGGCATTCGGCGGGCCTCTCTCTCGTTCGGTGACTCATCGTAACGTTACCGGGCGTTACACTTTTTCATAAGTGACTCCCAGCCGCAACCTAATTTAAGACGTTGTCACGTCAAAAATATTTATTATGCACAAATTAAAAAAAATATATAAATATGTACCAACAAGAATTTAGCAATTTCATTTGTGCACAAAAGGTGCTGGTTCAGCATAATGCTGAGAGTACCTTCAAGGTACCTCAGCACTGGTTTTTAACCAGCACCTTTACATACTATACATGCACAGTAAAAGGGTAGTGATAACCTAAATATATTAAAGTAAATAATTAATATCTTAAACACTCAATAATATAAAATAGTTTATATGTATGTATACACAATAACAAAAACCAATATCTAGATATGATGTTGTGATGAACGAACCTCCATATTTATTTATCCTTGATAGGTTAGCGTTTGACTACAGCTAGCCTGATGTTAAGCTGCACTGCAGTCTACGGTTTGGCACGCTTACCTAGAATATACCTATTAACTCTACCTTTGAAGACCCCCGGATGATACCTCTCAGGAAACAGAGACTCAGGTAGAGAGTTCCAAAGCTTCGCAGTCCTAACAATAAAGGTCGACGCAAAGTGTTTTGTACGAAAGTCTGGAACTTCAACTCTGTATCGACCATCGACCAGCTTAGACCATTCTTCTTCGTATGAGCTAAGTGGCCATGCTCTGGTGTCGAGAGTTTTCAAGCCACCCGAAGGCCTCTGACTTGGCTTAACGACTGCTTGTACTAAGACTAATTAAGACTAACAACTGGGACCTACAATTTAACGTGTCATCTCGGACCCACGGTAGCGCCCAGATGAAAATGCCACTTAGAAACGACAGTCTTATTTATGGTCACCCATTCAAGCACTGTCTGCATCGACCGTAGCTTAGCTTCGATGATCGCGTCAGATCTGCGTATTTTGCTAATTTTTGACCAACACTTTAATGCCTACTCACCCGAAAGAAGGTTTGGGTCCGTCTTCATACTGTTTTTGCTTGATTTGTTTGTCTGCTTCAAACACCTCTTCCCGTAGTTTAGCCATACTGGAAGCAAAATTATAATTCATTTTAGTACATATTATGAATATATTTATTTGATTTATAGGCGAGCAGTATTATGGTGTTGTGCCTATATCACACTGAGTTGAAATTTATTTTTAAATTGCGATAAAGGAAAGCCGTTTAAGTTGGCTAGTGCCTAAAGGTACTGTTAATTGATGACGATCTCGTTGGCATACTGGTTACCATGCCGGACTGCCAATCAGTAGGTTCAGGGTTTGATTCCCGGCATGGCCAACATCTTTGTGCTGAACTAAATTAGTTGGCTGTCGGTCTAGGTGTAAAATATGTATCTATATAAAATATGTATGTATATCAGTTGTGTTAGCAACACTAATACAAACTAGAAATAGTTTAGTATGGGGCTTACCAGCCGTGTGTGAAATGTGAGTATTTATATTTTTATTTTTAGTTATGTAAAATAATAACAGACACATTGCAAAGTATGCAAATTATTTAATTTAATATTATAGCTATAATTAACTTTATAATTTAACTTCCTTCACCCACCCACATCCTTCCTTGTTTTAATATTTATTGACAATTGTGGTTTATTTATACGTTTGACCGGAGCGTCAGTTCATGAAGCATTAACCTTTCTGGATGTATTTATTATGTTTGCTAGTTACATATGCACAATTATTGTAATACTTGTATGGAAGTATGGAAAGTTTCGTCATAAGGTCAATAAACGTCAATTGAAACGAAGTTCCTTATCGCACGTTGTGAAAGGGGGCTAGGTAGAAAAAATTCTTACAAAAAGTTGTCACGACACTTTTTGCAATAGTAAGCTATTGTAAGCTGTGCGTCGTGCGCATGTTTCTCTGTCTGTCTTTCTCTCTCTCTCTCTCTCTCTCTCTTTCTTATTGAAAGCAAGCCAGATATTTTCATTTCTACTTCGCATTGAACAGTGTGGTGTCGTGATGATTATTTTTGTTGAGTGTATACAGGTTTTTTGTAAATAATAATAAAGGAACTTCATTCCATCCGGGTGTGCCTTGACTCCTCTCAAGTTTTTTTTTAGTCAGTTGTTTGTTTCCAACAGCTTTTTTTTCACATTTGACACAAGGATGGCTAGGCCCATACTGAACCATTTCTAGTTTGTATTATCATGCTTACATAACTGTTATACTACATTTACATACATCAACACTTTATATTGATACATATTTAACACCCAGATCAACAGCTAACAAATGTCAACAAATACTACAAAGATGTTGGCAGTGCCAGGGATCAAACCCAGAACCTGATGCGTGCTAGTCCAGCATGATAACCATTATGCCAATGAGGTCATCAAATTATTATGGTTATTTTATAATTATAAATACATATATTTTAATTAACTTACTTGTTGAGCGAGTATAACAAGTAGAATTAAATACAGATTAGTTTTATCTATTAAACAATATGAATTGAATCATATAACCATGCAATTCAAACAAACATAGACCAGCATCTTAAATTCAATATTTGAAGATTTACAAATTAAAAATATTAATCAGTATTTATGGTGTTTACATAAAAGTCTTTTTATGTAATGCTTGCCTGATAAAATTATACTGTTTCCTCTAAGTCAGAGGCCCTCAAACAAAAACCTCAATTGAAGAAGAAAACCTTGTTTTTAGGGTTCCATACCTAAAAGGTAAAAAGGGTAACATAATAAAAGGGTAAGGTAACCCTATTACTAAGCCTCCACTGTCTGTCTGTCTGTCTCCAGCGTTAATCTCCAAACCATAATAGCTAGAAAGCTGAAATTTTCACAAGATGTGTAACTATTTCTTTTGCTGATATAACAACAAATACTAAAAATAAGAAAACGATAACATTAAGAGGTGTCTCCATACTTATTAACACCCAGACCAACAGCCAACAAATTTAGTTCAGCACAAAGATGTTGGCTGTGCCGGGAATTGAACCCAGGACCCTCCTATTGGCAGTCTGGCATGGTAACCGTTACGCCAAACATACATACATAGATTATGTACATTTTGTGTACTTTTGGTTTAGCTAAGTGTTCTATTGAAACTCACTCAATAGCCTCGACGTTACGTCCTCCAGGTCCCCATCTCTGCTCATGCTCGGTGACATCGTTCACATAGTCTGGGTCCGTCTCCCAGTCATCAGCCTCCACAGGCACTGGGGCCGGAGCTGATATTGTTGCTTTCCACATCTAATATAATAAAATATTGATTTATTGTACAACATAAAAAAAACAATACAAAATACAAATACGGCACACTGATTGTGCTGAAACATGTCGGGCTAATACAGACAAAATAAACGTAAGTGATAGCCGGTTATACAAACATTATTCAAATATGCCTTACGAAAGTTTTAATACAGCAAAATACAAATACTTCGCAAATACATACAACCTGATGATCTTTAGGGATTTTATTAAGTATAAAAATCATAATGTGATATGATAACAATATAGGAGAGTATGGCTTGTAAGAAGAAAGTTGCTACAATGCCTGACATGCCGGCTTAAATCTTGCCAATGACTTGTTTTCACTGGTACTATTCCATATATAATTACTAGCTGACCCGGCAAACGTTGCTTTGCCTTAATAGAAAAAAAAAAAAAAAAAAAAAAAACTAATAATGCAGTAGCCGATTCTCAGACCTACAGAATACACATACAAAATTTGGAAAAAATTGGTCAAGCCGTTTCGGAGGAGTACGGTAACAAACACTGTGACACGGAAATTTTATATATAAGATGTAAAAACATATAGAGTGTAAACTCCATATAATGTCACTCGATTTATCGACAAACTCTCTAAAGCGCCGAAATCACTTGGCTTTAGTTGGTTTAGCTTGTATTCCATACAATGATACATTCTCTACATTTAACAACCACTCTCTATAACACCATAAAATGCACAGTCCCTTCAGTGTTGTTATATACAGTTTACACTGTATTTCCTAATTCATAAATCATTGTAACTGCATATGTAACATTAAAGATTGCTCAAAGATTTCAAGACAAATCTATATTTAATCACTAGTTTAATCAAAGCTATTGCATGCCAAGTTGAAGTTTCTTTAATTGTTAAACCATTTAAATACCACATTGGCATAAAGCATAAACAGCTAACTATAATACTTTAGGTTATTAGTATGGGTAAATGTTACTTTATAATCTTTGACCTAGTAACTACCATTTATTTCGACTATTTTTTACATTTATGTTGTATCAAATTTACATCTTGATTTAGTTAGGTATGTTCAAAAGTACACAGCTATCTAAAGTCCATGGGGGGTAACGTAAAATACAAATATAGCTTACTAAATTGTAATGCAAACGTTTATTAAGCAGACATTATACATGGGTTAAGGTTGATATTATCTAATACAATACCAGTTCTAGATAACAATGGCATTGTTATCAATAATAATCAAGACAGATAATATTTGATGACTCAGAACTGCGATGTGTTAGATGAGAAAATCATTGTGTTTAAAGAGCAAAATCTACTTTTAATCTTCATGTTGAAGACTTGAAACCGCACAGATTTTTCTATATTGTTGTAATAAAATAAAGAATATAAAAATAATATAGTTAATAGAAGAAAATACACGAGATACGTGACAAATAACTTACTTTATATGCACCGGCAATCTGTTTACACGACGGTCACTTTCACTCTAGTTTCTTCACATAAACATATCACTCTAACCTGTACTTTGCAGTATATCTATAAACAGATATTATCACAGATACAGATCTCTCAAATAAGTAACAATAAATCCCGTTTCTATCGTTTTAGAATTAATTTTGTAAATAAATCGAAAGGAAAGCGCCTCGCCTTCCGTGATGCGTCACTAATTTGACATTGACAAATGTAAACCACAAATTATGACAATCATTCAAGAATGCACAAAGACATTGACAGTAGGCTGGCTTTTGCACAAATCATATCTTTGTATTTTTCCTGAAAGAGAATGTACTAAAGAATGAATCGTAAAATAAGTATGTACCCTAAAATTAGTTTTAAATATTACAGCAGCTACACTTGATCGAATCTCAGTGAACACGCTAGCCAGCACAGAATCTTCTCTTTCTACGCTAGCCAGCCATCTGTATAAATCTGTGAGCAGCTGAATGCCGATTTACGATCGTTCAAAACCAGCCGGATTCGTTTCGGAAATAATAGTTTGTGTGCTAATTTAGCCAAAAAATATTATAGTAGTTTCCAATAAAACGGGTTTAGGGTATCTGCTTGAATTAAGGTTATTATTTCCTTTTTTATGATATTTCTGCTGTGAAATTATTATTTTTTAAACTCATTCGCGAGGATCGAACCCATGACCTTCGAGACGTGAGGCGGCCGCTCGCTCGACAGAGCTGTCATCGCTTCAAAATTCCTGGCGATTATTTGTCTAAATGTTACGGTAGTAAAATAAAACAATATTAACGTTGAACTTCTATCACTGATTTTATTTCCATATCTAGTTTAGACTATGTTAAATTAAATATTGCATGTTGTCTTAAAACATCAAATCTTTGTTATCCAAAGATGACTTCGATACATTTTATTTTATTCACATTATTCCTTCGCAAGATACAAGGATAAAAACAACTAAAAAGACGTCCCTTATACACAATAATTAACATTTTCCGAATGATACATATTACATTTTAATATACTAAAATTTTTAAAATCAAATCTAGTGCAACTCTTCTTATAACTCTAGTCATTAAGGAAGCATTTGAAAGTTGATGTTCTCTGGCTTGTATATCCAAATGATTGTGAGCAAGAGGCTAGATAATAACTTCTTACAGAGTTACAGTATAGCAATCACAGTTGAAGAAAAACGATGACATATATGTCAGGGCATAGATAAAATATCTTTAGTATATTTTGTCTATGGTCAGGGATATTTTTTTTATGATCATTAAATAGCGTAGACAGATTGCTTTCCTTTGTCTATGTTAAATAGGCTTACGTTTGACCGCAACTTGCCTGATGTTAAGCTTTACTGTGGTCTAAGATGTATTATGCTTGCCTAGAAGGAACCTATTTACTTGAGATTCGAAGACCCCCAAATTGTACTTCTCGGGAAAAAGAGACTCAGGAAGAGAGTTCCAAAGCTTCGCAGTTCTCACAATGAAGGTCGACATCTACATATGCTTGTATTGCTTTCAGTTATTTGATAAAGTCATTATGTTTCAAATCATATTGTACCAAGCCTTCGATCAAAAAATTTATTACGACACTAGTCAAAACTCAACCTTAAGATACAGTGGTATGGTTGACTTGAATTGAAATAATTTTTGTGACGTAGTATATTGTAATAAATATGATAGTATAGTATGTGTATATACTCATAGCATTTTTTTTGTGCTGCGTGTGTATGCGACACTTAATCTGGTATATATTTGATCGAAGTACCAAGCTTATAAAAATATCTTTGGCTGCCCAGAATATCAAAATTACTACTATGGAGCGACGATGGTCTGCTTTCATCTAGCAAAGGGATATGCCCCGGACAGATGTTGTGTCATGTGCATTTTACGAGTAGCTAGGACCAGTCGTACGCGCGTTACAAATACCGTTTGCGCGATTCAGAACGAGCGCTCTGATTGGTAGTTGGCAGTGATGTGTGACAGTGATGTTTTACTAACTAAAAAAAATATGATAAGAAATTATCTATACTTCAATTTTCCATTATTATAAATTTATCTACTTAACAAAATAAATACCTTCAAAGCTATATTACTTATAGATAGTATTAAAATTCGGGATCTGGAGCATCCACTGCATAACCCAATTTTTGCAAAGCTATTTTGATTTCTCCGAAGACTGTGTGATCTTCAATAGTCGAGGGTAATTTAACTAGTTGGGATCGGGCTAATTTGGCTATGGCCCCTCGAAGTGCCTTTCCGGATCTAGTTCGAGGTAAAGCAGGAACTGCCACGGCTTTCCGGAAGGCTGCGATGGGACCTATAAGATGACGCACTAAGGCGATCAATTCTTGAGTCACTGTGCTTTCGGTCACGATTTCTTCATCTGAAACGAATAAATAAACACTTTATACAAATACAAAATTCTTTATTTGTGACACAAGTAAAAGATAACAAATATAAAAATTGAGTCCAAAAAACTTTGGTACAAATAAAGTGCTTGTGCATGGTGCAGCTTAAGATGAAAGTTCGCTTTCCATTGTTAATCCTCAGACAAACAGACCATCTGACGCAACAGGGGTGGAATAGGTATGCCAGCGACCCAGGGCTGTGCTCCGTTATTTCAAGGAGCTCGGTTGGCTTGGGTAGGCTGGTAAGGGGGGAAAGAACAATACGCCCCTAGCGGGATGTCAGTGTAGGTCTCATCACCCCCACTTCAAATTAGAATTAGAAGTGCTTTTATCACGAACGGAACGAAACAGAAGATATTAAAAAAAAAATCTTATTTGTTTATATGGTGTCTTATAGTGTCTAAGCTATCTACATAGACAAACGAAACTGTTGGACTCATTCCAACTTTTAATAAAAAGTAAGTGTGACCGTTTTCTACGCGAAAATATTAAGATGCCTTACGTGAACAGTTTACAATGTTTACATAGACAAAGTATATACTTTGTCCATGGTATCTATGTGAAACCTCAACCCGATTGACTCATCCGCTAGAGCATGAAACAGTAACAAAAATCATACATACCTATCCATCTATCGTCGCTTTCTTTTGCATTTATAATATTAGTAGAAAATAGGTTACCTACACACTTTATTCTTGGAACGGCATATTATGTTAATAGTTGCTCGTATAATACCATAAAAATATATAATCATCTACCCAATTTAATAAAACAAGAAATCATAAATGTATTTAAGAGGAAATTATCACTATTATTGACTGAAATTGTTTTTATACATTAAGAGAATTTTATACCTATAAATTTATCTGACATGTTATTGTTTTTTGATGTAATTAACTTTTTCTAATTAATCTAATGTAAGCCATCATAATGTATAACGTGCGAGTATATAATGTTGTAAGAAACCAGCTAGATTTCTTTATATATTTTGCACGCCCTAGTGGTAGGTTTCAGTTAGGACATTTAAATTAATTGTACAACATGAACACTCTGAAACCGCAATAAATTATTTGACTTTGACTTTGACAACTCACCATCTTGCGGAGGTCTCATCACATAGAGACATAAAGGAACATCTCCCTTGGTCTGGTCTGGAGCCCCCACTACGACCGCGTCAGCGACCCTCGCGTGTCTGAGCACCACGTCTTCTAGAGCTGCCGTGGACAGCCTGTGACCAGCCACGTTGATGACGTCATCGGCCCGAGCTACTACCCACACCGCACCTTCTGTGCTGATCCAGCCGGCATCTTGAGTGTCATAATAGCCCTGTGTAAAGTACAAGGAGGTTTAGTAAGGGACCTCTGCTTTGTCAATAGTCGCGTCCACACAGAGCGAGCAGCCTCGCGAGGCATTTGCGCCTATTTATTTTCCTTGTCTATGGTTCCTTTGAAACAAAATGTGGAAACGTTTGGGACAATTTCGTGGTAGGTAGTGGTAGTGTCATTTCACAAAGTACAAGGAGGTTTAGCAAGAGAGAGGCCATTGTCTTTTATTTTACTTGTCTATGGTTTCTTTGAAACAAAATGTGGAAACGTTGGGAACAATTTCGTAACAGATGTAGTGTTATAACACATAGTAAAAGCGAGTGAGGCTTGGTGGTAATAACGTATGCTTTTCCATCAGACGGCCCCTGGTTTGATCCCGGCCCTACACCAATGACTTGTTTTTCAAGTTATTAACATCGTGAGGAAACCGATATGTTTGAGGACCACAATATCCGAAAAACGTGTGTCATCCTGGTGGGATATGTTTCAAAGCATAGTAGTTGGATTAATGAAACAATGTAACAGTGGTGCGTCAATCAAAATACTAACGGGATATGTTTCAAAGCATGGTAGCTGGATTAATGAAACAATGTAATAGTGGTGCGTCAATCAAAATACTAACGGGATATGTTTCAAAGCATGGTAGTTGGATTAATGAAACAATGAAACAGTGGTGGGTCAATCAAAATACTAACGGGATATGTTTCGAAGTAAATCTTCTTATATCTCTCATCGGCTTGCCACAGCGTGGACGCGAACCCCGGTGGTAGAGGAAGCTTGGCCACCAGTCTTCCGACTTCTCCCGCCTCGCACTCCGTCCCGTCTTCACGTAGCGTTCGAACTAAACATATATTATACAGTTAAAGTAAGTACTATGCGTAAAAATAGGATCGCGCTTGCTTCAACTTCAAACAATGACTGTCTGAAAAGTACTGACATCAAAGCGTAAAAAAAATACATTTTTTTGTTCATAGATATAAATTTAACTATTGTACAATTATTATATTCATATAAAAGACTATTCTTGAAATTTATTACTGGATAATTTTGGATTAATTAATTCTACAGGTAAGACATACCAAAGGCAAATTAGCAACACCTAAAAAAACACGTGACGAACTCAGGAAGAGAATTCTCTTCCTGACAAACTTTGAGACTCAGGAAGAGAATTCTCTTTCTGAGTCTCAAAGTATTGCAGTCCTCACAAGAAAGGACGAATCGAATCGACTGGTGCGATACTTAGGGACTTCAGCTGTATACCTATGTCTCTTCGCTGAGTTTCTGCTTGTTCTGTAATCGATGCAAACATAAAAATATGCAGACTTACTATCATATCCAGGCACAGGATATCCGGCAGAGTGTGGTGGGATAGCCTTCACTCCGTAGCCGACACACGGAGCGGTGATGGGAGAACCTGACTCCGTCTGCCACCAGTGGTTCAACACCGGCACGTTGAATACCCGCTCAGCCCATTGCTGGAAAATACATCTAGATAACAAAATTGAAATGTGGTGTTGGAGAAGAATGGAAAGAATAAGTTGGAAAGAAAAGAAAACTAATGAAGAGGTACTCTGCCTAGTACAAAAACCAAGAACCATAATAAATACAATAGACAACAGAAGAGGAAAGATGGTTGGCCACCTTATACGACACGACAATTTCATTAAAAATATCGTAGAAGGAAAGATAGAAGCCAGGAGAGGAAGAGGAAGACCTAGAAGATCATATTTAGATCAAATTAAGGAGAAGGCGAAAGTCATGTCGTATAGGGAGGTCAAGGTTTTGGCCGAAGACAGAACTACCTGGAAAAAACTCCACAGACAAGAGCCCGGCTCTTAAATATTGGATGAATGAATTAAATAAACTTCTCTAAGCTCACCAATTTCCAGAATAGTACATACAGAGTCGTGGGAATCGAACCCAGGAACACGCGTTTTGTAATCTAACGCAAAGACCACTCAAACAATAAGGTAAGGAATTAATAAGTTATCTATATGTATCTATACTTCTTTACTAATATATATAGAGGAAAAGGTTTTTTTGTTTGTTTATCGCGAATAGGTCCCAAAACTACAGGACCAATTTGAAAAATTCTTTCACCGTTGGGAAGCTATATTATCCCCGAGTAACATAGGGTATTTTTTGTTTCTCTTTACAAGTCGTATTATTTTAAAGCCCGTGCGAAGCCGGGACTGGCTGCTAGTAAATTTATATAAACGCTCCTGTTTTCATGTCCACTACATACAATGCTTTAACTCCATTGAAAGCAAATATTATAAACTCATTGAATAGGATATTATATTATTTTCTTTAAACAACATTGGCGTCAACTTAATTTAAAAAATAAAACCTGAAAAATACATTGAACGGAACTATTACGCACGTAAAAATACCTTGTTTATTCTGACGACCTTTGACTTCGGAATAGATTGCGTTGTAACTATGGTAAGTATAACAGCATTATGTTTACGTCACTGTATTCTTGTTTGAATAGAATAGAATATAAAAGTTCGTCATTACTTTGACTAGTGTAAATGGACAAATTCTATAATATTTATTGTCAACAGCCAGACTTTTTTGAGGCCAGGCTCATTTGAAAAACAGTCAGCGGAGTAATCTTAAATCGAGACCAAGATGTGACAATTGACAATGAGGAAACTAAGACTTAGTAATTAAAAAATCTAACTTGTTTTACGCTTAATGGGCTTGCGCTTGATCGCAATTCACCTGATGGTAAGCGATATTGCGATCTAAGGTTGAGCGCGCTTGCCCAGAAGAACTCTCAGCACTTTTCTAATCCTACATTCTTATACCTTGCAAATAACTATTGCACTCTTATGTCACTTCTGCAAAATCAGTTTTGACAAGGGATGAAAGTAACTTATTTAGGCCCGAGACGGGATTTGCCAATAGTTTGAGGGACTAAATAAGTCTTTAATCCCAGGTAAACACTGTGTTTTTCATTACGAATACACACACACACGCACGCGCGCGCACACTCAATGTTTACTCGTAATACTTTATTTTTCTGTGGCCGGCCAAACTATTCAGCCATTATTAATTAATCATTATTGCAAAAATGGTAAATATTTTGCCGTATATAAGTTATTTTAAAGAAATTGTTCAAACTAAATTATAACTAAGTTATTTTAAAAATATATATAGTTAGAAAGCGATTCACCCTAGGGATGCAATGTATTACTTTCATCCCGCTCTTCAGGCAACTTCAGACCTACTTTCAGAGTATGAGTAATGAAAAATACACAAAAGTCCGACATGACAGTCCTAAAATGACATATGTGTAAAGTCCTTAGTCCCTTACCCTAGTGTCGTAGTCACAATGCTCGCCAGCGATGAACACGTTTTTGAGCGAGTTAGCACAGTACCGGCGCGCATACTTAGCGTTGGGGTCAGCTCGCTTCAACACGCGGAACACGGTCGGGATCGTGAATAATGCATTCACTCGGTGCTGCTCGATTATTCTGTCAAACACACGAGGTCAATTAACTTCTTTACTTTACTTACTTATGTTAACTTAGAGTATGTAGTTATTATCAACTAGCTGACTCGGCAGACGTTGTCCTGTTTTAATGATCATTATTTAATTCAAATTGGTATCTATCTTATAGATAAAATGTGCATATATAGAGCGAAGATGGTCTGCCTCCATCTAGCAAAGGGATATCCCCCGAACAGTTGTTGTGTCCGGAGACGGTCGTCCGACGGTCATGCATTGTAGCTTGGACCAGTCGTACGCGCGTTGAAAATACCGTTTGCGCGATTCAGGATAAGCGCTCTGATTGGTAGCGGGCGATGAAGTGCGACAGAGACGCCACACATGTCACAATGTAAGTTACCGTACTCCTCCGAAACGGCTTGACCGATTTGTACCAAATTTCATATGCGTATTCAGTAGGTCTGAGAATCGGCTCCTATATATTTTTCATACTCCTAAGTCAGGCAAAACAACGTTTGCCGGGTCAGCTGGTATAAATATAAAAATGAATCACTATATCCCTTGGTAACGCCATCACGCGTGAACGACAGGACCGCTTTTTAGTTATTTATTTTTTGTGAGAACATTTTTCTGAAAATAACAAACTCAAGAAAAAAGAAATGACGCAATCGTTCACACGTCGTGACCAAGGAATATAGGGGTTAATTTTTATAAGAAATTAAATTAAGTTGTGGTCATACGTGTTCTTCATGAAGTCATATCTCGTAATTACAAAACTCAAACAATTTAGAAGTAGGTAGAAGACATTACTTCATTATCATTCGAAGAAATATGACAGTTAAACATTAAGGCTTACCTAAGACACTATCATTCGAAGAAATATGACAGTTAAACATTAAGGCTTACCTAAGACACTATTACTTCCTTAAAAGTAGTAGTGTTATTTTACTAGCTTATTTTATAGTAATAAGAAATTGTATATATGTATTTTTTTTGTGTGCACAATAAATAATTTTCTTTCTTTCTTTCTAAAATACTATTGTTTCCCTAAAACATTATTACTTACCCTACATTTCAAAAACGAAAGAAAAATATTACATTACATTTTTTTAATCGAATTCACATGTACAATAACTAACCCTCAAACTGGACGCATTCACCATGGAAGCTAGTGCCTTCCAGCCACTTCGATACTATTGTCTACCTAAAATACGATTACTTACCTAAAATAATCATAATCATATTTTTTTAGTAAAAACAATATTTTACAGGTCAATTCATACATCATTTTAAAACATTATAACAAAATATATATATATATATACATCATGTGTACATTTCAGAGTTTAAATATGTCATATGTATTAATAAAAAATAAATATACGAGTACTAATATTATCATATTGTAATTTTTAGAAAGTCATCTAAATTTTTAAGTTTAAGTCGAGCTTTAAATCTACCTAAACTCGTTGCCTTGGTCACATAAGCAGGTAATTTATCGTAAATGGTTGGGCCCATAATATGTGTAATCTTAGTGGATTTTTGCAAATACGATTACTTACCTAAAATACTGTCCGGGATCAGGCGTTCTATCAGGCTTGCCCTCATACAACACCGACGTGACTCCAGCTATCAGCGGACCGTAACAGATGTACGAGTGTCCGACCACCCATCCGAGGTCGGACGCCGCCCACCACACACCCTTCTTCAGCCCATACACCATGCGGAGAGACCAGCATAGAGTGGCAGCTTGACCGCATGGACGTTGGATGCCTTTAGGGGCGTCCGTTGTACCTGGTGGTTGAATAATAATGAGTTT
This sequence comes from Mellilla xanthometata, assembly GCA_035578125.1. Taxonomy (NCBI): domain Eukaryota; kingdom Metazoa; phylum Arthropoda; class Insecta; order Lepidoptera; family Geometridae; genus Mellilla; species Mellilla xanthometata. The sequence goes on from JAPUBQ010000035.1 coordinate 3,159,357, forward strand.
GTGGCGTCACTGTCGCACTTCATCGCCCGCTACCAATCAGAGCGCTTATCCTGAATCGCGCAAACGGTATTTACAACGCGCGTACAACTGGTCCAAGCTACAATGCATGACCGTCGGACGGCCGTCTCCGGACACAACATCTGTCCGGGGGGATATCCCTTTACTAGATGGAGGCAGACCGTCGTCGCTCCATAAGTTGAATAATGAGTTAAATAAGAAAGAATAATAATGAGTTCATAAGAAAAAGTTTAATTATATAGTTGATTTCCTAATACATATTAAAGAAGTTCATACGTGTATTTTAAATATTTACTCTCAAAATAATGTATGTTTTTTGTTTTCATACCATTTCATGTCTCAGCTATGAGTTAACCACATTTAACACATCTTGGAACTTTTGCACACGTCAGGAAACAAAATATTAAATTGGGTATTGTCATTATTTTGCATAGAGCCTTATAAACGCAAAATTATACACAAATATTAGTAGATATTTTTATGATTTGTCAAATGCCTTCAAAGTCAAGTGAACCAAATTGGTAATTGGGCATTCCAGATTAACACGCGTAACCAAGGGTAACAGCTCAGGAATTCTAAATTAATAATAACTGTAAATTTTCTTTTATATAATAAAATTGTAAATAGTTCACTTAATTTTTTTCACTTAATGTAGCATTTAAGCCTAGTCATAAATAATAGTTCTTAGTATTGTAATTTATTTTATATAAATTTTCTAATAGTCTAAGTGATACATTTAGTTTATCTGTTAGTCATTTATATAAAAAAAAAAAACAGAATTTGAATAACATCTTTGAACAGTACTAACCTGAAGTGTATAAAATGTAAAGAGGTTCGTTAGCTTCGACAGACACGCAGCCAACCGGGTCGGCGTCCAGTGCATCTTCCCACGTGATATCCCGGTTCGGTTCCAGTGGACACTCCAATACTCTACGCCTCTGGTAGATGATACATGTATTGGGCTGATGTAAACTATGGCTTAGAGCCTCGTCTAGTATATCCTTGTACCTAGAAAAGTATTTTAAATTCAGGACAGCATGAAAGAAAAAATACTAAAGTATTAATACGGATTAAAAAAAAATAAAAAAAATATGAGAACACATTCACACACGGCTGGTTAGCCCCATACTGAACCATTTCTAGCTCGTATTATGGTTGCTAATACTGCTGATATAGGTACTACATATACATACATACATATTTTATATAAATACATATTTAACACCCAGACCCACAGCCAACAAATTTAGTTAAGCACAAAGATGTTGACCGGGCCGGGAATCGAACCCGGAACCTTCTGATTAGCAGGCCGGAATGGTAACCTTTACGCCAACGAGGTCGAGGTTGAAGGAGATACCACTGAAAGCGTAGCTACACACATACATAAATTCAAATTCAAAATTGTAAATTAATAATGAGTTGTATATTGTTAGGTTCATCCCCCACCATAGTAATTTTCATTGATTTAAAACACACATTTCAGCCATTTGGCAAATGTCCGTGTTTTACAGAGCCCTGCAATATAGTCTATGGTTATTGCTTTTTAATTTAAGTTTACGCGGTAAATATTTAGTATGCTTTTCTTCCTCTATGAAATTCTTCAAACGAGTTCCTTTGTGTTGTTACTATGCGTGCCAACTAAGAATAGGACTGTCAAAACCGCCATCTTGCTCAATCATATACGCAAACTTCATAACCAAAGTGTATGGTGTGCAAAAAATTTTATGAACAAATTATATTCAGTTTATATATTTAATGTACGCTCTTTGGCTATTTCTTATACATTTTACGGCAAATAAATTATAAATGAGTAGGATTTGAAAGTAAAAGCATATTCATAAAAATATAATTTCTTTTTCATTGTTGTCACTTCTTTTTGTACCAAATAAAAATAGTTTATTATACTGCGTACAGCACTTAAGTCGAAACTATCCAAAACCAATGTCTCGTCACGTGATTTTTTTTTAGGTGTTTTTAATTGGCCTTGGGTACTTCTTACCTGTAGAATTAATTAATCCAAAATTATCCACTAATAAAATCAAGAATAATTAAACAATAATTAAATTTATATCTATGAACCAAAAAAAAATATTATTAAATTAATTTTTAACGCTTTCTTTGCTAGCAGTACTTTTTTGACAGTTATCGTGTGAAGTTGAAGCAAGCGCGATCCTATTCTTATTTGGCACGCATATTACAGGACATAATTAAAGTAGTTTAAAACAATAATTTATTACTTATATTTTAGTTTTCCATTAAGTAGTTCATTTTATTTCAGTATTTTCTTATATTTAAGCCTCTATCTACGTGCAGTAATTTAAGTGATTTATATTGTTTTATAATTTGTTTATTTGTGACGTATTTTTTGTTTTTATTTTTCTATTTATTTAAGTATTTATTGTACAAATTTTCCTTTTTAGTGCTAATGTCTTAATTTAGGAATGTAGCGCTCTGTTTCTAGAGATTATGTCCCTGTAATGCTATATTAGGTAATAAATGAATTAGAATTAGTTACACAATAAATACAATAGACAACAGAAGAGGAAAGATGGTAGGCCACCTTACGACATGACAGTTTCATTAAAAATATCACAGAAGGAAAGATAGAAGCCAGGAGAGGAAGAGGAAGACCTAGACGATCATTTTTAGACCAAATTAAGCAGAAAGCGAAAGTAATGTCGTATAGGGAGGTCAAAGATTTGGCCGAAGATAAAACTATCGGGAAAAAACTCCACAGACAAGAGCCTGGCTCTTAAATATTGAATGAATGACACATTAATTATTATGATAATATTAATTGCTAATAATTAAAAAAAATCATAAATAATTTAAAAATACCTAATAATCTTGTTAGGTTCCACACCACAGCTAGCTGCAATGATGACGGTGGGCTCGGCGTGCTCGATCCTTGTTCGCAATTCTCTGGCGGCGAAACCTTGGGACAGAAATAAAAATAAAAATTAAGACTTACTTTACGTACTTCATCCATCTATTCGTATTTTCTTGAAACGATTCACTCGGATCACCCAATCTACTATCGTTATATCACTATGCGACTGCAGCGCGTTGCGGAATTTGATTAGGCGTGCAGCCTAGCCAAATTCCGAATCGATTTTCAGCCATCTAGGTTTCATCGGTTAACACTGCAGCCTGGGTGAAAGAATAAGATCTAAGAATCTGCCTGTCCTAAGAGGCGACTAAAAGGGGCATCAGACTCGAGGGTGTTCGGAGATGGGGTTCCGACACCCGCTTTATCGAGTCCGGGGTGAACGACGGCGTCGCGTGACCGTCGCCGTCGCGTCGTTAGTGAAAACAATCCGGGAATGGCCACAGCGCAGTGCAAGGAGGCCTCCGGAGTGTTTCCCGGAAGAACCCGGAGATCTCCGCTAAGCACAGAGGCAGGTTACCGGGGGGTTTTAGTGGGTACAATTCGCACATGACCTGTCTGCGCCTCATCGTAGCCAGGTATCTTGTTGAAGATTTCCTCCTCGTCAACAAAAAAAAAGGTTTCATCGGTTTGCTATAATTATATAGCAAACTTCCGCGCCACGCTTTGTTGCATGAGAATCAGCAATCCTCTCCAGTGTTTTGATCCATTGAAGAACTACCATGTTCTTACCTCCGAAGACAACAGAGTGTATAGCCCCGAGCCGGTTGGTGGCCAGCATGGAGACGATGGCCTCGGGCACGAGCGGCATGTAGATGAGCACGCGGGACCCGCGCCGCACGCCCAGCGACGACAGCTTGCCGGCCAGGCGAGATACCTGCCAGGGGAAGCCATTGGTTTTTTATTTAGCAAGTGTTGTATGAAGAGTGTTCACAAACAAGCGGTGACTGGGTCAGCCATCTTATGCCCCGAACAAAGGTCGTGGTTTCTTTGGTAATATTAATTATGTTATGGGGAGTGTATTTTAATACTCATGTCAGTAATTTTTAAGATAAATAAAAAATAATTTAAATGTTAATAACTAGATTTAAGTATAGTATTATCGTAGCATGGTGGTAGAGCATTTTCTAGTGCTCGTCTGCCTAGCAACAACCCTTAAGTTGAGAAATCTGTCACCCAGCACTGGCGTGCCAAGGCAAGAGCCAGTTATTCCTGACCAGGCTATGCACATTGGGCTTCGAAATGTCGCTAACTCGTATGATTACGATTCCTGATGGTTAAATGCCTGTCTGTGAAGAGTAAAAAAAATACTGTGCATGCACTTGCAATCCAAGTATCCAAACAATACCTACACTGTTTTATGTGCACCAGAACAATACCTTAAAAGTTCGAACCCAAACTTCTAAAACAAGACTATTAAGGTCTCGTTTTAGAAGCTCCCATAACCTCCTTCCGACTCCTCATCAGACCCTATTTTATTTATTTTTTTTTACGTGAGGAAATTACGCATACGTATATATTTACGTATACCCATCACACCCGGCGAGGTGGGTGGGGTATGTCGGGCTCGATGTCAGAAGGGCATCACTACCGACTAAAACCTCACGATGGCCTCCTTACCGGAAAGGGCGGGGTGAGATTCCGCTTCTCGCATTAACTCACCACCCCGCCCACCTCGGCTAGTCTGCGAGACTCCTCCTCAGCTCTTCGCTTCACCATGGGTGACCAGACCACGGTTACTGAGCCCCCCCGCCTCGACAATGCGGGGTCCCACAGGGGGGTCCTCATCAGGCCCTAGATGACACGTGGTTCTAAGGAAAGTCGATGGGGTTGAAGTGTACTGGCAGCTAAGAACAAGTTACCTGATCCAGCAACTCGTTGTAAGTGATCTTGCGCACGGTGTCCGTGACTGGCGAGTCGTGTATGAGAGCAACCTGCTCGCCCTTGCCGCCGCTCACGTGGCGGTCGATGGCATTGTAGCAGACCGACAGCTCACCGCCAGACCACCTACGCAACAAATAAAAATTCATTACGTACTACTTCTTCTTCTTCATATGAGCTAAGTCAACAAAACACGACGCTGTACTCGGACGCCTCCTGTTTTAAAAGAAGTACCACAACATCTGACACTATGACAGTGGAACAAGTATGCCAGCGACCCAAGACCGTGCTCCGCTATTTTAAAGAGATTGGATGGCTGGGGTTAGGGTGGTAAGGGGAAATGCACAATATGCCTCCTGCGGGTTGTCTATGCAGGTCTGATCGCCCGCATCATAGAATATGGGTAAGAATGAGCTAAGTGGCCAAGCTCTGGTATTGAGTGTTCAAGCCGCCCGAAGGCCTCTGATTTGGCTTAACGACTGCTTGTACTAAGACTAACAGCCGTAATCTACAATTTAAAGTGTCATTGTCACCTGGATTGTCATTGGATTGGATTAGAGAATCCAATTGTGGACAGTGGACACATAAATAATAAATACCACTTAACTTCCTCGGTTCAATGCGAACGGCATCTCAAAACTGGGGTATTTTATAATACAATACATTTTGCAAATACACCCGCATATTGGTTTGTGCTAGTGATGGAGCTGGTTATATAAGATGAATGAAGCATAATACTTTTTAAGTAATGCAATTAGTCTATGTACCGTTTTAATTAAATTCAATAGTCAACTAAAACCCAATTAATTTAATTGGAATAGGATAACACCAAAAAATAAAAGAATACGTGAAGTATTTATTGCTCGTGGAACTTTAATTAACGAATAGTTCTTTCGAAAACTAAACAATGAATATAAGTAGTATATTCGAAGTATATTATAAACTGTGCGAAAGAAAAATGTTAATACTTACCATTTAGATATACATATAGAACTAACCATTTAGTAAAAGGTGGATTGCTATTGTCAAGAACTCGGTCCCAGGGTTTAGTCCAGTCAAGTTCATGCCCCACTTCCGCCCAGAAACCCTCGGGGTCATTCAGGGCACGCTCCTGGGCCTTCTGGCATTCTACAGAGATGCAGCTTTCGCCTGCGGAAAACAAAATTATTATTATGTTTCTAATAGGGTAAACCAGGCAATTGTGCCCCACCATTCAAAGAATTCAGATAATAAACATTGTAACTAAAATCATCTTTATTAACGTAATTAGTCTTAATCTCTGACTATATTTGCATAAAAAAAAACTAAACAAAACTTCTTAAATGTGACTAAAACAGCTGAGATCACCAATCGTTTAAAGTGTATAAAGCACATTTCACGGATGTATCAGTCATATGTGCCCCAAGAAATCCTCTCATTTTCTAGTCTTTTTTCCTATTCCTTTCCTTTTGCTACCACACCTGTTGCATTCCTCTGAAAAACTTGAGCAATCTTCGTGGAACCAGCCAGAACACTGCAAACACTGAATCCAGTCAGTTTTCTTCCTTGTGTGGTGTGTGTCCTCATTTTCATCGGAATATTCTTCACTAGTCTCACTGAGCTGGAACTCTTCTTCGCTATATACTTCTGGAATATTCCTCTTACGTTTTGATGGTGGTGGGTCAAGGTTTTTTCTTGAGACTTCTTTTTTTCTTCAAAAAGTTTTCGTGTTGCTAAATTACTTTCTGAGGTCAAAATCTTCACATTTTGTTTCCTCTTACTTATTTTCTGAGGTATAACAGGTAATGGACAAAGGAAATCCTATTGCTTCGAGCTACAAGTCTCATTTCATTTTCATAACCTAATTCAGAAGGTCTACCTACGTTTTGCTTGTTTTACCAGCCTTTTAAAATGTATCTACGCAAAGTTCGTGACAGTATTTCATACGACCGGCTGGCTTCATTCACTCCCATCTTCTTGGTGACATCTTCTATAGCTTTCATAATATTTTCCTGCGTCCATTTTCTCGAGTCTGCAGCCTTTTCTTTTCCCATTTCCTGAAATAAATAATTGATCAGTCAAACGCCAAATAATGCAAAAAAATAATAGTACATAATAGTAATAAGGGTACATTAGCCATATATTGAGGTAATGTGCCCCACTTGAAATTGTCGATTATTTTGTCTAAAACGAAACGTTATTGAAGCACATACAAGTTCAAAGAGGTTATTTTTTTAATAAAACTTTAAATACGATAAAAAATAAGAAGCAAATACTTTGACTAATTGTTACATTGAGCTATATATACAACATCATTGAATTGTTACAAAAAACACAAAACAAATTCAGACCACTGCACTTACTTTTTTTTCACTTTTTCTCACTGAAAACAAATAATAACCGGCACTGTGTTGTTTACATCGCCGCCATACTTGAGTTACTGCTGACTAACGTATTCGAATCAAATAAGCGCCAAATTCAAATTGTATGTGTGAATTTTGCGGGTGGGGCGCACTATCGACTGGGGCACGTATGCAATTTATTTGCCTAAATTTGAAGTTTTTACAATAAATTAATTTAATATTTATTTAATTTATATAAATAAAATACAGCAAGGCAAGGCCCAAACTAATTTTTATCCCGGATTAACTTCTTTTGTCCCGGATTTTAAGACGGGTAACACCGCGGGCGCAGCTAGTAAAGAAATAGAATAATAACAGCTAAAAATACATTTTCAGTAATGTGATATTTTTTCATAAATTTTTGTCAATATTAACAACAACAGGTTCTAGTCACTATGCTATCTCAAAAACGGTGGCTTGTAGGAAAAAAGTATTAAATATTTTTTTGTAGATGAAATTTATGATCTACAGTTTTTATTTGAAACAATTTTATGATACAACTCACCGTTTTGCTGAAAATTGCGAAAAATGCATTTTTTTTACCTTTGACTTTGAATACAATTTTAATTTAGGTTGTGTATGTATGTTTATATTGACCGGACTACATATGATGCACAGACTTGGTCATTGACGAAGTATTAACGAACCGTTGGGGATTGCCAAAGGGCAATGGAGCGCAGTATCCTGGGTGTCAAATTGACAGACCGGATTCGGAACATCATTCTGCGCTCCAAAACAAAAATTGCCGACGTAACCCAAAAGTCTACACAGCTGAAATGGGATTGGGCATGTCTACCGAATGACAGGTGACCACTAGGCGAACGCGAAACGACCTCGGGGTTGACCCAGACAAAGATGGCGTCATGACCTAGACGAATATGACACAAACCCAACACAACCACCAAAGCTGAAGAGTGTGCTGTCTGGAAGGAGGGAAGAGAGGCATTTGCCCAGCAGTGGGACACAACAGGCTCAAGATTAATAAAAAAAAATTAAAACACAAAATTAAGTCACCCACCCAAACGTACCCATCAAGCTTGCCGCATTACCTCTTTGGATTGCACAAGGTAAAAAACAAACTAGAAATGGTTTCCGTGTGTGAGTGTGATTTTTTTTTGTTAAAGTTAGTAAGTACATATGTACAAATAAATTGGGTCTTTACCCATATTAGGTCTTTACCCTATATGCAAACTATGTATAGTAGGTATACATTACACAGCATTATACTAACATTTATGTATAACAACAACAGTTGTGTACATACCTAGTAACTGGTACAATTGAAAAATTTAAACTAAAAGTGTAAATGATTCTGAATTTTAATTATAAAAGTACTAGCTGACCCGGCAAACGTTATTTTACCTCATAAATTATTTCTATTAATGAAAAAATATATAAAATGGGTATGGAAAATAGATAGTAGCCGATTCTCAGAGCTACTGAATACACATATAAAATTTGGTAAAAATCGGTCAAGCCGTTTCGGAGGAGTAGGTACGGTAACTAACATTGTGACATGGAAATTTTATATATTAGAAGACTAGCTGACCTGGCAAAAGTTGTTTTGCCAGGTCAGCTAGTACAGTTAAAAACACTATAATTGATCAGTTATCGAACCGGGTAAAAAATGATTAAATTACTTAAATGGTAATAAAAATAGGGGTTGGTGATAAATATAATTATTTATCACCAACCCCTTTAAAATAAAACAGTCCGTAACAAACTATACGATTTCAAGTAAAAATTACAGTACACCAAATGCTAATACCAATGTTCTGTCTTATATGTTACTAGAGGTAATATAGATTCTCAACAGTGAAAGGATTTTACAAATCGGTCCACTAGTTTCGGAGCTTTGATCAAATATATACCAGATTCAGTGTTGCATACAAACACAGCACAAAAAAATGGCATGAGCCTACTATACAATTGTATCTATTACACTCTACACAGAAATACAAAATATGGCCACGTCACAAAAAATATTTCAATTCAAGTCAAATTTACCACTGTATCTTAAGGTTGAGTTTCAATTAGTGCTATGTAATAAACATAATCGTGTTAACTACGCAGTGAGCCTTAGAAAATTCAACTGTATTACTATACGAATAACGCTTAAAACTCAAATAAGTCCACACTCTTACTTGTGGTCCTATTTTCCGTGCCGTTTTTAGAGACATCACCACTTATATATAGTACATTTTTGATCGAAGTTTCGGAACCTATTCGCGTCAAACAAACTTTTCCTCTTTATAAAATTGGTATAGATGAACCTATCTACTTTTAGTATTTATTGGAGTTTAGTATTTCTCAGGAAATAGAGCAGAGAGAGCGTAGAGAGATAAGGTAGAATTCCAAAGGTCGGTCCTTAATATTATGAACCACGATATAAGTACCAATTAAAAAAAATAAATAAAAATGGTTGCCTGTAAAGTCGGTTTTACGGGCGAAGATTTTACGTGACAACGTCTGCCGCGTGCTGCGCGCGCGGCAGACCGATCATAGTTGAGTGGGAGAGAGACGCAAGGCATTCGGCGGGCCTCTCTCTCGTTCGGTGACTCATCGTAACGTTACCGGGCGTTACACTTTTTCATAAGTGACTCCCAGCCGCAACCTAATTTAAGACGTTGTCACGTCAAAAAAAAAATGTACCAATATATATAATTACTAGCTGACCCGCCAAACGTTGTTTTGCCTTAATAATTATTTCTAAATATACAGTAGCCGATTCTCAGACCTACTGAATACGCATATCAAATTTGGAAAAAATCGGTCAAGCCGTTTCGGAGGAGTACGGTAACAAACACTGTGACACGGAAATTTTATATATAAGATATTGTGACGTAGACAACCTTTGCGCGTCGTGATGACGTCATCGCCCTGTTCGGACTTTGAATTAATTGAACTTTTTCGAATGGAAAAGAAAGTCCGGGACGGAAGATGAGTGAGCGAGAGGTAGATAGAATTTGAAATTGGAATCCTTATTTTGATTTATGAATTCAAATCTTAGATGCGATTTTGTCGAGTCGAGGGGATTTAGAATCGGGCCAGCGCGCGGCCTACAGTCTGTATTCATTTTTGGAAGCAGCATTCGTTTGGAAGGGAATACAAGAAGATGAAGAAGATGAAGACGAAAAGGTAGTGAAGTAAAATGGTAGCGACACAACAAGTCTTTCTTTCCTATCCCCGTACCCGCTTCCCGTAACAGTATGTATATTATGTAGGTATATATATTAACTAGCTGACCCGACAAACGTTGTTTTGCCTCACTTAGGGGTATGAAAAATAGATAGTGTAGCTTATATGACACGTTCGTAGATTTACCATAGCAGCGCCATCTATTGATTACTTACTCAACCCAGTCGAAAGGTATCGATCGACATCTGTTAGAATCATTTGGAGTTAACAGATAATTGTGACTGTCAAATAATAACAGACAATAATGAGCAATAAATTAAAATTGCGACTATAATTTGAGATTTAAACTATCCTATCTCTCAAGTTGGATCGAACTGCACATGGTGTGCGAATTTTATTATAATCGGTTAAGTGGTTTAGGAGTCCATTGAGGACAAACTTTGTGACACGAGATTTATATAGGTATATTAAAGATATGTATGTGTATATATTTTTTTGAGAATTATTACGATGCACAGTAGCACCTGTGATTTGGCTAACTAAGGTGATCTGATACGTTCATTAAAGTTATGCAACGGTTCATGCTGACAGTCTTTTTATAGTTGGATTCAAGACTGTCAAAGCGCCTGAACCGCTGTAACCTTTAACAATAAAATTATAAACTCTAACAATTCTAGATAATACGAGTATCATAACGTATCAAAAGTAAGATACAAATCTTACTTTTGATACGGTATGATATATTATATAGTAAGACTAGCTGACCCGGCAAACGTTGTTTTGCCTTAATAATTATTTCTAAATATACAGTAGCTGATTCTCAGACCTACTGAATACGCATATAAAATTTCGAAAAAATCGGTTAAGCCGTTTCGGAGGAGTACGGTAACAAACACTGTAACACGGAAATTTTATATATAAGATACAAATCTTACTTTTGATACGTTATGAAATTATCTAGAATGATCAATGTTTTATTTCCATATTTAAAAAAAAAAAAAAAATATCTTTAACAATTTACAAAGCATACAATTAAAAACTAAAACAAAACCACTAATAAAACTAATTTAGAAGATCACTCCGGACAGAACCTTACGGAAAGGTACCCATAACGCTGGTGGCATTGCCGCGTTGTATAGCGATGGATAACCTTTGCGCCAGGTACGATCCGGAGCAAAATTCACCCGATCTCTTTCTAATTCTACGAAATTATAATAATTCTTATCTAGAATTGTTAGAGTATTAAATTCTATGTAACGTTCGGAAGTAGTTATACCATTTCTAATTAAAAACGAACAATTTTCCAATAAATATCACTATGGAACGAATTTTAGGTTATCGTGTTTTTAGAACTAAACCGTTTTTAACAATAATTCAAACATAATAAAACTGAAAAACGTACATTTATATTTTAAGCAGGGTTTCAAAATACATACGAATAGTTTTTAAAATATGCCATCGTGCTAGAGGTTTCTGTAATACTTGTAAGAGTTTTCACACTTTCACACTGACGCAATGACAGTGGAACGGGTATGCCAGTGACCCAAGACCGTGCTCCGCTACTTTAAGGAGCTTGGATGGCTTGGGTAGGCTGGTAGGGGGAAATGCACAATACGCCTCTTGCAGGTTGTCAGTGCAGGTCTGATCGCCCCCATCATAGAATAAGAATAAGAGTTTTCACATAGATAATTACGTACCATAGTTCTCTATATCAGCTGCAGACAAAAATGTCTTCTTCTTTAATTCACTTATCGACGATTCAAACTTCTTCTTATTATTCGAATAATTCGCAGATTTTTCCGAATCCGAAACTTGCAGCATTTTTATTAATTTACAATTAAAATTAAGTTAAAAAAAAAGTATATGCAAACTTATTTAAACTAAATAATACTATTTTCCCGCTCTAATTTTTTTTTTGATATAATTATGTAATTAAACTATCCACACGCTAATTTTACTAACTAGGACTAATTATCGAATTATCTAACAAGAATTAAGAAAATAAATCTCGACTGAACTAAAAATATGACGAATTATTATGAAACCGTGTAAACGGTACGGATCGTGTCGATCCTAAAGTGACAACTGTCAACTATTTGTGCCTTCCATGAACCAATTCATGTGTTTTAATGCTTTATTTGAATACGCATACTAATGGGGACCTGTGACCCTCTTCCATTATTCACGGGTAGCCTGAAAAGATTCACGTAGGTACGTTGCGGGCTTACAATTGTCACTCCGGGGACCGTGTTTAAAAATAAAAATTTTGTATCTACGCACTTGCATACAAAAGTACTCGCCTGATTTCGATGTTTTGAAGAGATATGCGGACATAGAATAAAAGACTGATGACTGACAAAAGATGTAAAAGGTTAAACGTACAAGATATATTTTTGGCGTCTCGTTAACAATGCTTGTTTTGAATCGCGCAAAACGAAAAGAAAAAGATGTTAATCTGGAATGATAATACAAAAAAAAGATTGTAATCTGAAAATACAAAACCGATTCTTTGTTGGTAACACCAAGGTTACAAGTCAAATAATATACTTAATATTATAACAACAGTAAAGAATATAATTTAAATGTCAATTTGAAATAGAAAACAATACAATTGACATTTGATGAAAAGTACCCTGTGTTAATCCAGGGTCTAAGTTATCTCCTTACCATATTTTATTCAAATCGAGGCAACCGTTTGAGCGTGAAGTAACAAACATACAAACACAGACAAACTTTCGCATTTATAATATTATTAAAATATTACTTTATTTTTTATTTTAAATAAGGACACATTTCACACGTGGTTGGTTAATCCCATACTAAACCATTTCTAGTTTGTATTACAGTTGCTAACACAACTGATATGTACATACATAAATACGAGTGCCTTATATCGATACATATTTAACACCCAGACCGACAGCCAACAAATCTAATAATCGATCGGACCCTCTCTTCGGAAGTCCGGCATGTATTTACTTAGGATAATGAGTACAGATAATGATAATTTATAATAGTAGCGTCTGTAGCTCAGCAAGCTAAAGTGATCTGACGCAATCATCGAAGCTAAGTAACGGTCGATACGGACAGTGTTTGGATGGGTGACCATGCATAAGACTGTCGTTTTCCAAGTAGCATGACACGTTAAATTGTAGGTCCCGGCTGTTAGTCTTAGTACAAGCAGTCGTTAAGCCAAGTCAGAGGCCTTCGGGCGGCTTGAAAACTCTCGACACCTGAGCTTGGCCACTTAGCTTATACGAAGAAGAATGATAATTAATTAAGTGTAAAGGTACTTACTTGAATTTCTAATATCAGTTTCAATCACGGTGCCAATGAAGTCGTTCGACGATATTATTTCTTCCTTAGGTCCCATTACGACTACACTCATACACTTTTTTGTAATACTTTTATAAACAAAATAATTACACTAAATATACATGTATAAAATAAGCTCTTTTATGCCGAGTTCGTTTCTAAGAATACGCTGGTTTAGGTACTTAATTGAGTATATATATATACCTGAAACCAAAACTTACAAACGTTAGTTTTAATACATTTTAAAATTTATTTGATTAAAATCAAGACAGTTCACGTCATCTTAATTTATTTGTCTAGCTTTTAAGGTGACGACAAAGGCAAATCTTGAATTTAAAATGTTTTCGTTATAAACCATAAACGGTAAAAATATCGAAAAAATAGCAGACCGTCTAAAATCTTAATATATTTAAATCTCGTGTCACAATGTTTGTCCTCAATGGACTCCTAAACCACTTAACCGATTATAATAAAATTCGCACACCATGTGCAGTTCGATCCAACTTTAGAGATAGGATAGTTTAAATCTCAAATTATAGTCGCAATTTTAATTTATCGCTAATTATTGTCTGTTATTATTTGACAGTCACAATTATCTATTTTTCATACCCCTAAGTGAGGCAAAACAACATTTGCCGGGTCAGCTAGTATTTCTATATACTTAACATATTCAATTCACATATTATTATATTTGGTACCAATCACACTTATAAATAAGAAAAAAAAGTGATTAAAAAATATATTTTACATTTTTTAACCCAGTTTTATCCCTAATTCACAAGTCTGATTCCACCATCGGACGAGCAGGGAAACACCAAGGCGGCATCGTTATACTGTGGAGGTGCCTAAGTCGAGTACTAAGCGATTTGCGTCCACCTTCATTGTGCGTACCGCCAAGGTATGGAATTCTTTGCCAAAATCCCTGTTCCCCGATAACTATAATCTAGCGGTTTTCAAGGCAAGTGTGAACCGGTTCCTTCTGGGCAAGCGCGCTCCACCTTAGATCGCAATACCGCTTACCATCAGGTGAAACGCAAGCCCATTAAGAGTAAAAAAGAAACAAAATAAGTATGATTATTTATAGAATTGTTTTTTAGACGGCTTTTAGCTATTTTGTCAGTATTTTTTTACCCGATTATGATATAGAAACTGTAAATACTGTAACGTAAACTTAAACCGATTTTAAATCAACTTTGGAAACAAACCGCGATGTTTCTTATTAGTTGTTTTTTTTTTAAGTAGGTTTTTCTTGACAACACACTAGACTTCAACTGCGCCCCATTTCTCTGGCTTGTCTTAATAATTACACGATAATATCAACCTAGTAACTGCTGTGGTTATTATTATCGAGTGAGCGTAGCAAACGAAGCGTCCTTGCATCGAATGGCAGAATAAATTTACTTTCATCTGTGCGTTTGTAAGGTTTTTATGTTTAGATGGCATTCGTAAACACGCCGCTTTAATCTTTAGGCTTTTTAATTTAAAGGCATGAAGGCTACTTTTTATCCCGGATTGAGTTGCGGCTAGTTTACGTATAATTATGTACTGTTTTATCTGAATTGTCACTACCAATAAATTGAAAATGTATATTTAGGGTTTTATGAAATGTTTGCTGCAGCTTATTTGCGAACCGCGATTTTTGACCCACCATAAATACAACTAGAAATGGTTCAGTTTGGGGTTAACCAGCCGTGTATGAAATGTGTCCAAATTTTTCATTTGTATGGTTTTATGTTTCAATGGCACTCACAAACACGCTGCATTAATCTGAGATAAAAAAAAGTAGCCTATGTGTTAATCCAAGCTCCATACGAAATTCTTGCAAATTGTTTCAGGCGGTACCGTTATACTGTGGAGGTGCCTAAGTCGCGTACTAAGCGATTTGCCTCCACCTTCAAGGTGTGGAATTCTTTGCCAAATTCCCTGTTCCCCGATAACTATAATCTAGCGGTTTTCAAGGCAAGAGTGAACCGGTTTCTTCTGGACAAGCGCGCTTCACTTTAGATCGCAATATCGCTTACCATCAGGTGAATTGCGATCAAGTGCAAGCATATTACTTAAAAGTAAAAACAAAAAAAACCGGTTTCTACATTTTTTATTTACACTGGTCTACTAATCGCAGAATCTCTATTTATAGGGAACAATAGTTTCTCAAGTAATTTTCCCTCGATAGGTAGGTAATAAGTCTAACTGCCTTGATGGGTTTCCTCAAACTCTTAATTGCTGGTCAAGCCTGGCGTTACAAGACGTGCTTAAGATAATCGAATGACGACCTCGTTGGCGTAATGGTTACCATACCGGACTGCCAATCAGAAGGTTCCGGGTTCGATTCCCGGCACGGCCAACATCTTTGTGCTGAACTAAATTTGTTGGCTGTTGGTCTGGGTGTTAAATAGGTATCCGTATAAAATATGTATTTATATTTATATGTAGTATATCAGTTGTGTTAGCAACCATAATACGAACTAGAAATGGTTCAGTATGGGGTTAACCAGCCGTGTGTGAAAAATCTTTGCAAGTACTTGTAATTTTTACATTTAGATTTTTTTAAACTGAATGGCTTTGCGCTTGATCACAAATCACCTGATGGTAAGAGGTATCGTGATCTAAGGTGGAGCGCGCTTGCCCAGAAGATACCGTTTCACTCGTGCCTTGTAAACCGCTAGATTATAGTTTTCGGGGAACAGGGCGTTTTGGCAATGGATTCCACACACCTTAAAAAACAATCACATCGTAAAGCAAGTTGTAAATAACTTTAGGAAACTGGTTGGAAACCTTATTGTGTTGGAAGGAAAGAGGAACCGTGGTTTTTAGTGTTTTTTTTAACAAATATTAATATGTGCATCTTAGATGGCACCGACTCCAAGAATACAGGATTAAAACTTGTAACTAGGTAGCTATTTATAAGTATTTATATCAAATAAATTCTTCTATTGTAATTTTATGTTCTTGATTTGATGTATGCAAAAAATATTTTTCACTCTTTAGTTACAGTTAGTATTTATAAGAGTAGGTATGGTTTTGAAGGTTCTTTGTTTTTTAAAACAATTTTATTTTTTAATCAGATTATAGTAATTAGTTATGATAAATTATTGTGTGATTTTTTTTCAGATATAAATTATATTCTATTCTAATGTTAATTTTTATACCTGCCTATAGTAATTATAAGTATAATTTAAATAAAATCGTTGTTTAAGTTTGACGTATTTCAGTTAAAAATAGAATTGAATAGAATATGTAGGTATTTTTTGTTTTTAGGGTTCCGTACCTAAGAGGTAAAAACGGGACCCTATTACTAAAACTGAAGAAAAAAAAATTAATAAATAAATAAAGAAGAATGAAGAAGAATTACGAAGATGTATGCGGACATCACATAAATTGTACTTGAACTATTTAAATGTACCTAAAAATAACAACCATGTCACAATTCTAGTTGTCAAATTGTCAATTTCTATCCCAATTGACTGTATTTAAATTAGTCTGAATTTTGTGAGCCTTTGTGGGGCGTTTTTAAATAATTTAATTAAAAAGTAATATTAAAAAATAATATTACATTTATCTTTTGTTTCTAAATACTTACGTATATAGATATTTTTTATTGCGGCATACTATTAATATGGCAATTTATATGGCATAGGTTTGTATGTATGCTTATTACGACTTAACGCTCCGATGACTGAACAGTCTTTGATTAAATTTGGTGTGAAGATAGGTTAGACCATGGATTAACGCATAGGCTATTTTTTATCCCGAAACATATTGTGGTTCTCGTGAGATACGCAAATATCTTCAAAATCTATGTTACTCCTTCACGCTCCAACGGCTAGATAGATTTTGATGAGATTTACTGTAAAGGTAGGTTAGACCTTGGATTAACACATAGTCTACTTATATCCCGGATTAACGTGGGTAACGCCGCGGGGTGTTTTTTTTTTACTCATAATGGGTTTGCGCTTGATCGCAATTCACCTGATGGTAAGCGATATTGCGATCTAAGGTGGAGCGCGCTTGCCCAGAAGTAACCGATTCACTCTTGCCTTGAACCACTAGATTATAGTAATCGGGGAACAGGGAAAACAGGGTGGCTAGTGTTATATATAGATTTATGTGCGTGTGTAAGTAAGCAAAGAAATAAACGTTAATACGTAATTAAAAACTATAAACCTAACAGATTAAATCTGCACAACTGCGTGCTTAGGAGCTATCATGTTTCTATTGCTTCTAATATTGTTTTGTAAGTAGATTTTTAAATATGAATTAAGTATTAGCTGCGCATCGCGGTGTCACCCGCGTTAATCCGGGACAAAAAGAAGTTAATCCAGGAAATGAAACCGGCTAACCAGCCGTGTGTGAAAGTGTCAAAAAAAATAGAGAAGTTAATACGGGAAAAGAGAAGTTAATCCGGGACAAAAGAAGTTAATCCGGGAAAAGAGAAGTTAATCCGGGACAAAAAGTAGCCAATGAGTAATTCAAGATCTAACCTTTCTTCCATACCTATGTTCATAGTCAATCTCATCAAAATCGGTCCAACCGTTAGAGCGTGGAGGAGTAACATAGTTTTTGAAATTTTCGCAAGTCATCAATATACCGTGCCGTTATAACAATAAATACTTAAAATAAACAATAGGGGGGTTACCATATCAATAAACGTGTATTTTTCGTTTTTTTTTTATATATATCAATAAAGGTAAGAGTTATACGCTTAAAGTTTTCATAGAATATAATATAAATGTACCTTTTAAAATAAACAAAAAATAATTTAAAGTGGGGCTCCCAAAGAACAAACTAGTTTTTGTCTTAAAATTAAGACAAGCTGTTTTACCCCCTTTCACCCTCTTAGGGGTGGAATTTTCAAAAATCCGTTCTTAGTACGCATCTACATACTAAAACAAATACACTCTCCAAATTTCACAACCCTAGGACCAGCCATTTGGGCTCTGCGTTGCCTATAGGTGAATAAATGAATGAGACAAAGAGTCTTATAGTATAGATAATGATATGGAACCCTTGGTGCGCAAGCCCGATTCTCACTTGGTCAATAATTTTAACATTAACCTTATTATTAATCTTTACACAGCTGCACAAGACTCTCATGGGTATGGCGTAAAAGTCAGAGGGAATTTAGAAATAGCTGACGATAACTTAGCCTCGGCATTGCAGCATGTGCTTCAAGGATATCTCCGAAATGGAGGACAAACCGAAATAGATCTTAAAGACTTGATGGGACATATAAAAAATATAGCAGAAAAGAAATCCCCCCAAGTTATGCCTGTAAACTATGAAGACGATGCTCAGTTTGCAGACGCTAAAATCTTTGAAAGAAACAATAAGCTAGTAGACGAAACGCCGGTAGATCTTCGAATGGCAAAACCACAGATGAAACTCACAAAATATGAGAGCGAATACGAAAGCGAATTGGGTGAAAAGGTTAGCAATCAAAACAAAGACACGGAACTAAAATCAGGATTAGCAGATCAGATTGAAACAAAATTAGGCCAAGATGCAAAAAATTATAACTCAAATTCTAATTGGAACGATGATTTTCACAAGGAAAACATGTCATCAAATAAAATGGAATCTAAAATAAATCTAACTACAAACACATCATTACATATGAAACAATTAAAGAAGGACGATGAATCTAACGAAAGACAAACAGATAATGTTCAGAATAATATAAATGTTGAACGATTTGTGATGACGTCTTCAGAGGAAATGAAAGTGGAGCCTATACATATATACGGGAAACACGAAAGACAAGTTCAGAAACCATTTAACAACATTAAAACTTAGACCGGGTCAAGCTGCCCCAAATATATTTGAGCCTGAATTGCGGCTGAAGGTACAGTGTAAACTCTATATAACGACACTGAAAGGACTGGGCATTTTATGGCGTTAGAGAGAGTGGTCGTTAAATGGAGAGATAGTATCATTGTATGGAATACAAGCTAAACCAACTAAAGCCAATTGATTTCGACGCTTTAAAGAGTTTGTCGTTAAATCAAGTGACGTCACATGGAGTTTACACTGTATTTCATTGGTGAAATTGATATAAAATTAGCAATATTGAAATTATAATATCTAACAGGTCTAGATAATACGGTTTGTTATAATTTTTTTTTTTTTTTTTTCAGAAGTACCCAATTTTTAAATTTGTTGAAAAATTGATAAACGTAATTTTTTCAACAAATAAAACTTCGTTGAATTTGTTGAAGACTTTTACGTAATCGTAGTCTTTTAAATAAATTTACTATGATTATTAACGTTAAATAAATATTGTATTAATATTAAATGTTAATCAAGGAGAATAACTTGATTTCAACACTTTAAAATTATAACCTAAAAAAATATTATTTTTAAATAACATAAATATTTTCAAAGAAACAATTTTACTCATTAATATGTACAATAATTAAATAACAAACGAGGTAAAAATATTTATACATAAAATAAATGTAGGAGGTTAATGCACTCATAATTACAAAATATTGTAAAAAGGTAATTAAGCAAATGAAGGCGATGATGTGGGGAAAATATTTTTTATTTACGGTTTTATTAATCCTACCAATATTATAAATGCGTAAGTTTGTGTGTGTGTATGTTTCTAACTTCAAATACAAATCATTCATTGATAATAGTAAAGTTACAAGTCAAATAATATAATATCGTTACAAAAGTATATGTTATGATTCAATGACAATTTTCAATTTTAATACTAGCAATATAATGTCATTACTATAGTATATAGCATACCCACTATACGTTCCCACTGCTGGGACTCGGGGCCTCCTCTTGAGGAGAGAGATTTAGGCCATAATCCACCACGCTGGCCAAGTGCGGGTTGGCGGATGACACACGTCTTCGGATATTGTGGTCCTCAAACATGCCGGTTTCCTTACGATGTTTTCCTTCACCGTAAACCGAGTGCAAATCCACACATAACTTAAAAACAAGTCATTGGTGTAGGGCCGGGATCGAGCCAGGGGCCGTCTGATTGAAAAGCAGACGTTATAACCACCGAGCCACACTCGCTTTTGCACTATAGTATATGATATGAATAAAATGTCAATTTTTAATTCTAAATAATAATGTATATTATAAAAAGTTTTATCTATAACAGCCAAACCCTGAGTCTACTACACGCTTAAACGGCGGAACCGATTTTGATGAAATTTGGTGTGAAGATAGGTTAGCCCTTGGATTAACACATAGGCTACTTTTTATCAGGAAAACAATTGTGGTTCCCGTAGGATACGCAAATAACTTCAAAATCTATGTTACTCCTTCACGCTCCAACGGCTGGACCGATTTTGATGAGATTTACTAGAAATTTAAGATATATTAGATATTGGTTTAACACAGGCAACTTTTAATCCCTGATTGACTTCTTTTTTGTCCCGGATTAACTTAGTTATCAATAAAATAACTACTGTGTACTAATGATTAAATACCAATTTCATGTTAATTACATCTATTTATTAGTTAACACATAATGCAATATTAAAATTTACTTACGGTTTTTACGACGGCGCATTTTCGAGTACACCTCTTACACTGTATGATGTTCCGGTTGTTATTATTACTAAGTGAGTCAAATTTCTTATTAAAACATTAATATTTATGTGCTAATATTTATACTTATTATGTAAAATATATGCAAATATATGCGCGCATTGTCCTGTCCCTGTAGCTCCTACCGCCGGTAGTTTGGGCCTTGTATTTTATTTTTTTATGTAATTTATTGTAAAAAAAAATGGTTGCCTGTAAAGTCGGTTTTACGGGCGAAGATTTTACGTGACAACGTCTGCCGCGTGCTGCGCGCGCGGCAGACCGATCATAGTTGAGTGGGAGAGAGACGCAAGGCATTCGGCGGGCCTCTCTCTCGTTCGGTGACTCATCGTAACGTTACCGGGCGTTACACTTTTTCATAAGTGACTCCCAGCCGCAACCTAATTTAAGACGTTGTCACGTCAAAAAATACATAAAAGTTAGGGAAATAAATGAATACGAAAATAAACATAATGAGTACTATATGTAAGAAATGTTTTCAGTCGTCCATCTGTCCGTTAGTCAGCCATTGAAACCCACTTATGGTGTTAAGGTACAAGGGAAGATGGATATCGGAAACGATATTGCTTCCATTTTCCAGAACATTCTTCGCTCATACTTGAATAAAGACTCCAAAAACGAGCCCTCTGAAATAAGCCTTAACAAATTCATATCATCGGTACATGATTTTGTTAATAACAATCCGCAAGATAAGGATTATGGTAAAAAATATAAAAATCTTGCCGCTATGAGAGACCTAAATGACAAAGTTCAGATAGTAAACTTCAATTTAAACATAGATGATCCAAAGTTACGAAAGAAGATAGAGGATTCGTTTGAAGGTCATGAACGTAAATCGAAAAAGTCGAAGAAAAAAGCAAAGAGGCAAGAATTAGATGAAAATAAAAACACAAAAATAGAAGCCAAAGATACTGAAACTAATAATGAAATGGTGAAAGAGGCAAAAAGCGAAGTTGCAAGAGAAAAGACGGTTTTAGAAGAAATTGTAGGCAAGCGTGATAGTGTACACATCTATGGTAAACATAAGAAGAAGAAACATGGATTACCCATAAACAATATAAAAGTTTAAAATTCCAAGCCGTATAAACGAAAACTTGAATTCAACCGAAGCAAATATACAGTGTTAACTCCATGTAACGTCACTCGATTTAACGACAAACTCTCTAAAGCGTCGAAATCGGCTTTAGTTAGTTTAGCTTGTATTCCTTACAAAGATTCTAACTCTCCATTTAACGACACTCTCTATAACGTCATAAAATGCAGTTCCTTCAGTGTCGTTATATAGAGTTTACGCTGTACTCGTATAATTGAGAATCTAATAAAATCTTTATCCTTACTTACCAACTTCTTTCTTACTTCAGATAATAGATGTTAACTTTTTGTACCAATAAATATTAATAATTAATTATTGTGTCACAAGAAAATTACTTATAAGGATAATAAATAAAATTCATTGTTTCCTTTTTCTACTCTTTACAGCTAGGTATTTGACTAGCAGGGCTTCGTTACCACACGAGTTAGCGACTCTTGTCTAATTCAAATTCAAAATGTCTTTATTAGCAACACAAATATATAGTAGAAGATACGATAAACAACGACCTTCACCGATCTGTTTAATGGATAAAAATTATTCTATAGGTAATTTCGTTTATTAAAAATGATAAAAAACATGGGTTGCCTGATAAAATCTTGGCCAGGCTATAATTAATTAAAAATTGAAAAATCAATATTTTTTTTAAATTTCACCATTGTGTTTAACAAAAAAATTTGACACTATCGGAAAGTTCACAGCCTATAGAATATGCAAACGGAGGGTTGCCTATTATTTTCCTGGCATAACGTTTGGGTAGCCAGGTGTAAACCGGTATTCGCTCGTAGTTATTTTCACCTATTTGTTTAATCTATTAACTAAACATAAAAATAAGCGCTGTTTTATTGTGAATACGATGATATAGGGTTGCCCGTAATAAGTCTGTCCTGAATGACGGTTGCCGAATTTTAAAAAGTTAAACTTTAATGCGACTGGGGACGTACAAAATAGAGGTCCGAGTCTATACTTCCGCCAAATTCGATTTAAAAAAAAAATAACTCTTGGATTAGCTACCAAGTCTCTAACCAACTCGCGACAAATTATAACAATGCTTAACAGATATGGTCATACAATTTAGCAAAGGAACTAGAAACCGAAATGACTTATACATCAGTCAAAAAAAACGCCGCAATACCAAATGGCATCAGTGCAGTAAATGGACTTAGTACTCACGTTACGTTTGATAATTTTGATCGTTTCGTTGACACCACATCCGGTAAAGACACGATGCACGACATAGTTGGTATAATCTATCAATTTCCCAGTGGTGATCATTTTGATTATATTGAAGCTCGAGTTCATCGCAACTTAATGTTAGTGAGAATGAACAAGGACCATCACGAAAAAGAAGACGTTAGATAGACCTTAGATTCGTTTACTAACACGCTGGAAGTGTGAAGTCTATATTTGCCTCCGATAAATTCTTCTCCAACATCTCACGCAGTAGTAAATGAAACACTTGTCATAGCAAATGAAATAGCCGAAAAATGTCAACAAGAGTAAATAATAGTGACATATGATTTAGCTATAGCCAAAATGGCTATGCAAATCAAAAATAAAGAAAAACCAAATTTTTATAAATTTAGGGGCGTTTCATATGGAGATGCCATTTTTTAAAGCGGTCGGGAAATTTATTGATTGTATAGTTTAAAATAATAAAATTTTTATAAATAAAATATTCTAAGTATTGGCTTTTTTATTTCATCATTTGGAATTTTCGACAATTACCTTACTCCATTATTATTTACTTTCTAAAAAAAAGATGAATATTTCCAGTAACTATACGTTACTTTCTGATATCAATTTAGAACAACATAAATATACTGTAATGCCGCTTTTATAATTAAGTATATATTTAATTTTTACAATTTATTATATTAATATTAATCTAATATTAATCAGCTTTCAAATTATTGTATATTTCACAGTACGTTTGTACTTAAACTTTATATATGTATATGTATAGAAATATTAGTTGCTCCAAAATATTGCTGTATACAAGATTATCGCTATCTTTTTCCATTGCATGAACTAGTAGCATGCGCTCTTTGTCATTTCCTACAGCCACGCCGCGCGCAGCTACCTATAACCCTGTCTTTGTCTACCGCACGAGATACTAGGCTCGGACCTCTTTGTTGTACGTCCCCAGTCGCATTAAAGTTTAACTTTTTAAAATTCGGCAACCGTCATTCAGGACAGACTTATTACGGGCAACCCTATATCATCGTATTCACAATAAAACAGCGCTTATTTTTATGTTTAGTTAATTGATTAAACAAATAGGTGAAAATAACTACGAGCGAAATACCGGTTTACACCTGGCTACCCAAACGTTATGCCAGGAAAATAATAGGCAACCCTCCGTTTGCATATTCTATAGGCTGTGAACTTTCCGATAGTGTTAAATTTTTTTGTTAAACACAATGGTGAAATTTTAAAAAAAAATTGAAATTTCAATTTTTAATTAATTATAGCCTGGCCAAGATTTTATCAGGCAACCCATGTTTTTTATCATTTTTAATAAACGAAATTACCTATCGAATAATTTTTATCCATTAAACAGATCGGTGAAGGTCGTTGTTTATCGTATCTTAGACTAATACAGAAAGTGTGCACCCTGAGCTTCGTTATTAGGGCATAGCTAAGACTACTTAAAATTACTTTTTACTATACTTAAATCCAGTTATTAACATTTATTATTAGTTTATCTTAAAATTACTGACACGAGTAGATATGAAAATAAAGATAAATTTATTTGTAAAATAAGAAAGTGTACGCACAAAGTTCTTACGTCTACATTATACCTTAAAGATTAACTGGTAGGACTGGTACGCTGTAGGGAGCACTACGCCCTGCTATAGGACTGCCAGGAGCCTGTATCACAGGGCCGTAGGAATTGCCGCTTCATTTGAGGACGAGAATACACACATACACTTTAATAATGAATCTTTTTTACCTATATGAGGGAAAAATGTCTATTTAAACTATTAACTTAAACTAGTACTAGTAAATACCCTCCCCGGGAGTGTACCAAGACGGGAGTACCTGTACCTAGTCTGTAATAATTGATTAAATAATTAGTCAAGGAGGCTGCCGATCAGAACGTAAGAGCCCACTGTTTGGCGACAGATAAATAAGAAAAACCTTTATACATAAGCCAAACCATTCTTGTTTTTTATGCTTTTATGGAGCGACGACGGTCTGCCTCCATCTAGCAAAGGGATATCCCCCCGGACAGATGTTGTGTCCGGAGACGGCCGGCCGACGGTCATGCATTGTAGCTTGAACCCGTCGTACGCGCGCTGTAAATACCGTTTGCGCGATTCAGGACAAGCGCTCTGATTGGTAGCGGGCGATGAAGTGCGACAGAGACGCCACACCTTCTTTATATCTAATCTAATACATATTAATAAGGATAAAATTGGGGTAGAAGGTGTAGTTCTGCAATTATTTAACAATGAAACTCATAATATTTTTATATTAACTTTATTTCTTTACAATAAATGAATAACTTCAGTGTGCCTTACAATGCGTTTAGAATAACTGCTCCACTATTGATACTTTTAAATGCGAAAAATGTTGTTTACTTATTAATTTTGAGATATGTCTCCATTTATAAAACCATTATTATTGTGATAAATTATAATATAATACATCTGATATATACACATAGTATAATAGTATAAATAATAATACACGTAGTATGTAGTAAAGGCGAATGACGTACTTTTTATAAACGTCTAAACGATTTGACTTAAAATGACATCATTAATGTGGTGTTTTTGGTTGTCAATTTGATTTAGCATTTAGGGGGACGTACATTAATCACGTGACGCTTTTTTAGCTTTTTTTCACCCTCCGCCCTTCCCTTTGGTGATACATAGTGAGGTTTAAGACTACCCCCTACCTCCCTTTCTATATCTCGTGTATTTAGTAGTAACTACACAATTTCGTAACTATTAGTATAGAAAATAAGTTAGCTAGCAACTATAAGTTAGCGTAAGTCCGAAAAGACGAGCCGCTTTTTGGTTTAATATCTTGTATTGTTTCTATCATTATGTGATGGAAAGCAATAAGAAAAGATTTCACAAATTCAACCCCTAAAGAGTAATTAAGATTAACGTTACCTATCACAATTAAACACAATCGAAACTTTCGATTCGTCTTTCCAAGAGTCAACATCTCCTGATGATGCCTTGTGGAAAGGCGAAACACGTGTAGAGTTAAGAATTTCCGAATTGTGATAGGTAACGTTAATCTTAATTAATCTTAGTTAATTTTTCCTTTCCTTACCCTAAAGGGTATTTTACCCCTTTAAGGGTTTAAGTTGTAAAAGATCAAGTTCACGTAAAATTTTCTAATTTCTAGACTTAAATAAACCTATATTAAAAACTACATAATACCTATGCTACTAGACGAAAATATGAAATGCTGAGACATATCCCAAAAAATAAATTCTTTAACACTCGATAGCCTATTAAGGCGACCATACTTATATTAAGTTTTAATAATATTAAACGTCGTTGATTACCATACAGTATAACATTGATAAACGCTATCACGCGTGCCCTCGGAACCTGTCACTCAGAAATTGTATGCCCATAAATCAAATTAAATAAATATATATTCACAGGAATGAACTTCGGACCTTATCAAATAATGACATCATGTGTAAACTCCATGTAACGTCACTCAATTTAACTACAAACTCTCTAAAGCATCGAAATCAATTGGCTTCAGTTGGTTTGTATTGTACCATACAATGATACATTATGTCCATTTAACGACCACTCTCTAAAAAGCCATAATACCCAGTCGCTTCAGTGTCGTTATATAGAGTTTACACTGTAGTTATAAAGCTTTTTTCTGAAGTCATTTTTTCAATTTATGTTAAACTGGTTTAAGCCTATAAAACATAAATAAAAGATATAGAGTATTTGTATAAATACTTCAGAAAAAGATTCCGATGGTTCATTAACAAAACTATAAGTACTTAGTTTGCATTTAATTCTGAATTCTGTATGCCAAATTCAAAATATATATACCTTTCTTCCTTCCTTCATTCCTTTCTTTAGGGTCGCAGTCAGTTTTATAAAGAGAACTAGAAAATAAAAACGATAGCTGAAGTGTAAAAACAAAAAGTTAGAACTAAAAAGTAAAAAAATATTTACGATTTAGATCTCTTGGGCGACAGGTCCACAGTTCGATACATCGATGACAAAGCCTTACATCAAATAAAGGACAAAATCAAATAAAAAATAAATAATATCAATATAAAATTTATTAATAACGAAACAAAGACAATATTTACAACAACAAAATAAATGTTTCTAAATCTTTATTCTAATAACTCTAGGTAAGTAGATTAGAATAGGCCCCGATCTTTGATTTTATAATGAGGATGATGAACTCTCTCTCAGTAATGATTGATTTTAATTATTTAAGACCCACTCTTTAAGGCGATATGGATAAATAATAATACTAGGGGCAAAATCTTGATTTATACAGTTTTATAGCTATACATCTTAAACGAAAAAAATATATCGTAAAAGTAGCTTAAAGGCCATCAAAAGAACCACTCTAAGAATATTTATACTTATTTTGGTACCAACACGAAAAAAAAAACAGGCTCAAAAATTAAAAAAAATTTGTTCCACTTTTTTTTGAACGGTAAAAACTAATTATATAAGTAAGTAAAAATTAATTTTTTGTTCCACTTTTTTTTTATTTATAATTCTGATTATGAATAAAAAAAATGATACCATAATAAGTATAATTAATTATTCTTAGAGTGGTTCTTTAAGCTATTTGTTCGATATTTCTTTCCGTTTACGATTTATAGCGAAAAAACTGTAAAAACAATATTTTGCCCTTACCATCGCCTTAAAATACACATAAAAGCTAGTTTATCATATTTAAGAAATCTAAGCCCATTTCAATCTAAATTCTCTAAATACAGGTTCGCGCAAATATCAAATACAGCGTACGATTTAACATTAGAAAACGATATGAATATCCCATCCCAAAGATTTTTAATTAAAAAAAGAGCTTTGTAAACACTATCTGCAAGGCATTTATTTTTATTTAAAGAGGTATCATTAAGAGCCGAAAAAATACCCCACCTGTGTCAGTAATTCTATCACCAAGCAGTGATACGCAAACACTTTTTTGTTCTAATTTGAAGATAATTTATTCCAGTAAAATTACATGTCACTCCTTAGAAAATTATCCCACTAATATAATAAAGGCGAAAGTTTGTGTATATGTTTGTTTAATCTTCTCGCTCAAACGGCTAAACCGATTCCGGTGAAACTTTGTATGGAACTAGCTTATATCTTGGATTAAACATTGGCAATTTTTGATCCCGGATTAACACGGGTAACCCTGCGGGCGCGGTTAGTTAAGACTCATAATTACATTGGATTCGTTTACAAAATATTTTACAGTATCTATGCTTTGCAACCATACTTGGGACGACCAATTGGCCGACGTCCGCTTGGTCATCCCAAGTATCGCTGGGAAGACCTAGTGCAGCAAGACCTGAGCGCACTTCATGCCACAGACTGGCAGGAGACAGCACAGGATAGAGAAAAGTAGCGTCTCTTGGTGTCGGAGGCCAGGGTCCATTTTGGGGTTAGCGAGCCATCATAGTAAGTAAGTATGCTTTGGGAAATAGTAAGCTTAAAAAAAACTTAGCTTTAGTAATAAATATACACAACAGGCTGCGCCCTGCGTTGTTACTCGCGTTAATCCGGGATAAAATACAGCCTATATTTTAATCCAAGGTTTAAGCAACTTCCATACAAAGTTTTACCCGAATCGTTATATAACCGTTAATCCAGAATAAAAAGCATACTAAGTGTTAATCCAGACTCAGAGCTATCTTCATGTCATCAAAATCGGTCCACCCGTTGGAGCGCGAAGAAAAAAACTTACACACTCACATACAAAGATTCGCCTAATAAAAATAAATAAAATACAAACAAATATGTACATCTTAAACATGAAAAAAGTGTACTTAGCGCTTAACATTTGGAACGTTTCTAACGTAATGGTATGATGAAGAGAAACAAACACGCGATTCCCGACCTTAACTCTATATAAATATCGACTATTTTTCAATACTAATCGCTGCTTTGATGCACTACTGATTTGTTATTATGTTAACAAACAGGTTAAAAGAGTCAGACAGTACTTTGGCAAAAACAGGAAATCTCGATTTAGTGTATACAGAGTGACTTCTTCTGTAATTGTGAGGAGCGGAACCTCACCCCGCCCTTTCCGGTGAGGAGGCCATCGTGAGGTTTTAGTCGGTAGTGATGCCCTTCTGGCATCGAGCCCGACATACCCCACCCACCTCCCCGGGTGTGATGGGCATACGTAAATGCATTTGCTCACGTTAAAAAAAAGAAAAAAAAGAAAATGGCTAACTTTTTCCCGTTTCCACAAAAACAAACAAACTTGTTGTTGTGTATGGCTGATTTTGTTTTCTGCTCTTCCCAAAACATGGATTTTTTTTCTAAAAGTTTTAAGCCAAATTTGTTTCGTATTGATGTTGAGTTTTAGAAGAATGATACCTACATGGTGTGTTAGAGCATTTTCTAATCAGACGATATCAACTTGAAAAACCTGTCGCCTACAACCTAACGGTGCATTTAGGGTTAGGTATTTAACCAGTAGATCGCGTAACCACACGCGTAAGCGACACCCTAAGCTAAGGCGTATGCCTAGTCTAGAACTACTAGCTTTCAAAGAGGCTGTCGGAACAAAACATTAGGTGCTTGGCAACGCATTTTTCAACTTGATGATCGCTAGCCATATATTTCAACGTGATAGCCAGAAAGCCAGATATTTCAATGCGATAGCCAAAATGCCAGATATTTCATCGTGATAGCCAGAAAGCCAGATATTTCAACGCGCTGGTCGCTAGCCATGCGAGCACTAGACAATGTTCTACCACCATGCTATGATTCTTTCACAATGTTCAAATTCAGAGTTTGGCAAAAATTTTAAGAAATTAGACGACACTTAGGTACCTAGGAATCTGCATTTAAAATTACTTAGGTCAGTAACAAACCATTCCCTTCTTTGTATAGACAGGAATTTTGTACTTTGACAAAATAATTACTATTACAACATTCTTTATTTATATACCTTTATGAATACATGTTGATTACAGATACAACATGACATGGGTTAAATTAACATATCTTTTCATATTCATTTATGTAAGTACATTTGCAGAGTACAGCTCCATTGTATAGCGGTGATATTATTCATGCCAGTGAAAAAAACATATAAGGAAAACATGATAATTTATTCATTTTTCTTACGTAAATAATATCTTTATCTCTCTAACCGTCTATACTCGTATCTATTTGTGTCCGTATATTTTAAGCAAGAGTTTCTTGGAACGAACTTCCTTATCGCGTGTTATGGAAAAAATTCTTACGAAAAGTTGTCACGACACTTTTTCCGCACGATATGGCAACGTCGCATCTCCAAAATGTGTTATCAATGAAAGTATTCACTAGTTGACAACAGCGCCATTCGTTTCAGGTGGAGTTGCGATTGAGCCTACTGATTAAGATTATATTACATTATATTTGTTAAGAATAAAAAAAATAATTACAAAAAAAATATTACAATTCCTTCACTAATTAATCGAAAACCGTGTGTCCCATGACACCTCTCAAGTTTTTTTTTACTTATAAATACTCTAATATATGTCTGTCTATGACGAGAGATCGTGAAAAGAAATGTTTTTTTATATACTTATAAATACTAAAATAATATAATATTTTCATTGCAGGCATTCACCATAATTTTCCAGACGAAACTTTCATGACACATAAAAACCCCTTATATGAATAAAAACTTTTTATTTTAATAACAACATATTTTCAACGCAGAATACTTCTACTAATATTATAGGCAAAATGAGAGCTCAGAAGAGCACCGCCGTGTCACCAACATTTTCAACTATTCTATCTATATGTGTATATAACTATATTTTGATTAACAAATCAACAGTACATCAAAGCGTTCGGCCTAAAGTGCGGTCTCCTTCGTCCCCTATGTTTGAACACATCACATCACATTAAAAAAAATAAGGGCGTGTGTAAGTTTTGTTACATCTACCACGTAAACATATTATCCGAGGCAGACATAAAACATCCCATGCTCGTCTGCATTAACCCTTCCCGGGTTAATTTTGTCTAATTTTTACATTGAATGGGCTTGCGCTTAATCACAATCCACCTGATGGTAAGCGTTATTGTGATCCAAGGCGAAGAAAGAAGAAAGCCCAGAAGAAGCCGGTTCACTCGTGCCTTGAAAGCCGCTAGATTATAGTTTACGGGGAACAGGGCTATTGGCAAAGAATCCCATAACTTTGGCGGTTCGCACAATGAGAGTGGAGAGACAAAGTCTCGAGGTCACTTTCACAATTAGATGTTTGATGTTCATGTTTTAAATAGCAGGAAACTGCAATGTTTAGCCCGCTAGATTATAGTTATCGGGGAACAGGGCGATTGGCAAAGACTCTCTGTATTAATAAAAAAAGAATCTCATAACTTTGGCGGTTCGCACAATGACAGTAAAGGCAAAGTCTCGAAGTCACTTTCACAATTAGATGTTTGATGTTCATGTTTTAAATAGCAGGAAACTACAATGTTTAGCCAGCCCGCTAGATTATAGTACTCTCTGTATTAAAAAAAAAGAATCTCACAACTTTGGCGGTTCGAACAATGACAGTGGAAGCAAAGTCTCGAAGTCACTTTAAGAATTAGATGTTTGATGTTCATGTTTTAAATAGCAGGAAACTACAATGTTTAGCCAGCCCACTAGATTATAGTACTCTCTGTATAAAAAAAAAGAATCTCATAACTTTGGCGGTTCACCCAATGACAGTGGAGAGGCAAAGTCTGGAAGTCATTTTGACAATTAGATGTTTGATGTTCATGTTTTAAAAGTACTAGTAGGAAACTGCAATGTTTAACCTAACCATGTTATGATTGTTTTTTTTTTGGGAGCAGGAGACACGCCTTAACAGTTACAATGAAATAGGCATAGTTAACATTATTCTACCAATATTTATGATTAAAAATGAAATAATTACTATACCAGCGCCTGTGTCGCTTGCCAACACCGCGAGAGTAGGAGGGGTTTGAGCAATACACTTGTAGCTCCCATGTTACTGATTTGATTTGATGGGTGTATTGACCTGGAAACAAAATAACAATCTTATATATAAAACTAGCTAACCCAGCAAACGTTGTTTTGCCTAAATAATTATTTCTAAATATACAGTAGCCGATTCTCAAACCTACTGAATACGCATATAAAATTTGGTAAAGATCAGTCAAGCCGTTTCGGAGGAGTACGGTAACAAACACTGTGACACGGAAATTTTATATATAAGATTTCCGTGTCACAGTGTTTGTTACGGCTACTGTATATTTAGTTTTTTTTTTTTTTTTTTTTTTTTTTTTTATTAAGGCAAAACAACGTTTGCCGGGTCAGCTAGTAATAATATAAATTTAAAAGAAAGTGATATGAAAAAAAGAGAGTGAATGGTGAAGATAACGGCTGACAGAATAGTGTGGAAGAGAAATATATGCTGTGCCGACTGACCATATCTTGTGAGAGTTTGAGCTTTCTAGCTATTACGGTTTCTGAGATACAGCCTGGAGACAGACAGACAGACAGCGGAGGCTTAGTAAAGTCCCGTGTTTACCTTTTAGGTACGAAACCCTAAAAAGTAGAGTACATGAGCACTACCCGGTAGGATGTCTATCAATCAATATTTAAGAGCTGGGCTCTTGTCGTGGAGTTTCTTCCAGGCAGTTCTATCTTCGGCCAAATCCTTGACCTCCCTATACGACATGACTTTCACCTTCTTAATTTGATCTAAAAATCAGTGTTCTATTGGATACATTTCGGAGAGTGTGCGTTGGAATTGCACAACTTAATTCTCCGTTCCACTATAGAACGAGTAGGGCAGCGGGTAAGAGACACCGCTACACAGTGGAAATTCCGAAGATTCGTACAAAGCGCTTCGCCTTAACATTCATAGTGAGAGGACTGTGAAGCTTTGGAAAATTATCTACCTGAGACTGAGACTGTTTCCTGAGAAGTACCATCCTGAGATCTTCAAATCAAGAGTGAATAAGTTCCTACTAGGTGAGCGTGCTACGTAGGCCGCAGCGTTGTTTACCATCAGGCAAGCTGTGGTCAAACGCAAACCTATTTCAAATAAAATAATTGGCCAAGTGCGAAGTAGGCTCGCGCATGAAGTACCATTGTTGTATGCTAAAGACCGTCTAAAGAATAACTCTAACGATATTTACTTATTTTGGTACCAATCAGATTTCAGATCAATAAGAAAAAAACCTGGTTAAAAAACTTAATTTTAGATTGTTTAAACCAGTTTTATTTCTAATTCATAAGTCGGATTGGTATTTTTAGGGTGGTTCTTTAGATGCTATTTTTTCAATATTTTTTATCGTTTATGATTTTTAACAAAATAACTGTACAATCAAGACTTTGCCATTGTCATAGCCATATATTATATGCGTAAATAATTTAATGTAATATTATTATTATTGTCTTAATTTAATGAAACTAATGATTTATCTACAAGTACAAGCTATTGTTATTAGATGTATGCTATTAATATTTATATTTAATTAATGTAATTGTTCTATGTACGGTTTTAATTAAATTCAATAAATAAATATATATAAGGTAACATTGTGACAAACCTATTACTTTTTGTTACAAATAATTGCACGTTTTCCATTTTAATTAAGGTCATAATTAATTATACAGCGATACAGTATTAAATAGTTAACATTGAGGTCTGGATTAATGACTACAGTAACGGTGACTAGGACCAGTTTACATTTACCACAATTGTAAATGTAAACTGGTCCTAGTCACCGTTACTAGTTAGTTCTCTTTTCAAACTCGGTTCACATTGACCATTCTGTGACGGTGATACTTCTCTTTTCAAACTGGGTTCACATTGACCATTCTGTGACGGTGATACTTCTCTTTTCAAACTCGGTTCACATTGACCATTCTGTGACGGTGATACTTCTCTTTTCAAACTCGGTTCACATTGACCATTCTGTGACGGTAATACTTCTCTTTTCAAACTCGGTTCACATTGACCATTCTGTGACGGTGATAGTTCTCTTTTCAAACTCGGTTCATATTGACCATTCTGTGACGGTGATACTTCTCTTTTCAAACTCGGTTCACATTGACCATTTTGTGACGGTGATACTTCTCTTTTCAAACTCAGTTCACATTGACCATTCTGTGAAGGTAATACTTCTCTTTTCAAACTGGGTTCACATTGACCATTCTGTGACGGTGATACTTCTCTTTTCAAACTCGGTTCACATTGACCATTCTGTGACGGTGATACTTCTCTTTTCAAATTCGGTTCACATTGACCATTCTGTGATGGTGATAGTTCTCTTTTCAAACTCGGTTCACATTGACCATTCTGTGACGGTGATACTTCTCTTTTCAAACTCGGTTCACATTGACCATTCTGTGACGGTGATACTTCTCTTTTCAAACTCGGTTCACATTGACCATTCTGTGACGGTGATACTTCTCTTTTCAAACTCGGTTCACATTGACCATTCTGTGACGGTGATACTTCTCTTTTCAAACTCGGTTCACATTGACCATTCTGTGACGGTGATACTTCTCTTTTCAAACTCGGTTCACATTGACCATTCTGTGACGGTGATACTTCTCTTTTCAAACTCGGTTCACATTGACCATTCTGTGATGGTGATAGTTCTCTTTTCAAATTCGGTTTACATTGACCATTATTAAGAATGTGAGTCGCCACGGGACGCCTGGCAGATATAAAACATCGACATTATTTTGTAAAAGTAATATGCAGAAAAGAACATATTGTGATAGGAACTAAATATGTCATAATGATAAAACAAATACCGAAATAATCACTGTCGAATTTATAACCTCCTCATTTTTTGAAGTCGGTTAAAAATGAAATTTTCCGTTTTTTTTTAATATTTATTCAATAAAGATTTATTTTCATGAAATACAAAAATTTACGAATTTATAAAATAATAATTAAATCGTGACTACTTAATTCGTTTAATCAGTGCCTTCGGTAATACCATCATATAGTATCATCACGTAAAACCGATTTTTGGTCGGTTTTACGTGCTGAAAAAAAACAAAAATCGGTTTTACGTGCGGATATAGATAGATCTTCTTCTTAGTTGTAACTTCATTACTGAAGGTCGTGTCTAATACGGAGTGTCGATCACTCGGTTAACAATATGGTCTTCCACTTTTTCCTGTCCTCGGCGGTCTTAAAAGCTTTGGCAATAGGTAGGACAGTGAGCGTTTTTATAGATATAGATATTTCATATCAATAAGGAACCCATTATAAGCGCATAATTAAAAATACTAATGACGTTTAAGTCTAAAGTCTTTACTAACAAATTACTTATTACAATCGCTAATAAATGTATGTTGAATAGACAATGTGACATATTCACTTAATTTTGTATTAACCCAAGTTGTACGTCTGGTAACATAATTAAATCATAGGTCATTATGTTACTGGTTACAAGAAAGGGAGCTCACCAATTTTGTTTGTTAAATTTCGGCGAAACTTTTGTCTAATGCGAGTGTGGCTCGGTGGTAATAACGTCTGCTTTTCAATCACACGGAACCTGGTTCGATCCCAGCCCTACTCCAATCACTTGTTTTTCAAGTTTTGTGTGGATTTGCTCGCTTTACGGTGAAGGAAAATATCGTGAAGAAACCGGCATGTTTGAGGACCATAATATCTGAAGACATGTGTCGTCCACCAACCCGCACTTGGCCAGCGTGGTGGATTACGGCCAATATCTCTCTCCTCGTGAGAGAAGGCCCCGAGTCCCAGCTGTGGGATCGTATAGTGGGCTGCTTATGCTTTTGTCTAATAATCATTATCATCACTGTGTAACAAACGGAGTGGGAACAACTTTGACAACTTGGTTGGCGTAATGGTTACTATTCCGGACTGCCAACCAGATTTCTAGTTTGTATTATGGTTGCTGACAAAACTGATATACTATATAAACATACATAAATA
Organism: Mellilla xanthometata; assembly: GCA_035578125.1. Lineage (NCBI taxonomy): Eukaryota > Metazoa > Arthropoda > Insecta > Lepidoptera > Geometridae > Mellilla > Mellilla xanthometata. The sequence continues at coordinate 3,195,773 of JAPUBQ010000035.1, forward strand.
CTTTCGATACATATACACACACAGACCAACAGCCAAGAAATTAAATTCATCACAAAGATGTTGACGGTGCCGGGTATCGAAACCGGGACTCTCTGGTTGGCAGATAGATGTTGACTTTTTACAAGTGTTTTATAACTGTTATTATACATTCCTATGTGAAAATAAAATGAATTGAATTGAACAGGCCGGCATGGTAACCATTATGCCAACGAGGTCGTCAAATGAAGTATGAAGGCATCAAAAGGCAGGACAATTCAACAAACACATCAGATGCTTTCATAAAATGTTTTGAGCATGAGTGTGAGTGATTGTAAGATAAGATAGAGTAAAGGCACTCCGTTAGTTATGAGTGAGTGTAAGATATGTCTTACACTATCTTAATAGTGTTAAGGTACTCATGAGTTAGTCCGGTCTGAGTGTGAGTGAATGTAAGATGAGATAGAGTAAAGGCACTCCGTGAGTGGAGGTATGAGTGAGTGTAAGATGAGATAGAGTAAAGGCACTCCGTGAGTGGAGGTATGAGTGAGTGTAAGATATGTCTGACACTATCTTAATAGTGTTAAGGTACTCATGTGTTAGTCCGGTCTGAGTGTGAGTGAGTGTAAGATATGTCTGACACTATCTTAATAGTGTTAAGGTACTCATGTGTTAGTCCGGTCTGTGTGTGAGTGAGTGTAAGATGAGATAGAGTAAAGGCACTCTGTGAGTGGAGGTATGAGTGAGTGTAAGATATGTCTTACACTATCTTAATATTGTTAAGGTACTCATGAGTTAGTCCGGTCTGAGTGTGAGTGATTGTAAGATGAGATAGAGTAAAGGCACTCTGTGAGTGGAGGTATGAGTGAGTGTAAGATATGTCTTACACTATCTTAATATTGTTAAGGTACTCATGAGTTAGTCCGGTCTGAGTGTGAGTGATTGTAAGATGAGATAGAGTAAAGGCACTACGTGAGTGGAAGTATGGGTGAGTGTAAGATATGTCTTACACTATCTTAATAGTGTTAAGGTACTCATGTGTTAGTGCGGTCTGTGTGTGAGTGAGTGGAAGATGAGATAGAGTAAAGGCACTCCGTGAGTGGAGGTATGGGTGAGTGTAAGATATGTCTTACACTATCTTAATAGTGTTAAGGTACTCATGTGTTAGTGCGGTCTGAGTGTGAGTGAGTGGAAGATGAGATAGAGTAAAGGCACTCCGTGAGTGGAGGTATGGGTGAGTGTAAGATATGTCTTACACTATCTTAATAGTGTTAAGGTACTCATGTGTTAGTGCAGTCTGAGTGTGAGTGAGTGGAAGATGAGATAGAGTAATGGCACTCCGTGAGTGGAGGTATGAGTGAGTGTAAGATATGTCTTACACTATCTTAATGGTGTTAAGGTACTCATGTGTTAGGGCGGTATGAGTGTAAGTGAGTGGAAGATGAGATAGAGTAAAGGCACTACGTGAGTGGAGGTATGAGTGAGTATAGGATGAGATGAGAGGCGATATGAATGTAAGATTAGATAGAATAAAGGCATTCACATAGTGGATGTATGAGTAAATAACTTATTGACTAAGGCGTTCCTTTGCGGAAATCCATTGTAAATAGAAGACAAAATTAAATATTTAGTGTATCACAGCGGAAGTACACTGAATATTTAATTTTGTCTTCTATTTGGATGTATGAGTGTAAGATAAGATAGTGTAAATGCACTCACATAGTGTATGTATGTATGTATGAGTGTGTGTAAGATAAGGCAAGGCACTCACAAGCAGGCCGCGTGCGGAGGCAGTTCAGCGCAGGTCGGGGTTGTCGTTGATCTGTTTCTTGATGCGCACGAGTATGGCGGTGTACCACTGGTCGAGGCGCGATATGCTGTCGTAAGTCTTCACTGCTTCGGTGAAACCGTCCACGTTTTGCTCCTCCAGGTGCTCTATCAATTCCTGCAAATATAACATGAGTGAATAAACTTTTGTTGTGGGTAAAAATCCCACACACTCCAGCTGCACCCCAATGCAGTTTCGGGATTTAAGAAGTAAACGAAACTCCCTCTTGTAAAAAAATGCCCAAGTACATGTAGGGGTCGCGCATGAAGGGTCCATACCATTGTTGTATGGGAGCCCCCTTTAAATATGAATTTTATTATTTATTTTTGAGGTTAATACATAATTAAATACATTGAGAATGTATAGAGTAGATCCTCATTCTGGGTAGACGACATAAAGTAGACCAAATGTCGTTATAAAGATGAAGTAAAAATATTCTTCAAAATTACCTTTTTTTACATAGGATTTGCTCACGCCTTGACCTCACGAGTTTTTCTTTTATTAGTTTCGGATAATTATACGCAAAAATAACTTTCCAGATATAAATACAGTGTAAACTCTATATAACGACACTGAAAGGACTGTGTATTTTATGGCGTTATATGTAATGGAGAATATGAGATAACGTAAAAATAATATATAATGGAGAGAATGTATCATTGTATGGATAAACCATCAAAAACCAAATATCATATATAATGGAGAGAATGTATTACTGGATACAAGCTAAACCAACTAAAACTAATTGATTTCGACGCTTTAGAGAGTTTGTCGTTAAATCGAGTGACGTTACATGGAGTTTACACTGTATTATTAATTTTAATTATATATGTATTGCCTAACAATAACCAAAATTCCTAACTAAAATTATGTATTTAGATGTTTTTGTTTTTTAAACCCCCGACGCAAAAACGTCGGTATCTGGGTGTGTTAGGTTTGTACCTTTTATGTAGGTACATACTTTTAGGTACAGAAGCCTAAGAAGCATTACCTTGACCAGCTTGCACTCCCTGGTGTCCCCGAAGGCAGGGTAGAGCGAGCAGTACTTGTCGAGCGCGTGCTGCGCGTTCAGGATGTCCACGCACAGGTGGCACAGCGCCGCGCGGAACATGTACTCCTTGGCGCTGTACTTCAGCAGGCTGTTGTCCAGCGACGACTTGGCGATCTGCAACGTGCGCCAAACAAAGTATGATGACAACTTTACGTGATAGCATAAGAAGTAAAGACTAGTAAATCTAGCAAGCTAAGTAGTCTTCTACTTAGTTTGCTAGTCTTACTTAGCTCGGCTAGCTAAGGACATCTGACGCGATCATCGAAGCTAAGCAACGGTCGATGCGGGCGGTGTTTGGATGGGTGATCGACATGACTGTCGTTTTTCATTTGGTGCTTGGTGACAGACTTTTCTACTTGAGGGTGGTTGTTAGTCAACCTACAGATATGTATATACATAGTGTAGTCCAGACAGATATGTATATACATAGTGTACCTGTTCATATATCTGTATCGCCTTATCGTAGTGCTCTAAGTGGGCCGCACAATGCGCTATCATTGAGTGTGTGCTTATAGGCAGACTATAGTAGTCCATACGTCTGAGGTAGTCAGCTCGTACCTACTGATATAGACAGTGTAGTCCAGACGTACCTGCTCATATATCTGTATCGCCTTGTCGTAGTGCTTGTAGGCAGACTATAGTAGTCCATACGTCTGAGGTAGTCAGCTCGTACCTACTGATATAGACAGTGTAGTCCAGACGTACCTGCTCATATATCTGTATCGCCTTGTCGTAGTGCTTGTAGGCAGACTATAGTAGTCCATATGTCTGAGGTAGTCAGCTCGTACCTACTGATATAGATAGTGTAGTCCAGACGTACCTGTTCATATATCTGTATCGTCTTGTCGTATTGCTTGTAGGCAGACTATAGTAAATAAATGACAAAATTAAATATTTAGTGTACTTCCGCTAATATTTAGTGTGTCTCTCGACTTGTCGTTCGAAGAGTCAGGATCTCCTGATGATGCCTTGTGGTTAGGCGAAACACGTGTAGAGTTAAGAATTTCCGAATTGTGATAACGTTAATCTTAATTAATCTTAGTTAATTTATCTTAATTAATTAATCTTGGTTAATTTTTTCTTTACTTGTCTTAATTTGGATTTTGGATCACAGCGGAAGTACACTAAATATTTAATTTTGTCATTTATTTACAATGGATTTCCGCAAAGTAACGCCTGAGTCAATAAGTAGTCGATACGTCTGAGGTAGTCAGCTCGTACTACTGATATAGATAGTGTAGTCGAGACGTACCTGTTCATATATCTGTATCGCCTTGTCGTAGTGCTCTAGCTGCGCCGCATACTGCGCCAGCTTGAGCATGCACTTGTTGGCGGACGACGTGGACTCCTCGCCGCGGAAGTAGTCCGCAGCCTGCTCGTAGTGCTGCATGGCTCGGGCGAGGTCCACGCACTCCGTCTCGTACAACTCCGCTATGTTCTGGGAACAGAGTGGGAGGTTTGGTTTAGATAGATAGATAGATAAATTCTATATTGGACACAAAAATAAAAAAAAAACACTTATTGGCGGCCTTATCGCTTAAAGCGATCTCTTCCAGACAACCTTTATTTATTATTTATTTATTCATTATTAATTAATTATTACGGTTAGCACCAATTACAATAATTAATAAACTTAAAACATATATGTAACGTTTTTGGAAGGATCCTTTATAAAGGACTAAAGAAAGATGTAGTGTACAGTAAAAAATAATGAAAAAAAAACATAAAATTGATAATACAAGATATAACCTATTTAACTTATTTTTTTACAAGGGGGTTAAGTTGTTCGAAAGCAATAATTAGAAACAAGTTATTATGCCGGAATGCTAATCAAAAGGTTCCGGGTTCGATTCCCGGCACGGTCAACATCTTTTTGCTAAACTAAATTTGTTGGCTGTCAGTCCTGGTGTTAATTTGTTGGCTGTCAGTCCTGGTGTTAAATATGTACCTATATAAAGTACATATGTATGTGTATATATTTAGTATATCAGTTATCAGCTAAACAGCCGTATGTGAAATGTGATCTAATATTTGTTATTTATTCTATATTTCAGCCCATCTTCGTCCTTTGCTGGTCATAGGCCATATTAGTCAGCCTTCTTATTAAGGGTATAGGGACATAATTTTAATTGTACAAAATCACGTTTGTTATATAGAAACCAATCTTTAAAATAAAAAACCTTTTATGTTTTCAAATAGATACTAATATGTAAACCTAAGATTTGTTTTCGGATTGTTCGAGAATCTTACCTGATGTTGTTTAGCAGCTACAGTGAATCTCCCCATGTCGGTGTAGATTTCGATAGCTTTTAGGATGCAGGACACCGCCTCTGTAACAATATAATTCAAACATTTAAGTGCGTGTCTGATTAGGATGTGTCAAATACTATAATATTGTAAATGAAGGTAGGAAAATATAAGCAGTCTATGCATGGTGCTCAGCTGTTTCAATTACGCTCCCCATAAATAAATTATATTATATAATCTTTTAATTTATTGCTTTAATTTCAATTATATTACAATTTATACCATGTTAAATAATTAATTTAACCTGATGGTGTTTTGTGAAAATATAATACATTCTGACATTGTTTTTTTTTATATAATTTTAAATTTCTACGACATATCAAAGTAAAGTTGTTAAATTAACTCCCGAAGCCAAATCGACGGCGTATTATAAATTTAGGGTGTCTGTATGTTTGTTTGTGGCGGCTTAGCAACCGAACGTATGAACCAATTAGCGTTTAGTTTGAAAGGTGGGTTAGTCGGAAGTTTTCTTATATACAGTGTAAACTCCATGTAAAATCACTCGATTTAACGTCAAACTCTCTAAAACGTCCCAATCAATTAGCTTTAGTTGGTTTAGCTTGTATTCCATACAATGTTACATTCTCTCCATTTAACGACCAAACTCCATGTAAAGTCACTCGATTTAACGTCAAACTCTCTAAAGCGTCCCAATCAATTAGCTTTAGTTGGTTTAGCTTGTATTCCATACAATGTTACACTATCTCCATTTAACGACCACTCTCTATAACGTCATAAAATGCACAGTCCCTTCAGTGTCGTCAGTTTCACGTGATCTACTATTTACGGGTGTCGCGTCCTACTTATTTTCTCTTTATCTACCTCTTGGGAGATATTACTAGCCCTTTCTTAACTCTAGACTTTACCTCCTGAGAAATCACGTAACTTATATTCGCGCCAAGTTACGAAGCCCTTATGTGAGAGGCTCTTACATATAGGTGTTTCTCTTGAATCCCGCTAATCCGGAACGGGATCCAGCGCGACGACCTCGTTGGCGTAAAGGTTACCATGCCGGCCTGCTAATCAGAAGGTTCCGGGTTCGATTCCCGGCCCGGTCAACATCTTTGTGCTTATCTAAATTTGTAGGCTGTGGGTCTGGGTGTTAAATATATATTTATATATAATTTGTATATATGTATATATAGTATATCAGTTGTGTTAGCAACCATAATACGAACTAGAAATGGTTCAGTATGGGGCTAACCAGCCGTGTGTGAAATGTGTCCTAATATTAAAAAAAAAGTTCATTTTACGAATGCGTGATTAATCCTGCACATGCGAGATCCTTTTCTTTTTTCGTGAGGAAAGGCATTTACGCATCCCCGCCACAAGCCTGGGGGAGGCGGGCGGGGTATGTCGGGCTCGAGGGTCAGAGGAGCCGTCACTACCAAACAAAACCTCACGGTGACCCACATGACGGGGGCTGGGATGCAGGACCGCTTCGCGCAATGCCGCTGATCTCCCCGCCCAGACACGTGCGAGATCCTGGTATTGCATTCCCTAGAAAGCACGCCTAACGACATACGCTTATACATACTTTTAAGCAACCGAAAATATCACACATCAAAATCAGCGGGATTCGAACCAGTCTTCCAGCACACCGGCTTAATATAATAAAGATATTATATTATTATTATTTTAGTTTCTTTATCGACCGTAACGCCGTCGCTTTTTTATACTACGCAAAATGCTGTAAAATCTCTAAAACTTTGGGTTCAAAAGAGTTTATATCAAACGAACATACATTCAAGTATTCCTTTGCTAGGATATTTATAGGTATTCCTTATTCTAGAATCCGAAGACCTCCGTTAAGCACAAAGGCATGTCACTAAGGGGGTTTTAGTGGGTACGAATCCCACATGACTTGGCTGCGTTCCATTGTAGCCAGTTATCTTGTTGAAGATTTCCCCCTTGTCAACAAAAATAATGACGTTATTCTAAGAGGATGACAGACAAACGAACAGCACAGCGTAGTCTTAGAAATAGGGTCCCATTGGTACCCTTAAACCGTACAGAACCCTTAAATGTTGTTTATGACTCAATTGCCGAACAAGTTATGGCGTAATGTTAGGTAAATTCCCGGCCCTACACTTAACGATTAAACCATAAAAAGTGGGTAAACCAACGCTAGTGAAGTGTAATATTGCGTGTGATAACATAGAAGCCGGCTAGACGGATCGATCACAGACAAACGTAATCGTAATCATACACATTGTTAATGATATTGTGAATTGTATTTGTGGTAGCAGTGAGGTGAAAAATTACGGATCAATTAATAAATAATATATTAGCGCTTTATTAAAGCGTTGATATAGTTTTAACAATAGTTAGGACAGTGGGTAGTTAGTGCGCTACTTGCCGTTTCAAAGTTGCGGTCCTCCGAGCCGGATATACAAAATAAATCAAATCAAGTCAAATTGTCAAAATATTTAGTCAGACTTTATTGTATTTTTTGTTGGTGTTATTATGCATGGTTGGTGTTATTAGTATGGTGGTGTTGGTCTTGCATGTTTGTAAAAAAACTCTTAGTAAATCACGCGTAAGCCATGGAATTTGTATTATAGCAAGGTGCATCAAGATTGATTTAAAATTCCGACCTCTACGCGAGTACTAACATACAAACATCATAATATGGACCAAAGTATCGCTCAATCGGTAGGTGAACTAAACGTGATTCTTAAATAGTTAGTTGTACGCGGTAGCACATTTTATCGCCCGATATCTTTTACATTGCCGAATCCACGTTATTTATGTATGTATGTACATATGTATTTGCGAGGAAGTAAAAGCTACAAGCGGTACATGTGCTGAATATGTAAAACCTGCGGGGCTTTTAGTCTCAGAGCCTATTGCAGATATATTTAGGACTACGTACGATAGAATGGAAATAATAATGATTGGCCAAGTGCGAGAAAGGTAGGGTAGGATAGGTAATATCTTTGTATATATTCTGTGAAAATTTAAAGCGTCTACCTGTTACCGTTATTGATATATAGAAAATACTTAAAAAATGGGGACTCCGCTTAACATTGTTTTTTATTTTAGTTTTAGTATTTGATGTTGTAGCGGCAAGAGAAATACATAACTCGAGAAAAATTCAGCTTTCTAGCTATCACGGTTGCCGAGACACAGTCTTTTGACAGACAGACATACAGCGGAGGCTTAGTAATAGGCCAGTTTTTACCTTTTTTATATGAAACCCATAGCAACACAAGTATTAATATAGGGTACGTTTATACTGGGGCTCATATACTATGTATGGATATGTTGGCTGAAAGCCAAAATAATATGTTTCGTGTTACAAGAAGCCGGGATACAAGTCTAGTATTGTTCAAAGTCTAGATTTCTAGGCCAGTGCTTTTATTGGGACAGGTTCAACGAACTAGGTTTAGCGTTGACATGTTAACATTTATGCACGCCTAGTATTGTCCTGAAATATTGTGTTTAATATCTATAACATAAATACAGTGTAAACTCCATGTAACGTCACTCGATTTAACAACAACCTCTTTAACCACACAAGTAAGCGACAAAGTCTGGCCTAAGGTAGAGCATGCCTAGTCTGGGAAAAAGGTTTACAAGAAGGACGCCAGAACACATTATTACATGCATGGCGATAGATCAGGCAGAAACTCCTGAGTTAATGTGTGGCTAGCAGTAAGAAGAAATTGTCAAATTCAAATAATTTATTTTGCAAAACACGGGTAATCTATATTATACTTAATATTATAAAACTGAAGAGTTTGTTTGTTTGAACGCGCTAATCTCAGGAACTACTGGTGCAAATTTAAAAATTATTTTTGTGTTGAATAGACCATTTATCGAGGAAGGCTTTAGGCTATATAACATCACACTGCAACTAATAGGAGCGAAGAAACAATGGGAAATGTGGAAAAAACGGAAAAAAAATAGTCGTCTTTGAGGGCTGTTGCGTGCGATGCGAAAACGGTTCAAGATTTCAAAAGGGAGAGGGAGAGATTAAACAAAAAGACCTACACCCGGGCGGAGCCGCGGGCAACAGCTAGTACATAATAATGGAAAATAATGTTATGAAGATAAGTCTCACCATGTTTTAGCTTATTAAGGCATGCAAAAAATTATATATTACTAAAAATTAATTTCTAATTTACATTCAGTCATTACATTATATGGAACAGAAATAAACACAATAAAAAGTCCTAACTATAATACTAGACAATACCTAAACAATATTCCAATCATTTACCTTCTTAAAACTCTTATAAGATATACTATACTTCCGCCAAATTCGATGTGAAATGTTTACCAACAAAGCGTTGCCTAGCAACCACTGACAGCAGTGGTACAGAACTTTTTTTCCAATGTCCAATTTTTTTTCTAATGTTCAATATAGAAATACTTGTAATACAAACGAATGTCGCAAACAAGTGTTGAAGGAGCGGCCATGTTTGAGATGTTTGTTTACGATTTATTTTTATCACGTTTCATTTTACACTTTTGATACCTTACAAGAATACATCTTCACATTGTATTCTCCCTTAAATAGCACTTAAGTATGACGTAGATTTTATAAGAAACTTGTCATTTAAATGTATGCTAAAACTGTTATTTTTAGTGATTACAAATTACTATTTCCCTTAAATAAAAATATTTGTTGAAATTGCATCTTACTAAAATACAGTGTACAACGGAATATCATATATCAGGTCAATAATGCAACTAAATCAAAACAAACTTGTTAATTGGAATTTTGTTTTATGTTATTTGGAAGAATAATAGAATAGTGGCCAATGGTTTGAGATTCCTGCACTCAAACGAAAAAATAGCTAGGGTTGATGCAAATTCCAATGTAAGTAATCACTGAATATTCTGATTTCTTTTAAAACCCACTTCTTGGCAATTTGTTATTGCTATTGATTTTTAAATACAGTAAATATGACTTTTCGATTGAAATTACAAAAAGTCTGGACGACTTTTATGACAAAATATAGAAATTCTGATAGCCGCAGCACTTTCTTGAAGTGGTAACCCTAAAATTGTATTTTTTTTGTTTGTTTACATTTAGTTCACATCGAATTTGGCGGAAGTATAGCTGACCCGGCAAACGTTGTTTTGCCTTAAAAAATAGATAGTAGCCGATTCTCAGACCTACTGAATACGCATATAAAATTTGCTAAAAATCGCTCAAGCCGTTTCGGAGGAGTACGGTAACTAACACTGTGACACGGAAATTTTATATATTAGAAGAAGATAACATTTTTGACCATGGAATAATTTTAATTTTATCATAAAAGCAAACAAAGAATTGGTCTCTCTAATTGACAGAGGCAAGTTATTGTAGATTTTTACACCCATAGTGTGTTCCAAAAATAATTTCTGGCCCCATTCCTCCTTATTAATAAAGGTTCCAAAATCCAGAATAATTGAGTAGCAAAAGTAACCTCCAGAATCAAAGGTCGGGCGTTCTCCCCAAAACTGAGAAAGGTCGCTGGATCAACTGAATTAAAAAGTTTATTGACCTCAAGTATACTGTAGCCGAATTGGTGACTAGGTGAAATTAAGGTCAAACAGACGAAATTAGGTTTGTGAAACAGACTTGTGCGTTTTATTCAACTGGCTTACGAGACACGTGCATAGCTGCAAGTTTCTTTTTCTTTACATTTTTATGGTGGTATTGTATCGAGATCGGCCGCGCCATATCTATTTGAGCGAAGCGCTTGACATTCGGCAATGGATTTTTCACGAAATAAATTCATATATGTATAAATAATATATATATTTTCGCGTAGAAAACGGTCACACTTACTTATTATTAAAAGTTGGAATGAGTCCAACAGTTTCGGTTCTTTCCGAGCACCACGCGTGCACGCGCGGATCCCGTCGACGGCGATCCGTGTAACACTCACCCCTGAAGATGGTGCTCGGAAAGAACCGAAACTGTTGGACTCATTCCAACTTTTAATAATAAGTAAGTGTGACCATTTTCTACGCGAAAAAATTAAGATGCCTTACGTGAACAGTTTACAATATATTTATTTGAACTTGACGACCTCGTTGGCGTAAAGGTTACCATGCCGGTCTGCTAATCAGAAGGTTCCGGGTTCGATTCCCGGCCCGGTCAACATCTTTGTGCTTAACTAAATTTGTTGGCTGTGGGTCTGGGTGTTAAATATGTATTTATATATAATATGTATGTATGTTTAAGTAGTATATCAGCTGTGTTAGCAACCATAATACGAGCTAGAAATGGTTCAGTTTGGGGCTAACCAGCCGTGTGTGAATGTGTCCTAATATTTATTTATTTATTTACTATTTACGCACAGACAACTTTGCTTATAATTAATGACCTTATTGTCGTGATCGCGCATTGTAGGAGCGCTGTGCCCTGCTGTAGATCTTTTACGAGCCTGTGCCGCAGGGGAATAATATAAAATAAAAAATTAACAATATTTAAGCTATAAGCTCAAAAGATTCTAGTTAATCTACAAAAACTAAGTAAGATTTGTTGTAATAGCTTCATTACTTTCAGAAGTACAACATTTTTAAATTTTAAAACGACTATTTTTTTATAAATAAAACTATCGAGCAAATTTCACGTAATCGTGTTTTGGAGCTCTAGCGTTTCTTAACACTGAATTAGAGCTATTAAAACTGAAATCTGTATCATTTACGCAGGATGAAATTTTTAATATGCAGTGTAAACTCTATATATACCGACACTGAAGGGGCTATGCATTTTATGGTGTTATAGAGAGTGGTCGTTAAATGTATCATTGTATGGAATACAAGCTAAACCAACTAAAGCCAATTGATTTCAACGCTTTAGAGAGTTTGTCATCAAGTGACGTTACATGGAGTTTACACGTATTTGTTACTTAAGTCAATAAAGGATATTTACTATTACACGCTTTATATTAGCTTCACCTGTATGTTTGTTTGTTTGTAACCAACTTCTTTGGGCGCGATTTTGACCCACTTTAAACGGCCAGATTTCGTTCAAACTTTGTAGATTTATTGAGGACCGATGACAATACACTAATGTGATAATATTATTCCATTTTTTGTATTTTGTTTCTATGTTTGTTTGTAACCGACTTCTTTGGGCGCGATTTTTGACCCACTTTAAACGGCCAGATTTCGTTCAAACTTTGTAGATTTATTGAGGACCGATGACAATACACTAATTTGATAGAATTATTCCATTTTTTGTATTTTGTTTCTATGTTTGTTTGTAACCGACTTCTTTGGGCGCGATTTTGACCCACTTTAAACGGCCAGATTTCGTTCAAACTTTGTAGATTTATTGAGGACCGATGACAATACACTAATTTGATAAAATTGTTCCATTTTTTGTATTTTGTTTCTATGTTTGTTTGTAACCGACTTCTTTGGGAGCGATTTTGACCCACTTTAAACGGCCAGATTTCGTTCAAACTTTGTAGATTTATTGAGGACCGATGACAATACACTAATTTGATAAAATTACGGTTTTCTATAAAAAGCGTGTTTTTTAGTTTTTTTAAACTATTAATTATTTTTACGGCTGACAGAAGAGTGTGGAAGCAAAAAACGGGCTGTGCCGACCCCACATAGTGGGACAAGGCGAAGGCAAAGAAGAATTATTTTTACTATTTATTACTCACCATTAGGATCGACCTTCTTATAACAGTTGGAGGCGTCTACGAAGTTGGTAGCGGCGTCGTGTCTGACCCCAGCCTTGAGGTGTAGCTGCGCCGCCAGGCAGAAAGCCTGCCCCGCCTGCGCCCACTTCTTGGACATCTTGAACAGGTTGGCTGCTCGCAGGTAGCAGTCCACAGCCTCTTCCACCTTGGACGATCCCCTGCTCACAAATATACAATTTTAAACTTCTTTTTGTCACATTTCACACATGGCAAAAGCGAGTGTGGCTCGGTGGTAATAACGTCTGCTTTTCAATCAGACGGCCCCTGGTTCAATCCCAGCCCTACACCAACGACTTGTTTTTTCAAGTTTTTTTCTTTCCATACTAAACCATTTCTAGTGTTTATATCGATACATATTTAACACCCAGACAAACAGCCAAAAATTTTAGTTCATCACAAAGATGTTGGCCATGCCAGGAATTCATAGTCTGGCATAGCAAATTTTTTTTTTTTTTACACATTCACACACGGCTGGTTAGCCCCATACTGAACCATTTCTAGCTCGTATTATGGTTGCTAACACAACTGATATACTACATATACATACATACATATTATATATAAATACATATTTAACACCCAGACCCACAGCCAACAAATTTAGTTAAGCACAAAGATGTTGACCGGGCCGGGAATCGAACCCGGAACCTTCTGATTAGCAGACCGGCATGGTAACCTTTACGCTAACGAGGTCGTCAAGTCCCTCAATTCAGTCAAGTCCCTGAATTTGAGTTGGGTTTTGTCAGAAAACTGACACGAAAATTCATCTGTATTATTTCTCTAGAGTAATGGCACTAAGCTAACATTGAAGTAAAATATATGTCAACATATTCTACTATCATTAAAATAAGCCTTTTTTAGATTACACAAAAATTGAAATATGATTGCATATTATTATATTAATATGATATTGGATTGAACATAAGTAACTCCCTACTAAATAGTTGTTTAAAGCGCCTGTAGCTCAGCTAATTAACCCTTGACATGCCTGGTAGGGTCTGAGAGACCCACCACTGTGGTTAAACCGTTACAATTTATTAAAATTTTAATTCCGCGTGTCACCGCTCTCAGTAGCTGGCCGTGGTGAACCTAGTTAAACTATTCGTCCACTACCGCAGTCCGGGGCCCACTCCAGTAGTGATAGGACAGGTGTTAAGTGCTTTCGGGTCTCACAGACCTCACCAGGCATACGGCGTGACATTTTTGTGTAAGTATTAATTAGTTATTTTCTGTGATTTAATGACTTATTTATATTAATATGTATTATTTATTTACTGGGAACACGTTTTTTATATGAAACGCTAAACTTGGGTGTATTATAGTAACTGTAAATGTTACTGTAGTGATCTGACGGTATTTTTTAATGGTTTCTCTTTCGTAAATTAAAAGACATAACTACTTAAAACTGTAATGTTTCTAAGACATCTGGTTTTGATAGTTTTAGTTTGGTGTTGTTTTAGCAGTTTTAACATTCTATAACAAAACGAAGAGTGGTGTTGACAACGTTGACAAGCTTATTAGATCTCATGATGTATCAAGAAATTCCAGAAAATGGCCGCTCACACTTTTCTTCTGGCTGCTGAACTCTACAGGAATAAATGCAAAATCATCCAAATGCTCAACTGCCCTGACATGAAAAATATATCACAGAAGTTTTATCAAAGATCTGAGTATCGCACTGATAGAATTACATCTAAACAATCAAAACAGAAAAACACTCGTCTTTCTACAGATCTTCGAAAACGAATTGCCAACCGTATTGGTCTCCAAGAAGGCCACTTGTAAAAAAAAACAGCTCCAGGTGTAAGACATAGATGTCAAGTATGACCGTCAAAGAATTATCGCAAATCGCAATACATCTGTAAGATGTGCAAGAGTCATGTGTGCCTGGATCATGCAATTTTCCAGTGCGAAAATTACTTCAAAAGCAAAACTCGTGATGATGACGTTGAAAATGAAGAAGACTAATTACTTTAGCTTCGAATATAAGATAATTTTAAATTTAAGATATCTTTTGTTTAAGTTGATTTTTTCATATTTAGAAACATAAGATGTAAATATTAAGTTGAAAAACGTATACCGAGTTTAAGTAAAAAAAATATTATAAAATATTGTTGATTTGACAACGTATTTTATTTAAATCCCTTTAAAACATTTTTTATTTCAATATCAATCCATATTTTTTTCTGATTGACGCCAATTTGTAGGCAAAAAAATATATTGAAATTTAGGGTCCCACAGACCCACCAGGCATGCCGTGTGACTTTTTACCACCAGGCATGCCGAGGGCTAAAGAGATCTGATGTGATCATCAAAAAACACACAGAAATTTATTGGCCATAAATAACATACATTAAAGGCAAATCACACTACAATCATTACTTAAATAAGTACTTATTAAGATTAGTTAAATTACGAGGTTAAGCTATGGTTGGTCAGTCTTTGGATGGGTGACCATGCGCAAGACTATTTTATAAAAATGACAATTTCATTTGGGTGCATGTCATGAGCCTTTGTAGGTCCCAGCTGTCAGTCTTAGTACAAGTAAGAGATATATGTAAGATAAAGCCAAGTCAGAAAACTTCGGGTGGCTTGAAAATCTCTGACCACCAGAGCTCGACTACTTAGCTTAGCATAATTGTCAGATTTAGAAAATGATGACTTCAAATAAAGTACTTTTTTCACAACCATAGCAGTATACATTTACTATACAAAGGTATTACCAACTTAGTCATTGTTTTTATCTTAGACAATAGGCCAACAAAGAGTAGGCAAAATGGAAAAGTGAAAGGTAAAATTAGGTAATTTAGGATCTCTATTAGTACTAACTTAGTAAGTAGGTCATGATAAAGTAATGTAAAGGTACATTATTAAACGCATAACGTGACAAGTCAAAACATTGAAAACACCTAATTTTGTAAGCTAATAGGCACATGTAGTTTCACTATGCAGATGAATCATACCATTTTATACCGTGGTTAGATCATCACAGAACATTCAGGGGAGTTTCCACGACCTCTAAACGGTGCATCATCAATTGGAGACAAGTTTGCTAATTATTTAGACGATTTCGTGCCTGGGATAGGCCGCCAAACAACGCAATATAACTTGACGTTTCTAATCAATATTTAGTGAAGTTTCAAGGCGGGGAATGAAAACTTTACGGCTTGAAAGGACTTAAATCATTATGACTCATTAATTATTTAGGCAAATGCAAGGATAAACTGTAATTTTCATTGTTCTTACCCAAAGAGAGATCCAAGGAAGGATTTCGACGAACTCAACTTCTTTTCGGCCTCAGCCATGAGTTGCATCGCTTTTTGTTCGTTGTCAGCCATGATTCTGGCTTTAAAACACTAATGCACTAAGAAAAAGTCCAGATTTCTCTTTAATTTTACAATTTATTGACAAAATGTCGTCAGCGAACTTGTGCGAAAATCCGTCGCTGTCATCGATTGATTTTTTGGATGTTACAAGTTGTAAAAAATATTCTCTTTCACTGAACATAGAAGAAGCGTTCAAAATGTTGAATTTTTCATTGTCACGATGGTTTTAACAATGTCTATGGAAACGGTGGAGCCACAGACGCATTTTTATTTAAAAATTAAAACAGTAATTAATAATTAAAAAGAAACAATATAATTTTAAAGAAAGAAAATACATTTTTCGTGCATAAAACAACAAACAATTTACGACAAATAATTATCAGTAATAGTGAGTGCACAAAAGGAGCAAATCCAGCATAATGCTGAGAGTACTAAGTAATTTTGTGGTACTTGTACACTAGTTAAGGTTCCGTACCCAAAGGATACCTACGGTACCTATATTAGGCAAACATTGTAAACTGTTCACGTAAGGCATATGGAGCGACGACGGTCTGCCTCCATTTAGCAAAGGGATATCCCCCCGGACAGATGTTGTGTCCGGAGACGGCCGTCCGACGGTCATGCATTGTTATAGCTAGGACCAGTCGTACGCGCGCTGTAAATACCGTTTGCGCGATTCAGGACAATCGCTCTGATTGGTAGCGGGCGATGAAGTGCGACAGAGACGCCTCAGGCATCTTAATATTTTCGCGTAGGAAACGGTCACACTAACTTATTATTAAAAGTTGGTAAGAGTAAAAATTTTTACGCGAAAATACCTATAAGGTACTAAATAAATATTAAAGGGAGCTTCTATGCAGCACTGTAACGAACCTGTGTTACTCCTTCACGCTCAATTGGCTTGACCGATTTTGATGAGATTTATTATGAAGGTAGTAACCTACCTTCATAATAAATCCTTGGATTATCACAAAGACTATACTTTATTATTTCGGTTTAACTTCTTCCCGGATTAACGCGGGTAAAACCACGGGGCGCAGCTAGTTTATAATATTAGTAGGCTGATAGAAGAAGGGTATCATTTTTTTTTACTCTAAATAGGTCAGCGCTTGACCACAATTCACCTGATGGCAAGTGACATTGAGGTCTACGGTGAAGCGCGCTTACCTAGAAGGAACCGGTTCACTCTCGCCTTGAAAATCGCTAGATTATAGTCATTGGGGAACAGGGAATTCGGCAAGGATTTCCAAAGTTTGGCGGTTCGGAATACAAAGGTGGAGGCAAAACGCTTAGTGCGTGCCTAATTATACTCTGGGGTTCAATATTAATGATGATAAATAAAAAATAGAAATAAAACTCAGATTAAACGTTTACATTAATTTTATTGTTTCCATAGATAGACAGCTTCATCGCTATTATTTCGAGCTTGATATAAAATACCTCTCAAAGCATAATCTATAGCCTTTTAAACTGCGATCTTCAGAACATACCTTATCTACATATAATGATATTAGGTACTAGGATGGATAACAGCTAATACATATTGGTATGGGAATCACTCCTAACAAAAATATATTTGCTGAAAGTCGTTATGCAAATTGCTGAAATGAAAAAACTTGAGAAGAACATTAACTAGATAGATATCATTGGAACATTAAATAGATATCATATTTTTTTCAAATCTTGAATTGAATTTATAATTTTTTCGTTATAAACTTTAAACGATAAAAAATAATAAAATAGCTTAAAGACGGTCTAAAGAACAACTCTAAGAATATTTATAATTATTTTGGTATCAATCAGACTTGTAAATTAGAAAAAAAAAGTTTTAAAAAATTGTTATCTGGTTTTTCGTATTTCTTAATCTGATTGTTTTTTCGTATTTCTTAAACTTTTTGTGCTTTATTCTTATTTCTGCATACCATTTCGCTCGAATTTGGATATCAGTTTCAAATTACAATAAAACACCTACTACAATAAAACACTGAACACATATTACAATAAAACACTGAATTTGAAAATGAAGATTTAAAAAATATTACTTAGATGTTAATTCAGCAATTTGCATCACGAATATTTATTAAATATACTAATACTCCGCTAAATAGACGATTTCAACAGCTATACAATTCTATATAGACATCTATAGAGAGTGCTAATACTGTGATACAATAAGAAAGAATCCTATATTCTCCTTTACTGACAAAATAATTATTTGATATGGCCATTTTAGTATACCACAATTTGTTTGCCGTTTATGCGTTTTCATTTTCTATTAAGATTAGTTTTTTTTAACCTTTTGACTCAGGCGTTACTTTGCGGAAATCCAATGTAGATAGAAGAAAAATAAATAAAAATATTTTGTACTTCCGCTGTGATCTGAAACCAAATCAAGATAAACAAAGGAAAATCAAAATAGGTACCTTTTTAAACACACAATAAAAAAATAATAAATGTTTCCTTTGCTTATCTAAATATTGTTTCAGATAACAGCAGAAATACACTAAATCTTGTAGGTTTGCTTCTATCTAGTTTTTTATAAGTATACATATATCAGCGGCCTATACATGTTTCACACAATTTTTTGAGTATTTTGTATGAAAGAATTTAAATGAATTTTCTGATTATTCTTTACTTACTCGTATTTATCGTCTGACAGTTTAATTGTTAACTGCCAGAATGCCAGTACAGGACAATATTTATTTTATAACGCTTCATCCAAGTGGAATGTATATAATAGGTACAATATAATCACACATCTACTCTATGTTATTCAACCACAAATTCAATTATTCATCAGAACACCAAATTTCTGTAGTTTTACTTTGGTTCAACGTAACTAAAATGGCCTTATCATAATATCTAGGAATAAAGTTAAAACTGGTGAAAGATATATAAGAGTATTTAGTAGATACATATCTAATGACTGCTACATAATCTGTGATAGTATTGTCATTGGAACAAGAGGTAAATGGTACATCTCTTTTGCTTTATATAGACATAGATATGGGGGTAATTATAAATATATATACTACGGTTAAAATAAAACTCTCCATCTCATTATTTCGATTAATATGGACCCATGTGTAAAACCTAATAAGGTAAAAACGAAACAATAAAAAGCAAAACATAATATTATTTGATTTATTTTCATAAATAAACTAAATTGGATATCTAAAGACGCGATTATCTAGGAAAGAAGATTATTTACATAAAAAAACGTAACTCAATAATTGATAGAAATGGAAGATAAAATGTACAACTTAAAAATTGTATAATAATGAGAAAGCTACCTTTCATAAATGTATTGCTAATATTTTAACTTAGCAACCGAAACTCAAGTAGATTTAAATTTCCGATTGCTTATTTATTCGCCACAACATTCAAAAACAAGTAGATACACCATGAACTACAGAATAACATTAAAAAATAAAGCACTGGATGTCTGGCAAGACCAATTTCTAGTACACCAGTGTTGCCACAAAGAAGAATATAGAAATAATATATTGCACAAAATATACTAGCGATCGAAGAAAAACAAACCAACATAATGGTACAAAAGTGCGCAAATGATATTAAATATCATTAATTTGAAATTTCAAGTTCAAAATACAGTAGAAGCAATTACTCAGAAAACTAGCAATACACAATTCTACGTTTTTTTTGTGAAGTGAAGTTAGCAACGTTTAGATATAGTATAGCACTATGTACTATTGTGTTTTTAATATTTATTTACATTAACTATTGAAACATACTGAATCTGGAGTCTACAACTTAGCTAATCCAATAAATTTAGAGTAACTTGTATCAATTTTCTTATAAGTAAGTGTCTAACCGCTACAGATTCATTATATTATTTTGTGAAGAATTTTTTTCTACACAAAACACATTTTAGTGCAGCGTTGATGCTACTATAAGATCACATTTACTACCAAAAACATTAATTTTAAACGTGAGACAATGGCAACATTTTGTACAATACTTTGTCCAAACGATAGAAAAATATATTTGTTTCTATTTTCTTTTTACATAAATAAAGCCTTTAATACTTTGACAATAAAAAAAACAGTCTTTCAAAATCAAAATATCACAAATGAAATGAATCAATATTTTAACTAGCACATTTGTACAAAGTATTGTTATGTTATAATTATGTATAGTTAAGATCATTTTTTGACAACGCGTTGTACAGGGCTATTATATACATTTGGCAAACATGTAAACACAAAATAATTTATTTAATAATGTAGGCATTTCCTTACTAGTTCTATATGTGGATATATGTGGATTTTAATTCATTTTTTATTACGATTTGACTATTAGAAGTTATTTAGTCAGAATCCTTTGTAATTGCAATGCGCTTTAGAATTTTTTACATATACATGTCAATATCTGAGTATATCTTGCGTACAGATTTAGTAGCGGTTGATACTTAAAATGAAGGTAAAAGCACCTACTTTGCAACTCCAAATAAGACATTGACAGTGACATATCAACATTTTGCAAAAGCGTGTAACTAACTTCACTACTTTCATAAAAAAAACAGCAGTCACAATACTTGCCTGGATTAAGTTTTTGTTTTAGAAGTTTTTTCATTAATTGGCGCCACACTCTTTTGAAGAAGGATTTGACATATTATTATATCACAAAATGGCGACATACCAGCGACAATCAATGACCGTTGAGTAGCATAAACTAGGTTTACTAACAGCAATCATACAACTATTTTTTTAACTTTCATCTCGTACTATGCACACTTATAACATCTAACTTTATAACAATCTATGCGTTAATCATCTCTATACACAAATAATTTGATTTTACGATTATACAAATTACAATAAAATACCTAATATATGCAAGTAAAAATAGACATAAGGTTAGGTTTTAGTCGTTTCGTGAATTACTTCTTCTATGTTTGTTTTTTTTTTCTCATTCAAGACAAATATTGATTTTGTTTCATTTAAATTGTACTTTACCAATGTGTAAATTTACCTATTTAACATAGGTATGCATCACTATTTATAATATTCATAAGTTTTTTTCATAGTTGGATGTTGAAAGAACTTTTTGACTTTATAAGTTTACAACAATTCATAAGAAAGTTAAATAATAAACACAGTATTTTCAGAAAATAGATCACTTCAAGTCCTTTTGTACAATAATATATGGAATGTGATGTAAACAGGCGTTTCAGATAAAACATATCAACTTACTTATCAATAAGAACTAGTTTTAAATATGTGACCAAATATTAAATACTTAGCAAAAAAATCAGCGGTTCCATACAAAAATGTTAATGACGGGCCGAAAATTGTATGGAATCGCTGACTGAACATATGGACTCATACAAACTTGTTCTTAAACATAAATAATTTGAGGATTTTACAGCATAATCAATCATTTTTCTGATGAACCTGAATAATTCTGAAAAAAAAGAAGAAATAAATTATCATATCATTTTTAATTTAATTCATACAAAATTCCGCACCGTATTCATAAGAATTTCATAAGTGTAAAATTAACGTCAATATTTTGTTACCTTCAATTAAATATGGCCCAAATGTAATAAAATAAATCATACAATGTCCACCACTTTAAAGTAATTAGAAATACAATTGGCTAACTAATATTTGACTAAGAAACGATTATCCCAAAACAATCGATCGCAAAACTATATTTCATCATGTTTTCATAAATATGCATTAATACCATTTTTTCATTTCATACATTTCGTAAATTTCATAAAATGGCCTTATCCATTCCATACGATCATAAAATAAGGCCGTATTCTAAAAATGGTAAATAAAAACTATAATCAGATTTTCAAATTTCTAACTGACCAGTTATATATTTTTTATACATTATATATTTTATAATATAGAATATTATACGTTACACGTGCAGTGTAACAGTACATTAACGTAGGCATTACATACGTTCATTACATTTCGTAAACATCTAACTGCGACTACTGCTTGAGATATAACAGAACTCTCAACATTTAAGGTCATCGCTCACTATACCAACTCAGCACTACATTTCATGATTTCACTTTCGTCTCCTAACAGAAAAAAAAATCACTGACACGATCCACGTGCCGATATAACGTACTTAATAAACACTTTAGTACACAGAGATTTCTTAAACAAACAAACACTGGCAATAATGAAGCTGGCAGATTATGAAATTAAGAAAGTACACCTATTAATTTCAATACTTCCACAATCTAACTTAGAACAGGGAACTTGTATTAAGGTGATAATAAGGGCAAAATCTTCAAATTTTAGTTTTTCGGTATAAATCTTAAACGGTTAAAAATATAGAAAAAAATAGCATAAAGACCGTCTAAAGAACTGCTTAAGAATATTTATTCTAATTTTGGTATCAATCAGACTTATGAATAAAGAAATAAAACTTGTTCAAAAAATCCTAAACTTACGTTTTTTGAACCAGTTTTTTTTTATCAGTCATATTGGTACCAAAATGAGTATAAACGTTCTCAGAGTGGTTTTTTAGACGGCTTTAAGCTATTTTTTCGATACTATTTTTCCGTTTACGATTTATAGCGAGAAAAGCTGTAAAATCAAAATTTTGCCCATATTTTCGTCTTAAAAATGATGTTGTCTCTTTAGATATAAAACATCTTAGTATTTCGGTATTCAACTAGGCGACTTTTGGTAAGACTTGAATTTCATCCACATACATTCATTTTATGAATCAATCTGTCAACTTTTTTCTAACTTGGCCGTGTAAGTTATAAAATCATAAGATCATAACCTCGAGAGCGACGACCTTTCCGCCTACATTAATCTGTACAGAAGCGATTGAACCAATCATTAAGCGCATTGTGTTTAACTAAATTGGTTGGTTGGTTGTGGGGGCACGGCGGGCCTCATGGGGGCTTGCATGCCCCCCATGGGCATCATGGGGGCACCCATTACCATCCCTGGCTGTTGCTGGAAAGATAAAAAAAATGAATTTATTAGAAGTGAGGTTATAGGTTAAAGCTAGGTTATATAAAGGGTCTTGTTATAAGGTGATTCTGTTATGGTTTTGTGATCAAGCACCACAATTTTTCAATCTTTATTCTTGCCTTGTATAAGTAAAACCACTGTGTGATAAGGCAATAAATGAAATAGTTATTAGATCCAATGGCCTTAAAAGGCACTTTTTGTTCTAAATTGTTTGTAATAAAGTAGAGAATTAGGACTGAAGAAAAAAATCGAGCAATATTTCGGACATAAGAGAAACAAATCATTCTCAAAACAACATCTAGGTCATGCTCATGGTCGTATACAAACATGCTTAAGTTTGGTCTTACTTTGGTAAATAATTTTCAAATACCCATTTAGTACTTATGAAACAAAAAATGATTTAACAAAATTATTTCAAGTAAAAAGTTGTTTTATTTCAACAATTGTATCGTGTTTTTAGATGTATTTATTTTCTACTTCCACATATATTAGATACAAAAGTAAGACCACATATAAAAAAAAAATAAAGAACAAATTACATTCAGTTTTACCTTTGAAAGTCAGGATCAGCCTTAGATTCCTACGAGAGAACGGTGCTAGGTTCTATTCTAACAGAGGGGATTAAAGCGTTCTAATAGGTTAGAAATATTATTCCTAAGCAAAAAACATTTTGCAGACTTTACAGTTTTTCTGAACTTTAGCACAAGTTTAAATAAGAAATTATCAAGTTTTCAACAAGCAACGGACACCAGTCTTATTTTATAACGCATCGAGAAAAAAAAATACAAATTAGAAATGTGAATTCCAAACAAAGTGTTAAATAGGAAAAGATAAAAATTTGTCAACCCATGTTTTTTTCCAAAAAAGTCTTATTTTAGCAATTAACTTATTTTTCTTAAATTATCTTCAAAATACAATCGGATAGAATATTCCATAGGTTTGTAATACTAACCATTTGCAAATTTTATGTCTAAAATAAGTCAATATAATATTGTAGTAATACTTATAACAGTAACCATTTGCAAATTTTATCACTAAAATAAGTCAATATACCTAAAGTAGTTAGTACCAAAATCTATTTTTACTATAATATTTGCCATAACTATTAGAAAAGTAAGACAGTTAATTATTTTGTGCCCAATTGTTTACTACCCACTTCTTGAATTTGTTTAGATAAAATATATATATTTTTGTTAATTCCGTCAGCATTTTAGGCACCTTACCAGCTTAGTTACTGACTTAGTTTTAATGCACTATTTGTAAAGTTTTTTATTTTATTTTTAATTATTGTGTAGTTTTTTTTTTCATGTCATTTTTAATTTTAGTGTAGACAATGATTGCAACCAGTTCCGTAATAAAAACATTATAAGGCAAATATATATTTGGTAAATAATTTATTAGATAATTATTTCCTTATTGATTTAAACTACTTTATGTAATATACAATTATAGTATATGCGTTTATATGCAAATTTTTAATTGTTACTTTTAATTATTAATGTAATACATGTTTTTCTTATTTAACATTGATTTTTAATTTTACAAGTAAGTATATGCAAATTTTTATTTGTTACTATCAATAATAATTATTACTGTAATATGTTTTTCTTATTTAACATTGACTTTTAAGTTATATTTTTACATGTAAGTTAATTATTGACGAAGCTACAACGTAAAGTCAGCAAGGCAAATAAATAAAGGGATAAAATAAAAGTGACAGCTCAACTTACCATAACAAAATGCGGGGGATGGTATGCATGTGGCATGGTATGGGTCAGTGTGGGCATGTTCATGCCGGGGCCCTGCAACGCAAAATTACAAGCATGCTACGGGGGCAACAAAACAAAAAAAAAAAGAAACTGCAAACAGGGATGGAGGGTCACGAGAGCTGTTTTAAGGAATCAAGTAAACTGTTGCAAAACAGGCGAGGGGTTTGTTTAAAATGTATTAAAGTAAATTAAAAACTTTTATATTGTTTACATTTAAATTCATTGATGAAAAAAGAGAAAATTTAATGTCTTTTTTTTATTCTAAATACGTCAGCGCTTGACCACAATTCATCTGATGGTAAGTGACATTGAGGTCTACGGTCAATGAAGCGCGCTTACCTAGAAGGAACCGGTTCACTATCGCCTTGAAAATCGCTAGATTAAAGTCATTGGGGTCGTATTACTAAATGTCATTATCCTTATATAAAGGCTTTTGACGGTATTGTATACTTATGAAATAAAAAAAAATATGTGCTCTTGAGTTTTTATAAACACACATTATAGATGTTAAGGCAAAGATAAGGGCGGACAATGGCGTTAAAAAACCACTCTAAGAATATTTATACTTATTTTGGTACCATTTGACGACCTCGTTGGCGTAATGGTTACCATGCCGGACTGCCAATCAGAAGATTCCGGGTTCGATTCCTGGCACGGCCAACATCTTTATGCTGAACTAAATTTGTTGGCTGTCGGTCTGGGTGTTAAATGTGTATCTATATAAAATATGTATGTATGTATGTATATGTAGTATATATCACTTGTATTAGCAACCATAATACGAATTCAGTATGGGGTTAACCAGCTATGTGTGAAATGTATCCTAGTAAAAAACAAGAAGTGGTTCAAAAAACGTAATTTTAGATTTTTTCAAGCAGTTTTATTTCTAATTCATAGTCTGATGGGTACCATAATAAGTATAAATATATTCTAAGCGGTTCTTTAGACGGGCTTTAAGCTTCTTGTTCGATATTTTTACCATTTACGATTTAAACCTCCATGACACGGGCTTGTAGTCCAGTTTGAGGGTTAGGGATATTCAATTATGAACATACATTTCAAAAATCTAAAAATTGAATTTTTAGATTTTTTTAAAAAGCGACTTTTAAACAGCGACATTTAAGATTTTATTTGAAATTGGATACAATATCGGATCGGAAAGCACCGATACTATTGGACTCATTCCAACTTTTAATAATAAGTAAGTGTGACCGTTTTCTACGGGGAAATATTACCATAACTACCTTGGAATTTAAACAAACCCCTCCCTCAAAAGAAAGTAATTAGAATATAACAGTTTCTAGCGCAACTTATATGCAACATTTAAAGCGACAGCGGGGAAAAGAAAAAAGGATTGTGTAATGTACAACTCAAGATAATCTAAAAAAAATGGTACTTAATTAAAAGAATTTAATAACCAACTAAAAATATAATTCTTTGAAACGGTCATGTAAAAGAAAATATCTAAATTTGAAACATACAAATTACTACAGAATGTTTTTCCAATCAACTTTGTGAATTTATAAGCCACTTTAGAAAATCCCATGTGATATTATCCACAACATTTACCGTTTTCAAAATTAACCTTCATCATTAAAGAATACAAGGATAAAAATCTTGGAACGAACCAAATGAACACAATTTAAATAAAATCTCTGTTTAACACTTCTGCATGTTACTTACCAAAGACCTAAGAATTTAAATAAAAAAGCCTAGCCTTTTGTGGCGCTCGTAGCTCGGTTAGCTAAGATGATCTGACGCGATCATCGAAGCTATGCAACGGTCGATGCGGACGGTGTTTGGATGGGTGACAAAACTGTCGTTTTTAAAGTGGCATTTTCATTTAGGCATCGGAGGACACGTAAACATGTAGGTCCCGGCTGTTAGTCTTAGTACAAGCAGTCGTTAAGCCAAGTCTTGTATCGACTCAAAGGGCTATTTTATCCCAAATTATTTAACTTAATATAAACTTGATAATAAATAACTTGGTTTCACTAAAATAGGAACGTCAAAATGTTGTATTAGTATTATAAAGTAAATAAATACAATGTAAACTCCACGTAACGTCACTCGATTTAACGACAAACTCTCTAAAGCGTCGTAATTAATTGGCTTTAGTTGGTTTAGCTGGTATTCAATACAAGTACCTGGTTGACCGGTTTTTTTTTAATATGACATTTTCTAAAAATGATCGCTAGCTAGATCGATTTATCGCCCCCGAAACCCCCTATATACTAAATTTCATGAAAATCGTTGGAGCCGATTCCGAGATTCCAAGATATACAAGAAATGCTCATGTAAAGATATAAGATTTTCTCGATTTAACGACCAATCTCTATCTCTATGCCAGTAAACTGGCATATCTATATGCTGGACTGGCATATCTATATAACTATCCATAAAATGCACAGTCCCTTCTGTGTCGTCATATAGAGTTTACACTGTAATTAAAAATTCTCTGTTCCAGATAAGTCTGTACTGTACATACCATGGGCCTATAGCCGGCTCCCGTGGTGGCATGCATGGGTTGCGGCGTCCACGTGGCACTCGGCTTGCTCGCATTCTTCGGGGAGTTCCATTGCATCGGTCTGCTTACGATTGGCGTCGTCAGATTGGTAAATATACGAGAATGAAAGCTTTGGTTACAGATACCAATGTTATTCACCCAGTTCGGATGAAGCCAGGATACTAACAGATATTTATCTGGATGTACCTATTAAGCTGATTTTTTGATTTTTATTTACTA
The DNA here is from genome assembly GCA_035578125.1 of Mellilla xanthometata. NCBI lineage: Eukaryota > Metazoa > Arthropoda > Insecta > Lepidoptera > Geometridae > Mellilla > Mellilla xanthometata. The sequence goes on from JAPUBQ010000035.1 coordinate 3,223,414, forward strand.
TGATGTAATAGCCCAAGAGCCCATACGTTTCTGACCTTCCTCATTAAATAAAAGCTGAAAATTGTTCTATGTGTGTCCCTAGTAGAGGTAAGAATGATCCCCAAACATGAAGCTGAGGCAGCAGTGGCTTTGGCAGATAACTGGTAACAAAGTAAAAAAAAAAATCCATCTCAAATTCGTTCATTCGGTCAGAAACGTATGGGCTCTTGCTCTATAAGTCTCATAGGAGTGGCATAGTCGGTTACCGACAAAACTCCATTTCAATTTAAGAATAAAAAAAAAAAGCTTTGGTTGTGTTATTTTTAACCCTTTTCCCTTCTTTTTTATTGATGAATAGGCTTACGTTGAGCGCAGCTAGCCTGATGTTAAGCTTGACTGTGGTCTAAGATGTAACACGCTTGCCTAGAAGGAACCTATTAGCTTGAAGTACCGTCGCACCTTTGAGAGAATTCCAAGCTTTCTGGCAGCCAATTGAGCTTTGAACTCAATATATGAGCCGAAATTGAGACACGAGGTTAAGGTAACACCAAGAAGCTCAAGTCTATTCGATATTTCAACGGATATACTTTTAAACTTTTTTACTAAACTATTTTATGCATACATAATATGCTTGCGCTTGACCACCTGATATTAAGTGACATTGCGGTCTAAAATGAAGCGCGCTTGTCTAGAAGAAACCGGTTCGACTCGGCCTTGAAGACAGTAAAGTTGTAGTTCAACCCCCGGCGAAAAAAAAAACGATAACGATTTGATTTTTGCCTAAGAAATTTTTGTCGGGGTTTACAGACTCTTACGCTACTTTAAAAGACATTTTGCCATTTTATTTTTGACAAAAACATGCCACAATTTTTAAATATCCAAAACTTTCAGTCACGTAAATTTTGCTGATCTTTTAACTGTTGTATATATAATACAACATTAAATGAGATCATAAATTTAGATGAAGATATTGAATACTTTATTTACTCATATGTATATGTATATACAAAATATTAATATTATATATTTACAGATACCACAAAAAGTGTTTACGTGATTAAAACAAATTGACAGTGGACAGAGTAAATTGATATTTTCAATATTTTCTCTAAAACCATTTTCAATATACATATTCTTAAAGATAAAAAAAACTATAAAAAGGTCAAATAAAAACTAAGGTAGGAAAATTCTAGCTAAATATTATCACTTCACAAAACTGGCAGAAGTTCCGAGCCAAGAGTAGGCCGAAACTTGTCAAACTGTTTAAAACTACCATCACTTAATATATTGGGAATTAATTGTAAAAACGTGTTGCACGCTTCAAAATAACGTCATTCAAGCTAAAACACTTCCTATGGGATCATTTAGGTTGTTGTAATAGACAAGTATAAATTAAATAGCCGTTCCTCTTTTATGCTAGATGGCTTTGAGCTCACAATTCACCCGATGGTAAGCGACATTGCGATCTAAAGTAGAGCGCGCTTGCCTAGAAGAGATCGGTTCACTCGTGCCATGAAAACCGCTAAGTTATAGTTATCGGCGAACAGGGCGATTGACAAAGAGTTCCACACCTTGGAAGTTCGCACAATGAAGGTGGAGGCAAAACGTCATGTCAGCCATTCTTTTTATCTAATCTTATTGAATTATGTTTGTATAACCGGCTATCACATATAAATATATCACTAGGTATACAGTCGAAATCCCTAAGTTTCGCACAAGCCGATTGGCTTCTACCTTTCTTGTGAGGACTGCAAAACTTTGGAATTCTCTTCCTGAGTCTCTGTTTCATGAGAAGTACCACCTGGGGGGTCTTCAAATCAAGAGTTAATAGGTATTATCTAGGTAAGCGTGTAACATCGTAGACCATAGTATTGTTTAACACCAGGCAAGCTGTGATCAAACGCAAACCTATAAGTTAGCATAAAAAAAACACGTTTATTTTGTCGGTATTAGCGGGACATGTTTCAGCACAACCAGTGTGCCAATCTCAAGGGTAGGATCACAGCCAACGTACGCTCGCGATGACGGCTGCGCCCGCACTAGTCATCGCGAGCGTACGTTTGCTAAAACATGTCGGGCTCTAACCGACAAAACAAACGTAAGGTTATACAAAAATTATTCAAATATGCCTTACGAAAGTTTTATTAAGTAATCTTATTGATTGTATATTTCTGTTTTTTTTCCGTAACTATGATAGCATTAAGTAGTGTTAAGAAGGGTAGGGACCCTGGATCTCAGGACACAAGCTTCCCTAGAGTGAAGCTTATAGATAAATAAAAATACATTTGATTTTATTTGACGTTGACGTTCCATTTATCTTCAAATCCGTGCGTAGGTCTGACTAGCTTTCACACAGCTTACGTTCTGATTCTTGGCCATAAGCTCAATATTTTATTAGAATATATTTTTCATTTTCTGTCATAAACTTAATAGTTGGCAGATATGTTTTCATTCTTCATCATAAACTTATTCTATTTAAATATTTTTTTTTAATTTTTCGTCATAAACTTAATGGTTGATAGAATATTTATTCATTCTTTGTCATTAGTTCAAAAATGATAGATATTTGATAAGAATCAATTTTCATTGTTTGTCATAAACTCAGTATATAATAATAATAATACGTCTTCTTATTTTGTCATACTCGTAAGCTCAGTGATGTTATGTGGTATGTATGCATCGATATTAACTTTTACATTGATATGAATAGACATAGATAGATAGATGAACTCTTTATTGGGCAAATAAAGGTACAAGACATACTTTGACTTTGATCCCTCATACCTAAACGATCCCATAGAAAACTAAGTAAATAAACCTACTTTACGAATTCTAGTAAAATAATACTCACTTCTGAGCGGAGGCAGTTTTGTTGATGCTCAGGTTGTTAGCTAACTGCGCAAGGGATGAATCAAGATCGCCTGTAAGCATTTTATTTTGCTGCTGCTGTTGCTGTTGACCTGCGAATTTGAACCTTTTTAGTATTGTTATAAGGGTGAATTTAAAGACATATTGAATATACAGTTTTTTTCGTTGTAAATCATAAACTGTATAACAATTGAAAAAATAGCTGAAAGACCGTGTACAGAACAACTCTAAGAATGATATATTTTTTTACTTATATTGGTACCAATCAGATTTAGCTATATGAAAAAATATGCTTCATAATTTTTTTGGACCCTATTTTCTGTTCTGTAGTCTGATTGGTATCAAAATAAGTATGAATATTCTTAGATTTGGTCTTTAGACGGTCTTAAGCTAATATTTCAATATTTTTTACCGTTTATGATTTTTAACGAAAAAACTGACAATGGTGGGGAAGAAATGACTCGGGTCTAGATTGGAAGGTGTTGAATATTGGATGAGTTTAAAGACGAGAACAGTGCTATTGTGTCTTGGCAAAGATAGATATAATTTGTCTTATTTTAATAGACCAGTGTTGTTGAATATTTTGACACAAAAATGAAATAGTATGAAACTCTTAGTTAAAAGAATAATAATTAAAAGATAATCTGTTGATAACATTTCTTCATACAGGGAAACTGATAAGTAACGCAAAACCTTAAGGGTGGCTTTGGTACGTGTAGGCAACAACTTTAATTCTAAAAACTCGCGGAAAAAAAAACATTTTACAAAATTTGTGGTGCGTTGGCAAACTCATGGCATGGTTCAGCCGACTTTTTTCTCGCAAATTTCCAAAAGTTATGGAATAAAAGTAGTTATTCCAGACGTACTGAAGCCGCGCTTTTCCGATGGTAATCCGAAGATTCCGAAGAGGTTTTCCGATGGTAACACTATAACGTAATTTTCAATTTGTACTTTTTGTAAATAATAGACGAATTAGTTTTTTCGCGGTTATGTTTGATTTCTCGTCTTTTCAAATTTAACACTGTTTTCGCTTTCAAATTTGACAGGAAATCTTCAAATTCAACGGGCGATAGACAACAGAAGCATGGTAATAATGGACAATAGACGGTACATATCTATAATAGACATAATATGGAAGGATGTTTTTTTTTTATGAAGAAACAAGCTGAATAGGCATTGATATAATTTCCTAAGGGAATATAGCATACAGGTGAAAAAAACATCAATTATTTTGAATGAAACACGTGGATCGTGCTAAAACATCGATAAGGAACAGCAGGTATGAAATTCAAACGTCAAGATGTGTTCGATTTTTAAACGAATATTACGATGATGCCTAAAATGGGGGTAAGTCTGGCCGCAACTGAAAAAAGCACGAATAAATAAACAAAACGAAACAAATAAACGCCATGCTATAAACTGAAGAGTTAAACAAAAACTAAACAAAAAACTATGCACACAAAAGTACATAGTGAAATAAACTTCAGCATTATTTACAATATTAATAAAGGCGTTGTGCACTGTGAAAAAATTGAGGGTACTACGAAAAACAGACAACTAATAAAAACAAAAGCGGCCATTTTGCTTTTTCAAATTTCGAACCGGCGGACGGCATCATCGGTTGGCGCGCCGGCGAGCCAAACATCATCGACTGAGGCTGCATAGACATGACGTCACCGAACTGCTGCGCTGCCATTGGCTGGGGCTGCTGCGTGATTGGCTGATTCGCTGCCTTGGCCGGGGATCCTCCGAGACTCATGCGCATCACATCTTCAAGATCGTCGAAGGCGGATTTTGGCTGTGGGGGAATGGAAGGGGGCGGGGGACGGGCGGGGGACGCGGAAATAGGCTGTGTGGGATCTCCCATACCCATGAACGGGTTCGCGGCGGCAGCTTGCAAACAACGCATTGTGGTCGGTCAATTTACATACTTACAACCATCACCATAGAGTTCATATTACAATAACTATTTTGATAGCATATACAACAAAACAAACTGAGGGCTTTAAAATCTGTACTTGAAGTTCAATCAGTCTATGGAGCAAACTGATAATTACATGGCGTAAATACATACTTAATTTTCATATGCAATCAAAATAGTTTCAGAAAATATAAGTTTATTAAAAAGAAAATTATTCATTACAGATGACTAATTAAGTACAGTGTAAAATACGAAGCACTAATTTTTATTCTTTTTATTCTTCATATTTTACGTGAGTTATACGTACGCTTACTTGAGAATTGAATAATTTCGTACAAGATATTTAAATATTTTTTCAAAATTCTCAAGTCAGCGTTAGTTATACAGAAGCGGGACGTTTCCAATGGACTACTAACTATTAGGTTTAAAGGGACCATTTTTGCTTCTTTCGGGTCAATTCGGGTAGTAGATACGATCCAATTATTATTATTTTCAATTGATTGTTTTTTAATACTTCCTGCGTTTTCTCGCTTTAACGTTTTACTATTTACAATATTAAAACTATAACAGCTTCAAGTAAATTTTATTTTGGCACGAGGTACTCCTGTACCCAGCATTTGGTTGTATAATATGGAGAAACAATTCTTTGTGTTGTATTCAAAAGTGCACAATATTTAATCAAATATAAACGTACTCGTCTTTTTATAAGTATATAAGTAGTGTTTGTAGTGTGATTTGCCTTCAACATATGTTATTTATGGCCAGCAAAGTTCTGTTTTTGGGAAAAAAGGACTACGGATGATGGATGATTCATTTTAAAAAGGCAAGTGGTCCATAATCTATTGACTGACGCGTTACTTATCTAAGGCAAGTAGTCCATTGCAAACGTCCAAGGAAAGCACCTCTCTCACCTGCCGAGTCAGTGTTATCGAATACGTTAGAGAAGTTAGCCTCGGGCACGAAGGTGCCGTTGCCCTGCGGCGGGGCGAAGCCCGAGAAGCCGTTGGTGGGTGGCGCGCCCCACATCGGGGCGGGGGCCGGGGCCTGCGCGGCCGCCGGCGCCGGCGCTGCACCAAGGGGAGGGGTTAGTCGCCTACCTACTGTACAGTGTGCCTTATACATACAGTGTGATCAATGGTGTTCTTACCATAGCCTAATAAATATAATAAGTCGCTCAAACTCTTGTTGAATTGTACTACGTGTATCATTCTATACACATAACGCCATCTATTCGCGTTTTCTTGAAACGACTTTACTCGGGTCACGCAATCTATTATCGTTATATCACTATGCGACTGCAGCACGTTGCGGAATTTGGCGGCAGCTAGGTTTGATATGCAGCGCCATCTAGGTTTCATCATGGCAAACTTCCGCGCCACGCTTTATTGTATGGGAATCAGCAATCCTCTCTAGTATTCTGGTCTCTCATTCTTACGGATACGATTCGGAGTGTGCGTTGGAATCGCATATCTTAATACCCACATTCCGTTCCACTATAGAACTAGCGGAGCAACAGGCAAGTAGCATCGCTACACAGTGGACATTCCGAAGATTCGCACAAAGCGCTTCGCCTCAACATTCATATAGTGAGGAGTGCGAAGCTTTGGAATTCTCTGAGGCTCTGTTTCCTGAGAAGTACCATCCTGAGATTTTCAAAACGAGAGTGAATGGGTTCCTACTAGGTAAGCGTGCTATATACAATGTAGATGTGGATACTACTACAGGTACCGTACATTAATCCGAGACAAACGCGTCGAACGTAACGAATTTACAATTTTTTATACGAAATCTTATGATAGTTCGCACACTTGCGCACGTTAAATCATCCTAATCGACCGTTCACTTCATTGATTTGATTCCTTCCACTCCGGTTACGTCGGCCGTTCTTATACTGTCTATTATGTTTAATTATCACTCGTAAATCGACTTAAAAGACAACCAATATTGTATTGTACAGTAACCGGTGATTAATATTGCACATCGACCTTTGGAAAGAGACAATCGGCTTATTTCAACTCCGTAGAGCTTTGTCTCTGTCACTGACACTACCCATGTGACGCTTTGTAATTTTGTCAGTCGAAGTCAATAGATACCGGACTGTTTGTATTTAACGAAACCGGAATTATCCGATTCTCTTTTTTTTCAAAGGTTGATGTGCAATACTTATCGCCGAAAGGTGTATGTGCGTTAAATGTTGTGGTTAAGTATTATTGAGCAATCTGTACAAAAAAGTGCTATACAACATATAATATTGTGCTGAACTAAAGCTATAAGTGTATTAAGTTTAAGTAAGTTATGAGTAATATATAAGTATATTACGTTTATTTAGTGTGTTGTGTGTTTTATTGTTATTATATATACTACGAGTCAGTTTACAGCATGATAGCAATTATTTATTAGACATTTTGTTACATGTTTCATACTGTACAATTGTTTTTTTTATGTGTAAGATAACCTGAGTCAATAAAGAAAACATTCGAAAATTCAGTTGTGTAAGCGAGAGGACATCCACTTTTACATATTTCTTTTTATTTATGGACGCATGTAATAAGTTTTTATAGTAAAGTTATCTTAGACAAGTGTTTAGTTTTGAAGATACATGTATCCTGAAAGAAATATCTTGTTAAAATTACAAAGAGAGCTAAATCTATCTTGAGAGCTAAATTAAATTTAAAACGCCTTACGTAAGACCATTAACTGACTGTTTTATAACTGTCAGTAATTTTTGGCCTGGAGCACTTAAAAGACGGCTATATTTGTTGCCAATTACCATCACATAACCAACTGTCACAGTGTTAGTTATTTTTGACAGGTGACACAATTTTTGACAGCTGACAGAATGGTTGTGTGCTTCGACATTTGACACAATGTCAGTTTTGACAGATTGTTTGTCAGTTTCGACACAATGATTGTCAAATTCGACAAAACTTGTTAGTTTTGTTAACTGAGAATGATTATCACTGTCCATACCATAATATGTACAGTTTGCCAATAAATATATCTGAATCTGAACCTTTGTAATTTTTTATTGATCTTTTTGATTAACAAACATCTGAACGTCAAAATTGATGAATTGTCAATGTCTTTCCGTCAATTCTGACAACTGACAATCAGGTTGACGTTTGTGAGTATTGTGAGCTTACCTCCAAACATGTCAGTGAAGGGGTTCCCTAGAGCGAGCAGGTCGTCGCTCGCTTTGGAGGTGTTAGTGTTGACGTCTGCCGGTGTTGGGCCGAACAGGTCAACTATAGACTGCTGGTTGTTGGCAGGAGCTGACGCGAGGAACGGGTTGTTCGCCGCGTTCGTTGGAGATTGGACCTTGTTCTGCAAGAGATAGAGATGGATTCTGAGTGGCAAAATAATTTGGTTTTTTAGTACCGACACCGGAAAACAAAGACAAAACAAAATGTTTGTTGAAGATAGGACCTTGCAATGGAATGAATTGAGGTGAATTTTGTTTGGAAAAATAAAGTAGTGTGTATAACCGACACTAGAAAACTAAGACAAAACAAATGAGGACTTTTGCCTTATAAATGATTATTTAAATGTTTGTTGAAGATAAAACCGTGTAATGGAATGAATTAAAGTTGAATTTTGATTGGAAGAAAATGTAGTTCTTGTAACCGACACTAGAAAACTAAGACAAAAATTGAACTTTGTTCTGAAAGGAATAGAGGTGGATTCTGAGTGGAAAAATAATTAGGTTTTTGATACCGACACCGGAAAACAAAGACAAAACAAATGAGGACTTTTGACTTATAAATGATTATTTAAATGTTTGTTGAAGATAAAACCGTGTAATGGAATGAATTAAAGTTGAATTTTGATTGGAAGAAAATGCAGTTCTTGTAACCGACATCGGAACACTAAGACAAAACAAATAAAGACATTTGTACAAATCAACATATATACACATACAAATGTATATGTAGAACATAGACACACATAACACTCAACATAACTCAACAAATTTTTCTTATTGTAAATTATTTTTTTACTATTTTTTTAACGGTTAACCAAATAAACGCAGGGTAACTAGTAAATAACGCAATTTCAAGTCTACAGCTCACGTGGCTTTGGTACATTAAAGGACCAATTTTATTTTCGCTCAAATAATTAGCTCAATTAATTATTAATTAGTATTCATACAAAAATTACATAGACTTAGATTTTTGTTTTGACCAAAAAAACTAAAATGAATAAGTTCCCCTTTTCGCAAGTATAAAACAAGCTTTCAACAAAAAATTTTTCGTCCACAAATACTAAAGCTGTGCTTAAATGTTTTTGCATTGGTCAGTGACCCAGAAAAAGTACGTAAAATTCTATACAAAACGTATAAAGTGAGTAAAATATACGTAAATATGTAGTCTCACCCACACCTTTTCATAAGAATACAGGCAAGCACACACTCATATAAATATACATAAACAAGTGTACATATATTTATAAAAACAAACGAAACAAAAAACCCGCCCCCCCTTTTCCCCCTCTCCAAAGCGTTTCCTTACTACGATCTCTGACACGTCCTCTTCCCCCGTCCACTCCGCGCCTTGCAATAAATGCACCTGTCACGGAACAATCATGCGGTCACAACGCTACGACATGATGTTGTAGTTTGAAATTAGCTTCAAGGTTTATATTGTATACTAGCTGACCCGGCAAACTTTGTTTTGCCTCACTTAGGGGTATGAAAAATAGATAGTGTAGCTAGCGCCATCTATTGATTACTTACTCAACCCAGTCGAAAGGTATCGACATCTGATAGAATCATTTGAAGTTAACAGATAATTGTGACTGTCAAATAATAACAGACAATAATTAGCAATAAATTAAAATTGCGACTATACTTTAAGAAATTTAAATTATTAATTTAAATTTAAACTATCCTATCTCTCAAGTTGGATCAAACTGCACATGGTGTGCGAATTGTATTATAATCGGTTAAGTGGTTTAGGAGTCCATTGAGGACAAACATCGTGACACGAGATTTATATATATTAAGATTTTTAATGAAATATGTAAAATATCCTCATGTAAGTAGCTTTAAGTTTTTATCATAGACTATTAAATGCCGCGTGTACATTCATAATTAGTTATGATAAAATATATGAGAATGAGAACTAAAACTCAACCTGTAACAGTTAGTCATAAGTTAAAATAGGTGATATTAGCCTGCAAAACACTAAATCATAAGATCAAATGTTAAATTAGTCATAATAACGCTGTGTGAACATATTTTGTATTATTGTTTATGTTAATAAAGAAGTTTGAAAATCAATCAATCAATTACTGCACGCCGGTAGGCAGAATATGGTGCACTTTTTCTTTGACCGAATACCTGTCTGTACCTATACCACTAATATTCGCAATAAATTGATGACGATTCAGCAGCACACTCGACTAAACCAAATTTAAAGAAGCCCCATCTCTTTTCATCTTAGGTGGCCAGAAAGAGACGGCACGTTCTGAACCACAGACAAAACAACTAAAATCACGTCAAGTATGGAATGTGCAGGCAGTTTTAGAGGTGATACAAATGAGTGCGGACTAAAGTCGCCTATATTTTCTACATTTGACGTGATTTTAGTTGGTTTGACTATGGTGTACAGCGTGCCGTCTCTTTCTGGCCACCTAAGATGAAAAGAGACGGGGCTTTTTTAAATTTGGTTTAGTCGAGTGTGCCGCTGAATCGCCACCAATTTATTGCCAATATTAGTGGTATAGGTACAGACAGGTATTCGGTCAAAGAAAAAGTACACCATATTCTGCCTACCGGCGTGCAATAATTGATTGATTGATTTTCAAACTTCTTTATTAACATAAACAATAATACAAATTAAGTTCACATAGCGTTATTATGACTAATGTAACATTTGATCTTGGTTTAGTCGAGTGTGCCGCTGAATCGCCACCATTGATTAGAATTTGAACAGTTTACAATGTTTGCTGGAAGGTACCTTGTACTGCGTCATGGCGGCCTCCTCTTCAGCCAGGGCCTGCTGTTTGAGCGAGTCGTCGATGAGCAGCGCGCCGTTGCCGGTGCGGTCGAGGCGGGAGGAGGCGGCCGCCTCGCCGAACGCGCTCGATGTGGACGACAGCGCGCCCATCACGCTCGCCACGTTCTTCTGGGCACTGCAATATTACATTTATTTTCATTTATTACTTGTTTTACATGTTGTTAATGATAATATGTGCAATGAAATAACCTCTAAGAGTTATCTGCGCGGGAACAGAGGGCTGTGGCGCGCGCGGTGCGTCGCGGGGAGCGGGACGCGCGGGGCGCGGACGCTCCCGCGCAACATGCGCTATGCCAGTCTGCGCGCGGATCTCGTCGGTAACAGTCCGTGTGAAGCTCGTCCCCGATGATGACGCTCGTAATGCGTCCAAACCCGTTGGACGTATATCCAACGTTTTTTAAGTAAGTGTGACCGTTTGATTCGTGCAAACCTCGAAGAGTTTTAACTTCCGTTGCAGTGTTACTAGTAGCGCCTAAATTACATGCAAATCGAAACAGCCGTTTTAGCGTGAAGAAGTAACAAACATAGACTTAAAAACTTACATACAAACTTTCGGATTTATAATATTAGTGGGACTAGCTGTGCCCTGCGGTGTGATAGTTCCACTAATATTATAAATTCGATAGTTTGTGTGTATGTTTGTTACTTCTTCACGCTCATACGGCTGAAATGATTTAGAGGTCAATTGGTATGTAGATAGTTTAGACCCTAGATTATCACATACACTACTTTTCATCCCAAATCAGCCCGAGTAACACATTTTTTTATTTTTTGAGAATGACAATGCTGTTGGCCTGAGCGACCTCTACAGCGACACCGGACAAGTGGCTGGGCGCTAATAGCGCCGGGCCAGAATTTGTTGGTATGGGTGACTTGTGTGTTTGTGGTTCCTTTAAATGTGCGAACCTCGGCTTGGACCGTCACCAGAATAGGGGGGAGACAGGTGCATTCAGCGACAGCAGCGCAACAGGCGGGCGATAGCCATCCGTAATACGGTTTCTATCTACAATTTGCAACCGATCGCTGTTGCTTTGCTATTGCTCTGCTGTTGCTGTCGCTACTGCTTCGAGATAGGTAATCAGCCTGCGGGTTACCCTGTGAGTCCCAGAAGGGGAGCAAACTAAGGCCCTAATGTTTGTTAAACTGATTGATTATTTGGAGAGAATCGATTTGACCTGAGGGGTCGGCCACCACGCCGGGGGCGGAATCGGGGACGTGTCGTTGCACTGGAAAGCTGGCGTAAGACCTTTAGTATACCTGGCAGTTTGTGTGGGGGTGTTGGCTGCGGAACCCTTCTTTCCCTCGAGGGTAGCCAGGTGTCCCTCCAGAGCATCAAGCAGGCTGCTCGGAGCCTTGGTCAGGTCTGGGATGTCACCCTTGTCTATGCCCACATTCTCTGCCACCTGAAAATAAAAGATTTTAAACTTATAGTGTTGAAGGCAAATCTGGTACACAACTACAAATTTAAAGGCCCTGTCTCTTTTCATCATAAGTGACCAGAAAGAGACGGCACTATCAGAATCATAGACAAAACCAGTGACATATATTACTTTATGTATAAAAACTTTTTACTACAAGCCATGCCATGCTCTTGGGGTACAATCCTAGGAATTTTGAGAGCGTTTGTATGAAAAACTATATTAAATAATAGTATTTCTTCTATTAAACGGATTACTATCCATATCACTAAGTATTTCTTTCGTAAACGTCTTCCGCATTAGTGTTTGATTTTATTTTTTATTATTTTATTCGTGTTAGAGACTTTATATAATAGTGAATGTACTTCAATAATAGTTTTGGGTTTTAGAACTAGATGGCGCTATTAAGTGAAAAGTTTAAGTCTAGTAAAGTTTACCTTTAAAAACTCTCCGACTCTATCCATTCTGATGAGGAACTTTTTATAGAGATCGAGAGCGTCGCGCGCATTCTTCTTGTTCATGTCGAAGTATTTCTCCAACAGGTTGATGATGCCGTCGTTGTAGCAGGCGAACAGTCTGGAAACGTAGTGAAGACATTTATGACAACTCAATCGAGTCAACGAGTTTAAGTTAAGAGACAACGAGTTAGTTTTGACTTGTAATAATTTATTATGCACCAATAAATCTCTGTATTCTGTATTCTGAATAAAAAAAAAACATTGAACAAATAAAAAATATTTTACTTTACTGCCCTACTGGGCCGCCAACATTCTGCAATTTTTTTTTACTATAAGTGAAAACTTTAAAGAATCTTTGTTTCCAATATTATTTCTTATCTCTAGTAAATTATAAACAATAAGTAAAAAAAAAAAATATAACAACGTTACCGACTTGAAACAGGACACATTATAAGAACACTGCAATGTTTAAGCAAACAGTTGATTAGTATCAAACTAGCCACCATAGCCTTATAATGGGAGACACGATATGACCGCTTTTTTACCTTGTCAATGAATATTTGTACTATGTTTTAAAACCGCGCAGTTAATCTCAATAAGTGCGTCTAGCTGGTTTGCAGCACTCACAGGGGCTTTTTAGACTTACTGTAGGAATCTCGATCGCCGCATCTTTATCGAACAATCGTCAAAAACCCTTGGACATATCTAAAGCGTTTGAGTTTAATATTACTTGATGAGATCCCTGAACAGCAGCTTAAAGCACATACTAAAACTCCTTTGGTAAGAATATTTATATCGTTCAGTCAATCTTCAGCAGAGCATTTCGTCTTTCCTGCAGCACTTGTAACTTTTGTGGACTTACTAAGGGATACCCCATATGACCGCTTCTTTTCCAGCCAATGACCAATGAAAATAATACTTAAAGTTTCTTTAAAATTAGACGAGGCTAGTTACCTGATGAGATCCCTGAAGAGCAGCATGAAGCACATATTGATGACTCCATTGGTGAGATCATTGGCCGTGCAGTCGAACTCCAGGAGGGCGTCCAGCTGGGCCTGCAGCACTGGCAGGGTTTTGAGCAGCTTCTCAGCATTCATCATGCGGAGGGAACCTTCCTCCTTTCTGGAATGGAATATATGGATTGTTTCAGCAACTGTCATGCATAAATGATCATCATTTTAGTAATCTATACTAGATTAATAATATAAGATACTAAGAGAGAGAAGAGAGATAATATTTTTGTAATCTAGTATAGATTACTAAAATGATTTATTCTTTTTTTTATTTTTTTCTTTTTAAAGTGTCTTTTACTATCTTCTTTATCTTATGAGCTAAGTGACCGAGCCGGCAGAGTGAATCAGAAACTTATTATAGACATTAAGCATAAGACGTATATACATAAATTAATAGTCTGTTATAAATATTATTAGTGTACTAGTAACACGTACTTAAATTATTATTATTATTAGTGTACCAGTAACAAGAATTTAAATTTCAAAAAATTGCTTGCAGAATTATTTACTTTACCAATAAATACGAGTCTTGCTAAAACAAATTTAATGTCGTTATCACTCGTTATGTCACAATAGTTCGTTTGCGTCGTAACAGATGGCGTTACTAGTAGTAGTCAATATTTGTGTGACACTTACCCCCTCTTGACCTTGCAGAAGTCGAAAGCCACGGTCCTGTAGGAGAGGGCTTTCTCGTTGAGGTACTTGGCGTAGCGGCGGATGAACGGGGACATGTCATAGCCTGGACACGGGTTCATATTAAACAGGTGTCATTTGAGGTTATATAAATCGTGTCATTCAAGCAAACATTCAAAAGTTGATGGCCTCTCGCTTGTGTAACTAAATGAGAGCGAGCAAGAGGGAACGATCCTTGAAATGTTTTCTTTTTTGACGAAAGCTATATTTGATTTCACCTTGGATATTTTCTTTACTGTATACTTACAGCTAAACTTTTGAGCTAGACGTGTAACTACACAAATCAGCGAAATTTATAAAAGGCTCATCAAATAATACTAAATCTTGAAGATTCACTGAAAAATTATTAAAAGTCTCATGAAATAATTATAAATCTTCAAATATGCGGAAAAAATTGATCCCCACAAAAATATCCAAGGTGAATCAAATATCACTGTAACCTATGAACATATAGAACATCGACATAATCATAAAAAGCAAAGGAATTAAAATACGAAAACCATGCAACATTTTAGTTCCTTTTGCAAACAAAAAATAACGTATACAAATAACTTTAAACAAAAATCGTACATTGCTTGACAAGAAAACTGGCCGGAAAGAAATATTATTTTACAAAAAAGTTTTAATTACTTCTAATTCAAACAAACGCGCCAATTTCTCATCCCGCAATGTCCACAGATAATAATGATAGGTGAGTCATACGCCTACAATATTGTGCATACTAATGTGTCTCTAACATGTGTCTTATCTGCAATCCTGACCTACACGATGCAAGGTTGAACACTGAATAGCTTTATTATCTTTATTGATAAATTAAATCAACAGATTCGAAGTATTGTATTTAAATTATTTTTAGCAGAAATTGTTTTATAAAAGTTACACATAAACTCAAACAATATATTGTTTTAATACAAAGAAAGATTAATTTTGTGTAACTATTGATAGACATAAGATAGACTTAACTGATATATAATGTTTTTGGATTATTGTTAACAGAAAACAGTTTACCATCATGCATAATAAAAAACGTTTAATGTGTATTTACAAATTAATCTCAATTGCCTTTACGTTATTGTATAAAGTGCGAAAAGATACCAAATGTGCTACATCATTGCTGAGCATACAACAAGACAAAATGCAAGAAAATTGTGATAATAATCTACTTGTGTATTAATTGTATTTGTGCTAAATCTTACAAAAACAAAAGAAACAACAAAAAACAAGTGCATTTCACGAAAACAAAAGCGTGCGATAAAACAAAAAAAAACATCTAATTTAGCTAACCCAATTCATCAGTATCTTGCTTTCTTGATATACCAAATCCAATTAACGATATCACGAGAACGTAAATGCCTACAAAATAGGCATTTTGTTACTAAAACTTAAAACCTTGGAGAGCGACCATTTATTTTGTCAGATGTATATCATGACATTATGAATATTTTTCTACCCAATTATTTCATAAATATGAGTATATAAAATTATTTACAATTAATTACTACCAGAATTTCAAATTAAACAAAAAATATTAATTTATCAAAATAGTTATTAAAGATTTTATTGGAACTTCGACCTTGTGTCTATGAATATAATAGTTTTTTTTAAATATTCCCACATTTGAAAAAGTTAAGTTTAAGGCGAAGGCAAAAACATAAGAAAAATAGCTTAAAGGCTGTGTAAAGAACCACTGTAAGAATATTTATACTTATTTTGGTACCAATCAGACTTATGGATTAGAAATAGAACAGGTTAAAAAAATCTAAAATTACGTTTTTTTTTATATTAAGCCTGATGGGCTTGATACGAAAAAAAAATAAGTATAAATATTCTTATATATAGGATACTAAAATAAGTATAAATTTTCTTAGAGTGGTTCTTTAGACGGCTTTTGAGCAATTTTTTGAATATACATATTTTTATCAAAATTTTGCCCTTATCTTCGCCTGAATAACTATTGCTTTAACTTTCTAAACCGAACAAATCAACTTATGCAAAAAAGTTAAACAGCACGTAAAACAAAAAAAAAAATTCATACGTCACATAAAAAAAAAACAGAACAAAAGAAGCTTTTTAAAATTTGTGCATAACGTCAAAGAAGGTACAGTACAATCCAAGCGTGTTGGCAAGTGCAGACATACAAAAAGCGCCATCTAGTTTTTTTTTCTAAACTCACCAATCCTGGCTCCCGCCGCGCCTTGTTGAGAGCGGAAGAAATATTGTGTTTAGTACAAAAGTCTTAATTCTTACAATAGAGGGTATGTGTGTATTTTAGATTCATAGATTAATCAGTTTAAATTAAGCTAAAAGTATTCTTAGGTCCAAACATTTCAAATAGGGCAAGAAATATAAATCAATAGAGTATCGTGAACTAGGGTATTTTAAGTTTTAAAGAATAATTAGATAAACATGTTAAGCTCAGCTACAAATGTAAAAAAACCGCCACGCCACGTTTTTTTTTGTATCTCAGAAACCGTAATAGCTCTAGAAAGCTGAAACTTATGAACTGATATTTCTCGCGCCGCTATAACAAAAAATAAATAATAAATGAAAATATTAAGAGCGGTCCCCATACAGTAAACGTGTTTTTTCGTATTTTGCTAAATATCAATAACGGTAGCATGTAGACAGCTAAACTTTTCACGGAATGTATAAATGCACATTATCTTTCAAATAATTATGAATTAAAATAAAATCAATATTTGAGTGGGATACAACAATGGTACCTTCACGTGCGAGCCCAACTCGCATTTGGCCATTTTTTTTTAGAAACTGTGTTATGTGATTAGACATAATTACATAAGTTATTATTATTATTGCCATCTAAAATACTGTAATTCACCGTACACCAAGTGTATTTTCTTTTTTTTTTTACACATTTCACTCACGGCTGGTTAACTCCATACTGATCATCAGTTATGTTAGAAACCATAATACCAACTAAAACTAATCAGTCGTGGGTGAAATGTGTTCTAAATATGTATTTATTTGAGGATAAATTTTCGAAGTAGGCATGTAATAAACGTTTTGTATTGTACGGTGTTATTTAGGTCGACTCCAGTGGCCGGCAGTTTGGCGAACATTTTAATATCTATGGAAATGATGTGACGCGCTAACATAAGTATGGAGTAAGTGATATATTGTTTGACGTATTCATGTCGTTTGTTTTTATCGTTTGATTTTAGTTGTTTTGTCTGTGGTTCAGAACGTGCCATCTCTTTCTGGCCTAAGATGAAAAGAGACGGGGCTTCTTTAAATTTAGTTTAGTCGTGTGTGCCGCTAATTCGCCACCAATGTCATAATAATAAAATAGAAAATAACAAAACATTTACACATAATTCATGTCACTTTACAGTCCGTCATACTTAAATAGAGATTCTGAAAGAGGCAACCTCAGACATTCATTTAAGGCATAAAAAGGGTTTTCCACAAGGAAGTTTTCAAATTTCTTTTAAAATGTGTGAAAAGGTAGGTCTGTCATACTCCTATACGTAAATCAGAGATGTAACTGATGTAATTCTTACCACAGTACACAGTATGTACAGTAGGTATTTATACTATCTACAGTAGATAGCTATTCCGCCCACTATATTGATTAAGGTCATGCATATTGAATGTTTATCAGTTAATAATATAATTATAAATCGTGGACATTAACTGTTATTGGATTTGATAACGTGTTTATTGTTGTTAATAAACCTATTAGTTACATTGCTATGTACGTAAGAGTTTACATTTGATTTAATGTTAGATGTTGAGGAAAAATAACTAAACAATTAATGTAGAATTTCTTATTATATACACGCATATGTTGTATCCTACTAATATTATAAATGAGAAAGTTTGTGTGTAAGT
This sequence comes from Mellilla xanthometata, assembly GCA_035578125.1. NCBI lineage: Eukaryota > Metazoa > Arthropoda > Insecta > Lepidoptera > Geometridae > Mellilla > Mellilla xanthometata. The sequence continues at coordinate 3,241,633 of JAPUBQ010000035.1, forward strand.
GTGTATGTTTGTTACTTCTTCACTCTCATACGGCTGAACTGATTTAGATAAAATTTGGTACGGACATAGTTTAGTCTTTAGATTAACATATTGGCTACGTGTCATCCCGAAACAATTTTGGTTTCCGTGGGATACACAAATCACTTCAATATCTATGTTAATCTTTCACGCTCCAACGGCTGGACCGATTTTGATGAGATTAACTATGAAGATACAGATTACATTTATTTTCTAATTACTTATTAATCACTTAATTAATTCATTGGTTTGTTCAGCATTTAGTAGTATAGTAATTGCTAGCCAGGCGAGCATTAGAAAATGCCCTACCAGCAAGCTGTGGATTCTTCACGATGTTTTCTCATCATTCTTCTCATCAGCGGGGATCGAACCCTGGACCTTCGTAACGTAAGGTGGTTGCACGCCCAACTGAGCTGTTATCGCTTCGACTTCAAACATAGATTGTTATAATTGCTTGTTTAACCAGCATTTAGTATAGTTTATTTAGAATGTGTCTTAGTCATCTCGTCATTGACTGCCATACATAGTCACTACTAGCCTAGACCAGGTAATTGAACTCTCACATAGGGTTGCCAACTATTTATTTTTTATTAATTTTTCTATATATCTATATTAAATCTATATTAAATCAAGAAAAAGTTTGATTGTTTGACGCGAATAGATTCCGAAACTACTGGACCGGTTTGAAAAATTCTTTCACCGTTAGGAAACTACATTATCCCCTAGAAACATGGCTATATTTTGTTTCTCTTTGCTACTCAGATTATTTTAAAGTCCGTGCGAAGCCGGGACGGGATGCTAGTTATTAATCTATTTATTTATTATATAAGTCCAACACAAAAAATACAACACAAGAACATAACAAAATGTCAAATTAAACTCATGGTTATATAATTAGTTTATTTTATAACATTTTATTTATTATTTTTACATTGCACACACGGCTGTTTACATAAACACTTAATACCGATACATATTTTTATAACTACTAAACATTACATAAGTTGGCAACCCTATTCGCACATAGCGCGGTATTGTTGCTTACTACCGCAAAATAACTGTTTGTCGTTTTGTCACGCTGGTACAGAATTCAAAATCATAACTTGTTTTTGTTCTAAGAGAGATTAAACTAGATCTGTATCAACTAATATTTCGAGCAAATATTGTATGTATATGTAGTATATCAGTTGTGTTAGCAACCATAACACGAACTAGAAATGGTTCAGTATGGGGTTAACCAGCTGTGTGTGAAATGAGTCCTAATATAAGATATATAATATAAATTATAGGCTGATGATGATGATGATCGAAAATGGTTATGATAATTGCGTATGAGCTAACCGGCTAAACTCTGGAGTCGAGAGTTTTTAAGCCACCTGAAGGTCTCTGACTAGGCATTACGACTACTAGTACTAAGATTATTATTCGAAACCTATAATTTGACTTTTCATATTACTCATGATATCACCCAAAGATATGTTAACTCCATGTAACGTCACTCGATTATTTTTTTTTCTAAATCTTTGCAACACAAATAGTATTTGTCATTTTGTTTTTACTTATTATTTCTCATTTTGTGATAACTTACATTCTTTTTTTCCACCTCCAAACCAGACGATAGTTAGTCCCTGCCATAATTATGTCAATCGAAGAGTATTTATCGTCGTTATACTTGGAAACAGAGGAGAATAGCGGCATTATAAAATATCCACAATTCACGTCAAGTTAAAATACAGTGTAACTCCATGTAACGTCACTCGATTTAACGACAACTCTCTAAAGCGTCGAAACCAATTGGCTTTAGTTGATTTATCTTGTATTCCATACAATGATACATTCTCTCCATTTAACGACCACTCTCTATAACGCCATAAAATACACAGTCCCTTTCATGAAATTTACACTATTATATGTCATTTTGCTCCCTTAGCGCTTTAAAACTTCGATGATCGCGTCAGATCACCCCAGTAAGTCGAGCTGCGAGCGAAACCATACAATAAAGCGAGTATGGAGCGGCATGAGTGTTGACCGCTGACCTCGCGCGCCGGTCAATCACTCGGTGTTGCCATGCGACGGATTTTACTATATAATTATATGTATGTACGTATATGTTGCTGTATGCTTATTATGATGCAAAGTTGTTACAATGCATAATTCAATGTTTGCATGATAATATTCTGGCTGCCTGGAAGAGATCGCTTTTAGCAATAAGGCCGCCAATTGTGGCACACTATTTTTGTTTTTCGTATTTATTTTGGGTTTAGTTTAAATAAGTTTATGTCCAATAAATACTTAAGCTTGTGCTACATTTATTAGTTTTTTTGGGTGTGTATTTGTATTATTGTTATACATATTTACAATATACAACGTATCATCCGACCCACGGTAGCATTACATTTGTGCTACCGTAAGTACACTTTTTAACAAGTCTTTTTCGTGGTCAACCATCCAAAGGTTGTCTGCATCGACCGTTGCTTAAACTCGGTATCGCGTTAGATTTTCTTAACAAAGCTACGGGCGCCTAAGTAAATGATGATTTCTCTAATTACCTCAATAATTTATTAGTAATCGATCGCAGTAACGTTTGCCAAGAACATACATAGATGCAAACGCCATGTTTTAGTGGTTGTCTATTTTCGCTTGCCAAATATAGGCAGCATTTTGGCAGAGACGCAGGTTCCTAATGATAATATCCCGCTTGATGGACGATGTAAGCAATGTCTCATATTAGCGCTGTTCGCCTCTGCGGTCGCGGGACGCGGTGCTAGCAAAGGACAGAGATATAATGTGTCCGTGCGATAGAGCGGGACGGGCTAAAGAGTTCAACGGGGAGTCGGTGTTTTAATTTTTGCGTGATCGTCATAGTTTCTGTAATTACGAATCAATGTTACTTATTGTACCTACTTGTCATATATCAATTAAAGTATTTTGAAAAAAAAAATACGAATTACTTATTTATTATTTAATTTGGCTTTGAGCAGTGGCCCGACGCAGAACGACTGGACCGGTTTCTAGGCAATTTTGTGCAAGACGCGACGAAGAATAATTAGTTATTTTTTTAATAATAAAGAACGTGGATACGTTTTGTTTTTGCATTGTGGTACTTGTGGTTTTTGCATTTTCTAGTGCTCGTCTAGCTAGATACTACCCCAAATTTAAAAATACTGTAGTCAAGCAACTAACGGTTTGTTTCGGCAGTCTCATTGAGAGCCAGTTATTCCAGACTAGACATGCTCCATCTTAGCCCAAAGTGTCGCTAGCTTGTGAAGTTACGCGGCTTGCTAGTTAGCGCCTTGGTCAAAAGCCTAGCTAGCTGTAAGCAATAAAAATCAAAGTATTCATAAAAAATAATATCATAATGAAGTACTCAGTGTATAAATAAAAAAAAACAATAACACGAAGATTACCCGACGCCTAGAAACTGCATGCGTTTCTCGGAATATCAATTGGGTGCAATTAAAATTAATTTGCAATCACGAGTCAGTGCGACCATGTTACTGCTGTAACAGATTACCGCGATAGATACATCTTCATTTAACTTGAGATACTTTCTGGGTTTACAACTTGGCAGCTCTCATGTTTTCGTAACTTAAGAGTATGAATGATTGTCAATCGGATCATGGCATGTTTTTGTGACTTATAATGATTGTGATCGTTAAATTGTAGTTTAAACTTAGTACACTTCAACTGCGCTCCAAAACCAAAACTAGAGACGTTACGCAAAAAACAGCTCAACTGAAATGGGACTGGGCAGGGCATGTCTGCCGCATGCTGGACGACCCATGTTGTGGTGGTTGCCAAGCGGCAACCACCACAACATGGGTTGCAACACGGTGCCAAACACTACTAGACCTCGAGGAATACCCAGAAAACGGTGGCGCGACGATCTATGTAAATTTGATAAGGACTGGGCCACCAAAGCCGAAGACCGGACTTACTGGAAGAAGATAAGGGAAGCCTTTGCCCAGCAGTGGGACACAACAGGCTTATAATAATAATAACACTTTCACAAACAGCCGGGACAAGCAGTCATTAATCCAAGAGAGAGAGAGGCATATAGGCGGATCGACTCTCGATAACTAAGCTTGGTCGCTCATAAGAAGAAAAAAAAAATGATACTACGTATGCTAAGATAACTAATTTTATACTAGTCTACTACTATTAAAATATCTCTTTGTTTTAAGAAAATTATAATAGAAGCGTGGGTGTTCAGTAAACTACAAAAACCCATTATAAGTAGAACGTCGACAGATAAGTAATTTATGTAAATAAAACATATAGGGTATGTACATAATTTGGACATATATTTAACAAACATTTGAGAAAACGACACGCATATACGTGTGTATTGTACTTCGAATTTATTAAGAGTAGTTTTTTAATGCTTTAAATATTTTATATGCGGTATCTTTTGCGTGTATTCTGTTCATTATACAGCAGACATTTTACTTCATTCACAGTTTTTCTCTGAGTTTATTGACTGTTATGTTACGCGGTAAGTTATGTATGTATGAATACGACAAGAATGTACTGCATTATGTCACGATTGGTTGGTAGCGCGGTTTTAAACGATACGATTCTAAAATAGATAGAGAATAGTCATAATAATTAGTTAATACAGCAACGAATTAGATTAGGTATAAACAACTTGCATATACACTTTCGTGGAAGTCAGTTCAGCCGTTTTAGAGAAATAAACATACAATCTATTTTGGTTTCACTTTTTTGATATACATAGTATACTTTCATGGAAATCGGTTTAGCCGTTTGAGATTAATAAACATAGGTACAATCTTTTTAGCCTTTACGATATGATTGGGATTTGCGTAAAGTATTTTGGGTTTTGAGTATGTTTAACAGTATATACATTAACTGTGACTTAAAAAAAATTACAGCTATAATTTGTATAATCGGACATCTGATGAATCATTTGGCGATCATAATATTAAAAAACTCACTTATTAGCGTAAGCAACATGTCCAGCCTAACAATATCTCTGACAACTAATGTCAGAGGAAGTATAGACGGAAAGAAAAACCTAACTATACGACCGTGTGAGGGATAACGTTATCAAAGCCCTAATGGCCGATAGTCGGGGCGAATGCACCGAGAATTCCATATCCGTTCTTATTTCCGTTTCATAAAGTACGTTATCTATACCAATATTATGAAGAGGAAAACTTTGATTGTTAGTTTGACGCGAATAGGCTCCGAAACTACTGGACCGATTTGAAACATTCTTTCACCGTTGGGAAGCTACATTATCTTCGAGTAATATTGGCTATATTTTGTTTTTCTTTGCTAATCAGATTGTTTTAGAGCCCGTGAGAAGTCGGAACGGGATGCTAGTCTATACCGATATATAGAGGGAAAGTTTGATTTTTTGTTTGTTTGTTTGTTTGATGCGAATAGGTTCCGAAACTACTGGACCGATTTGAAAAATTTTCCACCGTTGGGAAGCTACATTATCTTCGAGTAATATTGGCTATATTTGTTTTTCTTTGCTACTCAGATTGTTGTAGAGCCCGTGCGAAGTCGGGACGGGATGTTAGTCTATACCAATATATAAAGAGGAAAAGTTAAGATTTTTTGTTTGTTTATTTGTTTGAATCGAATAGTCTCCGTTACTACAGGACCGATTTGAAAAATTCTTTCACCGTTGGGAAGCTACATTATCTCCGAGTAACATAGGCTATATTTTGTGTTTCTTTGCTGCTCAGATTATTTTAGAGATGGTTGCGCTTGCGAAGCCGGGACGATCTGCTAGTAAATAAATAAATTGATACATTCTGAGGATGGATAAATAACACGATTGGATAAAGATTTGTTATTTTGTACATAGTCTGTTCAGTATATCGAGCCAATAGGAAGACATTTGACGACCCCGATGGCGTAATGGCTACCTAGCCCTACCTCACCATGCTATGCTTTCCTCACGATGTTTTGCTTCGCCGAAAACTCTTATATCTTTGGCGGGCATCGAACCAATGACCATCGCGTCATCAGGCAGCCGTACCCCTGACTGAGCTGTTATTGCAAAAAAAAAGATTTCTAGTTTAAGGTCAACATTCACACACAAATTGTAACAAAGTAATAGTCATAGAGGAAATAAATATGATAACAATACCCCCGATAGAGAAGGCTTCTAGTCCCAACAGAAAGTGTCTTAGAAATGCTTATGCAAATCATTCTAGTTGTGTGCCTTTACTATTTGTATAGTTTTCGTACATGCATTCAAATGCGATAGCAGTTACCAATGCACCAAAATGCTTCGTTCTTGCTTTTTTGTTGCTTGCTTATCTCTAACTCGAGGCCATGATATTAAAAATCTTGTTTAGTTTCTTAGTTAATTGTCACGGCTGAATTAGTTTTGCAATTTGATCACAATCTAACATATAAAATTTCCATGTCACTATGTTAGTTACCGTATTCCTTCAAAACTGCTCGACCGATTTTTACCAAATTTGATATGCGTATTCAGTAGGTCTGAGAATCGGCTACTATCTATTTTCCATACCCCTAAGTGATAAGGCAAAACAACATTTGCCGGATCAGCTAGTATTTTTACAAATTACAAAAACACGACCTCGATATTTTTCTATGTCTTTTATTTATTTTTTGTTAATACTTCTGATTTTAGAAAATGTTTATATCAGAAAATTCACTAACTTGTTCAGATTTAAGCGGTAAAGATACATTTTATCTAAGTAAAAATTCTTATTACGATTGATTTTTACATTTAGTATTCAAATTTTGAATACTAAATATTAAAAAAAAATAGGGACTGGAAACATACATAAGGACGCATCACTCACAGCACGAGACACAACTCTTAGTGTGAGTGCTGCGTGATTAATATACTGCACATACATTTACAAAGTAGTCATAGAATTATATCATGTACTTAAGCTTTGTAAATTTAAGTAAATAAATGATTGATTGATTGAAAAATATTTTCCAGTTTTGAATTCCGAATGCATATCAGTTTCATACAAAGATATGCAACGTGCAACACGCCAATTTTCTTTACTGAATTTAGAACCTCAAAGACCAAACGAGCCTATAAATAATTGAAAAGTGGGATTTCAGTACTGATAAACCGATGCGTGATCAGACCCTTATAAACTAAGATAAAGTAATAAAAATAGATACATACCTTGTACCCCGCTTTTATCTAAGAAATTACTTAGTTGAAACGTTGAATTACTCGAAGCCAGGTACTGTGTGAACCTCTGCAATGAAACAAAAAAAAACGGTCAGATTTGACAGTGACAGGGACTGAAGAGGGTAGAGAAGTTGCTTGAAATTACCGGTAGCGATATTTGTGTAAATAAAACAGTTGAAAAACAGAAATAATCGCAAGCATTTTCATATTCAAATGGCAGCGAGGTGGGTTGACGACATCATCAAAGTCGCAGGTCCTACCTGGACGAGGACTGCGCAAGATCGACGCAGTTGGCACATGCAGAGGGAGGCCTATACCCAGCAGTGGGATAAGAAGGGCTGTGGATGATGAATGACTTGTTCCTTAGAAGTTCCAGAAACAATTTGTCACATTTACTTTAACTGTTTCAAATTTGAAGCACTTAAACTGTACTACGAGGATTTGCTCCGGTTTAATCTCTTGCCAAGCACCTAACAGTGTGTTCCAACTGCCTCCTTAAGAGCCAGTTATTCCAGACAAGGCATGCACTACCTTAGGCCGGAGTGTCGCTAAATTGTGTAGTTACGCGCTCAGCTGATCAAATGCCTGGCTGGCTGTAAAGACTATGTAATGAAAAATTACTCCGATAGCCTTCTTAGTAAATAATTAAAGATTTTATGATCGCATCAACAGATTTAGTGTTTAGAAATAAATACAAATATTGGGAAGGCAAAATTATGCAGTGGATTTCGTTAACTCACAGAATGCTTGGAGATTAAGTGCATACCAAGCAGTAAAGCGTCATGGAATCAGGTCTAATACAACCCTTTCTTTTTCGAAGAATTCTAATGAGAGCCTAACAATTAAATGTTGTTAAGCACTACTGTATGGTACTCCGCGGTAAGGCTGTCAATCTGACTGTTTTAAACTCTTTCTAACTTTACGTCCCTTATTATTCGTTCGATACACTCGATCGTGTGGCCGTCGACGGCACAAGTTGTCTTCTGTAGTGCCATCAATAACATTTGTAAGCGCATCCACGCCTTAAGCGCTTTGGAGTAATAACTGTTCAAACTATTTTTTTTCTTTTACTCAAAATAGGTCAGCGCTTGACCACAATTCATCTGATGTTAAGTGACATTGAGGTTCTACGGTGAACGGCGCTTACCTAGAAGGAACCGGTTCACTCTCGCCTTAAAAATCGCTAGATTATAGACATTGGAGAACAGGGAATTCGGCAAGGAATGCCAAATTTTGGTCTCCAAACTATTTTATCCATCAAATGAATTATGAAAAACTATTTTCTAAAAACAATTTAGTTTTAAGCTTTGAACCGTTAACATGTTGTATTAACCCCTCATGTTAGTTTCCTTATTCAGAAAATACCCTCAATAAAGAAACACAATATTGACCCTTGACACTAATATTTTATGCCTCCACGCTAATCCTGGCTTTTCCTCCATTACCCCTCAGGACCTTCACAAGGAGATTAACGTATCCCTATCTATTCGGTCCATCTTTACGTAGGCAAGTTTTTTGAACGGTCTTCCGCGGCATGAACCTAATTTCATTTGTCCCTCAGTTATTGGACCCTGGGTCCTGGTCCAGGACATATCTAATTTTGGGTTTACGAATTCATATAAAAATATATGTTGCTTAGTAAATAGAATTCCTGTACTTATGCAAGTAGGTTTTTTTATTTGAAATAGGTTTGCGTTTGACCACAGCTTTCCTGATGTTAAGCTGCGCTGCGGCCATAGGTATGATAAAATATGTAATGTTACATACACAGATGATGAAGAATGTAGAATTAAATGTAATTTTAAGGTTCCTTACCTAAAACCTTTTCTTTTCTTTGTTAATTGCACGCGAATATGTAATAAATATTCTTTATTTATAAAAGGTAAAAACGGGATCCTTAAACGGAAGCTTAGTAATTACTAAGCCTCTGCTGTGTGTCTGTCTATACATCAATAACGGTAGCTCGTAGACACATAAATGTGGACAGAATATATAAATGTATATTACATTCAAATTAAATAATAAAATAGGTAAAATTATCATTTAAGGGGGGCTGCCATACACAAATATGGTTGGGAACCCTTCATGTGCGAGCCCAACTCGCACTTGACCAATTATTCAAGGGTCGTCTGCGCTAAGAACCTAATTTCATCTGTCCCTAGGTTATTAGGGTAAGATATCTATCTTATTTTAGGTTAATATGTATCGATATAAAGTATGTATGTATGTGTATGTACTATATCGGTTGTGTTAGCAACCATAATACAAACTAGAAATGGTTTAGTATGGGGCCAACCAGCCGTGTGTGAAATGTGACCAATTTTTTTTTAATTAATATAAAATACACATTACTTGAATGATTCCGACAACTCATGTAAATTGGTATGATATTTGAAATGTTACATACATATTATGTAGATGATGAAGAATGAGGAACTGAATGTATTTCTTATACAGGGTAATGAACTTAAGATACATTATTTCGTGTAGTTTCTATAGATCTAATGAGAGTATAGAAAAATGTGTACTATAGAAACAAGATCTTAGGTTGTGTGTACATAACATAACATAAACATCTTTATTTACCAAAAAGTTGTACATTTTTGTAAATCAACACGAACTATGACTAAATAAGTACTAGGCTAAAAAAGTATAAAATATGTGTTAATGTAACACTTAGTTGATCCCTGAATCCCACACGAGGCAAATCCTGTGTTGTGGGATTCAGTGCCTTCCCTTAGCCTCTAATAACTAATTATTTTACAATTACTATAATAATTAAACATAAAATACAAATATAAATGTACGATAAATATGTATGAATTTGAGGGAACAAGGAAAAACTTTACGGTAGTTATGCTCGTTCGGTAGCTAAGTTGTCACAGACACACACACACACACATACACACGCGTAAAGACAGTTCTCACTTAAAACACACTTACGTTTTTGCGTCAAGGGTAAAATAATTACTACGAAAGCTTAAGCTCATTAGCAGGGATCGAACCCACAATCTGCTGAACGTAAGTCGACCGCACGCCCGACTATGCTGCCACCGCTTTAAAACTTTTAAGAGAAGGGACAGTAATTAACCCTGAAGAGATGTTTTAAACATGCTCGACTAACATGTCGTTTATTGATACAAGTGGTTGTGAATTTATTCATGGACCGCGTGTTTGTTTGTAACTACTTACGAGTATGTTAAAGTCATTTGAGAGATGGCAATGAGAACCAAAGTTACCGACATAACTCAACGCATAAAAGCAAGTTGAAGTGGCAATGGGCCGGACATATCTGCCGAAGAACCGATGACCGTTATGGTAGACGAGTTCTAGAGTGGAGACCGCGTCTCGGCAAACGTAGTGTAGGACGCCCTGCAACCAGGTGGAGCGATGATCTCAAGAAGGTAGCGGGTAGTGGATGGCGAAGAGAAGAACACCATAGGGCCAAGTGGCGTGCCTTGGGAGGGGCCTATGTCCAGCAGTGGACGAGCATAGGCTAATGATGATGATGATGAGTACTGAGTTCAGCCGCACCATTAATATTACCTAGATCGAAGCGCCTGACGTGCGATAGTGGATTTTTCACGAAATAAATTCATTAACGTGTAAACTTCATGTAACGTCACTCGATTTACTAGGTATGCCATTGATATTTTTTTATTTTCAGTATTTATTGTTATAATGGCGGCACGGGAAATACATAAATGTAGTGTGAAAGTTTCAGTTTTCTAGCTATTACAGTTACTGAGATACAGCCTGGAGACAGACAGACAGCGGAGGCTTAGTGTAATAGGGTCCCGTTTTTACCTTTTAGATGTGGAACCCTAAAAAATGGTCATATTTTCCCAGACTAGTACTTTTTACAATAACACAACGTGAAATTTCCTTGTTGTTTTTTTTCTCTCCAATTAAAAATGAGGGTATAGTTACATTCTTGTACAATAATAAACCGTTCCATGTAATAATTGGCAAATGGAGACGGCGCGAGTTAAATTAATATTCGATAAGGCTGAGCGTATGTAGGTATGTACATACATGTGTATGTAAAATGTATAGGTTTCTTTGATGTACCTACAGTAACTCGGTAACAGTAATAAAGCATTTCGCGGAGTGTGCTTTGGAGTTGCATAATCACATTTCCCCATCACCGTTCCATTATAGGTTAAAAGCATACGCACACTCACTTAACCGTTCGTATGTTGAATGGCATTAGCCCATTTTGTATCACTGTTAAATAAAGTCCAAGTTCCAAGTTTTAGTTTTACCCACACCGGCTCCCGGTATGTCAACAGTTGCGGCGAAAATGTGTTTATACCGGGAGCCGGCGTTTCAACATACAAGTGGTTAAGAAGGAATAGGAAGGCCGTATGAGAAGGCCCGACTTACGCTTGGCCATTTTTTTTAAATGTGTCATCTCGTATTTTTAGTATCCCAAAGCTGGATGGTACCAAAAGGACCGTATTACACAGATTCTGAAACTCCAATATCCGTCTGTCTGTATATGCGTCTTTATCACACGTCTGTACATATGTATACCTGTTGCCGCTATATAACTCGATTCAATAAAGAAAGCATTTGAAAGTTCGTTTCGTCTTGCCCGCACTCATTTAGTTGTGCAAGCAAGAGCATGCACTTTTAATTATTTTCTTTACTGACGCGGGTTATAACAACAAGTACTAAAATTTTCTCTGGATTTTATTCCTCAAAACACACCTATGAAAAGTAGCGCCTGTAGCTCAGCTAGCTAAGGCGATCTGACGCGATCACCAAAGCTAAGTAACGGTCGATGCGTATGGAGTTAGGATGGGTGACCATGCACAAGACTGTCGTTTTAAAAAAACTGCCATTTATATCATCGGGGCCAGATACCAGAGCTTGGCCACTAAGCTCATACGAAGAAGAAGAAAACTGACAAATAGGCAATAGGCGTACATTGCTATATACATAGTTTCTGACCGAAGGATCAAGTACCAAGATGTTATGTCATTTCGTCGCGACTACTCTAGTATTACTAAGATCACTCCTAGACCCAGAAACTAATACCTAATCTGCGTCTTTACGCACCACACACGCCTTTGTTACGACACAGATAGTAGTTGTCTATAATTAGGTGATTGACCGAACGGTCAAGAACGCAGCGTGACCCTACAGGGCCCTATATTGGCCGTGATTGTCGCATGTTTCCGTTTGTCACTGATATGATTTTGACGCGGCGATATCCTGGGTTAGCTTACGTCTGCGTTTTTAACTTTTGCTCTGGAAAAACAATGTTTCGACCAAGATGAAATCCATAATGTCTTTCGAGTAAGCTTGTATTTTTTTTCACACACGGCTGGTTAACCCCGTACTGAACCTTTTCAAGCTCGTATTATGGTTACTAACACAACTGGTATACTACATATAGATACATACATATTTTATATAGATACATATAATATAACACCCAGACCGACAGCAAACAAATTTACTTCAACACAAAGAAGTTGGCCGTGCCGGGAATCGAACCCGGAACCTTCTGATTGGCAGTCCGGCATGGTCATTATGTCGACATTACGCCAACGAGGCCGTCAATTTCTTACTTGTGGATTTGTCGTGACTTTTTTTTTACAATAAATGGGCTTGCACTTTATCACAATTCACCTGATGGCAAGCGATATTATCGTCTAAGGCGGAGCACGCATGCCCAGAAAAAAACCGGTCCACTCTTTCTTTGACAACCGCCAAATTGTAGCTCTCAGGGAACAGGGAGCTTGGCAAGAATTCCACACCTTCGCGGTTCGCACAATGAAGGCGGAGGCAAACCGCTTAGTACGCGCTTAGACTATGAGGAAACCAACATGTTTAAGGAGCACATTCTGAGAAACTGACTGTGTTTTCCGTGGAAGAACCTGGGACTCCGCCACGATATACTTGCCCAGGAGAACTTCTGTGGGGGAGCCACAACCCTAAGTAATGAGGAACACAATTAAGGAGGATTTCTTTAAAGAGACGACGAGAGTCCATACCATGGGTCAAGTTTCTCAACCTGGGTAGCGTTTATGCCCATTCGGAGCTTTTCGGTCTTCTTTGACAGAAATAAACGTGTTGTACTCTAAGCGGTGTTTCCAACAAAACTAACAGGTCTGTTTCTATGTTTCTGTGAGCGGTAATTGGACAACCATTCAACAACGCTTAAAATGCGTACGACATTGTTTGTTGGCTCTGGTGCGAAACCATCGACCATGACCAGGGGCTTTCATGCGCCCCAAACACACCGAAACAATACAATAGTGGCATATTATATCAACAAACGTACTTCTATTTAGTAGGACCGTACTCTGGGCATCAGGGAGGGTCTCTGCATCGGTGTGAAGTTGGCAGCCAAAAGTGAATTGTGTTTACCTGATAGCTTGGTTTATTATCTTGCTATTTCAATTAGTTTAATCTCAGGGTCTATAGTGTTTGGATTCAACATATCATAACTAGATATATCGAGTTTTACAAATTTATTAGTTTATTTTATAAATTAGTTTTAAAGTTTTATCTGTTTGCGGTTTGTAATATTAACACTTATTTATATTTTCGCGTAGAAAACGGTCACACTTACTTATTATTAAAAGTTGGAATGAGTCCAACAGTTTCGGTGCTTTCCGAGCACCATCTTCAGAGGCGACAAATTCCAACTTTTAATAATAAGTAATTGTGACCGTTTTCTACGCAAAAATATTAAGATGCCTTACGTGAACAGTTTACAATGTTTAACACTTATTTAACCAAACATTACCGTGATGCTATCTTCACAAAAATGACCTTTGGATTATAGGCTGCTAACTTTTAGCTGCCAAATTCACACCGGTGATCTCTGCTACACAGATAAACAGCAAAAACTATAAGGTTCAGACTGGAACTACTTACACAAATCTGTTACTATTGCATACAATTTAGAAATATATGGGATCTTTCATACTCACAGCCACAATTGTTTTGGTAATCGATGATAGTCTGTATTGACAGTTTAGAAATACCATAGTAACAACGAGTGCTTGATATAGAGGGTTGAAAACTATATTATTATTACAGTAGGTAACATTAGGTTAAACTTAAGGGTGATAGGTATTACCCCTTTTATAAGGGTACCAAAGTTCTAGGAAAATTGCACCCCTACAATACGAAATTATTGCATGAGTATTCAATACGAATATGAACGATAAAAAATACATTCCCAATGCTGGGACTCGTGGCCTTCTCTCAAAAGGAGAGAGATAGAGACCACAATCTACGCTGGCCAAGTGCGGGTTGGCGGATGACACACATAAATAGGACAAAAGCTACCGAACTCTCCACTTATTACGATAGTTGGTTAACAAAGTCTTCATCTTCGTATGTGCTAAGCTGCCAAGCTCTGGTATTGAGAGTTTTTTCAAGCCGCCCGAAGGCATCTGTCTTGCCTTAACGACTTCTTGTACTAAGACAAACAACCGGAACCTACAATTTAACGTGTGATTCGACCTACGGTAGCGCCCAGATGGAAATGCCACTTGAAACACGACAGTCTTATGCATGGTCACCCATCCAAACACCGTCTGCATCGATCGTTGCTTAGCTTCGATGATCGCGTCAGAGCACTTTAGCTAGCCGAGCTACAGGCGCTACTAATAAAGTGTCTGCAAACCACATTCACCTAAAAACTCTCACAAGCGTCGCGTTTAGGTTACATCTCGTGACATAATAACGCGCGAGCCGATGGCCCAGTGACCTAGTGAAACCTATTTTGGCACCGAGCTTTCGTACAATCACAAATCGCTATCGCAACCTCTGTGTATTTAAAATTCCTGCGGCGATTCGGTAAAGGTGTTCAATTGTGAAATAGCTTTTAAATAATATGCTATGAGAAATTCTGAAATTATAACAAGTTTTGTGCCTCTTCTAAGAAAGCTCTTCTGTGGCTCGGTGGTAAATACGCCTGCTTTTCAATCAGACGGCCCCTGGTTCGATCCCGCCCCTACAACAATGACTTGTTTTACGGTGAAGGAAAACATCGTGAGGAAACCGTCACGATGAGAACTGCAAAATACGAAGACGTGTGTCATCCGCCAACCCGCACTTGGCGTGCGAGGTGGATTTATATTATTGATACAAATATTGAAGCGGTTGTGAAAAAATATGCTAACCAATTTTAGTTTAATTTTCGTCAAATATTACTAGAAACACTCTCGACTAAGTTTTCTATTAGCATTTACGTAGTACTAGTTATTTATTCTGTGCTATTAGACAAAAAACTTAATCAAAATCGATTCATCCGTTCGGAGTTTCCATGCCACACACACAAAGACACACAACGTCGCGCCTGTAGCTCATCGAAGTTAAGCAAGGCTCGACGCGGACGGTGTTTGGATGGGTGACCATGTACAAGACTGTCGCAGTTAAAGTAGCATTTCTATCTGGGCGCTACCGTGGGTCGGATGACATGTTAAATTGTAGGTCCCGGCTGTTAATCTCAGTACAAGCAATCGTTAAAGCCAAGTCAGAGGCCTTCGGGCGGCTTGAAAACTCTCGACACCAGAGCTTGACCACTTAGCTCATACGATGAAGAAGAAGAAGAATAACACGGTATTGTTTTTGCGCTGGGGTTTGAAAACATTTCTGTCTCGAGAAATAAAAGACCTCTTTGAGCTCTGGCAAATAAAATGTACAAATACTTGAGGCTATGTGAAGTATCATCATGGAAGGAAAGATCGATGGAGTGTAAATAACGCTTCCACAAAGGCAAATTCGTTCTCATGGGAAGGAAATATGAATACAGAAATGTATGTTACGCATCGTTTTGAATCATTTTGGAAAACAATAGTTTAGCAATAATTTAGAGATATAATAACTTAAAAGCGAGTATAGTGCTACGAAAATGTATAAGGATAGATAGGAAAATCGATTTATTATTCATATATTATATAGATATATAAATCTCGTGTCACACTGTTTGTCCTCAATGGACTCCTAAACCACTAAACCGATTATAATAAAATTCGCATACCATGTGCAGTTCGATCCAACTTGAGAGATAGGATAGTTTAAATCTCAAATTATAGTCGCAATTTTAATTTATTGCTCATTATTGTCTGTTATTATTTGACAGTCACAATTATCTGTTAACTCAAATGACTCTAACAGATGTCGATACCTTTCGACTGGGTTGAGTAAGTAATACAAATACAAATCATTTATTGATAACACCAAAGTTACAAGTCAAATAATATGATATCATTACAAAAGTATATGATATGTATCCATGTAAATTTTCAATTATATTCTAGTACTATAATATCATTACAATAGTATATGATATTAATCATAATTTCAATTTTCACTACTAATTCTAGTATCTAATATAATATCAATACAAAAGTATATGATACTAGCTGACCCGGCAAACGTTGTTTTGCCTTAAAAATATATAGTAGAAGATTCTCAGACCTACTGAATACGCATATGAAATTTGGTAAAAATCGGTCAAGCCGTTTCGGAGGAGTACGGTAACTAACATTGTGTCATGGAAATTTTATAATTCTTTATTGGACATATAAATAAAAAAGGCACAGTAAAATACAATTAACTTAAAATTAGTGTACCACAATTGGCGGCCTTATCGCTTCAAGCGATCTCTTCCAGGCAACCTTTGGATGGAAAGGAATTTATAAACGACTAAAGAAGGACGTAGTGTACAATAAAGAATAATAAAAAACATACATATAGTATTAATAATCTTATCTTAATTTATATAATCTCGTGTCACAATGTTTGTCCTCAATGGACTCCTAAACCACTTAACCGATTATAATAAAATTCTCACACCATGTGCAGTTCGATCCAACTTGAGAGATAGGATAGTTTAAATCTCAAATTATAGTCGCAATTTTAATTTATTGCTAATATAATTTGTTATAATTAACTGTAAGTAACCTATCTATATAGTAATTGAATTATCAATGAAGTAATTCGTAAAAATGAAGTATCTTTTTGTACGTGTTACTCCTAACCAAAAAGAAACCTGGCAATAACTAACCTTAGGCCTATATTACTTAAAGTAGGCGACCATACGTTTTTATCAAATCGCTAGTGCCTTGAAAATTCGCAAAACGGACACAACCGTCAACGACGTCTGCCTTCATGCGTCTGCCCGCGTTCGGGTCGCGCACTCAGCGTTGAGCCACTTCTTCCCCACCGCACCTACCCCCGCTCCGTTCGCCTGGCGCCGCTGCATTTTAAATCTGTGATATCTTCGAAAATATTTATTTAATTTACATGCTGTAAAAAGCCATATTGATCTTTATTAAATGCACAATGTATTTAAGATACTTAATTGGATAAGGATTAATACTGTATTGCTTAAAATCGCTTCGTAAATAAGCCATTATTTCTCGTACAAAGTAAAGGATAAAAAATGGTTATTGTGGGTTATTCCTAAGAGATAAACATATACCATCACGGACTTTTTTGTAGACCTTTTTAAGTTGTACAATACTGTAGTAAATTGTTTTGATCTATCTTGTAGGATTCAGTCAGCGTTTGCAATGTAAGCGCAAAAAATGTGTTTTTTTTACGACCTCACATTAAAAACCTCAAAAATTGTAGCCTATGTGTTATTCTGATGTATAAGCTATAGCCTATGTGTTATTCTGATGTATAAGCTATATTGTGGTAAAGTTTCATTCAAATCCATTCAGTAGTTTTTACGTGAAAGAGTAACAAACATACATCCATACATCCACACATCCATACATACAAACTTTCGCCTTTATAATATTAGTAGGATGAATCAAATGTCAATTTTCAAATTTAGATAATCATTTATATTGTACAAAGTTTTATCTAATAGCCAAACCCTGAGTAATCAATAGATGGCGCTGTACCCCTAAGTGAGGCAAAACAACGTTTGCCGGGTCAGCTAGTGATGCATAAAATCTTAAGAGTTAGTTACATAAAGTATTGAATACTTATAGCTGTATGAGTGGAGGGCTGTGTAGTACCTGGGAAAGTGACTGTAATAAACAAAAGTAATAGAACGTACCTCATTCCCATACGCTAGCAGATGGTGTACCGTGATGAGAGCCTTATACACCACCACCCAGTTGGTGTTCTGTGTGCGCTCGACCAGCAGGTTGGCCAGCTGCGGGATCGACACGTTGGGCTCGTTTGTGCAGTGGACTAGATCTGGAACAAGACAGAATATAAGTTTAAATAACAATCGACGAACCTCGTTGGCGTAAAGGTTACCATGCCGGTCTGCTAATCAGAAGGTTCCGGGTTCGATTCCCGGCCCGGTCAACATCTTTGTGCTTAACTAAATTTGTTGGCTGTGGGTCTGGGTGTTAAATATGTATTTATATATAATATTTATGTCTGTATATGTAGTATATCAGTTGTGTTAGCAACCATAATACGAGCTAGAAATGGTTCAGTATGGGGCTAACTAGCCGTGTGTGTAAAAAAAAAAATTGCAAAAAAAAAACTAAAATTTGTCGTGGATGCCTCTCTATCTTGAATTTGAAATAAATGTCAAAATATCTTCTTCTTTGCCTTCGCCTTTTCCACAGCCTGTTTTTTGCTTCCACACTCTTCTATCAGCCGTTATATTTACATTCACTCGTAATCTAGCGGTTTTCAAGGGACGAGTGAACCTGATACTTCTGGGCAAGCGCGCTCCACCTTGGATCGCAATGTCGCTCACCATCAGGTGTATTGTAATTAAACAAGCGCAAGATCACTAGTGTAAAAAAAAACTTTCAGTGTTTTTTTTATGTACTCTTTCAATCCCAAATACGCTTCGGCAATAGAGCGACATCGACGCCATACAACGCAGTTTCCCTTACGAGAGTTTTAAAGGAATTTTGACCTTAATTTCGAATTAAAATTACAAAAGGTAATTAAACACGAAATTATCAATTGTGCAATTGAATTACCTCATCTCGACAACAGCTGTACAATTGACGTAAGCGTTATTGTGATAAAAAAAACAGATGTGAAAATGTGTTAAACTTGCCATAAAACTAGGAGATAATAATTGCTATGTACTCGTACGATTCTGGGTCATTTCATAATTTTGTTCATAATTTGATGACAGAATGAAAATTCTCTTTTATCATTGATAAAATAATAATATCATTGAATGAATGAATAATCAAATATTGCTTGTTGAATAATAATTTCAATGTAACCATGAATTCTGTTTTAGAATAACTATTGTTTAATCTTCAATAAGGAAGATAGTAATATATAAGTTTTATGAATAAAATACTTTGACTTTGACTTTAGTTGTGTAATTAAATTTTAAAATACATAATTAATTGGCGAATTGTCCTGACTTTTTTTTGTTTGGACTTTTTATTTTGACTATTGCTAAATTAATGTAACTAATCTAATTATATGATGTCTAATTTAAATTTTAACTCTATAAATACGGTCTGTAAATATTAGTTTCCACCCACAAAACTCATGTCTGTCATTAATAATAAATAAAAAAATTAGGATACATTTCACGCTGGTTAGCCCCATACTACGAGTGCTAACTCAAGTGATATACTTCATATACATGCATAATTACTTTATATCGATACATATTTAACATGCAGACCGACAGCCAACAAATTAGCTCATCACAAAGATGTTGGCCGTGCCGGGAATTAAACCCGGAACTCTCTGGTTGGCAGTACAAGATGGTAACCATTACGTCAACGGGGTCGATGACACATATTTTTCTTTTCGATTTCTTTCAAAAATTAGCTACATATCTCTTTTATAAATTAATTAGTAAACGTTCGTGATCAATACCGACCTAATCTAACATATTTCAAAGATATCTTTCAATTTTCTTTCGAAATTCAAGGCTTTTCTGACGGCGCTTTTCCCTAAAGCTCCCCGAAAATCAAAGCTGCGGAGCCCCAAGACCGTACCTATAATTGCGTCTATTTTAAGAAACGACCTATCGACCCACTCCAGGCTTGTGAAGGCATCTGTTTCTAAACCGGATGCGATGTCACAGAATAAATTACAGTCAGTACTAACTTTACTGAGGCAGAGGTTAGGTAACACTATAAATAAATAAATAAATACTAGGACACATTTCACACACGGCTGGTTAATCCCATTTCCAGTTTGTGTTATGGTAGCTAACACAACTGATATACTACATATACATGCATCAACTTTTATATGGATACATTTTTTTTTACACCCCCAGACCCACAGCCAACAAATTTAGTTAAGCACAAAGATGTTGGCCAGGCCGGAAATCGAACCCGGAACCTTCTGATTGGCAGTCCGGCATAATAACCTTTACGCCAACCAGGTCGTCACTGTCACACTGTGTTATAGGTACCGTTAATACCGACAGTTTACCACCTATAAAAAGATCGGTGTATTATGTACGTAGATTTCAATCGTGATCGATAAATTCTTTCTAGAGCATATGTTTCATTTTCTGGACTAGGTAAAGAGAGTCATAGGATAAAAGGATCAGTGTATTTTTAGCAAAGGCTATAAAAGGATCTGGAGTAAGCTTTTTTTTTGATGGAGGCAATTCACGATAGATCAAGAGTCGAACTTTATTTAACAGACTTGAGTTAAAGAAGTTGTGTAAGATAACGAATAGCGATTACTTTAACTCCTTAAACCTATGTTTTTGATCAGCGGGGCGATTAGTCACACGAGTTAGTAATCAGTTAGGTTAGGTCTAAAGGTGGAGCATGCTTAGTCTGGAATAACTGACTCTCAAAGAGTCTGCCGAAACACACTGT
The DNA here is from genome assembly GCA_035578125.1 of Mellilla xanthometata. Taxonomy (NCBI): domain Eukaryota; kingdom Metazoa; phylum Arthropoda; class Insecta; order Lepidoptera; family Geometridae; genus Mellilla; species Mellilla xanthometata. The sequence continues at coordinate 3,262,585 of JAPUBQ010000035.1, forward strand.
AAGGTGCTTGGCGACAGATTTTTCAACTTGAGGGTGGGTGCTAGCCAGACAAGCACTAGAAAATGCCTTACCACCATGCTATGGTTTCCTCACTAAGCTTCCCTCCACCGAAAGTTCGAACTCATTTGTGGGGATCGAACCCACCAAATTCGGGACGTGAGGCGACCACACGCCCGACTAAATAGTCATCATTTCAAATGATATATTCGATTCTTAAACTTGGAAAGCCCACAAGGTCTTTCAATAAAGGTCATTAATGGTTATCAAAAGCTAACCCGAAGGTCAGGTATTTACGATATAACGTAAGTTAATGAGGAAAAGACTGATAACAGTTAATAATAACATAATATGACGGGGCAGAAAAAGGTGACGCAAAATCATTCAAAGGTTAGGGATTTCCACTGATGGTGGATATTTTTGCAATAATATTATTGTTTTAATGTTTATACAGGTCATATTATTATAAAAGTAAATAAAAAAATGAAAAATAACCACACCTGACGTAAAGGTACCCATAACGCTCGTGGCATTGCCGCGTTGTATAGCTATGGATAGCCTTTGCGCCAGGTATGATCCGGAGCGATATTCGCCTGTTTTAATTAAATAGTTTTGTCTTAGCAATGACTAACTGTTGCCCGAGGCTCCGCCCGCGTGTGTGTCGAAATGGCCGTTACGCAGACGCAGCTGTTTCGCTAGTGGAGTTTCGCGTCGTATAGCGTCACCACGCGTTCTCTCAGAGAGGGCAGAATTTTGCAAAATGGAAGCCGAAAATATGAAACGACAATGACATTTGCTTGCGAAAGAACTGCAAAAGTGTAGTACTAACGTTCCGCAGATGTTTCGCTACCGCAATTATTTCGCAGACTCGCTGCCGCATGCGAATGCGTAGGTGTGCTAAAGGCGTTAGTGAGGAATAAATAAAAAATGGCCAAGTGCGAGTTTAGCTCGCGAATGAAGGGTTTCGTACCCTTGTTGTTCCCATACAACAATGGTACGCCCCCATCATATATTTATTTTATTTAAATTTAATTATAATTTAATTAGATATTAAATATACATTTAAATATTAAATATATAATTACTTTCAAATTTAATGTATATTAGCTATCAAATTAAATTAAAAAAATCAAATAAAATAAATATTTAAGGCGGGCGCCCATACAACAATGGTACGGAACCCTTCATGCGCGAGCCCAACTCGCACTTGGACAATTATTACCTTATAGGTATGGAACCCTAAAAATCCATGGAGGCAAGTCTGATACCAAGAAGGAAGCGTCGACATAATCACAGAATAATAACTAGTACTTCGACATAATGTACTGTATATTCTCATCTTTATAACTACCTACTTTGCCATGAGCAAAACTCCAATATTGGAACAGCTGTTAAATAACAACAACAAGACGAGGCAATGTGAACAACTTTACATCATCTGGCAGCTCCAAGTTTGAGTTTCTTTTCATGAACTTTTGAAGTAATGCCGCCAGCATTTTAGGCACCTTACCTGCGGCCACTGACTTAGATTTAATCTACTATTTGTAAGGTTTTTTGTGTGTGTGTTTATATAATAAGTTTTAAATTAATTGACTTTTGAAGTAAGCAATATTATTGCGATAAGTTTAAATAAAAAAAATAAGTGACTTGGTAGTTATTTTGATTTTAAATTAAATTAATTACATACATTATTAATTAATTATATATGTATTCTATACTAATACCAGAGCACTTTATTTGATACTCTTATTAGGAAAAAATGAACAAATAAGTGATCCGACATTTGTTACTTCGACTATCCGACGCGATCTTGGAGGTTAAGCAACGGTCCATGCGGACAGTCTTTGGATGGGTGACCATGCACAAGACTGCCTTGTCAAAGTGGCATTTTTATCCGAGCGCTACCTTGGATCGGATGGCACGTCGAATTGTAGGTACCAGCTGTTTGTCTTGCACAAGCAGTCGTTAAGTCAAGAGGCCTTCGGGCGGCTTGAAAGCTCTCGACACCAGAGTTTGACCACTTAGCTCATACGAAGAAGAATGGTCATTAATTAAGTGTTTTTTTTTATTGATGAATAGGCTTACGTTTGACCGCAGCGTGCCTGATGTTAAGCTTGACTGTGGTCTAAGATGTAACACGCTTGCCTAGAAGGAACCTATTTACTCTGGATTTGAAGACCCCCAAATTGTACTTCTCGGTAAAAAGAGACTCAGGAAGAGAGTTCCAAAGCTTCGCAGTTCTCACAATGAAGGTGTGAAGGTACTTATCATATATTTTAAATCAGCTTGCCTACGGACAGATTTAGCTAATTATCTCGGTAGTAACATGAAAGTTCTAAACACCAGAGCTTTGCACTTAGCTTACACGCTTAGCAATACATAAAAGCCCAACCCAAGAATAGATGTTGGTTTAAACGTGTAACATCTTACAAAACATTTGATTACGTCAAGTCGATTGCAGCAAAACTTGTTTTGTCAACTTTTTTTGTAACACAACTATCAATTGGCAATGTGGCTTTGGCATCTTCACTGACCTTTACCAAACCACGATAGGTTTTTTTTACAAGTAAGCATTTGATCTGGAGGGCGCGTTACCACACGAGTTAGTGATTATGACATATTGTGGTGATTGTCTAGTCTAGAATTACTAGCTCTCAAGAAAGCTCAAGCGTCGAACTTTTTTCGATAGAGTTCCGGGAGTTAGGACTTTTTTATTAGACATTTTCTCCTCTTTCAGGTTCTTTTTTCAAAATTCCTTAAATATCATTATTTTAAAACTTATTTTTTCTTATTTTGTTAATAAGTAATAATAATCGCAATTTTTTATGTGCCCTTAAAAAACATTTTTCTAGACGTCATTCCGAATCGAATGAGCTATGGCACATATTTTTAGGAGCTTTATGTCTATTTAACACGTTTTTGAACTTGTTGACTAGACTATATAGTAGAGCGAGACATAACACATGCGAAACGTTGCCATACAACTGGCAGTTTATTCGTCGTTTCGCTGCCGCATGCGAATGCGTACTAAACCAAGTTGAGTTGAGGTACCCAAGGCACGCACAAAACGTTTTGCCTCCACCTTTGTTGTCCGAACCGCCAAACTTTGGAATTCCTTGCCGAATTCCCTGTTCCCCAATGACTACAATCTAGCGATTTTCAAGGCGAGAGTGAACCGGTTCCTTCTAGGTAAGCGCGATCCACCGTAGACCTCAATGTCGCTTACCATCAGGTGAATTGTGGTCAAGCGCTGATCTATTCAGAGTAAAAAAAAAAAAAAAAAAAAAAAGGCGTAAAAGGTAAAAAAATCACTTCAAACCAGGCCAAGTGTAAAAGTACACGAGTAATTTTGGCACGGCCGTATGACCTCTACTAGGTACCTACTGCTTATTGTGGAGCCTTAATTGTCTTGTTACCGCACCGCCATTTGACAATGCAACCTGTCAAAATGTTGCCATTCTTTTCAAAAATTACGTGAGAAATATACAATGATAAAATGGTATGAGAATAATAGGAAGCTTGGAGTATTTATTACGCCATATATGTACGTGAAGCGCCTGTAGCTCGGGCTAGACGATTTGACATGATCGGCGAAGTTAGGCATTGGGCGCCGCGGATTATATTCTAAACCAATAGTTATTATAAAATGGAAAAGTATGATTGGTTGTATGTTTAACGCGAATAGCCTCCGAAACTACTGGACCCAATTGAAAAATTATTTCACCGTTGGAAAGCTACATTATCCTCGAGTAACATAGGTTATATATTGTTTCTCTATGCAACTTTGATTATTTTAGAGCCCGTTTTAAAAGCCGGGACAGGATGCTAGTAATATAAATAATGCTTAATTGGACCAAACTAAATACACCTTTATTACATTACAAATATTAGAACAACAAGGTTACAAATATTCTATTACCAAGTAGAACCTGTGCACCAAGTATAGACCAGATCAATTCGAAAATAGGGCCTCTACAAAAGAATAAACCCTTCATGTGCGAGCCCAACTCGCACTTGACCAATTTTTATTTTTTATAATCCACACACATTTTAGCAGTGGCATGAATGAAATTTAAATTCATAGTTGCTACGTTTCGAAGCGTGATTCATTTATGTAGAGATACATATGTAGGTACCTACTTACTACTTAGTATTCTAGACTTACTTGTAGTAGAGTTTAATTCGATAAAACCAGCTGTTCAATTCGTTACGTGTACATGGTTGACGAGGATAGGTATTTGCGCTGTGAATTTTGATTAGAAATTCAAGTTATCTGAACATTTTATGAATAGAATTAGTTTTTAGGGATCTGTACCTAAAAGGTAAAAACGGGACCCTACTACTAAGCCTCTTCTGTCCGTCCGTCTGTCTGTCTTCAGGCTTAATCTCAGAAACCGTAATAGCTAGAAAACTGAAATTTTAAGGGGGGTCCCCATACAATAAACGTGTTTTTTGCTGTATATCAATAAACGGTAGCTGTTAGACACTTAAAATTTTCACAAAATATATAAATGTTAACAAACTGTTATATATTAGCTATCAAATTAAATTATAAAATTAAATAAAATACATATTCAAGGGGGGCTCCCATACAACAATGGTACGGAACCCTTCATGCGCAGTGAGTCCAACAGTTTGCTGCGTCCGATGAAAAATTGACGAGGACACACATGTGTCTCGCTCTGTGTGTGTGTGTGTGTCTATGTCTTTGACATAGTAGCTCTCCGAATGAATAAACCGATATTGATTTAGTTAATTCTGTTCGAAAGTTATTTTAGTCGAAAGTGTTCAAAACTACGTAATAACTATCTTGTTTGATGAAAATTGGCCGCCGCTACAAAATTAAAGATTGCGTGATTATTTGCAATTCCCTAATCATGGGTTCTGATAAAATATAAACTAACTAATATAAACTAACTAAGAGGGACTTCAAATCCAAGAAGGCCACGTCAACAAAATATCGTAATATAAAAAAATCGTTTCAGGCGATAAGGCCGCCTAATGTACTGCCTCTGTTTTTTTCTGTTAATGTTATATCGTTTTTGTATTTAGCGTGCAATAAAGTCATATTGTATTGTATCGTCTTACAGCTATTCAATTAATTAACACGTTTTCTAAGAATTATGACTATCTAAAAAGTTTTAGTGATATAAATATGAACACACTAACATCGTTCATCAAACACTTCTACATAAACCCTGCTTGATGTTTATTTTTGTTTTGTTTTCTCTACATCGAAAGTTTAGAGGGTCTACTAAAAATTCACCACCGAACGTCAGGCGTTTCGGTACAATAGCGCCTTAAGCACTTAAAGGTAAGTAATATTGGAGTAGCTACACATGTGCAGCAATCAAGTTACGAGAAAATAATTCGTTCAGCGTTATGCCAATATATTGATGTGATAACGCCTGTAGCTCGGCTAGCTAAGGTATCTGAACCGATCATCGAAGCGCAGCAACGGTCGGACAGTGATGGGCACAAGACTTTTTTTTTTTTTTTTTTTTTTTTATCCTTGATAGGTTAGCGTTTGACTACAGCTAGCCTGAAGTTAAGCTGCACTGCAGTCTACGGTGTGGCACGCTTACCTAGAAGATACCTATTAACTCTACTTTTGAAGGCCCTCCTACCTCTCAGGAAACAGAGACTCAGGTAGTGAGTTCCAAAGCTTCGCAGTCCTAACAATAAAGGTCGACGCAAAGCGTTTTGTACAAAAGTTTGGAACTTCAACTCTGTATCGGTGTCTCTTCACTGTCTCTCTGCTCGTTCTGTAGTAGAACGGAGATGGTGGAATCAAATTATGAAGTTCCATAGCACACTCCCCGAAATGTAACCGATAAAAAACCGACAAACTAGCAACCTTGCGTCGGTGCTCTAGGCTCTGAAGTTTCGCCTTCGTAACGCAAGAATTGCCGATGAGCTTCTTAGCTCGTCTCTCAATGGACTCAAGTGCTTCTAGCTGATATTTGGCAGAACCATCCCAAAGATGCGAACAGTACTCCATGCACGACCGAACTTGCGCTTTATACAAGGTGAGCAGCTGTTCAGGCCTGAAGTACTGTCGCACCTTTGAGAGGATACCTAGCTTTTTTGCAGCCACTTGCGCTTTGGATTCAATATATGAACCAAAATTGAGAGACGAGGTTAAGGTGATACCGAGAAGCTCTAACTGGTTTGTGATCGGAACGGACACATTTCGGAAAGTAGGGGCCAGATGAAATGGCCTCTTCTTGGCGGAGAATAGACATGCCTGAGTCTTAGCAGCATTAAATTTAACCAGATTGGCATCGCCCCAATCGGAGACTGCCTGTAAGGTGTCGTTTATGCGCTCGACCATGCCCTCTCTGAGTAACTGGATATCAGCCGCACTGGCTCGTGCGTTGGACATATAGCTCTCTACAACCGTGCTGTCGTCTGCATACCCTATGATGCCAGGCTTGAGCAGATCATTAATATGCAGCAAGAAGAGAGTTGCAGAGAGCACTGAACCTTGAGGGACACCGGCGTTTATAGCCATTCGATCAGACGAGCAGCCATCTATGACTACTCGGATTGATCGATCCCTCAAAAAGTTTGATATCCACGCACAAAAACCAGTGGGCAAACCGAAGGAGGAAAGCTTGCTGATAAGGCCGTCGTGCCAAACCCTGTCAAAGGCCTTAGAAATATCGAGAGAAACCGCTAGGGCTTCTCCGAATTTCTCGATGGCCTCACTCCAGATGTGCGTGGCGTACACTAGAAGATCCCCAGTTGACCGGTTCCGGCGAAAGCCATATTGTCGGTCACTGAGGAGGTCGTTCGATTCTAGGTACGCCAGGAGCCTGCGGTTCAGGACACGTTCCATACTCTTGCAGAGTATGGAAGTGACCGAAATGGGCCTGTAGTTGGCAGGGTCGGCTCGACTACCTTTTTTGGGCACTGGCTGCACGTTAGCAAGTTTCCAGGACTTCGGTACTAATCCAGTCTCAAGAGAGAGTCTAAAGAGGCGTGTCAATATAGGGGACAACTCGGGCGCACATGTCCTCAGTACAATAGCAGGAATACCATCTGGTCCACTGGCCTTATTCACGTCTAGATTGCGCAGCGTTTTTCGAACCTCAGCCTGGCGAATCCGGATTTCTGGCATTACCACCGGACAACCGGGCATAACTGGAGGAATCGCGCTACCAGCATCTAGACGTGAAGACTCCGCAAACAGAGATGCAAACAAGTTTGCCTTCTCTTCGGCGGTGTGTGCCAGCGAACCGTCAGGTTTCTGCAATGGAGGCAACGAGGGGCGGCAGAAGTTCGCTTCAACCGCTTTAGCTAAGGACCAAAACGCTTTACTCCCCGACGGGTATGAAGCCAGTTTGATCCCTATTCGACCAATATGGTCAAAACGAGCCTTCTGTAAGACCTTCTTGCAGGACTTAGCGGCCTTATTAAAAGCTCTCTTCTTTTCACGAATATCAGATGCCTTGCGCTGTCGAGCTTCAGCCCAGGCTTGGTATGCCTGATGTTTGCACGCTTCTGCGCGTCCACACTCAGATCCAAACCATGGGCGAGTCTTACCAGTCGATGGAACATCAGAGAATGGAATATAATATTCCATCCCTTTCCGTATCACATCAGTTACGGCATCAGCACAGACACTGGGATCGCTAGAAGAGAAGCAAACTGGCCGCCAAGGGAAAGATGCAAAAAATGACCGCATCTCATCCCAATCTGCTGACTTGTATCGCCACATCCGCCGCGAACCTTTAGGACTAGGATCGGGCGGGGAGTAAACGGATACAGATTTCACCAAACAGTGATCGGAACGACCCAGTGGCGATGAAATCGAAACCGAGTACCTGTCCGGATCAGTTGTCAGCAGAAGGTCCAAGCAATAAGGTGTGTGCGAGTCAACATCTGGTACCCGAGTGGCTCCATGGACAAGCTGGGTGAGACCTAAACTGAGAGCAAGCTTCCGCGTCTCTTTCCCAGCATGATTGGTGTCCAGGTATGGATGTAGCCAATCTTGGTGATGGCAAATTAAAATCCCCTAGTAACACCAGTTGAGCCGAAGGGTACATCTGTTGAGCTTCATCCGCCTTCTCGCTGAGGTAATCAATTAGCCGAGTTGTCTCCATATCTCCGCTGTGCGACCGGTACACACAGGCATAAAGAATTTTCTCAATGCCTGTGTCTACCAGTGACCATAGCACTGAGAAGCAGGGGTCCTCAAATCTCCGGAGACGCCGAATGCAGATGTCATCGAGAGCGTATAAGCATACGCCCGCATGTGGTTTAAAATTGTGCTCCAGGGTATACCCTGGGTAAGATAAGTACGACACATCGGATGGACATCTGATCTGCGTCTCCGTGAGAAACAGGAGGTGCGGTTTATCTGTCTCGAGGTGGTAGTGGACAGGTACGATATTAGAGTGCAGCCCTCTAATATTTATGAGGTGCACTTTTAAAGAGAGGGAGTGAAACCGCTGTGGAGCTCTTTTCCATTTTCTGCTTCCCATAATTAAAAGTTGAGGTAAGGTAAGAGGTCGGCAGTAGAACGAGGCGTTCACGTCGTGTGACCAGTGAGACACAGCAGGACCACACACACCGAAGGGGGACTAGCCTGGAGACTGCGGGGACGCCCGAGCCCCCCCGAAAGTGTTCATCGCGCCCTCTCTTCCGGTAGCCAACCGGCACGATGACGCACTCCCGGGATTTTTCGCGAGTTGGCGGGACAGCCTCACGTGAGTGGCGAACTCACGATTGGGTCCCCTACTGACTGCGGTCGGCCAGCGGTGCACCGTGCCTCGGATCCCGCTACCCTCCGCGACTAGTCTCCCGATGTTGTGGCTCAGCGTGACTCATGTTCGGTATCAGACTGTGGCACGCAACTGTTCTGACCCGACCTCTGGGAACGGTGTCACCGGACTACACACCGGAACGTGGCTAGGCCACTTGGCGGCGAGATTTAGTCCGGCGGGTGGTCACTAACCACGGCCGAAGCCTACCACCAGTATGTGACGCCTGATTCGCACCACCCGAGGATCACGTGTGGGGCTACATATTCGGGGTATTCTCCCACGGACGGAGGCGACTCAATCCTCCTCGACTGTCGTTTTTCAAGTGGCATTTGTACCTGGACGCTACCGTGACCGGGCTGAGTTACTTCGACTATCCGACGCGATCATTGAGGATAAGCAACGGTCGATGCAGACAGTCTTTGGATGGGTGACCATGCACAAGACTGTCTTGTCTTGAAAAGTGGCATTTTCATCCGAGCGCTACCTTGGATCGGATTGCACGTTATATTGTAGGTCCCGGCTGTTAGTCTGAGTACAAGCAGTCGTTAAGCCAATTCAGAGGCCTTTGGGCGGTTTGCAAACTCTCGACACCAGATTTTGGCCACTTAACTCATACATAGAAGAAGATGAAGAAGATGTGGTCTATTAACATTGTAGGGGAGTCGGTGTTATACCGAAGTACTAGTTATTATTCTGTGGTTATACTAAACATGGTACTTAACAGGTATAATATTCGGCAAACATCTTGAGCAATGACCTTGAGTGCGCAGTAGACGATTTTAAGGTATCATTGGTGGTAGGAGAGGTGCGCGGGGGCATTCTGTCGGCACGCGGCCCCGCGATTGGCCGATCAGTTTGCCGCTGTCCCCTGCGCCGCGCGTTCGTCCCGCTATCATCTGTACTGGCATCGATTACACTTGCGTGCAGTTTGAATAGCCTATTCGAGTTAAGAAGTTTTGTTGTTAAAGTTTTATATTAATTTATATTATTGTTACTTTGTTTTTTGTTATATTGTGTTTATACCTATACCATAAAACTTTTCTGACTATGCCGCGAAAACATAACACAGTTCTGGAGAGACAAGCTAGAAAAATGGTGTATGATGTGTATTGCTTCCTTCCGCCATACCATCCGGATTTAAATCCCATCGAGATGGCATGGGCCGCTATCAAAGGCTACGTCAGTAGCAAAAATGTGAATTGGAATGTTCAAAAAGTCATGGAGTTAGTGAAAGAAAAGGTTTCCTTAATGGGTGCACAAGAATGGAATAAATTAAGCCAAAAAGTCAAAGATATCGAAGCAGAATACATCAAGAGTGACCATATCGTAGATTTGGTCACTGACCAATTTATAATCGTGAATGATGAAGATAGTGATGACACGGAAGTAGATGATACCTCAGATGATGATGGCAGCGACGATGCTAATGATTTATTGACCCCCAGTATTAGTGCTCTGCTAGTTTCGACCTAGTAGAAGGAGTATCGTTTCTTCCTCAAGATTAAATTGTAATTGTTTAATAATTTCATGTTGTAAAATTAATATTTTTTGCATATACTTAAATTTTGTTTTTACAATGTTTCACAATATTATTTTTTTTATGTTTCTATTGGTATCAACAATAACCAATAAAATATGTCCGGAAGTGTACATGCGCGGACTTACCCCCTCTACGTCGACTTTTGCTCAAGTTATTTGCCGGCCACTATATCAAATACATCCAGTACACATTGGTCTATGCTGACCAGTGCGAGTGTAGCTCAGTGGGAAATAGTCTGCTTATTGAACTGACAACCCCTACTTTGATCCCAGCCTTGCAACAATGACTTGTTTTTCAAGAAGTTATGTAGTCACATCCCGTCCTGGCTTCCCACGGTAACATGTAACATAGGCAAACCATTGCCTGTAACATAGGCAATGGTTATAGGGGATAATATAGCTTCCCAAAAGTGTAAGTAATATTTTTTCAAATCGGTCCAGTAGTCTCGGAGCCCATTCGCATCAAACAAACAATCAAACAATCAAACTTTTCCTTTTTATAATATTGGTATAGATTTGCACTCGCTTTACAGTGAAGGAAAGCTTTGTGAGGAAACCAACATGTTTGAGGACCCACAACCAGTTTTATTATTAGTATTATTAATGACCAGTAATAATAATCTAATCCTACTAATATTATATATGCTAAAGTTTGTGTGTAAGTAGTGTGTGTGCTCGGTCAAATGGCTGAACTGATTCTCATGAAATTTGGTATAAGATTGGTTAGATCTTGGATTAACACATAGGTTACTTTTTATCCCAAATTAACGCGAGTAACAGTGTGGGGCACAGCTAGTTAAACATATTCCTTATTTCCTTCACTGTAACTATTTTATATATTTGGCAGAAGCAACCAGACTATCCTAATTGTAACATCTTCAGGTCAGTGACCTAAGTCTCTATGGGGAAAAACTTGGCACAGGATCAAAATGTAACTTAGTCTCAACATTCATATTGAGGAATGTGAAACTTTGAAACCCTTTGTCTGAGTCTCTGTTCCTTAAAAAATATTATCCTGGAGTCTTCAAATACATAGCAAATAGGTTCCTTCCAGTAAGAGAGTAACCACAATGCTAATTAGTATAAGCAGTCCACTACACGTTCCCACTGCTGGGCCTCGGGGCCTTCTCTCGCGAGGAGAGAGATATAGGCCATATTCTACCACGCTGGCCAAGTGCGGGTTGGTGGATAACACACGTCTTCGGATATTGTGGTCCTCAAACATGCCAGTTTTCCTTCACCATAAAGGGAGTGCAAATCCACATATAACTTGAAAAACAAGTCATTGGTGTAGGGCCGGGATCGAACCAGGGGCCGTCTGATTGAAAAGCAGACGTTATTACCACTGAGCCACACTCGCTTATATGCTATTTAACATCAGACAAATATCAGTCAATTGCGCAAGGTTTCCATAATATTGGAAAAACATATAAGTTGTTTATATTATACTTGTAAAGGTTGTAATTTAATCAATATTGCATGTTGGTAGTCAGAATATGGTGCACTTTTGTTTGACCGAATACCTGTCTGTATACTCTTACCATATTTGTAATAAATTGATTTGAATTTGAATTTTTTATTGTAAATGTAAATAATGTGTATTATGATAGCAGCTCAAGATGAAAGTTCACCTTTCATTGGTAATCTTCAGACAAACAGACGATCTGATGCAACAGGGGTGGAACAGGTATGCCAGCGACCCAGGGCTGTGCTCCATTATTTCTAGGAGCTTGATTGGCTTGGGTAGACTGGTAAGGGGGGAATGCACAATACACCCCTAGCAGCATGTCAGTGCAGGTCTCATCATCCCCACTTCAAATTAGAATTAGGAATAATGTGTACTTATATTGATAGATATTCTCTGCATATTTACAACATCTGCCAGCGTTTGGATTTTATTTTTAAGATGTCAGAAAAAACTCATCTGCTATATGGAAGCAGCCTTTAAATATTTATTTAATTCTGTTTCTAGAATTTGATGTAATAGACGCAACTGAAATATAAACATCTTTGAAAATTTGAACTAGCTATTACATGTTCATGAAATAAGTATGAACTTGTTGACACACAGACTTCTAAATCTAATGAATCAACAGTAATCAACATGACCCTTTGGGTATGTAACCCTATAAAATAAACCTTTCTCTTGAAAACAATGTTATCATGACCTGTCATGATAACAATATTTATCGATTGTTTGCACCATTTAAAATTATACAATAATTAACTAGCAAATTCCAATAAGGTCTCCGGGATGCTCTGTTACATACAGTATCATTAAAGATAACGCAGGAAATGGAGCTGCCCAGTTATCACACTTGCAAAGCTATAAACACATGCCTAAACAGATTGTAGTCTGTTCAATTTTAAGGGGCGGTATTCAACTGTTACTATGCTTATAGTAGATATAAGTAATATTATCTACTAAATGCCCAAACAGTAAACCTTGAAATTACTTATAGTAGGTAATAAGTAATATTATCTATTAAATGCACAAACAGTAAACCTCAAAATTACTTATAGTAATGTTATAAGTAATTTTAAGTACTAAGTAATATTATCTACTAAATGCCCAAACAGTAAACCTCAAAATTACTTATAGTAATATTATAAGTAATTTTAAGTAATAAGTAATATTATCTACTAAATGCCCAAACAGTAAACCTTGAAATTACTTATAGTAGGTAATAAGTAGTATTATCTATTAAATGCACAAACAGTAAACCTCAAAATTACTTATAGTAGGTAATAAGTAATATTATCTACTAAATGCCCAACCAGTAAACCTCGAAATTACCTATAGTAGGTAATAAGTAATATTATCTACTAAATGCCCAAACAGTAAACCTTGAAATTACTTATATTAGGTAATAAGTAATATTATCCACTAAATGCCCAAACAGTAATCCTCGAAATTACTTATAGTAGGTAATAAGTAATATTATCTACTAAATGCCCAAACAGTAATCCACAAAATTACTTATAGTAGGTAATAAGTAATATTATCTACTAAATGCCCAAACAGTAATCCACGAAATTACTTATAGTAGGTAATAAGTAATATTATCTACTAAATACCCAAACAGTAAACCTCGAAATTACTATTTCTTGGAACATTTATTGTGTCAAAATGTTTGACTTCATAATTTAACTATTACTTGACCAATCCACAAATCATTTGTTAATGCAAAATCTTTACAGAATAGAATGGAAATTCTTAATGGTGAATATTATGAAAAGTACTGATAAAATGGTGCTGCAGCGAACCTTCCCCTTTTTCATGGAGACCTCCTTACAATCAAAAATTACTGATGGCAAAAAGTTATCACTATATATACTTAGTATGTAAACACAAGTTTCAAAAATTACAGACAGACCAGACCTCTCCAAGCATACAGACAGATGCAAGCAAATTTGGCCAGTTAAAGCAGAGATACCATGCTCTCTCAATGTATTAATTATAAACTTGCCAAGACCAAGTTAATCTTACAATTAGTTAGCAAATAAATGAGCATTGAGATCAGTTAACTATTGTAAAAATACAAATGGTAAGCCTAGGATTGTTTTGTATCAAATAGAGGCCTCTAAATATTATAATATATATGGTTAAAGTATGTATGCTTTCTTACTACAGAATAGGTAATTATTTTTTTGCTTAAGTAAGTAAGACCTTAGATTAATTATAAAAACAAATCAATACATCAATTCTTCCCAATATGATCAAGGTAAGATATTAAAAATTTGTAGATTATCTAAATTGGTAACAGCGATATATATTTATTATTTAGCTACTGGAGGAAGTGGGTAGATCGAAGTCAGGAGTATTCAGCTACAACCCTCATTGTAATAAAGAGACAACTAAATCCGTGTCAAGGGTGGCTACTCAATGAAAGTAAGTCTGTACTATAACTACTACTACTGTAACACAGAATGAAACAATATCGATAACCAGTCGATTGTGCGCGAATAAAGTACATTATGCGGTCGTTACGTTGTGTATTCGAGATCATAGAAATGTTATCGACCATAGCCTGTCAATTTGTCGTGGTGGCTACTTCGTCATTTATCTACTCTTACAGCCCAATTACGACACGGTGTCTTCATTTGTGAGGATAAGGAATGATTTGATACTTACAATCTAAATGTTTCTTTTTAGGTGCTATCATTTCTTCGGTGGTGGCTTTGCATACGGATTTGGCTAATCCCTGCCCGGCTATGCTGTGGCGGGCGGCAAGGAGCCTGTCGTTTATAGTTTGTCCCGCCATCATCGTGTTAAGTCCAGACATTAACTATTTACACAGTAAAACAACACTGATTTTCGCCTTTTTTCAACAAATTCACAAAATTACGACGATGACGGATAAAATATGTCACCGCCCCCCCGACTGGCACAATACTAAATTCAAGATGGCGGAAACTCTATAACTGCCATTATAATATTTTAATTTACCATTTCATACGCGTATGGTTTGTCTATTTGACCTTATGACCTTGGTAATATTAGGTAGGTATCAAATTTTTGCTAGCATATTGAAGACAACGACTGTTGGCCACCATTTAGTAATATTCTTTCGGATAGATGTTGTTTAATCCAGTAGCTTGGACCGCTTCTAAGCGCGTTAATAACTTCGCTTGCAAAATAATTCAGGAATAGAGTTTTGCTTCGTACTCGGCGGTGATGTGTGGCAGAGATGTCAACTACTAAACTGTACAAAAAAAGTTTTTAGAATCCTCATTCATGATAATATTCTATAAAAGTGAATGGTCTAGATAAGTGTGATGTCCCTATAGACACAGACGTACTAGCTGTATGTACGGGAGCTAAGCAGTTTGCTTGTTGTTGAATATAGCAATTCAAGTAACTTTTTTTAAACATATATCAGGACACATTTCACACACGGCTGGTTAGCCCCATACTGAACCATTCCTAGTATGTATTATGGTTGCTAACACAAATTATATACTACATATACATACATATATACATATTTTACACCCAGACCGATATCCAAAAAATTTAGTAAAGACGTTGGCCGTGCCGGGAATCAAACCCAGAACCTTCTGACTGGCAGTCCGGCATGGTAACCATTACGTCAACAAGGTCGTCAAATATATATCATACGACTGGCGCATTGTTTACATGGGTTTAGAGAGAGCAGTCAACCAGTTGTTGTCATCCCAAATATAAGATATGGAACTAGTTTTGACATGACAATCAATTTGATACTGAATCAAATCATATCAACTATTGTAAAGATATACTATTTGACTTGTAACTTTGGTGCTATCAATAAATAATTTGTATTTGTATAATTCTGCAAGTCATAGCAAGCGACATATTATTTTACAGTCATTAAAATATCCCAAATTAATAGGCAAAAAAAATAAACTGGGTACACTAATTTTGACACCAGTGTAATGTTGCTATATACAAAAATAGCGACTGTTAAATTAATTTATTTACATGTTGATAGATGGCGTTATAAACAAATGTTTCATAATTGTGTTGTCTATGGATATAAATAAAAATGGCGGTAACAAGGGACGTCAGATGTTTCCAGTTTACGCGGCCATGTTTTCTTTCTTTTGATCTTTTCTAATTTGCTCTGAATGAGACTACAACTATTTCGGCTGAAGTGTGTGTTAGATATACATTATTTTGTCGCCTTTAAATTGACACTAGCAGACAGACAGTTTTATGTTATGATAACATAGGCTCGTGCTATCAACGGAACCTGCTCAAAGCTGGGCTTCATATCATTATTTTGTTTCTTTGGAGGAGTTGGCGGTTTTCATCCGTTGATAAACTTACTTGACACAAAATGGTAAAGAAACGGCCAAAGTCGAGGCCGGCGAGGGTTTCGGGTGCTACGGTTACGCCTCGAGCTAGCTGTAATAGCGAATCGATAGACGAAGACATGTGTGCCACTTTCAACTCTACGCCTGTGCTGTCTGGTTCACCAATCCTTCAGAAGGTTTGCAGGCTGTGCGAGACCAAGGACGGGCCCTTCCTGAACATATTCGACGCTGATAAAGTGATTGCTAAAAGAATTAACGAAGTTCTGCCATTCAGTGTAAGTGACTTATCATTTGCTTAAATAATCTCATTTTTAGTCATCTAGCGCTATAAAGAGACATGTAACAGGCTTCTTTTCGTTGTTTATCGTCAATAAATATATGAATTAATAACTTTTAATTCAGCAACCACAGATTAGATTTACTTGCTTTGAATATGAAGATCTAACAGAGATGGTGAGGATTAAATATTTACATACTTTCATAGTCTTATTTAAGATTTATTTTAACAGTTGAACTTGGTTTAGGCAGTACATATTATCTAGGGTAAATGATGGTGACCCACTAGATTCTAAGAAGTGTTGTATTAGACCTCCTTAATTCTAGTTAAGGGTTTGACCTCCTTTTATCTTGAGTAAGAATCAGCATCAAACTTTCACAAAATCTAACATGCAGTATAAACTGTAGTATGTTGTGTAAGGTGACTATTTCATAACAATCAGTAAAAAAATAGGAAATATTAATACAGTGTAAACTCTATATAAAGCCACTGAAGGGACTGTGTATTTTATGGCGTTATAGAGAGTGGTTGTTAAATGGAGAGAATCTATCATTGATTTCGACGTTATAGAGAGTTTGATGTTAAATCAGATGACGTTACATGGAATTTACACTGTATATGGTACACCATTATTATTATATATGGAGTTGTATAGATTACATTTATAACCAAGATTTTATCTATAGAAAATTTTAAAATCACTAATACTTACCTGCCTTCCTAACTTTATTATTTGCTAGCTAATGTCTGCAAATTATCAAAGGAATTGATGCAGATATGGAAGTCTTCCTTTTTAAAATCATTTCCCACATCTCAATATCCTACTGTGTAATATTATAAATGAGAAAGTTTGTTTTGTAAGTAAATTGTAAAAATGGTTGAAAAATGTTTTATGAAATTTGGTCTAAAGATAGTTGGGATTGAATCAACACATACATAAATATGAAATTTGTAAGTTAATCTAAGTAATGTTTTTAAGTATTAAGTAATTATTGTAGTATGACTTGCCTTTAACATATATTTATGGTTAATAAAGTTCTGTATTTCTATCCAGAAAACAGTTGTGGTTCCCATGGGATATGCAAACTACTTCAAAATAAATATGTTTCTCCTTCACACTCAAACAGCTGGACCGATTTTGATAAATTTTACTATGTTGAGAGGTTCTAGCACATAGGTTACACATAGGTATTTTATCCTGAATAAACACCGCGGGCGTAGCTAGTAACTTATATTTTCTTTTATCTCATTTCAGATTAAAGAGAATGATGAGCTTCCCCAGAAGATATGTTTCCGGTGCTCAGCCAAGGCTGAGGAACTCTATGAATTCATACTCAAATGTGTTAAGACTGAAGATAACCTGCGAACTAGCTCGGGTAAGAAGTCTCCACTTCTTGTTAAAAGTAAATTTCGTGTACAATGGGAGCAACATCTAAACAAAAAGAATATTTCCAATGATGATATATGTAATGCCTTGATAAAAAAGGCAATGGATGGTATTAAAGACCTTCCTCTTAATACATTATCTTGCAATGAGGAAAAATTCGAAAAACCACAAATAGTAGCACCAATATCAGAACCTAAAAATAAAAACCTCAAAAACGTTGTAGAACCCGCTTGGAAGAAAGAAAAAGAAGCTCCAAGTTTAAAAAGTGCCAGTCACCAATCAGAAGGAGAGTCCGAAGATGGAGAACAAAATGATCAAGTCACTCTGAAACAAGTAAAGTTGTCTATAGAGAAATGTGACAGAAAAATACCTGCAAGAAATTCTCCATCATGTAATGGAAACAAGAAACCTGAAACTATGCCTGTGCCTGATACACCTCAACCTCCTAAAGTCAAACAGTACCCATCTCGAAAACTTAGTAAACAGCAGTCTCCTGTGGAAAACAAAGAAGTGTCTGAGCAGAGCAATGCTACAACTGCTAATAATATAGAAAAACCAATAGAAACTCCACCAAAAGCTCCAGAGGCCCCACCCCCACCGATCAACATAATGGACCATGTCAGCACCATCAAAGTAAACAGTGTAGGAACACTATACCTCTGCAAATTGTGCAACAGAAACTTCTTAAAGAAAGAAGTAGTGTTAGCGCATGGTTGTGCTAAAAATAATGTCCCTAAAGACAAGTTTTTGCACAATATGCCTCCTCGAAATATCCCCAAACCACCAGTCACCGTAAAATATATAAAGATGGATAAGGACTTCAAGAAGACTGTGGAAAATAGATCTGTCGTACAAGAAAACAGGCCTGTACCTGAAAATAAGCCTGTGGACAAACAACCAGAGGTCAAAGTTAATTTGCACCCACCACAAAATGTGAACCAAAAGCCGAAACCTAGAGTGGGTCCGGCGAGTAAAACTAAGCAGCTTTTGCAACAAACTGCAGTCCAAGAGTTAGCTCCACAGGTTCAGCCTCCACCTGTTCAAGAAAGTGTGGTTCCCGGTATACAGTTCCCACAACTGCCCAGTCTCAATTCACGCTTTAAGCTAGTGCCCGGTCCCAATAACACTTTTAACCTGGTTGAAGATGTAGCTCAAATACAAATGTCAGTCCAAACACCACAATTCCAATTGGTCGGCCAAACGCCACAGTTTCAAATGGCAGGACAGGCGTCGCAATTTCAAATACCAGGCGCAGTATCGCAATTTCAAGTGCCAGGAACAGTAAATCAGTTTCAGATGCCAGTATCAACGCCACAATTTCAAATGGCAGGTCCAACACAGTTCCACATGACAGTTCCAACCAACCAGTTTCAAATGTCTACTCCCGTAACACAGTATCAGATGGCGGCACAAATACCCCAATTTCAAACTCCCACATCTCAGCCTCCTGTGAATCAGCCAATGAATAATGTCAAATCAAAGTCGAAGAAACACAAGTTAGCCAACCCACCGGTAATAGTACCGGACAATGGACCTCATGATATCATAGATTTGGAAGAGAGCATTTTGCCAGAGCCTCCAGGTGAACAGCCTTATCCAGTTGGTATGTTCACCACACCACAGCATTCTGGTGCCCTTGCACCTAACAATCCCAAACCGAGTCCTGCAATGCCTGCATCCAAAAAGCAATCATACACAATTGTTCAAACGGGGAACCCGAGTAAGCTTTTGATATCAACAAAGCCCCAGCCTGCAGCTGAAGAGCAACCGAAGAAGAAGTCAAAGAAAAAGACGGATGCTGAGGAGAATTCACAGTCAAAAGACTCTGGGTACTTCACATTCATTAATGTAGATCCTCTAGTTCAGCCCACATACATACTGCCAACAGATAATATTATTCAAGAGTCGCAAATTTCAACGTCCACACCTGCTGCCCAAGCAGCTGTGGAAAAAGAGAAAGACAAATACTCATGTAACATGTGTGAAGAAAGTTTTTCGAGGGAAAAGAAATTGTTGACTCACATACAATCTCATTTCAATCAAATGGACAAAGAAGACCAATTAAGAAGGGAGAAAAGTGGACCTAGTTCTAAAAAAAGGACGCGAAAATCTTAGATGTTGGGTACACTAGTTAGGCTCCGCATTTAAATAAATATTATAGTTATAATTTATATATTAACTTAGATTATTAGTAAATTATATATTTTAAGGTGAAGATAAGGGCAAGATCTAGATTTTACACCTTTTTCGCCATAAATCGTAAACGGAAAATAATATCGAAAAAATAGCTTGAAGGTAGTCTAAAGAACCACTAAGAATATTTATACTTATTTTAACCAATCAAACTTATCAATATGAAAAAAAATACATATATTTTTCTAACCAGTTTTAATTTCTAATTCTTTAGACTGCGTTTTAGCAATTATTTCGTTTTTTTACCGTATACGATTTATGGCGAAAAAACTGTCAAATCAAATTTAAAAAAAAATCGGTTTTGCACTTACTTTCGCCTTAATTAAAAGTAGCAGTATTCTTAGATGTGTTTAGTGAATCTAGCTTATGTATGATTGTTTTTGATTTCAGTTCTGGTTCAATATTTATAAAGGATTGATTACTGGGATTTAGTTAGTGTCCTTCCAAGTGCATTATTATCGACTTTGATTGACTTTTTCATATTATTTTTTAATATTTTTTAAAATTTGCTGTTCATAAAATGTCAAATTTGTAATGTTTAAAACTTAAATAAATTCAAACATTCCACAAATCTTCATTTACTAACATAATCACCTGAAGTTTTTGGAAAACATGATTTAAGCTTAAAGTTAGGTTTAGACCAGCGAACAATAGTAACTTGGCCGATAAAATGGTTCCATCGTCCACGAGTAAAATACCGCGGTGGGCGGGGCAAAACATCTACCCGCGCGCCCGCGTGGCGTTGACCGACAGTTGTTGCAGAGAAAGACTAATTAAATGTCAGTAATCTAGTATGGCTTGCAAAAATAAAGTTCACATGCTATAATTATTCAGAATATTCTGATTATTTTTCAAATATAGCCTTAGACCAAGCATTAAGCATCAAATGTTATTATGCATAATGGGAAGTTTTTAAGATAATTATTCATCAATAATCGATATTGTTTATGGTTGATATTTTATATACGACTTTTCATGTCATAGACAAATTGTATTTGTCTGTATATGTTTGTTTGTTTATGTCTGTTTAGATATATTACCAAGGCTATGCGTTATTTTTTACATTAATACATACTTGTAAATGATTATTTTACATGTACCTTTTGTTAAATGTTCAACGATTTCGTGATGAAAACCCTGATTCGTGAGAAATGACGCGTAAAGTCAGTGTTGATGGCTGCGATTGTTAAACACTGCATATGTTTGACCAATAAGGCGTCGGGAATACATCTCCCCTATTAGATTTACTCATTGAATTAACTATGATTTTCGATGGTAGGTTCCGAATAATTAATATTCTTTGTTGAGAGTCTTAAGTGAATTGTAGACTTCATTTTAGCAAGTTTTCTTAAGAGCTTTAAAATAATTATTTTTATAATTATCGTTTTTTTATTTCGTGTTAGTAGTAATACGAGTGTATCAACAAACCAGATATGTTGCTATTGTTATGAGTCAAGGTAGGAATCTCGCTCCCTAGAGATTCGAGATGAATGTAAGAAAGTGTTGTTAGTCAAAAATGTCATATTTATGTTGTTTCTATCGATTTGGTTTATAAATATATATTATTAAGGGTTACGGGTGATAAACGTGATACAGTAGAAACTAGATTATCCGGCCCTCAGTTATCCGGACTACAGATCAATTGTCCAAAGTTGTATTTTTGCAAGCATGAGCATCACTCCGTCCGCGCCGGCTTCTCATCGGAAAATAAAAAAACCGATGACCTACATACTTTCGATTATCCGAATGCCTAACAACAATTAGTCCGGTAAATCGAGTTTGTACAGTAATTTGAAACCAGTGTGGAATTACTGTATTAAAACTTTCTAAGGCATATTTGAATAATGTTTGTATAACTGGCTATCTCTTACGTTTATATTGTCGGTATTAGCCCGACATGGTCGAATTGTTCGAGTGATGACGAAAAAGAAGACCATCCACCGGTGACGCCTGCGTCGGCTGCAAGAGCAACATCACAGCGAGCTCAGCGAGTGGCGGCGCGGAGTCATTAGTCGGTGTAGTAGGCAGTGCGGGCGCAGCCGTCATCGCTTGCGTACGTTGACTGTGTTCCTGCCCTTGTGAATGGCACACTGATTGTGCTGTAACATGTCGGGCTAATACCGACAATTTAAACGTAAGTGATAGCCGGTTATACAAACATTATTCAGTTTGCAATTGTCTGGTCTAGCTTACTAGATCATGCTATAAAGTTTTTCCTCGTATAGCTGTTGTTAACTATAACTTACGGATATAGTTTATTTTCTAAGCAGTGTGCGTTAATCACCATTAGCTCAGTTTTTTCTGTGATTTATTTGAGTTTTTATGTGACTAATGTAATTTTATCATATTTTCTGTACCTAACCCTAAAATTTTATCTAAAGTCTTAACTTTTGGTACCTACTCGGATCATTGTTATAATTTTCATTTTTTTACACTAAATGGGATCAATCCCAGCTTGATCTAAATCCACACGTAATGGTAAGCGACATTGTGATCTAGTGTGGAACGCGCCGACCAAGAAGAAACCGGTTCACTCGTGTCTTAAAAACTGCTAGATTATAATTTTCAGGGAACAGGACGTTTGGCAAACATTTTATTTAGTGAAAAAAATACTGTTAGGCCAATCTATGATTATGTGATATCATAAATATTTCAGTTATTTTTATATGCTACAGAGTTGAAGTTCCGAGCTTTCGCACAAAACGCTTTTTCGTCAATCTTTATTGTGAGGACGGCGAAGCTTTGGAACTCACTACCTGAGTCTCTGTTTCCTGAGAGGTGTCATCCGGGGGTACTCAAAAGTAGAGTGAATGGGTATCTTCTAAGATTGCCACATTAGTTATTGTTTTTTTTTCATAAATTAAACTATATTCACGTGATTTTCAGGCTAGACATAACCGATTCTTCTGGAAATGTATGTTCCAAATCAAATCTTAATATCGCTCACCATTAGCGAATTACGAGAAAAAGCAAGACCATTACTATAAACTAATAAATATAATAGACGCTCAACCCCACGTTGAAAATCGTACTACATGTGTCATTCAATACAAAATACTAAATGAATGTTATTGCCTCAAAATACATAGGTATTATATCTTCTTTTCGTTTGTCGCTCTTGTGTCAAAACCAAAACCTAGTTGTATTTTTTACTGATAGCATTTCAGATTTTTTAGTAACTATTTCCTTCTTTATTAAATAGAAATTAATCAAGCGACGGTTATCTATAATAATAGTAAAAAAATTATATCTATAGATCTGTACATTTTCGTTTTAACTCGTATTTTATGTTAAAAAAATATGTTTATACTAGTTGTAATAATGATAAAATATGTACGTATATCTGTAAGACTTCTTTTGATAAATACAATTTGTATTGATTTGTGTTGTAAATATAAAATAATTATTTTAAGTTCTATTAAAATATGTGATTTACTTAATCTTTGTACCTAAGACTTTTATTTATTTGCATTAGTAATGAACTATATAGTAGGATTCTTCAAAAAAATGCAATTAATATATCACCTATTAAATTTTATTAATGTTTAATTTTCAATATCAAGTTTTATAAAGAAAGAAAGTAACTTTGTTTATTCCTACCAAGTAAAATTCACAACACAACAATTTAAAAAACCTATATAGCTTAATTTAATGAGTAAGCTACGTTTCCAGGAACCAGCTCCAACTTAGCATTATGTTATGGTAAAGAAGTAGTTTATAAATTATGTAGTAATGTATATACAAATATATTATATAGTTATGTATATACAAAGTCACTGCTAATTGAATTATGCCCTCCGCTAAAGAATCACCAGCTTATCAAAACTTTGTTTTAAAGGCTCGATGACTCAGCGCTAGTTTACAAGCTGCTAGTGAGTTTTAAAGCTAGCGAGTGAGTGAATAAGCGAAGGTAGATGACATAATAACTTTCCACTCGGTCAGTAGCTAACTTGCTATAGAGTTTGAATCATGTATCCGTACTTGACATTCAAATTTAAACTACTAAAAAGCAAATATACTCGCAACAAGTTCATTAGCAAAAAAGCGTATCGGTAATAAAAAGCCTAAACCGTATCGTCAATATTAAAACTATCCTGACAAATAAAAAAAAAACAATCATAACATAAGGCTACTGTAAAATAAAAGACTATGTAAATGACGGAACACTAAAAAAAATTACAGGGTTGCTCATCTCTAGTAAATAATTGCAATGTGTAACTGTAAAAAGACATAATATTGTAATAAATTGTTTGACTTTGAAAAAAATATGACACAGCTGGCTTACTAGCTTACAGGTCAACACGCTAGAGAATTGCGTGTAAATTTAACTAGCTATTGTATTTTTTACCGCAGCTTTTTAACAATTGGATACTTTAAAGAAGATTATAAAAAAAACTTAATGACACGGAACGATTTTTCGAGCTGGTCGCGAAGTCGTTGAGTTGCAGCTTGTAGGGTAGCCCAGGTTCATAGTCTTTATTCTTTACGATTTTTCATGGGTACATTAATATATTAGCAGTAAACCAGACTAAAAGAAATGGTCCTCAAAATAAAACACCAATTCAAGATGATCCATTTATTGGTTTGTCATTCAAGAACAATAAGCCATATAATATATACTTAGATAAAAATACATAAAATATCATCTAAACGGAGATCAAAGTTTCGTAGATCTGACGCAAGTTTCAAATAATTATATATTTTAGTTCAGTTTTTATACATAAAAGTTTATGTATGATAGGTATTTATATAAATTGCCTTAGACTACTAACTACCTATCTAATGAATAAAATATTAAATTCAAAAAACTACTGGGTTTGTGACCTACATAAGTAGAAGTTACTACATAAATATATGCAAGAAATGTGGGTAGTTTTATAGAAACCAATTAATTTGGTAATTTTACAAATTATTATTCATTAATCAGAAATTTCACTTTTTCCTTCCTTATTACTTTTTAAAAATTTGAATGTTTTCTAAAAGTTTAGTAACCAGGTAACACTTTAAAACATTTCTTGCATATAATAAGATATACCCTTCTGAGGAAAGTTTTTAGGATATATTGATTGCAGTAAGTAATTGAAGGTAGACACACAACTTCTGACAAATACAGGCTCTCCCTAACTTATAAGAAAATTATAGCAATTATAAATTCTGAAGCAACCGTTAAATAAACATTAGTGTTGCCAGCCGCTTATACATCATAATATACGAAACAAAAATAAAAATAATCACAATATCAAAAGATAATAGAAACGGTTGCCGATAAATAAATCTTATTATTAAATCTTCATTGTTGTTGCTCTATCATTCTTCTCCCAGTTAGTATTTCATGCTTACTTATACCTATAGATATTTTATATGGTAATTCGTTGTTCCATAGCCCGCATTTGACAAAAGTTTATACAATTAAAACACAGACAACATTTAACGAGAGAAAAAGTGATAGATATGATTCTGAAGAGACAAACCTTACGCTATTCAAGATAAAATCTCTGCCTAATTTATACTCTTGCTACAATCTTATCACTAATAAACATTCAATAACTCTAAATCTAACATATAATATGTCACATAATTTTGATATGTATGTTTTCATCTAACATTTTAATTCAATCACATAATTTTTGATATGTTCGGTTGTGCAGCACCGCAATGTATGCTTTTTGATAACTAGGTATATTTCAAAAACGACGTTTAAAACTTCTACTAAAAGGATCTATAAAATGTTAAACTACAATACCGATCATAGTAAAATAATTGTACTTTATCAGCTACGAATTAAATCTATGATATGTTTTTAGACCTATAATTTAAGTTACAATGATATGTCTCCGTGGTCCTATTCTGGGTTTTTCCAAAAGCCAGATATAAAGCGCATGCATTCTTTACATAACGATTCTTATTTAATCTAAGGACTTCATATCGACCGACTTTAGCTTTATATCTAGCTTAGAAAGGACGCTTACATGTTCATCATATCTTTTTCGTTACGGAGTCGCCTCTAATCGTGTGTGAGCAAGTATACAGTGGGGGTGGGTGAGGGCGACATTCATTCTTCACTCGCTGTAGTCGAGGCTACGTCAGGGCCACGACGAACTACGTCGCGAAATATTCAGCCAACTTCGATACACTCCCAAATGACAAATCACAGATACCCATGCAACAATATTTCGAGAATAGTTCGTGCGAGACGCGAGAATCGACCCTGACGTAACCTAAAAACTAATGATGCCAAGGTTTACAAAAATATACACTATCTACGAATCTATTCTACGTGAAAAAGTAATACCGTTTTAGCCGAAGCTATAAGTTGTCGGAAGAAACGACGCTCGAGTTCGGGCTGCCTATTAAGTGGCCGGAGGCAGACCGATCTCACAGACGTTTCTGTCTGTTCAGTCAAAAACATGCTCTCAGGATTGGAAAATGGGAGATGGGTTTGGAGTTACTTCCTTTTATATTTGGAGGCATCGTAGGGAAGATAGGAGTAGAAAGAGGAGCTTAGGGGTGCGAATTGGACGATGTAGTAGTCAGAGGCAGACTCCGGTGCTATTCAGTCGAGGAAACCGGTGTTAACCAGCTTCTCGAGGAAGAATTTCACGTCTCCAAGTTCGGAATCCTTAATGCCGAGAGATTTGAGCATGCCGAGATCGCCGTTCTCTACTGCCATGAAGACCGAGCGGAGGTGTTCCAAGTCGGAACGCATCAGGTGCAGTGCCGCGCCGAAATCCTCGATCGTTTGCGATTCTGGAACAATTATAATGTAAAGTTAAATATCTTTTAAACTCCTATTTAAATATACAGAGTTGGTTTGTCAGCCTTTGTGTTTAGAAAACACCTTAAGAAGGAAAATAATCTCCTTCAACTTAGCATGATTTTAAAATACGCCACGTTGGGCGCCAATTATAATTTCAAATAAGCAAGAAATGACTTTGCGATTGTGCTTTCTAAGTCTGATATTTCATCTTTTTAATTGAAATTGATCGTAACATAATTGCTATAAACAAATGCAATTAACAGAAACAATTCAGAATAATAAAATAGTTTTTTTTTGTAAACATTTGTATTGTAGCAGCGGTTGGTAGTGCTACCACTACAATGGTATAAAAATAAGGAAGGCAAGGTTTTTTGGCGTGTCCTGTCTTTACCAAAAAACACTAACCTGATAGAGCGATGGCGACCTTTTCAACGCCACCTAGCGGCTCCAGCGCGTCTCTCGCTTTGCTGCCGAACAGCTTCTCCAGGTAGTTGGGGCCGTGGGATGCGAGCAGTGATTGGAGGAACGACGCCGTCTCTTCAACAGGTGGCCGCTTTGCTGGAAACAATGATAGATGCCTTTGTTTAGGTTTAAAGGATTTTTGCTTTTCGTCTCGTTTATTAAGTTTCGGTTCCTACTATTTAGAAAGAAAGAAAGCAACATTTATTTTGTGACACAAAGAAAAACAATACATAAAAAACAATTAAAAACATTTGCGTGGCATAAAACCGGCCCAGCTCAGCGTGTGTTGATTGCAAGCAATCAGCGCTGGTCTTCCGCTGGAGCCGAATTTATGAGAATTATATGCTAGAAAATATATAAAATCCATTGGCTAGCACTTAGGCATCTAAATGCAAAAAATGGAGCTATATTACTTGTATAAAATGCAGAAATATCAAACATTTATTGGGATTTGACATATTTATATTGTAGTAGATCAGTTGTGTATGGGGCTAAGCAGCACTGTGTGAAATGTGTCCTAATATTTATTAATTATTTATATATTCTTATATTAGATTTTTTTTTATTAAATCGACACTCCAGATACGTCTAACTTTAGGGCACCTATTCAGCGCAAGGTTTCCCACGCGTAATTCCAAAGTAAATTTGTTCTAACTAATAACAGTAGGTATACTTGTATAACTGCTACTATGTGCTTTATATTTGCAAACCGTCATGCAATAGGCCAATTAAGGCCATAGATACTTTACTCCGCTTCTCCCTGTATTTTAAAAGAAAAACGAGTAAAAGTACGAGTCGTATATAACAGAAAGGGCTTATTAATTAAACGAAGGCTCCTGCTTGCTGCTGAGTCCCCGTCCTATAGCTATTACGTGGAGGTAGGTATAAAGAAAGCAATTTCCTGCGAGTTTCCACAGGCTGCTTTTAAATGAAAACGTTTAAAACACAAGCTGTTTAAAAGAAACCTTTTGAAATGCGTAGGAAAGAACACCTGTTAGGTTGATAATATGTATATATTATGAAATTTTACAATTTTGCTCAAGGATTCCATTTCTAGTTTTAACAGTGCAATTTATGTAGGTTTAGTTTTAAAGTAGTAGTAATACCGCAGTATGTTTTTTAGGGTTCCGTACCTAAAAGGTAAAAACGGGACCTTAAAACAAAGACTCCGCTGTCCGTCTGTCTCTCTCCAGGTTGTATCTCAGAAACTTTAGGACTTAGATCTTAGGACGCCGTGGACTTTAAATAAAAGAGTATGAGGTAAAAAAACATTTGACTAACCCTCAGATATACACCGTAAATACATACAAATTATGTTCTCCCTTTGGAATTAAGTAGTAGCCATAAATTCTTATTCGGAAGGAGAGAGTTTATTGAAAACCTGCCAACTGCAATATTACAAAGTTACTGAATTTGAGCGGATTATTTCTGTCAAAGTTTCAACCCCCAAACCGCAGTGGTATGGTACGAAGTCGAGAGTTTAGGGAAGTTTTTGAACAAAAGTAACAGACCTACGTCATGTGCTTGTAAATTATATGTGTATGTGTAATGTGTAACCTAATTATATTAGGTTTACGTTATGTGTAGGTATGTAGCTAATTGTAGAATTTCCATTCGAGCAAACAATCGATATTACATTCAGTTTGCAACATTCAGATTTGAATTTTTTTATTAATATACTCTTTGCGCCCTGCGGTGTTACCCACGTTAATCCGGGATAAAATTCTTTAATCTGAGATAAAATAAAGCCTATGAGTTAATCCAAGGTCTAACCTATCTTCATAGTAAATCTCATCAAAATCGGTTCAGCCGTTGGAGCGTGAATGTGTTACATAGATTTTGAAGTTATTTGCGTATCCCACTGTAACCAAGATTGTTTTCGGGATAAAAAGTAGCTTATGTGTTAATCCTAAGTCTAACCTGTCTTCACACCAAATTTCCCCGAAATCAGTTCCGTGACAAAGTAACAAGCATACTCACTTACACACAAATTCGCAATTAAAATATTAGTAGCTAAATAATAATATAAAAATAAATATTGTATGTGGCTCACTGAAGAATGACAATTCAATTAAACAAACAAAACTAAGTACGAGTACATTCGGGTTGAAACATTTTTTTTTTACTTTTAATGGGCTTGCGCTTGATCGCAATTCACCTGATGTTAAGCGATATTGCGGTCTACATTGGCTTACAATGTAACAATATTTTTCAACTATGTTTAATAATTTAATGTTTTCTTCGCGATTTAACGTCTGAACCGATTATAGAGGATAATATTTTTATAAGCGTCATTAACGCATATATATATATATATATATACTGCAGGGCGGAGCTAGTCGTATTTATTATCATAGAGAATATTTTATCCCACACCCACCCTAAAAACACCAAATAAATGATGACCTTCAATTTATCTGCCCACGAGGTTGGATAAAAATTGTACTCAATTTGCATAAAAGGTCACTGAAATATTACCCTCCTACTATCGGAATAATCAGTGCTATTCCTTGGAGAGTTATTAAATGCATTTTCATTTTATATAACGAGCGCTTTGGGAATTTCTGTCGATGCTACATAAATGGGTTATTGATCAGGCAAAAAACTGACTTTGCTTCTTAAAGCCATATTTTACCGTACTCAGGCGTGCCGCTCAAACTGTTTTGCGCGGGTGAATAGCGGTAGTAGGTATTTCTCGAAATAAATCAATGTATCCATCTACACTCAACTATTAACAATAGACATCAGAAAAGGTAATATGGTAGGCCACTCTATACGACATGACAATTGCATTAAAAATATCATAAAAGGAAGGATAGAGGCCAGGAGAGGAAGAGAACCTAGAAGATGTTTTTTAGACCAAATTAAGGAGAAAGCGAAAGTCGTGTCGTATAGGGAAGTCAAGGATTTGGCCGAAGATAGAACTACCTGGAAAAAACTTCACGGACAAAAACCCAGGTCTTAAATATTGAATGAATGTATGAATGCACATCAATTAACCATATTTAAATCATAAATTTTTACAATTCATCTCAAGATTCATTAGTGTTAAAAAAGTTTCAGTAATTCAATAAAAAAAAATATCGTGCTAATGTCACAAATTTAAAAATATCTGAAATTTATTATTTTGAATATGTGTTTTTTTTCATACTGCAGATAAGTTTGATTGCTATCGAAATTGGAATAAATATTCCTCGGCTTGTTCTTTAGACTGCTAGATGAAACTGTAAATTCAAGATAATAAAAATATTATTAGATTTAGATTATTATCTGTAAGTTCTAAAAAATCAATATAGTCCATATTCGCGCCTGAAAAAAATTAAGCAGCTTTTAATTTAATCCTTTCAAAAACAGCCACAACATGAAAGGGTTAATATTATTTAATTATTTGTTATAGACTAATTAACGAAAATACCAGCCAAACCCCTTTGTTTCGGGCCTATGTATTGATTCGGAACACAAAGCCAAAGTTCTGGGAAATCTTGTATAACGCCAACATTGAAGCACTACCAAACAATTTCGGCTAACTTTAACCATAAAATCAATGTAGCCAAAGTTATAACGAGGTATAACTGTATTAAATTCTACGTTCTCGTACTTATGGGTCGTCACAGAAGCCGGCAAATTGCATTTGCTTCTGCTTTGAGGGACTATGTTGGGTGTATTAACATTTAATAACGCTTGTAGCTCGAATGTTGTGCAAAGGTCGAGACGAGTAGATGGTTTTAGAGCAAAGTACGAGTAGATAATGTATATTACCCTTGCCCTTGGGTAAAATAGAAACTGTAAATTCAGTTTTCATATGTGATTGTCTATTGTTGAAGCAAGTGTGGCTCGATGGTAAAAACGCCTGCTTTTCAAACAGACGACCTATGATTCAATGCCGGCCCTACAGAAATGACTTGTTCTTCGAGAAGTTATGAGTGGATTTGCACTCGCTTTACGGTGAAGGAAAACATCGTGAGGAAACCGGTATGTTTGAGAACCACATTATCCTAAGACGCGTGTCATCCACCAACCCGCGCTTGGTCAGCGTTGTGGCTGCTATTAATATAATGTCTAATGTGCCGAAATGTGATAAAGCCTCTTTCTTCTTCTTTACCTTTACAACTAGGTGGGGTCGGCCAGCCTGTTTTTCGCTCCCACGCCACTCTGTCAGCCGTCTTCTCCACATTCACTCCCTTCTCACTCATATCCTCCTTCACACAATTCATCCACGTCTTCTTTGGTCTACCTCTCCTTCCGCTACTTCTTACAATCATATCCATACTTCTCCTAGTCACATGCATCTCCTCTCTACACATTACATGTCCATACCACGCTAACCGTTCACTCTTCATGATGTAATCTTAAATGTGATAAGGCCTTTATTTTGTTGACGAGGGGGAAATCTTCAACTAGATACCAGGCTACGATGGGGCGCATCCAGGTTATGAGGGTTTTTTACCCACTAAAACCCCCCGTGACCTGCCTCTGTGCTTGACGGAGGTCTCTGGGTTCTTCCGGGAAACACTCCGGAGATCTCCTTGCACTGCGCTGTGGCCCTTCCCGGATTGCTTTCCAATCCGCCAGCCACGGCGACGGTCACGTGACGTCGTTCACCCCGGACTCGATGGAGCGGGTGTCGGAACCCCATCTCCGAACAATCTCGAGTCTGATGCCCCTTTTAGTCGCATCTTACGAAAGGCAATTCAGCCTTATTCTTAATGTAATAAGGTCTATTGTGACGAAATGTGATAAACATCTATGAATGATCCTGTACTGACCAGCAGTGCAGAGCTTGGAATCTTCGTCGTAGCCGTCGATGCAGTCGGGTGCGCCGTCGCACAGGTACTGGATGCTGATGCAGTTACCGTCCACGGGACATTTGAAGGGCTCGTACGGGTGGCAGTACTCTGGAAGACAAGAAGACATTTTGGTATTAGATAATAAATAAAAATATATAAAAACCATTTCTTCAATTTATTTCAGACACAGAATAAACATTATTATTATTCTTGAGTATCATTTCTTTTATCTGTCATGCGAACGAGGAATACAGCACTTTCACGGGCTTTTGGCCTAGTGTGGAGGCTTAAAAGTTATTATAATAAATTACTGATTCAAAGAAAGAAAATTTCGGACAATTCAGTTTAATTCCCCCTTCCCCCCTATTCCAGAGCCACGTTGACCGCCCAATAGTTATTGGTTGTATTAAAAGCCTGTTTAATCCCATTGTTGGGCAAAGGCTTCCCTACCCTCTTTCCATTTGTCCCTCTAGCGCTATTGTTGACTAATCCAGAAGACACATACATAATTATACATTATTACAAATATTTATGAGTAATTATTATTAAGTACTATACACAGTCATAAAAAAAACAACAGATTACGTCCAAGCCCCTGGCCCAAACGTGCCCATCAGATTCACAATGTTTAGATGCCCACAGACAGTAAGGTTGTAGTTCAGTGGGAACAGGGATTCCGGCAAGGAATTCACATTCCACAGTTTATATTAATAAGACCTATCCTACCATCTCACGAGGGGGGCAGGGATGCAGGACCGCTTCGCGCAATACCGCTGCTCTCCCAGCCCAAAATAAGACCTAACTAAGCTCCAAAATCTACAGAAGCTTAGACGAGCTTGGAGAATTATGAATTCGTCGAATAACGTGGCAAGCAGCACAGCGCAGTCTAAACACGGCAAAGCAACATGAATAATGCAATAGCACCACTCTAATTCCGTTATTCCTCTGATATTTCAGAGACAAGTTTAATTAATGCAAGAGAATTCTTTATAAAACGCCTTCAGCGCTCGGAAATGGAAAAACGGAGGAAAAGTTCTACGAGAAAAAACATTAGCAGTTCTAATTCGGCGAATTACCGGCAATTAGGCTTGGGCGCTTTCGAGACGGGGTGGAATCAAACCAGTGTTTGAACTCTATACAAACACAATAGCGATAGAAAAAAAAAACTGGTCAAGTGTGAGTCAAACTTTGGAATTCCTTGCCGAATTCCCTGTTCCCCAATGTCTATAATCTGGCGATTTTCAAGGCGAGAGTGAACCGGTTCCTTCTAGGTAAGCGCGCTTCACCGTAGACGTCAATCTCACTTACCATCAGGTGAATTTGTGGTCAAGCGCTAACCTATCTAGAGTAAAAAAAAAGTCGGGCTCGCGAATTAAGGGTTCCGTACTATTGTTGTATGAGAACCCCCCTTTAATTATTATTTCTGTTACATAATATATACTTTACTATCTCCTACTATCCACTACCTACTATCCAACGTCTAACCTCTCGTCGTCTAATTGTTATTATTTTTATTTTTAAAATTAATACGTAATTAAATATTCTGTGAATGTATAGAGGGTATACCAAATGTCGTTATGAAGATCGAGTAAACGAATGCTTAAAAATTACGTTTGTTGCATAGGAGCCCCCGTTAAGTAGTTTTTTGTAATTTTTATAATTTAATTTGAAATGTAATAAACATTTAAACATTCTGTGAAAGTTTTAGGTGTCTAAAAGCTACCGTATTTGTCATAATATACGAAATATATAATATATACAAAAAAGGGGGTAAAAAAAGCTTAGTAACTGTCAACTAGAA
Source organism: Mellilla xanthometata (assembly GCA_035578125.1). NCBI lineage: Eukaryota > Metazoa > Arthropoda > Insecta > Lepidoptera > Geometridae > Mellilla > Mellilla xanthometata. The sequence continues at coordinate 3,296,355 of JAPUBQ010000035.1, forward strand.
CAATTCCCATTACCTTTTTAGGGTTCGGCGACCGTGTACGCACTCCATTAAAACAAGTCGATGGCTGGCCTCCGCGGAGGGTTCAGTACGTATTATTTTTAAATGGCCCTGACGACGATTAGTCGGATAACATCGTGTCGGAATGGCATTACGCTTCTCCCTTTGGCCTTTACCTTTTTCAGAGCTTAATAAGTACATTAGTAGTACAAACTTCCTGACGCCTGTCGAGTTGGTTTCTTTGAAAAGATAAGGTTTTCAAACAAATCCTACTAATGAGCCACTGTTTTTTTCATATATAAGTCAAATTGTTTTTATATTTACTAGCCGCATTTATTCGGTGTAAAGCTGAGATTTTTTATTTTTACTCTGAATAGGTCAGCGCTTGACCACAATTCACCTGATGGTAAGTGATAAGGTCTACGGTGGATCGCTCTTACCTAGATGGAACCAGTTCACTCTCGCCTTGAAAATCGCTAGACTGAATTCATTGGAGAACAGGAAATTCGGCAAGGAATTCCAAAGTTTGGCTGTTCGGATAACAAACGAGGAGGCAAAACGCTTTGTGCTGATATTAAAAGTAGGTCTTGTTTTAATCCAGGGTCTAAGCAATCTCCGCACCAAATTTCATGCAAATCGAATCAGTCGTTTGAGCGTGAAGAAGTTAAGTCATATTATTAAGTAATTTATTCATAAACACAATTTTATACACCAATGGTTAATTTTCTTACAATCATATAATTTAATAATGAATTATACAAATTATATAAAATATACGATATATAAATACAAGCAGTACATATTCAAATAAAACTAATCTAAAGATAACTACGGTTATTCATTGTAGTTGAGAATCAATAAATTCGTTAAATGATCGAATAGAAGGTTTGCACGTTTTTTGATTACAAACGTACACACACACAAACTCTCGTATTTATTATATGTATTAATAAGATAGAATTTGACTAATATATCAAAGGTCGTTGCTAATAATGATGGTAGCATAAAATGCCAGTCTAACAAAACAATGCGGCCGATGAGTTATAAGGTTCGTTTGTGTAATAGCCCCGGCTTCCATAATATTAACTGGATTACTGAGGCACGTAACGATGACTAATTGGTACATGGACATTTGCTACTCCATCATAATAAAAGAGGACGGTTTTTGTGTCTACTGTCTGTTTTCTTTGTTCTTTCTCGTGTTCAATCATGTATCACTTGAGTAGGCAAGCATACCGAGGCATATTCTGTGTATTAAAAACTATCAGTGAAATAAATTTCATTTGGTTATCAAAAGGATGAAGGTGATGAAAAAAAAAACGATAAAAGTTTATTTAATTAAAAATAGCCATGAGCACTTTTCGATAGGCAAGCAATTTTAAGCATATTTGTTTATAAAAAATATTTGATAAAAAATACGTCTCATCTGGTTATCAGATTGATGAAGGACGGTCTTCCACGGCTCTTAGACTATAAAGTATATACTGACTGAAGTTATACACAAGTCAGTTAACCCTTAAATTGTCGTTTTTTGTTTCACGTTTTTAATATATTATATTTTTGTAATAGACATGTATTACTGTCAAGGAAAAATGAGTAGAAAAATTTAGACATGAAGTTACTATACTTTTTTTTTGCAATAATGTGAGTGTTGTTTATAAACTACATTGCGCAAAATTAAAAAACATAAATAAATGAAGGACAATTTTATGAGTGATTTTTAGTATGTTGTTTAAAAACAACATTGTCCGTTTAAAAATTACGTATATACTGACTGTATACATAAGTCAGTTAAGTATATACTGACTTAAATTTAACATGAGTCAGTAAATTATATACTGACTGAAGTTATACATAAGTCTGTAAAGTATATACTGACTTAATCTTAACTCGAATCAGTAAATTTATATACTGATATAAGCTCTAATCTCAGTAAAAGTGATCTATCTTAAAGTTTTACATATTTACCATTTTTAGCTCTCATAACTTTTCACTCAGAATTAATCTGTTTTATAGAAGTTCTAGATTGTTCATTTCAAACTTTCTAAGTGCTAATAGGGGTTATGACTTACAAACTAAGTTTCGGATTTAAAATCTCAAAGCCCTCAATTTGCTTTATGTATATTAAACTAGCTGACTGGGCAAACTCTCAAAAGAAATCTCTATCTCGTACGCTACGCAGATTTCCACTTTATCTTTTTATTAATGAAATAATTTTCCAAATGTAAAACATTAATTTTGGTTCTTATACTAAAGTAAACTTCGGTACAAGAACCAAGAACCATTAAATATAATAGACAACAGAAGAGGAAAGATCCCACCTAATATGGTTCTTGATAGATAGAAAAGATATAAAGACCTTATACGACATGACAATTTCACTAAAAAAAACTTAGAAGGAAAGATAGAAGCCAGGAGAGGAAGAGACCTAGGAGATCATTTTTAGATCAAATTATGGAGAAGGCGAAAGTCATGTCGTATAGGGAGGTCAAGGATTTGGCCGAAGATAGAACTACCTGGAAAAACTCCACAGACAAGAGCCCGGGTCTTAAATATTGAATGAATGAAAACATTGATTGTAACTTTGACGTACGCTTTGCAACGGCTTCTACAGGAAAGTGAAGTGATTGCCTACCACAAGGTTATGACAGACAGATAGACGGAGGTTTTCTATTAGTTAAATAAATAAAATAAATAACCTATTGACTCAGGCGTTACTTTGCGGAAATACAAATACAAATACAAAAATACAAAAATATTTATTGACATAAGGTACAAGTACACAATAATAATAACGAAGCTTCTGGTCTCGTGCTAGTCGTTAGACTGTGTTACGAGACCAGATTCCTCTCCCAAAGTTTACTTTTACAAATTTCTTACGTCTAAATTTACTAGTACATATTTAATCTAATATATATATATATATATATATATATATATATATATGCAAGTTACTATGTTATTAAACAATAATAATATATTGTACAATGCCAAAATAAAAATAATAAATTCCAAACAATACAATATTTGCTAAATGCATACGTTAATAAAACAATTTAGAAAAACAAAATAATATGTTACTTCAAAATAAAAACATTTACAAATCTACCCTACATCAAATTGTCCTTAGTAGTAAACAGAGCCGCGGCCGCGGGACACTCACACAGGTATACGACTTGCTAACTACTACATGCACACTGTTTACTTGTTTCTGTTATCGCCCGCTTTTGTGCGCGTTACAATAGAATGTAGACAGAATATGAGTTCACAGAAACATAACATCTGCGATTACAATTAGGTAACTGTGTTTACATTTCGTTTATAATCTTGTCTATTTATTAACAAAGTTATGCATACATTTACTATATAATTACAACATTTTTAATTTATATAATACAATCATATGACATATATACATTTTTATATTAATTTCATTAGGTGATATAAAATAACTCATTTTTAATAGTTACATCTTAGTAAGTAGGAAATTCAGTAAAAATATGTTATATTTATTACATATTAGTAATTATCTATTTTATACAACTAGTAAGCAATAGAAGAGTCTGCGAGTGCATAATCTTTAACATGCACAAGTGTGCGTGTGGTGTATTATGCGCGTGAGTGTGTCACCAGGTAATCTTTTGCAGAATAGAAAGGTGCAGAGTGTTGACTTCAAAATTGCTAGTGTTACAATTAGGTGCATAGGAGTTGTTTTTCTATTTTTGTCTGTAGGAAAGTAGGTAGATCATACTATATAGCAATATTTAATTTTATTCTTTAAATAATTTCATACTCATTAGTTAATAAAAATAATTAATACAATTTACAAAATGTGTTAATATTATTCACATATATGTGGGAAATAAAACCTATTTCACGAGTTTTTTTTTTTTTTTTTTTTTTTACCATTTTTTACTCTCACATAGTATGTTCTCTATACCGTTATAGTCGTAATTATTAAGCCAGTGAAGTAGAATTTTATGAAAATTTTTAATGGATAAGTTTCTAATTTTGTGTTTCTTATTATCTTTGATTAATTTATTATATAATCTAGGAGCAATGCAGTCAAAGTGATTGTAGGCTACCTGGCTGTGGGTCATTGGTGTAGGACACCTATCAGTACGTAGGTTAGGAGCAGATAAGTAAGGGACAATAGTTTTGTGGTATCTTTTAAGAATTTGACAAATATACAATTTCCTTATAGATAGAACCTGGGCCTGTTCATAAACTTCAAAAGTGGGATGTCTGTATGGTAGATACATCATGACTTTGAGAACGGCGCGTTGTGCCCTTTCCGCTATTATTAAATGGGTCTTTCCTGCGTTACCCCAGACACAGATGCAGTAATTAATAATGCATTGGCACAGGGCTTTATAAGTTTGGATTAACAATGGCAGACTAGCAACTGTTCTGAGGTTTTTAAAGACATAGATAAGCTTACGTATCCTACCCGACAACGACAAGACATGACCAGACCAGTTAAGGCGATCATCTACAAGTACTCCCAGGTACTTAACGGTATTTACTCTAGTAAGTTGTTCACATGAGCAATCTTTACTACTCAATATTACTTTTCGATTACATGGAAAGGTGTGTATTGTTAAGCTGGATAGGAGTCTGGATAGGAGGCAGCTGTTTTACAAAAGCAAATATATTGTGTCTTACCAGCATTGACCGATAGAAGACTATCTTCGAGCCAAGCCGTGACTTTGGCTAAACCTTTTTCAGCAATACTTGTAACAGATGACCAGAACGTATCATGAAAAAGTAGCACTGTATCATCAGCGAACATTAGGAGTTCCAACCCGGGTGACGTAAGTTTACACAGTTCGTTTAAGTAAATAAGAAACAAAGACGGCCCTAACGTACTACCTTGTGGAACGCCAAAATGGCTCACTCCTACGTCACTCATATCTTCTCCTACTTTGACTCTTTGTTGTCTGTTAGCTAGGTAAGTCTCAAACCAAGTGAAGGCTACACCCCTAATACCAACATTTTGTAGCCTAGCTAATAAAATGGGTAAAGCGACAGTATCAAATGCCTTCTGTAAGTCCAGAAACACTCCTATGCATCTTTCACCACGATCCAGATAGTCTTTTAAAAGAGTACTTAATAGTAAAACTGCGTCCTCCGTGGATTTTCTTTGTCTAAAGCCAAATTGATTTTTACTAAGTAAGTTATTTTTTTCAAGAAAGTTCGTGAGTCTTTTATTCATAAGCTTTTCAAAAATTTTTGATAAAGTTGAAAGAAGAGATATTGGCCGATAATTTGAGGGATTATTTTTGTCTCCTGATTTAAAAATTGGACACACTGTAGCATTTTTTAGGATATTAGGAAAAGTACCAGACTCAAAACTCAGATTACATAGATAGGTAATAGGATGAATAACATTTGGTAAGATTTGTTTGAGAGTTTGGCTTGTTATACTATCCCAGCCTGGAGCACTGTTACGCAACCCCATGATTATGGCTCTTATCTCAGATGGATCTGTAGGAAATAGGGACATCGAGTTGGATGGCATATGAGTGTTCCTGGACTCAGAAGCAAGCTCATACTCAGTTTTTCCCATTTTACTTAAAATTACGTCAGCTAAGCTTTTTCCAATAGATGTGAAAAATTTATTTACCTCATTAAGTGAATCTTTAGGATTATCTTTAATAGTCCTTAATTCATCTGACGAACTATTTTTCTGTTTAAAATTACAAACATCTTTGATTATCTTCCAAGTCTCCTTAATATTACCCCTATTCTCCTCCAGCTTCGATTGATAGTACTGTTTTTTCATACGTTTAATTATATTATTACATTTGTTTCTATATGTTATATATTTTATTCTTAGGTTAGTATCATTGGGGTTATTTTTAAGTTCATTGTGCATTCTATCTCTAGTTCGTAAAGATTTAACGACGTCAGAAGTGATCCATGGTTTAATAGGCCGATTTCTCTTAGGTATCTTTGTAATTAACATATTACTTTTTAAATATTCTATCAATCTATTGGAGAAGAGCTCAGTTGCCGTATTAATATCTTTTTCAAGGTAGATTTTTGACCAGGTTTCACCAGAAAGTTCTCTATTTAAGCGATCATAGTCAATTTTGACTTTTTGATAAGTCACATCTCGTTTAATCAGCGGCGTTTTTTTAATAATTAACATTGTAGCAGAATGGTCAGTCAAAGGTTCATCAAACACAAAAGTTTTCCAATCCAGTAGGCTTTTAACCATAATGTGATCAATGCAAGTGGCCGTTCCTGTGCGTTTATCAATCCTAGTTGGCTTATTAATACCTGGCCGTAGACCTAGCATTGCCATTAAGTTAAGATAGCTATCAGATTTTTTAGTGGAGTCTGCCGCCATGATGTTTATATTGACATCCCCCGCAAGTATTACATTATCCGCTGTTATATTTTCTAAAATATTAGAGAGGGAATTAATGTAAGTGGTTGGGTTATCAAATACAGATGGCCTGTACGTGCCAAGTATTGCAAACTGATTTCCAATTGAGGTAAGTAAACAATTACTCTCTGCAATACTAATCTCAGAAAACGTGACACTAATTTCTTCTCTAACATAGACAACGACACCATCGTTTTGATTAAAAGAGTGTGTTGTATATGCCATATTGTAATTGTCTAGTGATGGAGGAGGGTTATTTTTACTAGTTCTACATTCTGACATGATTATAACATCTATATTGAAATTCAGTGTAGATGTAAATGCAATAAATTTATCTAAGTTACAGTTTATACTCCTGATATTTACCGCCATTAGACAAAGATAATTTTTGCAACAGGAATTCATAAAGTTATTGAGTTGTGTACATTGACTTGGATCACTAACCAAGATACATTCTGGATTACCTGTTTCATCTATTTCCGCTAAAACAAAATCATTAATCGGATTTTTATCCATTGTTATTTTTAAAAAGGTAATATGGAGTAATCATGTTTTGGTTCTTCTTTGCATAGACTATATGAGATAGATATGTGAATTTGAATGCAATATTCGAGATTAACGGTAAAAAGAAATTAGATTGATAATGAATTGTGACAATAGGAATGTGATTGATGACGGTATAGATATAAGTGTTTATGTGAGTAAAATATAAGTGGAAAAGCAGTCTTTTTATGTATGTTGTGATGTGATTGTTGTTAAGTTTATAGATATAGTAATACGCTATATTAGATGCCATTATCTTATCTTTAAGAATCATATAGAAAAATAGGTTCAAAGCCATAACCACAGAGTATGCTAGTCATTTCTTATTTATATTTAGTTTAGCTATGTCTTCTGCAGAGTTTATCTTAATAGCTGGAGATCCTTCAGTCTGTCGTAGATAAATTTTTCCTCGCGATGTCCAGCAAAATTGAAACTTATTTACTTTTGCAAACTCTCTGGCCTCATAGAAAAGCTTTTTTGTTTGATAAGTTAAGCTTTCAGCTACGTATACCTGTTGACGCGGCCCTTCTAGTTTTAGATGACCAGTATTAAGTCTGTTGGTGGAGTTTCTCTTATTATATTCTTTCGTTGAATTGATAATTTGGTCTCGCAGTATAACACTTTGCAGGTCAACAACTACAGGCTTATAGTCTTCATTACGAGTGTTGATACGGTACACGTCGCACACCTGCGAAGGCGGTATTGGCACTCTGAAAACTTCTCCTAAATTAGATACTATCTTTAGCAGGTCAGTTTTCGTCTCACTCTTGTTTTTAGGTATATTACGTACTTCAATACACGTGCTGCGGGAACTTCTGTCCATCGCTTCAATACGCATTTCCAGTGTCTTTATATACTTTTTGTCCTCTACCCTTTCATTCTGAAGCTGTTTAACTAATACTAACACCTCGTCATATTTATTCGCAAGAAATTCGACGGACTTCTGTATCTCATTATTCTGTGTCGTGTTTGTATTAATACCATCTTGAATGGTTTTTAAAAGGGTATTAAATCTATCATCTTGTTTTCTTTCCAGCAGTTCCAACATTTCAGAAAGATTATCTGGGGTTACGTCGCCATATTTGCGTTTGCTACGAAGTCTTGTTGTTTTTCTTGTGTTTACGCTGCCCGAAGCCATTGATGCAATATCCGGCTCGGAAGAAACATGCGTGAGCAGTGCCAACGATGTCTGAGGAAAAGAGTCAGCAATATCGGCAGTGGGCGGGGGAGTCGACATTACTATGGCACAAGCTCGTGCGCAGCGGCGAGGTACTAGGAGGCTATAATCAACAAGGAGGCTCACAATGAGTCGGCGCGCCTGTGTGCGTGTATAGTGCTCCGATGTTGTAACTCAGTTCACTAGTGTGCGTAGTCAGACTGGTGTGCTTGTGTGTTCGGCCTCACTCACCGGATACTTGTATGCGCGCTCGCTGACTCCTTTACTTTATGCAGCCCTATTATTTTAACTTGATTAAAATTGTTTTAATTTAGTTTAAATTAACAAAAGAATCACTGTGACACGTCTGCACCGTGCAAGAGTCCAAGGGGGAGAGGGCAAATCCATTGTAAATAGAAGACAAAATTAAATATTTAGTGTATTTTTTAAAATATTTAAATTTTTCCTTTGCTTATCTTAATTTGGTTTTCAAATCACAGCGGAAGTACACTAAATATTTAATTTTGTATTCTAAATAATTAAATATTAGGCCATCCCCGTATTCCACACACGGCTGGTTAGCCCCATACTAAACCATTCCTAGTTTATATTAAGGTTGCCAACAGAACGATATAAAACATATACATACATAAATTCTTTATATCGACACATATTTTTTCACCCAGACCGACAGCCAACAAATTTAGTTCCGAAGATGATTCACGAAGATGGCCGTGCCGGGAATCGAACCCGGGACCTTCTGGTTGGCAGTCCGATTTGGTTCTCTAAGAAGAAAAATATTCTTTAAAATTGACATGGCCCTTCATAAACAAATCTCTCTGACCTTTAAGCATCGTCATAACCTTTTTATAGCTAATTTTACTTGACTTTCAGACATTTTTAGGTAATACTAGCTGACCCGGCAAACGTTATTTTGCCTTAATAATTATTTCTAAATATATAGTAGCCGATTCTCAGACCTACTGAATACGCATAAAAAATTTGGAAAAAATCGGTCAAGCCGTTTCGGAGGAGTACGGTAACTAACATTGTGACACGGAAATTTTATATAAAAGATTTCGTCTGAATGATCACCTTACTTTGAGGGTGTGATAATCTAATAAGGTTTTTGCTTATATCTGTTCTGCCTGGAGGCTTAGGTAGTAAAACAATTATGATGAATTAGGACCCAAGGGCAAGAAAAGAATATTCAGCTTATTACTAAGGCGATATATATACTTCTAAACAAGTTACGAGTGAGTATCTATTAATAACTAACTATTTGACGACCTCGTTGGCGTAATGGTTGCCATGCCGGACTGCCAACCAGAGGGTCCCGGGTTCGATTCTTGGAGCGGCCGACTTTTTTATGATGTTACTAATTTGTTGCTCGGTCTGGGTGTTAAAATATGTATCAATATAAAGTATTTACGTATGTTTATATATTAGAATATCAGTTGTGTTAGCAACCATAATACAAAACGCTTTGCGTCGACCTTTATTGTGAGGACTGCGAAGCTTTGGAACTCACTACCTGAGTCTCTGTTTCCTGAAAGGTATCATCCGGAGGTCTTCAATAGTAGAGTTAATAGGTATCTTCTAGGTAAGCGTGCCACACCGTAGACTGCAGTGCAGCTTAACATCAGGCTAGCAAACGCTAACCTAACAAGGATAAAAAAAAACTAGAAATGGTTTGGTATGAAGCTAATAAGCCGTATGTGAAATGTGTCATTAAAATATTCATTTTGTTGGATTTTTTTTTAATTATTGTTTTTTAACAAAAAACGTTTTATAACACCATTGTATATCTAGTAGTTGCTTCACTATTATTTATTTATTTATTGAAAATTTAGAAGAAAAAATTTTTTTTGTCTTCCCTTTTACATCTTCAAAAAGTACCTACATAAAAACAACGCATTAGAACTCGTAATGTATCCAGACAGCGACCTACGCAGGATTACTATACCCTGGAGAACCTCGGGAATTGTTCCAGAAAATTTACTGAAAAATTGCCATTCCCCTCTAAAATAACGGCTGAAAGTAAAGTGAAAACAGCCAAGTGCGAGTCAGACTCGCGTATAAAGGGTTCCGTACCATTATCTTTAAATGATGTACCTATAATTTAAAATTAGAATAATTTCTTTTTGCTTTCTTCCGGTTCGAAGTTTCTTCGAGTGGCCTATTAAATTATTTTTATAAGTGTTATTTTTTAATTTTATAATTTACTTGTATTTACAATCATAAAGTCATTTTAACCCAATATTTTATTTAAAGCATAGCATGGTGATAAAGCATTATTTTTCAAATTTCACTAGACTGGTTAGCCCTATACCAAACCACTTCTAGTTCTTATTATGGTTGCTAACACAACTAATATATAACTTATACACATAAATACATATTTTATATAGATACATATTTAACACCCAGACCGACAGCCAACAAATTCAGTTCAGCGCAGGGCCAATCAGGAGCGAGCGCGCGCTGTTCTTTTGATGTTATAATGAGATTTTACGATATACGATGTGGGTATTATACTACATATCATATGAAATTGCCTCGTAAACCCGTTGCGAGTTTGTTTAACGCCGCAGCCATCGTGTTTATATCTTGAAGATCACGACATAATAAAACGTATGGGTATAACTCGGAATCAATAAAGAACACATTTGAAAGTTCGCTGCCTCTTTTTAGTACGAGACCAGAGGCTTCAATACGCACAATATTCATATTTATGCACCAATAAATAATTTTGTATTTGTATTTGTATTTTGTATCTTGCAAGTGAGGTGTAGCGGATCGTAAGCGTCTTCGGATTTTGTTTTCTTAGACCATGTCTGGGATTCTTTACGATGTATTCCTTCCTCAGGCAGAGAATTTCAAAGCTTCGAAGTCCTCACTATGAATGTTGAGGCGAAGCGCTTTGTACGAATCTTCAGAATTTCCACTGTGTAGCGGTGTTACTAAACTTTTTTGACGACCTCGTTGGTTACCATGCCGGACTGCCAATCAGAAGGTTCCGGGTCCGATTCCCGGCACGGCTAACATCTTTGTGATGAACTAAATTTGTTAGCTGTCGGTCTGAGTATTAAATATGTATTGATAAATATGTATGTTTATGTGGAATATCAGTTGTGTTAGCAACCATAATACAAACGAGCAGAAATGGTTTAGTATGGGCCTAACCAGCCGTGTGTCAAAACGTGAAAAAAAAAACATTCTGAACCATCCAGACAATTATATTAAAGAACGACGAACGAAGATTGACGACCTCGTTGGCGTCAAGGTTACCATGCCGGTCTGCTAATCAGAAGGGTCCGGGTTCGATTCCCGGCCCGGTCAACATCTTTGTGCTTAACTTAATTTGTTGGCTGTGGGCCTGGGTGTTAAATAAATATGTGTTTTTATATAATATGTATTTATGTATATGTAGTATATCAGCTGTCTTAGCAACCATAATACGAGCTAGAAATGGTTCAGTATGGGGCCAGTTCAGTAACCAGCCGTGTGTGAATGTATAAAAAAATAAAATAAAAAAAAAACTTTTCAATTATTATTATTGTAAGGCTTTTATATTTGTTGTCCCAGTAACGACTCTTATCGTACTGGAGTTCGGTTTTTCTGAGAAATAATATCTAGCTTACTATTAAAGATTATTTGATTTACCGAAATGATTTTCGGCTTCCAATAGTTTATTCCAGTTACCTAACTTTTTTAATATAGACTTTTAGGCTTCACTTTTTCCCGCGTTACTCCGGGATAAAAAGTGTGTTAATCCAGAGTCAAACGTAGAAATACAGAACTTTATTGGCCATAAATAACACACGTTAAGGCAAGTCACACTACAAACATTACTTAAATACATAAAAAGATTAGTTATATAAATTAAAGTTATATATTTAATTTCATACACCATTGAATACTAAACACAATAGCAATTGCTACCTTTATTTTTTTTGTTGACGAGGGGAAAATCTTCAACAAGATACCTGGCTACGATGGGGCGCCAGGTTACGAAATAACCGATTCACTCTTGCTTTGGTAACCGCCTGATTATACATTGGAGTATTATAGTTATCGGGGAACAGGGACCTTGGCAAAGAATTCCACACCTTCGCGGTTCGCACTATGAAGGTGGAGGCAAACCGCTTAGTAGGTACGCGCCTTTTAAAATCAAAAAATCTAAATCATATTTTATTGGCATTACGGTTTCACGCCGTACTGGGTAAGCCAATTTACAATTAACTTGTTAAATTTATTTGCCTATAATACACTGTTATTACATAAATATCAATATGTTTTCATCCACCTGGAATCGTTTGAAAGGTTTATAAGTATGAGACTGCTACAAGAATGAAGATTCTGTTATTGTTATGAAACATGAATTCAGAAAGTAAAATGGGTTCTTATGTTACATGAATTCATTAAAAGAGTAAAAAGGATTCTGTTCAAAAAGTGTTAAAATGTTAGTTTGATGTCATTCAAAGGTAGTTTTCTATAATTCTACGCGGCAACATATTAAACATACATATTTTAGTATATGAACCTTGTTTTTGAAGCTTAGCCCGTCTGTTTGCGGGTTTGTTTGGAACCTCCATGGTATAACAATGCCGCCTTGGTGTTAGTTATATAGATGGTACCTATCATAATAACTTGTTAAATCCTGCATGTGGAAAGGCAATAACGTGACGCGCTGTACTCATACGTTTTAATATTATCTTATATTTGCCATCCATGTTATTTAGCGAATAAATTTGAAAAAATATGATGATACGAAGAATATAGATGGAACGAAGTTCCTTCACTGTCAGGATTCATTATTGTTATTATTATTTTTTATTATTTATAAAAACCTGTATACACTCAACAAAAATAATTGTTGTGACACCACACTGTTCAGTGCGAAATAGAAATGAAAATATCTGGCTTGCTTTCTATAAGAGAGAGAGAGAGAGATAGAGAGAGAGACAGAGAAACATGCGCACGCCGCGCAGCTTACAATAGCTTACTATAGCAAAAAGTGTCGTGACAACTTTTCGTAAGATTTTTTTCCGTCTAGCCCCCTTTCACAACGCGCGATAAGGGACTTCGTTCCAAAAGTAAATTATTTCTCGCGTCCCTAACTAACAGACGTTATTTAAAATATGTACAAAGTTGTGATTCACAAGACTGTAATTTACAGAGCAGTCGTTAAAGTTCGGTGTAGATTTAATTCTCTTATCTTTTGTATGCAAATTCAGGTAGCTCCTATCTTGTTAGGGAATGAGGTGCCGTGTCTAGAACGTTCTGTTTAATTTTAGATTTAAACCTCCGACGCCACAACGACGTAGGTAAAACGGTATGTAATATATAAAATTTCCATGTATTTATACATTATACTAGCTGACCCGGCAAACGACGCTTTGCCTTGATTTTTGATTTTAAAAGTTCTTTATTCACGTAATAATAATAAACATAACATACAAAGTTAAGCATAGCCTACAATTCGTACAAACATAATTTCTATAATACATATCAGGCTAAACACCTCTTTAAAGTTCTTAATAACATAATTTTACTATAAAAGTCGATTAATTCTTATATTTATACAATACTAAGCAACATACATAATTCTAAAAATAAATTAATGAATTTATTGTACCAAGTTCATTTTTAAAAAGATAATCTAAGAAATTAGTTTAGATTACGAACGAAATTCGCGAAGTATTTATGAACTACCTTTATTATTTAAAATTTACGAACTAGCTGTTTGTTTTGCTTTAAGTACAGTTAAAAACACTATTCTCGATCAGTTATCGAGCGGGATGAAAAATGATTATATTACTAAAATGCCCATAAAAATATATTTTGGTTGGTGATAAAAAAGTAATAATTTAGGGTTGTATGTATTTTTAATGCAACACAATAAAAAAAAAATGTATACGATGTGCGGTCCCCTTTACAAAGACGCTTATCTGATTAAACCTACCTATTTTAAACTGGGTCAAAAGTCCACTCCATTGGGTAGGTTAAGTACTTAAGTAACTTTAACCTCTTTTGACTTAACAAAGCATGGTTTTGTCCATCTTGTCACCTTGTCCACCATTTTTGGAGAATCGTGTCTGTATTTTTATTTTGAATAAATTAAAGGTTTTCTCTATGTTTTTCATTCGTAAATTATATTGCTTTGATTTTCAGAGTTTTCGTAGTATATATTTATTTTGTATTTTGAATAAATAAAAAATAAAAAATCTATATACATACATCCTACAGAACCAAGCAACACAGTCACAAATATCAAAACACTGACCTATTTCCAATACCTATTACTCTAACTAACGTCTCCTGCATTCGAAGACGCAAGAGAAGCTTCCCCAAGGAGGGTGGTCATTATCTCTAACGACTGCAGTTACGTTCTAAGTCGCAGTTAAACTTAAGACTTGTTAGTTACGTTCTACGGCGCATTGAGACGCCAGAGTTTATAATTATCTATGTTTTACTAGATAACTACTGGGAGGTATTTTCTGCTTTTCTGTAGAAGCCGATGCAGATTGTACGTCAAAGTTACAATCTATGTTTTGCACTCGAAATAGTACTAAACGAGCTGGTTCTATTGTTCAAAACTATACATATTATGTCGTGTAAGAAGATATAGGCATTGACAAATCTTTATTCTTGCAGGGCTGTGCTAGCCCTATTTTCCACTACCCGTGCTGAGTAGTGGAAAATTTCTCCACCGGTAGAAGATTTTTTTTCTCTGATTACGTCAGCACTTGACCACAATTCACGTGATGGTAAGTGATATTAAAGTCTACGTTGGAGCGCGCTTACCTAGTAGGAACCGGTTCACTCTCGCCTTGAAAATCGCTAGATTGCAGCTATTGATTGGGAAAGAAGAAACATAGTTTTATAATTTGTTTCTCTTTGCAACTTTATTATTTAAGAAGCCGTGCAAAGTCGGGACGGGTTGCTAGTGTTTAATAAAAACAAAATAAACTACAAAAAAACCAATCTCTCTAGTAAACTCCCTCTGTAAAATATCTACTCTGACCATTTTTCCCACCTTTGCTGATTATGCTGCGGTTCGAAGTATCTTTTTACCCGGAGCACTCGCGTTTCATCAAAATTTATCACCTTTCTTACTTATTTGTTTTTATTTTCGTCCATTCTTTTTGATCTCTGTTGGGTTTATTACTTTATACCAATTTGCTGGGGAATAGTGTAAGTTTTATAATATTTCATTCGCAGATAGAGGTATGTTATTTTTTACTCCTTTTAGTTTGAAAGCAGCATCAGTGAGAAAGAAAATAAAGAGTGGAAGGTTAGCGTGGTATGGGCATGTGATGCGTAGAAAGAAGATGCATGTTAGTAGGACATGTATGGATATGGTAGTGCAAGGAAGAAGGGCAAGAGGCCGACCGAAGAAGACATGGATGGAGTGTGGGAATGAGGACATGAGAGAGAAAGGAGTGAGGGTTTAAGGGGAGGGAAATTTCGGTTCAATTCCGGTTCTGCCCCAATGACTTGTTTTTCAAGTAATGTGTGGATTTGCACTCGCTTTACGGTGAAGGAAAACATCGTGAGGAAACCGGCATGTTTCAGGATCACAATATCCAAAGATGTGTGACATCCGCCAACCCGCACTTGGCCAGCGTGGTGGATTATGGCCTATATCTCTCTCCACGTGAGAAAAGGCCCCAAGTCCCAGCAGTGGGAACGTAGAGTGGGCTGCTTATGCTATATATTTTAGTTCTTAGACGTGTACTAAGAATGGATTTTTGGAAAATTCACTCTATCTATAAATATAAAAATGACCTTTATATTTGAAAATTTATTGCCATTTAAATTACATCTAGCCAGATTTATGTTTTACAATATTGGACGTTATTTATGACTAATGTCATGTTACAGAATTGTACAATAAATTTTAGACAATAATCTTTTAACCATCCAGAATCCCTGAAACCATTGATATACAACCAAACAGCGTTAAACAAGGATAGATGTTTGCCGATCTAGTATTGTTAGAAAGGAACAGAAAGGCCTCGAAACGTGTAATAATTCAGAATATTTCGGAGTGAGATTTATGTATTTGGAACGTGTTTTACAACGAAGGCGCCTAAAAGATAGCTGATATTTTTTTTTACATTAAACGGGCTTGCGCTTGATCACAATTCACCTGATGGCAAGCGACTTTATGATCTAAGGTGGAGCGCGCTTAACCTTAGTTTTTTTTTTATTTCTGATATCGTCAGATTCTTCACTCAGCTTTCCCGTTATATAGATATTATTTGTATACTAGCTGCGCGTCGCGGTCTTACCCGGGTTAATGTGGGATAAACAGTAGTCTTTTATGTTAATCTAGGGTCTAAGCTAAACATACTAAATTTCATCAGATTGGTTAAACCGTTTGAGCGTGAACAAGTAACAAACATGCAAACTTACATTCTAACTCTCTATTAACTTAAAATAACGAATAACTTTCGAACACAAAGTTATTCGTTAGTTATTTTAAGTTATTAGAGAGTTAGAGTTATTAGTTTTCCGGATTTCAATCTAGCGCTAGTCTTGAAGAAGTAATTATTTTCGTATCCTACGGGAACCACAATAGTGTTCGGAATAAAAAGTAGTCTATGTATTAAGCCCAGGTCTAACCTATCTTCACATTAAATTTCATCATAATCAATTCAGGCGTTAGAGCGTGACGGAGTAAAACAGATTTTGATTAATATGTTTGGGATAAAAAGTATCCAATGTGTTAATCCAAGGACTTAACTATTTCCAAAACAGATTTCAGTTACTCAATACTACTAATATGTACTGGGAAAGTTTGTGTGTATGTTTGTTACATCTTCACGGTCAAACGTTTGAACGGAATTTGATGAAATTTCATATGTAAATAGCTCAGACCCTGGATTACCACATAGGCTACTTTTTATCCGGGACTAACGCGTGTAAGACCGCGGGGCGCGTCTAGTCTGTTATAATTTCAACTATCACGCCTGGTGACAGGCAGACAGACAGACAACGCAATCTTAGTAATGCCTCCTGGAATTTGAGGGTTGAGAGGTTGGAGCCTCACCATGAAACGAACTTCAAGTCTTTTGTGGTGCGGGTACCGACGCATTGTCTCGAGATTCCTCAAGGATGTGTGTTCTGGCGGAAAGGTGTCGTACCGGCGTTACGTGGCCAGCTGCGCGGCACCAGCCAGCGATACACGACGCCGCCTCTTCGTGTGTAATAAATAGTTAATAAGTCTAGCTTGTAGGTGATTTATATGTATTAGTTTATTTAAAATTATTATTTTAATGGCTTGTATTCTGTGTTATGGGCCATAGTTGCACGCAATAATGGTATAAAATAAAATAAAATAAAAATAGCGGTTGGTCCTCGCTTCTGGAGATCCAAAAGCTGGCAGCTATTTCTTACAAAAAATAAGTTTAGCTGTTCAACGGGGTAATGCTGCCAGCATCTTGGGAACTCTGCCCCGCAGCGACAGCCTGGATGGTGAGCTTACTCCAATTTAAATTGTAGTGTTTAAGTTTGTATATAGTATTTTTATTGTTTTTCTCTAATAGTTATTTGTAAATAAACATTTTCTCTAAAAAAAAAATGGAGCCTCGATAGTACCCTTTGTTTACAATAAAAACCCCTAAACAGTATGATTTATTGAATACAAAATAAAATTTGTCATAATACCATTAGCTAATTTCGTTTACAAACCTAAGGAAATAAAGTCTGGTTTTCATTTCGGAAGACGCCGGTCTTAACAAGTTTATTGTGATCAGAAAATGCGCGGCAACCGGAACTGCGGGGGAAACGAAACTTTATTACGAAAGACATTTCTTAAATTCAGTTCCTTTTCGAACAATAGCTTCTTGAGATTTCGTTAAGTTAGGTTTTGCTTTAGAAAATTTAACGAAATTGGTTTTTTTTTTGCATTTTTTGTAGTATCTCTAAAAAATCCTATCCTACTAATATAATAGGTTCCTTCTAGGTAAGCGCGATCCACCGTAGACCTCAATAACACTTACCATCAGGTGAATTGTGGTCAAGCGCTGATCTAATCGGAGAAAAAAAATAAAAAAAAAATAATAAAAAATACTAAACTTTTGTGTGTGTGTTTGTTACTTCTTCACGCTCAAAATTTTGAACCAATTTTATGGAATTTCGTGTAAAAATAGGTTAGAAATTGGATTAACACATAGGCTACTTTTATCCCGGATTAACGCGGGTTACACCGCCGGGTGCAGCTAGTAATACATATATATATAGTAGTGTGTATATAGTCACCTGACAAAAATATGTACATACTAGCTGACTCGGCAAAAGTTGTTTTGCCTCACTTATGGGTATAAAAAATAGATAGTGAGCTTATATGACACGTTCGTAGATTTACCGTAGCAGCACCATCTATTGACTACTTACTCAACCCAGTCGAAAGGTATCGACATCTATTAGAATCATTTGGAGTTAACAGATAATTGTGACTGTCAAATAATAACAGACAATAACTAGCAATAAATTAAAAATTGCGACTATAATTTGAGATTTAAACTATCCTATCTCTCAAGTTGGATCGAACTGCACATGGTGTGCGAATTTTATTATAATCGGTTTAGTGGTTTAGGAGTCCATTGAGGACAAACATTGTGACACGAGATTTGTATATATTAAGATATGGTACCAGTAAATAGTCATGGTATTAGATATATACCTACTCCTTCACAATGTTATTCAATCTCCTTCAAACTACAAACACACCAAAGTTTGAGATAAACGCTTATCAAGAGATTCCGGTATCAGGAGTATAGATAGAGATTATGGTTTCAAACGCCCACGCGAGTACAAACCCTTGTAAACTGGCTTGTAATACTACACTTTATTGAGATTCGCCTACTATAGGTTGGGGACTAAGGGACAGTTTAATTACTAAAACTTGCGAATTTATTTTTAGTGCTCGCCTGGCTAGCAACCCTCAAGTTGAAAATTTGTCTCCAAGCACCTCACAGTGTGTTCAGGCAACCTACTTGAGAGCCAGTTTTTTTTTTACACATTCACACACGGCTGCTTAGCAGCCATACTGAACCATTTCTAGCTCGTGTTATGGTTGCTAATACAGCTGATATACTACATATACATACATACATATTATATATAATACATATTTAACACCCAGACCCACAGCCAACAAATTTAGTTAAGCACAAAGATGTTGACCGGACCGGGAATCGAACCCGGAACCTTCTGATTAGCAGACCGGCATGGTAACCTTTACGCCAACGAGGTCGTCATTTTATTATGTATAGACTCAACTTTATAAAAAATGACAAAATTATGATTATGTTGTTTTTAAATTTGGGGCGAGTCATTTCGATGAACTTCAATAAAGTATACATACGTAAGTAGTAACCTATTATTTATAAATAAATAAACAGTGGGTACTGTCGTGACGATCTTTACCAGTTTTTCGAATGCTAGGAGTGAAGTGGCTCGTTAAGAAAAAAAAAACTTTTATTCGCTTTTTAAACAATAACAAACAATTAACAAAAATATTTGCTACTAGGTCTATTTCATTTTTCAAACATTATATGTAATAAAATATTTTTTTTTATCTCTTATTCGAATAAGAAAATAATCATTAGTAGTTAGTCTTATTTTAAAACTCCTCCTTCTTCGGTGCAATTAATTTAGAGTTTTTAGAGTTGTTTGATAGTTTTCGACACCGTGGCTCCCTCACTATTTAGTGTAAATCCACCAATATAACTTCACTACCAAGCATTAAGCTCTTGGCACATAAAATCTAACGACCTAAAGTCCTAAACTATGACAATACAGGTTCGGCTGTCGACAAATATGGCTATAAATGGCTCGAAACGGCTGCTGATAGCCGATATATGGCTGTCAGCCGGAATTGATAGTAAAGATTTATGGCTTTTTGATATTCTACTACATTCATGGATAGTTTATGCGGTATATTGGAACCGTAATTCCTTGTTTGTAGGTTTTGAATATTTGAACAAATACAAATAAATTCAAATGTATGGATGTAAGCTGTATCGTCTAGAATATTGGAATACTGTTTTCTAAAACTTCTTTTTTTAACAAAAACGAAGTAAAAATGACGGTTGTATGTTTTATATGTCTGAGTTTGTGTCTGTCTGTGATATCGTAGTTCTCAAACGGATGGATCGATTTTGATTGAGTTTTTGTAGTAGCTAGACTAGAATTTGGTTTACCACTATGGTAAAGTTTCCTCACGAAGTTTTCATTTACCGGGATGTTCACGATATTTTAATTTTCCGTGGGTCGGATGACACGTTAAATGGTAGGTACCGGCTGTTAGTCTCATAACAAGCAGCCGTTAAGCCAAGCCAGAGGTCTTGGGGTGCCTTGAAAAACTCTCGACACCAGAGCTTGGCCACTTAGCTCATACGATGAAGGAGATATACCGGAGGCTTAACCGCACTTAGGCGGGGACTCAAACCCACGCATTGTTGAAGTAAGGCAACCCGCACGCCCGACTGATATGTTATTGCGTCAACATAGAAAAAAAATTTAGTTAATTTCAATGCGTTCCATTATATAAAGACAAATTTTATTGGAACCAGACGTTAACGCAGCAAAATGAAAGGCAGCCAAATGTTAATGCAGCCAAACGTAAACGCAGTCAAATGTAAACGCGGCAAAATGAAAGGCAGCCAAATGTTAACGCAGCCAAATGTTAACGCAGCCAAACGTAAACGCAGTCAAAGATAAACGCAGCCAGAGTTAAGCGCATCAAAATGTAAATGAAACTTAATGTAAACCAAACCAAATGTAAACGCATCCGTGCTCCAGAACTTATGCAGGTTCTGAAAGTCTGTTTTCATTTCTCGTCGCCGGCAAACTTTAAAATTCAAACTCTCAATTTGTTTAACATTAAATATGCAGAGAAGTTAGCGCAGACCTCGTTTTAAAATGCAGATAGTTTTAAATACAGACAGGAGTTCTACTATGGCTTGTTTACGACCAATAACAAAATTATTGGCCAATTGCCAATCGCGCGTACGCATTAAGGGTTCCGTACCTTAATCAATAAAATAAATTCCTTCTTCTTTCTTATCTTATCTCTTACACAAATAATAGTATCATTAATAAATTCTCTTTGGGTTAATATTGCAACTACCAAAAAAACGTTAAGCGTAAATATAATTACAAAACCATTAATTCAATCTTTCAGCAATAATTGATAACCCCCAGGTAGATTTCTCAAGTCAGGTATTAAAAACAAGGATTATTATCTTTCTCGTCTCGGTTTAAAACAATATTTTGTTTTACGACGCAGCTTCCGCTTCTTTCTGCAGGATAAACAGACTTTGTGGATATTGCTTGCGTTGGAAAAGCTTAGTCTGTAATACCTAGGTAACTATTCTATTCTAGTGAAGGAAAACATCGTGTGGAAACTGCAGCATAGTGGCAGAACATTTTCTAGTACAAGCCTAGCTAGAAACCAGAGAGATAGTTAGATACGAGTAGATATATAAACACTTTAATAGAACTCACTAAATATAAAGGATAGAAAACACTTAAAGAACCTAAAAGTTAGTTCCTTAACTGGCGACCTTATCTATAAAACGATAAACGCCTAATCTATTAGGCAGTCCAACCGATCATTGATCAAAAATAGTTAAGTATTAAAATAGTTTAAGTATTATTAAGTGTTGAACCGCGAACTTTCCAATCCACCCCGTAGAACAAGAGTACAACGTACCAGATTACTTGGTATGGTGTCCGTACAGCCTGTTCTACAATGTACTAGAATGTTCTACAATGTACAAGAATGTTGTACAACGTACCAGATCGCTTGGTGTGGTGTCCGTACAGCCTGTTCTACAATGTACTAGAATGTTCTACAATGTACTATAATGTTCTACAATGTACTATAATGTTCTACAATGTTCTACAATGTACTATAATGTTCTACAATGTTCTACAATGTACTAGAATGTTCTACAATGTACTAAAATGTTCTACAATGTACTGGAATGTTCTACAATGTTCTATAATGTACTAGAATGTTCTACAATGTACTAGAATGTTCTACAATGTACTAGAATGTTCTACAATGTCCTAGAATGTTGTACAACGTACCAGATCGCTTGGTGTGGTGTCCGTACAGCCTGTTCAAGTCGAGCGTGTACACGGAGTGCGGCAGCGCGCAGCACAACGCCGCCAGCGCCAGCACACACGCGGCTATTCGGCACCGCGACATATCTGACAACAAACAACAAGCTTTTGTGAGAAAATCAAGGAGCACATTTTAAATAACGAAATAATAGTTGTTTAAAAAAACTAAAAAACACGCTTATCTGGCCGTTTTAAGTGGGTCAAAATCGCGCCCAAAGAAGTCGGTTACAAACAAACAAAAATACAAAAATAAATGTAATAATTTTATCAAATTAGTGTATTGTCATCGGTCCTCAATAAATCTACAAAGTTTCAACGAAATATGGCCGTTAAAAGTGGGTCAAAATCGCGCCCAAAGAAGTCGGTACAAACAAACATTATTTATTATTTATTAATTACGCGGCTGGTTAGCCCCATACTGAACCATTTCTAGCTCGTATTATGGTTGCTAACACAACTGATATACTACATATACATACATACATACATATTATATATAAATACAAATACATATTGGGTACATATACATATTGCAACAGGGTCGGCACAGCAAATTTTCTTCTTCTACTCTTACGTCATCTCCACACTTAGTCTTTTCTCTCTCATGTTCTCATTCATACGCAATTTTTTTTTTTTTTTTTTTTAAATATTTTATATACTTCTTCCTTATTTTGTCCATTTTTTGTCACTCCACTCATCAAA
Organism: Mellilla xanthometata; assembly: GCA_035578125.1. NCBI lineage: Eukaryota > Metazoa > Arthropoda > Insecta > Lepidoptera > Geometridae > Mellilla > Mellilla xanthometata. Next base: position 3,319,295 of record JAPUBQ010000035.1, read on the forward strand.
ATCAACATTCGCATCTCTGCCGCATGCACTACTCTTTTATACCCTATTTTGGAGAAGGAGAACAGCATGAGAAAACCATAGCATGGTAGAGCATATTTTCGTGCTCGCTAGAGCATACTTTCGTCTATCCGTAGATACGAGTATAACGTATTCAAGTACCCAAGAGTCGTGAATTTCTAACGATCTTGAAAAATCCCGAAACGCGAGTTGCACGTTAAACATGTATTGAATTCGGCTCCTTTTTAGGTTTTTTTCTTTATCTAACTTTTGCTCTATAACTTATTTGATTCTCCATACATTTTGGTGCGCGTGGCCGAACTTTTTCTATGGAAGGTTAACTTTAATGTCAAATGAAAAACTATGCCGCGAAACAAACGTTGCTTATATCTAGACATACTTCGAGTGAACAAACCCACTCTTAGAAGATTTTGCATTAGTTACCAGGGACCGTCTATAAGTTTTCTTCTATTTAGGGTGTCATCAGACAGAAAGCTCTGTTTGATAGCACCGTAAAGCTTTCAACTTTGGACCCTACTCGACCCTTCTTTATGTCCCTCTCAACTAATATAGTTGATTCCGGTATATGCAGACATTATTAAATTATCATTGTCTATTGGGTATAGTAGCAGACGAATTCGCTCTTCGACAAGCATTACGAGACACCGATGGGAATTTCTGACCAAAAAAGTTAAAGTCTTCAAAATCTATTTTACTCCTTCACGTTCAAACGCCTTGACTGTTATATGCAAATAAATGATATTTTGTACACCTTCACCAACCAACCACCCCCCTGATCATAGTAGTTTAAAAATTGTAGTAAATAAATAGATTAGAGTATTTTATGCAAGGAGATGGATAAAAGATAGAAATAGTATGAGGAATGAAAGTGCGAGTAGAAAACAAGCGAGAATTAGTATGAAAGGTATAGAGTAGAAATAGGCTCCGAAGAAGCATCGGAGGTAGGACGACAAAAAAAAAAACAAAAAAAAAACGCCTTGACTGATTATAATGAAATGCTACATACGCTACTTTTTATCCTGAAAACAATTGTGGTTCCCGTAGGATATTCCCTGTAGAAGAATAGTACCCTGGATTAACACATAGGATACTTTTATCCCGGAATAACGGGTGAGACAACGGGGCGTAGTTAGTTCCAATTTTTGTCTTATTGAATTCAAATACCTTCCTTTTACAATGGACTTGTGTTCGTTAAATTAAATTATAGGTAAAGAGGTCTGAAGCATATTTCACTCAACTTGAACTCAACTTTAATGCTTCAATAAATTTCTTTCAGGACTTATTCCCGAAAAGCCTTTGGAAATGTATTTCAAGTCTGAAGCTCGAGAAACCTGCTTCAAGGGGTTACTAAATGCTTAAATTGAAATTCAATTCAAATAATCTTATATTATCTTATATTTTTAAATGAGCAAATATATATACATAATTGGAATCTCGGAATCGGCTCCAACGATTTTCATGAAATTCAGTATATAGGGGGTTTCGGGGGCTATATATCGATCTAGCTAGGAAACATTTTTAGAAAATGTCATATTAAAAAATAATACCGAGCTAACCTCGGTCAACCAGGTAATAATATGTTTATTTCCAGTAAAAATTACAGTATATAAGTAATACAATACAATTTAATACCTACTGGTTATTTTAGAATAATGCCTAATACAATTATAATATTGGACCTAATATTGTAATTGTAAAACGTTATATATTTTTTTATATTAAAACTTTTTTATGTTGTTTTTTTTTTGTAGGAGTACTGTGCAGTACTGTGGAGGAGTAATGTGATACACATATTTATAGTTGGTTAATACTAGCTACGCGCTACGGTCGCTATTATCCGCGCAAGTTCAGGACAAAAAAGTTGATCCGGGATAAAAAGTAGCCTATGTGTAAGATCTAACCTATATTTATAGCAGATCTCATCAAAATTGTTCTAGCTGTTGGAGCGTGAAGAAGTGATAAATATACATAAATACACACATACACACACACAAACTTTCGCATGTGTTATATTAGTAGGAAGAACTTTGACTCTGACTTTTGTGTTTATACGATCTACTAGTTAAAAATTAATTGTTTTAATTGTTTTTTTATAAATGTAATGCTCTTCTTCTAAAGCTTATATAAAGTAAAATTATTGTCATATTTCTAATTAAAAAAAATGGTTGCCTGTAAAGTCGGTTTTACGGGCGAAGATTTTACGTGACAACGTCTGCCGCGTGCTGCGCGCGCGGCAGACCGATCATAGTTGAGTGGGAGAGAGACGCAAGGCATTCGGCGGGCCTCTCTCTCGTTCGGTGACTCATCGTAACGTTACCGGGCGTTACACTTTTTCATAAGTGACTCCCAGCCGCAACCTAATTTAAGACGTTGTCACGTCAAAATAATAATAATAATATATTATAATTGCATAAAATAAGTTTATATTAGGTTATTTATGCTTCTTAAACAGTTCAAACCTCAATATTATTGTATAGCTAGGAACTGAACACTGGCATTGTACATATGTTAAGATTTTTTTATTGCAAATAAAGACTCTTTGAAATTGAAATTGATTGATCTACTAGTTAAATGCCTAGTTATTCTCTGTCTCACTCAAAAATAAATTGATATTATGTTTTAAGTGCTACCGGTATTAAAACCACGATGGTTTCAGTTCATAGTAACTCCCCAGGCTTCCGTATTCAGTCCGGAAATCCAATGATGGAGCGAATCCGGGTCGGCTTCTCCCAAAAGATTTGGAACTGATGGTAAGTAAAAGTGACAGATTAATATAAATATCTTTCTCTCTCTCTCTCTAGTACACTTTGTTTGAATGTTGATGCAGTATAAATTTGTATGTATGTAGTATATCAGTTGTGTTAGCAACAATAGTACAAATTAGATATGGTTTAGTATGGGGCTTTCTGTATGTGAAATGTATAAAAAAAACAGTATAGTGCCTGTAGCTTGGCTAGCTAAAGTTATTCTGACACGATCATCGAAGCTAAACAACGGTCTATGCGGACGGTGTTTGGATGGGTGACCATACACAAGACTGCCGTTTTTCAAGTGGCATTTTCATCTGGGTGCTACCGTGGGTCGGGTTACACGTTAAATTGTAGGTCCTGGCAATTCTTAGTACAAGCAGTCGTTAAGCCAATTTAGAGAGAGGCCTTTGCGCGGATTGAAAGCTCTCGACACAATAGGCTGGCCATTTAGCAAGAATAGAATGGAATATTTATTTCAGCATAACATGTACAGTACAAATTAAATTAATACAGTAACATGTACCCTGTAATTATGTAACATTAGGGTGTTGCTAGACTTATGAATGACCTTAAAAACTACCTTAAAAAACTAACGAGATCATTCTATAAAATAAATTTACATGTAGAGTGTGACAGTAAAGATACTTTATACTTTAGGTAACAATAAATCCATGAATATATAACAAGAATATATATATATATATATATATATATATATATATATATATTTATATGTTATCTTAGGATAAAATCTTATCTATATAGTAACTATTTGTCTTTAAAGAAATCATTGAGGGTGAAATAACATTTTTTGGTTTAGTCGAAGTTAAAAAAAAAGTGATCGTAGCTCTTCGAATGTAGTAACATAATTCTAATTTTAAAACACTTGTGAGTAGGCCTAGTCTAGTCTAAGCTACTAAGTTACATACCTTGGTGCCCAGATTAGACCATTCCTAAGCAGCTATTACGTGTTTTATCACATAAACCCTGGGATATTTCATTTCAGCTTAAGGTAGTATTTCAAATAAGAGCGTTGGTCGCAAATTAATGTTACTTGTTTTAGCTGTAAGGTACGTTATGTTGTATTACTGTTAAATGAAAAATAATTAAAGTAATTAAAAGTCGGGAATATATTTTTTATGTATAATACATCATCATGGGCCTTTATTCATCTTTATCAGATGATTTAAGCAGCGTCCGTCGGTGAGCACCTTCGCTGGTGGCTGAACAACCCTATCCGGGAGCCGCAGCCGCGACCGCACCGGTTGCATAAAAATGTGGGCGAGCTAGCGGCATTTATGCTATTTTTATGTCTATGTGCTCGCTTTTGAGCCAAAGTACCCAACCAAGCTTTATCGTGGACCGCTATGCCGTCGGCGGTGATTTTTCTCCACTTGTCGCGTTCTTCAGCGAGGTCTTCCCAGTGGCAATAGTCGATGTCGAAGGAGGTCAAATCTCGCTTCAAGCAATCTTTGAACCTCAACTTCGGACGGCCTACTGGACGCTTAGCGTGAGCGATTTGACCAAGGAAAGTTAGTCTAGGCAAACGAGAGGATGGCATGCGAACAACGTGGCCTGCCCATCGTAGCCTTTTCTGTTTTAATAGGGAAGTCAAGCTTGGCTGCCCCGTAAGTTCGAGCACCCTCTCGTTTGTCACTTTGTCTTTCCAGGAGATGCCTAGAATGCTTCGAAGACAGCGCATGTGGAAGGAGTTAACTCGTCTCTCTTGCTTAGCATACGATGTCCAGGTCTCAGCCCCGTACAAGAGCACACTCAAGACACATGTTTGGTACACAATTACCTTGGTGTTGGTGGTTAGATGTTTGTTATTCCAAACTCTTGTACTGAGCCTCCCGAACATCGTAGCTGCTTTGCCAATACGGGTGCTAATCTCTGCGTCAAGCGAGAGATTACTCGATACGGTGGAACCTAGATAAGAGAACGTATCAACCACTTCCAATGGTGTGTTATCCAACAATATTGTCGGTTTTTCTTCACAACCCTGCGCCATTATAACGGTCTTCTTGGCATTAATTGACATAGAAAACATTTTACACGTTTCGGAAAACTTGGTCAGCGTAGATTGAAGCTCTACAGGGGAGTCGGAGATAAAAGCTGCGTCATCAGCAAAAAGAAGACTATCAGTGAATAGATCGGTGCGTTGTCGTTTAGATTTAAGGAGTGAAATATTAAATAATTTACCATCAGTACGAGTGTGAAGGTGTATACCCTGAGAAATGTCGCCAAAAGCTACTTTGAAAATTACTGAAAAGAATATTCCGAATAAGGTAGGTGCTAGAATACATAAGAATACCAAAATAAACTTAACTGTAATATAATACGCTAGTATAATACATAAGAATACCAAAATAAACTTAACTGTAGCCGTTTGCGCGTCAACAACTGAAATACGAGTATTTCCTCTTAGTAAGAAAAAAAAAAACACCAAACACTGTTTTTTCAATAGAGATGAATCTGGTATAATTTTAAAAGTTAATTTGTGATAAAAAAAACAATTTTGACGTGACAACGTCTTAAATTAGGTTGCGGCTGGGAGTCACTTATGAAAAGGTGTAACGCCCGGTAACGTTACGATGAGTCACCGAACGAGAGAGAGGCCCGCCGAATGCCTTGCGTCTCTCTCCCACTCAACTATGATCGGTCTGCCGCGCGCGCAGCACGCGGCAGACGTTGTCACGTAAAATCTTCGCCCGTAAAACCGACTTTACAGGCAACCATTTTTTTCTCGAAGAGGAACTCTATTAAATTGAATTTAATATATTTTAATAATGTCATTAAAAACAGGGGTTAGTTAGCGGCGACACTTTTTTAAAGAAAAATAGAAAAGGTCATAATATACTCGTATGCATCTGTTTTAGTCGCTTTATTGTTTTGTTTTCGCGTGAGTTACATCTATTATTTTTCAACCCATGTTCAAAAAATTTGAAGATAGATAGATAAGATAGATAAATTTATTCATGTCTATACAAAAGTGATCGTACCTAGTTAAAGGAGATGCTCAGGCATCAAAACATTTTCAAACATACTACTCACTTGGCACAGATATACCTATTTTATTAATCCTGCGACAAAAACTCGAAAGTCGACCTTAATTTAGTACAAAGTCTTTGTTGAAGGTTTTATTTGGATCGTAAAATTGTTTTCAAGCTCATTTGAGCCCAGATATTACGCCCTTTGTGCGTCGTCGTAAACAATGGTAATTATTCTGCTAATATGAGATATTACTTTTTATATCTAAATCTATCTACTTTGATTTATCTTGTTTAGGGAATAGCATAAAATACAGGTATTATTTGTTATAGTTGCCGGACTGCCAATCGGAAAGTTCCGGGTTCGATTCCTAGCACGGCCAACATTTTTGTGCTGAACTAAAATTGTTGGCTGTCGGTCTGGGTGTTCAATAAGTATCTATATAAAATATGTATGTACATATGTATATGTAGTATATCAGCTGTGTTAACTACCATAATACGAACTAGAAAAAGATTCAGTGTGGGGTTAACCAGCCGTATGTGAAGTGTGTAGAAAAAAAAAATCTTAATCTATCTACTTTGATTTATCTTGTTTAGAGAATAGCATAAAATTGTGGTACCTATTATTTGTTATAGTTTACACTTTTAACCTTAATTCACTACCAGGGTGTTAAATACGTGTCTTTGTGTGTGTGTATGTCTGTGGCATCGTAATTCTAGAGTAGCTCGCGAACGCGTAAATCGTTTTTTTATTGGTTTGTACGATAGGTAAGTAAGTACCTAGAGACAGTATTTAACTTTATTTGCCAACTTTATTTTGCAAAATCTGGCCAACCACCAAATGGCGTATTTTTTCAAAACTTCCTTAATATGTACATCAAAAGAAAAGGCTACATTTGTAGAATGCGTGCACTGAGATATATTTCAAATCCAAGCTGGTCAATAAGAGATAAGACTATTATTACTTACTCATTTTTAGAAAATATATATTTTTGTACAGCTCCCATTATGCTAATTGAATTTTCCATACCAAGGTTCCTCGGAAGAAATTACTGAAAGTGATGAACCGACTATTGTGTAACTAAGTATTTTTTTCAAAAACTGCTATAAATATAATCATTATTTTTTTGTGGTTTTTTGTGTAGGTACAATAAATTATTCAGTTGTTGTTTTGTATAATTTGAAATGATTTTCGTCAGCATATTATTTAATGTAAGTTAAATATAGAGGGCCAAGTGGCGTGCCTTGGGAGAGGCCTATGTCCAGCAGTGGACGAGCAGAGGCTGATGATGATGGGAATATAAAATGCCTTTTGTCCGTTATTTTTCCGTCCGTGGCACCGCAGCGCTCAATGTTAGTATAATAAATTGACAAACCCAGCCTGGAGGTACGGAGGATGCTATGTTTTCTTTGTATGTTTTTTTTTTATATATTTTCGTCGCTGGTCCTTTGACGAAGGTTCTTTGGTGATGGAACAGCTGTTTTATCTTTGTGCTTACTTTAGAATAAAAAATAGACAATGAGACAATGAAAATATTGCATCTTTATATTATCTCAGTCACTTTTCTATAATTTACATACTTTTTTCAGATTAAGATTCAGATTCAGATACATTTATTGTCAAACTGTACATATTATGGTGTTACAATTAAGGTAAATTTAGTCCTTACGAACGTACAATATTATTAATTTAATTATATTATTATTATCCAATGAATTGTCTAAATACATGTCAAATAAAATATAACACAAATAATAAATACGAGTATAAGCAAATAAATTTTCACGATATGAAATAAATAAACAAATTACTATGTTACAATGTTGTTACTTTGTTAGACATATTTTTTATGCCACATAAAAAAATCATCAATAAATAAAAATGTAAGGGAAAATAAAATGTAAACAACCTTTATCACATAAGAGTATGGAAAATAGATAGTAGCCGATTCTCAGCCCTACTGAATACGCACATAAAATTAGGTAAAAATAGGTCAAGCCGTTTCGGAGGAGTACGGTAACTAACATTGTGACATGGAAATTTTATATACTGGATAGAAGATGATATTTACTTGCCGATACCAAAGTTTGCTAACAAAAATTCTTGCCTATCCTCTCACGTATTCAATATCAAATATCGTCGGAATAGGTAACACCTGCCGACTAAAGCCCACCTGACTTTGGAAATACGAGTATTCTATCAATAAATCCCAAATTCCGACCCGAGAGAACCGTAGACGTGGTCACTGAAGGTTACTGTAATATCTAATCAGTACCTTATCCGTACTTATTCAATGCTTTTTTTCGACACATTTCACACACGGCTGGTTAGCCCCATACTAGTTTTGCATTAAGGTGCCTATAACAGATGATATACTACATATACATACATAAATACTTTATATCAATACATATTTAACACCCAATCAGACAGCCAACAAATTTGGTTCATCATAAAGATGTTGGCCGGGAATCGAACCTGGAACCCTCTGGTTGGCAGTCCGGCATGGTAACCATTACACCAATGTGGTCGTCATAGCATCTCACTATTACTTCGTATGAGCTAAGTGGCCAAGCTATGGTGTCGAGAGTTTTCAAGCCGCCTGAAGGCCTTGGCTTCTAGACTGTTAACAACAATCTGCTTTACTTAGACTGAATGTCACTTTTTAAAAGACAGTCTGGTGCATGCTTAACATGATGTGTCGTAGTGTGACATGGCGAGGCATAGCGTGGCATGGCGTGGAACGTTGGCGTAGCGTAGCGTGGCATGGCGTGGAACGTTGGCGTAGCGTAGCGTGGCATGGCGTGGAACGTTGGCGTAGCGTAGCGTGGCATGGCGTGGAACGTTGGCGTAGCGTAGCGTGGCATGGCGTGGAACGTTGGCGTAGCGTAGCGTGGCATGGCGTGGAACGTTGGCGTAGCGTAGCGTGGCATGGCGTGGAACTTTGGCGTAGCGTAGCGTGGCATGGCGTGGAACGTTGGCGTAGCGTAGCGTGGCATGGCGTGGAACGTTGGCGTAGCGTGGCGTGGCATGGCGTGGAACGTTGGCGTAGCGTGGCGTGGCATGGCGAGGCGTGGCCATACGTAACATAACATATCATCGAAATCGGCCATGGCGTTTGAACGTGAAAGAGTGGCATAGATTTGAAGTTACGCATCCCACGGAAACGTTTGCGTTCGTTTTTATCAAAGGACTACATTCAAACATAGCAAAGAACACACTCGACTAACACACCTTTCAAACAAGAAGGTCTTAATCACAATCAGTTCATCGGTCCATCGGAATCCTCGAAATCGGTTTCATCGGAAGAAGATTTTGTGTTCGTGGTAATCCTGTGTAACAAAGTTTCCAGACGAATAAATCTAACGTCACCGCATCTACCTCGCGTGGTACGTTTTACCCCACTCTGCCCCCAGGGGTAAACCAGACCTTAATGCAGTTACGGTAATGGTTATTGGATATTTTATTATATTTTCCTACCTTGAGTTAGAAAATGTTTTACGGGATTTTTCCAGTATTTTCTCTATATTTCAACGCAAATACAAATACAAAATTTATTTGAATAATGCTAGTATACCGGCTATCACTTACGTTTATTTTGTCGGTATTAGCCCGACATGTTTCAGCACAATCAGTGTGCCATTCTCAAGGGCAGGAACACAGCCAATGTATGCATGTTATTCAAATATGCCTTACGAAAGTTTTAATACAGTGACATTTTTTTTTTATTTGACACAGTAATTGATACAAATATATTAATAAAGAATTCGAAAGGCTTCCAATCCAGTTCATAACTGTATGACGGAAACCGACGTCTTCGCCCAATCGCGGAAGAAAAATTCTCGACACCAGAGCTTGGTCTCTAGGCTCATAAGAAGAAGAAGGTACGGAACCCATCGTGTGCAGGTCAGACTCGCACTTTACAGTTTTTATTAAATAATAAATAAAACGTTTAGTTGTCCACATAAATTCATAACCTTGTTTTTGTTTTGTTTATTCTGTCCTAACTTTATTCAGTATTTTTACCATAATCATATCACTACACCCTCTTTCGAACCCGAATATATTAATGTAAATCTATTTTATTTTTCTTTTATTATTGTTTTGTCACGAAATAAGAAGTTTACTTGCTAGTCTTTTGGCTTATTTCACTGCTTGATTTAAGACTAACAAAGACTTAATTAACGTAACTATAAATTAACGCGTGTTAAGTTTCTAATATGCAAAACTACATTAAGCGAGTGGGGCTCGGTGATAAAAACTTTCCAATCAGACGGCCCCCGGTTCGATCCCAGTCCTACACCAATGGAATTATTTTTCAAGTTAAGTGTGGATTTGCACTCGCTTTACGGTGAAGGAAAACATCGTGACGAAACCGGCACGCTTAAGGTCCACAATTTGCGAAGACATGTGTCATCCGTCAACCCGCAGTTGACCAGCGTGGTGAATTATGGCCTATATCTCACTCCTTGAGAAAAAAGCCCCCGCACGCCGCACAGTTAACAATAGCTTACTATATAACAAAAAGTGTCGTGACAACTTTTCGTAAGAATTTTTTCGGTCTAGCCCTCTTTCACAATGCGCGATAATGAGCTTCGTTCCAAAATCATTTTTCACTTTACTTACTTACTTTACGCATTCGAAAAATAGCATAGGCCAATCACAGTTAAATTGTAACGATATTTTGTAAAGTGTGTAACAGTCATTAGATTACTTCTATTTCCATGACAGCAAGTAATTTCATTTGCGCCTTACTTGTATTTTCTATTCCGTGTGTAGCAGTTTCCTTGATTGTAGCCGCTTTGGGACTTGGAACGGTAAACTTAGTTATCCACATACTGGGTTACTGATAACTATCGCCCGCCTTGAACTGAATTTGTTCTCAGTTGAACTGAGATCCTGAACTGAGTTCGTAGTCGGAATTCAGTTGAACTGAGATCCTGAACTAAGGTTTGGGATGTTGCATCTCCAGTAATTAATGTTAAGGCTTTATTTTACCAGTTCAGCCATACCATACATATTTGAACGAAACGCCTGACAAACGGCAGTGGATCACGAAAAAAATTCATATACTCGTAAAATCAAAAATGAATAATATTGAAATAATAAGCTCTAAAAATTTAGATAATATCATAACCTACAAAAAGTAAGATTTGTTGTAATATCTTTATTAATTTCGGAAGCATAACATTTTTAAACTTAAAACAACTATTTTTCAAAACATAAATTGAGCGAATTTCACGTAATCGTGTTTTAAAACCCTAACAATTTTTAACACTAAATCAAAGTTAAAATAAAACTGTATAAATTATAGCCCTTTTTCTCAGGATTTTACAAAGCCTGCTATATTTTCCCATACCAAACTAAACGGAGCAGGACACGTAGTTAGAAGAAAAGACGCGATGGAGTAAGACTGGACTGAGTAGCTAAAACCTAGTGGGCGACAAGTAGAGTAACCTTCTTACCAATGAGTAAAAATAAAAACTATTTCTTTTACTGTTCAAGGGAAATGGATGTACCTAAATAGCAGGATTTGTACTAATCACCAGATCAGTCCTGAGGATCGGAAAATAATTACTGTCTTAATTGGGGTCCTAATGGATTCGAGAGATATATCCTAGTGATAGATTATCTCCTTAATGTTAGAGGTAATTAAATAGATAAGCTACCAGAAAAGTTAAAAGCAATAGAAAAAGACAGTATTTTTGAAAACAAATTAAAACTTTTATTGTTGCATAAATGCTATTACTCTATTGACGAATTTCTAGACGATATGGATTTATTTTTTGCATGCAAATAAACCGGCTCACTCCTCTTGTGTTGCGATACCCGGACAGGGTCCGTTATGTGATACCTACCTTTTAAATGTATAACATCTTAATTATGCCATAACGAAGCAATAAATGTATTTGACTTTGACTTTAGAAAGTCCCTTTACAAAAATAATCGTAATTGGGAAGGAATTTTGTTTTTTTTTTAAGTCTTTTGTCTTATAGTAATTTGTAACCACGTGTTTGTTTGTGTGTCTGTTTGTCTGTGGTTTCGTACGTTCGTTTTTTTATATGTTAAAATATTTTGTGATACACTTTTGGAAATGTACGAAAAACTATGTTTTGAAAGTAATTTTTTCTTGTGTCTACAAACTGTTTAATTTTATAAATATTACAAAAAAATAAAACAAAGGCTTCAGAGGTCAACCTGAAAACCAAATTAAATGAAAAACTTTGTTTTTAATTGAAGGATATAGAAACATACTTATTATTATTATCAATGTTTTAAAATATAATTTATTTATATAATTAATCTAGCCCAAAGGCAAGTATGTATTTCATTAAATAAAGTTAGTAATTAAGCGAGTATTTAATATAACTTCATTTGTAATAGACGACTGAACTAATATCATTAAGGCTACAATCGTAGAACAAACTGCGCAGTTTTAATAACTTTTTATCAGTTGGATAACGAGAACAAAGCGTAGTTAGAAACCACAGATATCTAATAAAGGTAGAACAGAAATTAAGGTTAGTAAATAATTGTAGATTTAAAAATTTTCTCACAAGTTTTTTTACTCAGAACAGCAAGACCAGCCGAGCACGTAACCACACGAGTTAGAAGTCTCTGGCCTTAGAGCATGCTTAGTCTTGAATAACTTGGCTCTCAGGGAGGCTGTCTAAACAGAAAATTATGTGCTTGGCGACAGATTTTTCAAATTGAGGCTATTAGCCAGACGAGCACTAGAAAATTGTAAATCTATATTTATTAATAAATTATCTGTATCTGTACCTGTAAATTGTTTACTGTATAGGTAGTTGTGTTTTTGTGTTTTGGCTGCCTGCTTGAGTGCCAATTGATCCAGGCTAGGCAAGGTCCATCTTAGCGCAGATTGACGTCCTGCTGCATAAAAACTTACCTTTCCTGTGTATAAATGTGTATGTGTATATATGCGATGTTTGTCTAAAATAAAGTAAAAGTAAAGGTGTACGCGCGGATCTCGTCGGCGGCGGTCCGTGTAACACTCGCCCCTGAAGATGGTGCTCGGAAAGCACAGTTTCGGTGCTTTCCACTCATTCCAACTTTTAATAATAACTCAGTGTGACCATTTTCTACGCGATAATAAAAAGTAAAGGTGTATTTACCTTAAATGATATTATATATTATCTACAAAAATAATTTTGCAGAGTAATACTTAAGTTATTATCTAAATAATTTTTCTGTTTTTTTTTCTTATTGTAAGGAGATGCCCATGTATTTTATAAAATAAATAATTTACTTTTTTTTTTCTTTAAATACAGAGACACTTGACAATACAGAAATAGACTTGTTCTTATTACAATTTAAATGTCTAAATATAATGAGTCTCTTTAGCAGCAAGCTCCAACCTCGGCATTGCCGGTATTTTGCTTAAGTTCCGTTCTATAAGGTTTGAAAGACGTTTCATTTCTCTGTACGTGGGGTGGACAGGACGTTGTCTGAAGCCGAAACGCACGGCGAATGTCAGCCATTTTGTGGTAATGACCGCAACGGGGTTGAATTAACAAGCAGCTTACTTGTGTGGGCGACACACGACTAGTTTATTAATAAGGTGAATGTAATTAACGTTTTGCTTGGAATTAGTGGTAATTATGAAATAGGTTCTGTCAGGATTAGGTTTTTAATTATACATGTTTATTCAAATTTGTGCTGAGTTATTTCAGTCTTCTTCTTCTTCTACTTCACCTTATCCCACTTCATGTGGGGTCGGTACAGTATGTACGCTTCTTCCATACATCTCTGTAATTCGTCATCTCAGTATTCACACCCCTCCTGGTCATATCGTCATTCACACAATCCATCCATACGTGCTAAGTTATTTCAGTAAAGTTTGAAATCTGATTGTGGGCAGTTTAGCGTAGCATTAGCATAAACAGCCCATACGTTCCCAATGCTGGGACTCGGGGTTTTCTCCCAGGAGAAGAAAGATGTAGGTTATGGACTCGAGGCCATCTCTCGCGAGAACAAAGATGTAGGTTATGCGTGATACTGGCGAAGTGCGGGTTGGTTGACGACACTCATCTTCGGATATTGTGATCCTTAAACATGTCGGCAAAGAGGCAGGTCACCTGGTGGGGTTGGGTTTTTGTAGGTAAAAATCTCACATAACTTGGCTACGCCCCATCGTAGCCGGGTATCTTGTTGAAGATTTCCCCCTCGTTAACTAAAAAAAAGAAAAAAGGGCTGGACTCGATCTGAGGTGTCGCGGACTGCAATCCAACATTCTCCCGACAAGTCTCAAGACCTCTAAACGTAAGGCAATTTCTAGCTTTCTATTCCCCTATAACCTAACCTATTTCCCTAATAGCAACTGAAGCACTAAAATGAGACCCAATCAAGGTGGAACCAGTCTTGTTGGACGCGCTATGCATTTAAATGTATCCAACCAACATACAGACGTTCTGTCGTAAGGCAATCACATAGACCGAATCTTTACATTACAGTTTTGTTTGACACATTTCACACACGGCTAGTTAGTGCCATACTAAACCTTTTCTAGTTTGTATTAAGATCACCAACACGACTGGTATACTACATATACACACATAAAACTTTATATCGATGCATATTTAACACTCAGACCGACAGCCAAAAAAATCCAGTTCATCAAAAAGATGTTGGCTGCGGAATCGAACTGAGGACCCTCTGATTGGCAGTGCGGCATTGTAACTAATACGCCAACGAGGTCGTTATAATATAGATATCTTTTTTTTTACTCTGAATAGGTCAGCGCTTGACCACAATCCACGTAATGGTAAGTGATATTGAGGTCTACGGTGGATCGCGCTTACCTAGAAAGAACCGGTTCACTCTCGCCTTGAAAATCGCTAGATTGTGGTCATTGGGGAACAGGAAATTATCACTCTATCGGGAATTTAAACTACAGTGTAAGTTGAAAAATAAAATAGCTTGATAATCTATCGCCTAGCACCTATGTATTAGTGTGTTCTTGCTTACTTGAGAACCGGTAATTCCAGACTATTCAACTTCAGTCAGAGTTTTGCTGGCTAGAGTTGACATATGACACGGCTGGTCAAATGCTCAGCTGTGCTGTGCTAAAAAATGTACAGCTTTTTTATGTCAATCATCTATAGCCGCACGTAAAACCGATTTCTGACGTGGTGACGTGTCACCACGTGTGATGGTATAATTATATTATACAGTCTATAGTGTGTATGGTGTGGCGACGCGTCGCCATGACAGTCGACTGTACGATCCTCTTCCACTCAATCCGGCCGGCGTGGATGGATTACGATTCCGATTCCGATCCAGCAATGGATGGATCGGAATCGGAATTGTAATAATTTATTTTATCATTATGCCATATTTAGTTCCTATCACAATATGTTCTTTTCTGCATATTACTTTTACAAAATAATCTCGATGTTTCACATCTGCCAGGCGTCCTGTGACGGCTCACATTTTTTTTTTCAATGTCATCCCGTAACTTTCAGAGTGGAAAAAATAGGGCGGCGTTTCAGACTTTACTGACATGACTAATGATTGTAGCTTCAGTGTAACACATTACACTCAACAAATGTATTGTTGGAATGTTTTTGCTATTTTTTGTTGAGAGAATTCTAAGAAAGACAGTGTTTGTCTCGACAATGTTTTGTTTTGAAGAAATATTGAAGAAAAGGCTTTGTCTGGGTTTTCTCTAACGCGTTGTTAGATCAAAAAGCTAAGGTTGTTTTTGTGATCTTTGCAAAAGTCTAAATGTGTTTGTTTCTAATATTTCTTTTTTGTGTCTCGTTGAGCCTATAGAAATTTAAGATCTAGGTCTGGTAAAAATACTTATCTCATTTTATTTCGCATGGTAACATTTCTACAAATTGACAAAAATGTACTAATTTTACTTCATGGCTTACGTGGCGTAACCAAAATATTCTTCATTTAAATTTAAAAATGTTTAATATGCTTAGTATTCTTTATTTTCCATTATTTTTGTTGTTAATGAAAGCGAGAACAAAGTAAATCTTGATTATGGTAATCTTTTATTACAGTTAATTAACTTAATGGTAAAAATAGGCCCTATTACTAAGCCTCCGCTGTCTATCCTTCACCAGGCTGTTTCAAAAAACCGTAGTTAGAGAACTGAAATATTCACAGTTCACGTATTTTCATTGCCGCTATAACAAATTCTATAAATAATAAAAAATGAGGGACTTAATTGTTTGAGGCCCACAATATCCGCAAAATTTAATCATTTATTTACATCGTACCAAGAAAATAATAAACAAACTAAAATTCACTTCTGAAATTAAAATAAGGTGAATGAATCTCGCACGTTTCTAAACATAAAGTAAAATAATTAACCTTAATTTAATAAGCGTACAGTACGTCACTAGGTCCGTCCGTTCCGAGAAGGCATTGAAACCTAGAAGTAGTAACGTATAGCTTTTTTATATTTATACGCTTAATAGGCTTGCGCTTGACCACTACTCACCTCATTTTAAGTTATATTGCAATCTAAGAAGCGCGCTTGCCTAGAAGAAACCTGTTCACTCTCGCCTTGAAGACAGCTATTATGCTATCTATACAGAATACGTCTTACGCAACTTTCTTTCAAATCAGTACGCAGCCCACGTACTAGCGGACTATTTCTGACGTACTTACAAAACTAAGCTGAATAAATAATTCAAGTTCCTTTCGAAGAAATAAATTGCTTCACGACCAAAATAAGTTAATGAACTATTGATCCAAGTTCTATTTAGATTCCGAAATTGGACGGTATTTGATACACCCACGTGGATAGAATATGATTGAAATCCACCTCAATTATGTCCCTTGAATATTCCTATTATTTCTTCAGATAACTTTTCTACTTGAGGACCTCGTAGGCATAATGGTTACCATGCCGGATTGCCAATCAGAAAGGTACCGGATTCGATTCCGAGCCCGGCCAACATCTTTGTGCTGAACTAAATTTGTTGGCTGTCGGTCTGGGTGTTAATTATGTATGTATATGTATCATACAAATTTAGTTCTTCACAAAGCTGTTGGACGTGCCGGGAATCGAACCCGGGATTCTCTGATTAGTAATCCTTAGGTCAGAGAGTCGCTAGCTCGTGTATTCACGCACTCTGCTGGTCAAATGCCAAGAAAATCCCAAATGAAATAAAATAGCCTTTATTTTCCTTACATTAAAATATTTTACATTTCTTTTATTTTTAAATCATGTCCCGCATCAGGACATTGAAATTTGGATAAAGGCCTCCTCTTTGCTAGCCCATGTCTTGCGACCCTGAGTCTGCCTTATCCATGTAGCTCCCGCGATCTCTACGATGTCGTCTATCAATCGCTTCTTTTGCTGGCCCCGGGTGCTAATACCAAGCTGTACCACAGAATAATAACTTGTACTTCGTAGCTGTACTGAGTGATAAAACGAATGTAATATCAAAAATAATTCTAAAAAAACATTTTCTATGATCCTAATAGTAGTTTATGCAACTGTTATATAATGAAGGGTATTAAAACACGAGTGTGAGTTTATGAAACTCGCTGCGCTCGTTTCATAATTGTAACGAGTGTTTTAATACCCGTCTTATATGCAGTTGCATACACTACATTATCTTCACTAATGCAATGAATCAAACAACAAGAGTAAAAGCTGACAAAAAACAAACAAACATTAAATTCACGCGTACGTGTATCGTCACAGTGAAGTTGCCGCCATTAAAATCTAACCAATGAGAGCGCAGCTGCGCGCGCAGGGCCAATCAGGAGCGAGCACGCGCTGTTCTTATTGTTGTTATAATGAGATTTTACGATATCGATGTGGATATTATACCATCATGTGAAATTGCTTAAAAAGAGTTGTTGTCTGCAGTTGTTTATAACAGTATCTAGTAATTATTAGTCAAGTATTGAAAACATAAGTAGAATGTTACAACATTAGTGTAGATAAAAAAAATGATGTACGTAATTTGGCCTAAAAATACAGCTATGTATGTGCAAAATTTGATCATGCATTCAACCTTAACCTTCGCACGTGCTAGCCGCTTTAATATTCACGTAAAATACCGTTTTGTGGTCGGGATGTTAAGCTGCCGTAAATATATGGGAAAATACTCGTAACAAGCGGAATGTGAAGCTTTTGTGCTTCTTTCCTGTTGGGAGTTTCTTTTGTGGATGTTTTCATAAATAACGCCGCAATATGGGTTTTTAGGTTAATGGAATTGCGACTATTATTATTTGTTTTCATGGTGGAATTTTGTTTGATTAAAACAATGTAACATAATTTATATAAAACTATGTTTAATATAAAATAAATTAACGTATATTATAACTAATTTAAAAACCAGTAACGTAACCATTTATTTGATGTAAAAAGTGTAATGATTTTGTAAAAGCTAGTTTTATTTTTCTTAAATGGCAACACTACTCAACCCTGTCACTTTTTAGTGACAGCTTCGGTAAAAGGAGTGGTGGGGTTGAGGCAGCAAAGCGTTGTTATATTATTGAGTCTGGATCTATAAAAGTGTTGTCATATTTTATAGGTAGATCTGTCCACAAAAGCGGCTTAACACGTATTACATTATTTTAAAGCGATGGAAAGGACAAAATTTTGAGTTTAAAGTTATTTTGTTATAAATCTTAAACGAAAAAAATATCGAAAGTGGTCAAGCGCAAACCTATCATGCATAAAAAAAGACAGACGAACGGCTGCGTTGATACTTGGTGGAAACGGGACCCTAAAATGGGACAGTAGGCATCAATCAAGAAAATTGAATTATTCCGCCCCCACTTGAAGGACAGGTTCTATTCAAATCCAATAAAAATGTTAAATTTGTGAAGCTCTGTCAAATGAAACGACTTGAAGTGGGTTATTTCATAAACCTATAATTTTACGAATAGGTATCTTTTTGTGAGTATATTTTTTTATGAAGGAATAATTCAAATTATCTATCTTAATATATATAAATATCGTCTCACAATGTTTGTCCTCAATGGACTCCTAAACTACTTAACCGATTATAATAGAAATTCGCACACCATGTGCAGTTCGATCCAACTTGAGATTTTTTAAAACACGCGGTGTCATAGTTTGACGTGTTTGTGTATGTGTATTTGTTTATTTATTTATTTTATTATTATTATATATTTATTATTATTATATTATTTATTTATTATATTACTTATTCATATATTTAACTATAAACATAAACTTACAGCATTCCAGCCAAACCGTCTATGTTTATTATATTAGTAACTTAAAAAGTAGTAAATGCACTTATTACAATTAACAAAACATTAAAAAACTATTTAAAAAAAATAAGACAATATGTAATAAAAATATAAAATCCCATTCATCCCTCTTTCACTCATTCATCACCTTTCAACCACTTACAAACTGTTTTTTTTTATTATGTTACTGCAAACTATTATTTTATTTATGTGTATGTGTGTGTGTGTCTGTCTATGGCATGGTAGCTCAAACGGATGGACCGATTCAGTTATTTTGGTTGACAACCTAAGTTTGATGAAAACGCGGTCAAAGATGGCCGCCTCTACAAAATGGCGGATTTTGCAACTTACATGTTTTTACAACTTTACTGGTAAATTTCATACATTATGATAAGTTTCAACAACTAAATTGTTATTTTTGGAAAGAAAATTAGGTGCTTAAATTCTAATTAACGAAGCTTTACATTTTAATTACCTAAAATCAGTTTCCTCTAAATATTAGACACAGACAAAATTAATTAACTTGGCCCAGCTGATTCAAGCTCAAGCTATTTTATTATTTACAAGGCTCTTACTAACTTCAAAGGGACGGATAAATGGCTCAAGTTGAGATTGTTTATGTTATTGATTGCTGATAATACCGAAAATTATCAGCGTGAATCATATAACAAATGTTTGGACCTAATTGATAATAATATAATGACCTCTATATTTAAGCATCAAAAAGACGAAGCACATCTCGGCAACGATACTAACGCAATATAATTCGCCCATAATTTATACATATTATGCTTTATATTGTTACCCTGCAATATGTGTATATGACCTGTGTTTTTTATTAATTTTCTTGTATAATGTTTTTAGTGCTGTTCTTCTTGATTTGTTATTGTTCACCTGTTTTCAACCTATTTTATATTCCTATTTTATAGTTCCTTTTGTGTGTCTTCTCGACGTTCGTGTCGTCACCCGTCGGTCTCAACGGAAGATCAGCGCTGGTTGCCTGCAGCCAGCACATGCTGAGTTGAGGGCGGCGCGTGATCGGAAATGTTTCATGTGTATTGTAATTTATGTACCTATATGTTTTTCCTGTCACAAAAATAAATGTTTTTTTTTATATTTTTAATTGCGTACTTAGCGTTTTGCCTCCACCTTCATTGTGCGTACTGCCAAGGTGTGGAACTCCTTGCCAAATGCCCTGTTCCCCGAAAACTATAATCTTGCGGTTTCCAAGGCACGAGTGAACCAGTTTCTTCTGGGTAAGCGCGTTCCACCTTAGATCACAATGTCGCTTACCATCAGGTGAATTCTGATCAAGCACAAACCCATCAAAGTATAAAAAAATGTTTTTGTAAACGATATCTCATGTGTAAAACGACTACTGTCAGCAGCTGTCAAAAATTAGCTTGGAACGATTGTCTCATTTAGCCCTCTTTAATAATATTTTATATAATGGCTTCTTGTATTTAACAACTGTCAGCAGCTGTCAAAAATATGCTTGGAACGATTGTCTCATTTAGCCCTCTTTAATAATATTTTATATAATGGCTTCTTGTATTTAACTATTGTCAGTATGAATTTTCAGTTGTTGATGTTTGTAGTTTAGTTGTGAGTAGTTTTTAAGTGCTAGGTAGATTTAAATGTTTCTCTTTCCTTCCAAATGCAACCGGCAGGTGGATTTAGTTGATTTTAGACTATTATTGTAAATTATTATTGTAAATTACTTATTAGCTATTTATACCTCCTTATACGTGTTGTAACCCATTAATATTTATTATTTATATACTTAGATTATTATATATTTATTTATAAATTCATATATTTCTTACCATTTTAATTATGTTAGGTATTTGTAATGATAGCAATAGTAGTAGTGTTTTTTTCAGTGCCTCCTCTTCAGCATCTTCTAATTGTAGTGATGACAGCTTTTCTAGTATTCTTCCTTTATCTGAGTTTTTAGAGTGTAGTCTTTCTGATGTATCGAAAAATTTTAATGTCGTTCATATCAATGCGCAGAGTATTCCGGCTAGTTATCCAGATATGCTGGCGTCTCTTGACCAAAAAAATCTTCACGCTATAATAGTCTCCGAAACCTGGCTAAAGCCATGCCTTCCTACAACTTCATACTCTCTTCCAGGGTTTATTCTTATTCGTAATGATCGTGTCGGGCGCACAGGTGGTGGTGTGGCCATTTATTTGAAAGCTAATATTCCTTTCTCCATTATTAGTCAATCGTGCCAACCACCTCCTGCGAATGCCGGCGAACATTTGTTCATAGAAATCCTTCTTTCAAATACTAGAGTTCTTTTAGGAGCCTATTACTGCTATTCCTTAAATGTTGACTACTTTTCTTCCTTTGAAACTCTTCTGTACGATCTATGTCCTTCTTATAATCATTCCATTATAATGGGTGATTTTAACACTTGTCTCCTTAAGCGTGACTATCGTTCTAAAAAGCTAGAGTCCGTTGCTAATTCTACTAACTTACATATTCTTCCTTTGAGTGCTACTCACCATTTTCCCAATTGTATCCCATCGCTTCTCGATCTTATGCTGGTGAGTTCCCTTGACCATGTTGTAAAGTATGGTCAATACAGCACGAATGATTTCTCATACCATGATTTGGTTTACTTATCTTATAAAATACGTCCTCCAAAATCTAAACCTCAAGTCATACTGCAGCGCAACTTTGGTGGTATGGATCATCAAGCGTTATTACATGACGCTACTAAAATTGATTGGTCTCCCGTTGCTGATGCTGAGTCCGTAGAAGACCAAGTGAGCATATTTAATTCCCTGCTCAGTAATTTGTATAATAAACACGCTCCTCTTCGTGCCATCAAAATTAAACAACTTCCTGCTCCTTGGCTTACAAACGAAATCCGTGATCTGATGCGCAAGAAAGCAATTGCCAGGACAAGATTCAAGATGCGACCTTCTGAAGTCAATCGTGATAAATACGTTCAAACCAGAAATCGTTGCAATATGGTGTGTAGGGATGCCATGCGCCGTTACATTCACTCTTCTGTTCAAGATAATGACCCAGGTAAAGTCTGGAAGTTTCTAAAGTCTTTGGGTATTGGCAAATCCAATCAAAATATCACTTCACGTGATCTTAATATCGATTCCTTAAATGTTCATTTTTCGACTTCATCTACTATTTCAGATGAATATAAAAATTCCACATTGCATAATCTTTCAGCCATTCCAAACTTTGACTTTCCACCATTTGTTTTTCATCCTTTCACTGCATGTGATGTTGAGAAGAGCTTACGATCTATAACATCCAACGCGGTCGGCAGTGACTCTATTAGTCGGAACATGTTATTGCCCATCCTTGATACCATTCTACCCATCCTCTGTATAATCTTTAATAATTCTATTTCCAGCTCCGAATTCCCCGCCATTTGGAAAGATGCGCAGATTTTACCTTTGCCTAAAAAATCTAATCCTAAATCCTATTCTGACTACCGCCCAATTTCTATTCTCCCTTTCCTTTCTAAAGTCCTCGAGCGGCTCGTCCATCAGCAGATTTGTTACTTTCTAAACCGACACGAACTGCTCAATCCTTTCCAATCCGGTTTCCGTCCTGGGCATAGCACTGTATCTGCACTTTTAAAGATCACTGATGACATACGCGAGGGTATGGATGACGGTAAGCTTACCGTTCTAACTCTGTTAGACTTCAGTAATGCTTTTAATACCGTCAATTTCGATATCCTTCTGGCTTTATTACGCTCAATCAACATATCTCCATCGGTGGTAAATTGGTTCTGTAGTTACCTGTCGGGTCGTCGGCAACGGGTTCGCCTTGGAGATAATTTTTCTTCTTGGTGTAACACATCTGCAGGAGTCCCGCAGGGCGGCGTGCTATCTCCTCTTCTTTTTTCTATTTTTATTAATTCCATCTCAAATCGTCTCGTTTCTGCCTACCACCTATATGCTGACGATCTTCAAATTTACTCTCAGGCTCATATAAGTACGCTGGATTCCGCCATTGCTACCATTAACGCTGATCTTGGTCAAATTTCTGATTGGAGTAAATCCTTTGGTTTGAACGTTAACCCCGCTAAGACTCAAGTCATTATTATTGGTAGCTCGCAAATGATGTCACGGATTGATTGGGACGCGGTGTCTCCGGTTGTCTTTGAAGGTCACGTCATACCATATAGCGATACCGTAAGAAATCTTGGTTTGACGATGGATCGTTCTCTCAGTTGGGATGCTCACCTGCAGTCATTAAGCTCCAGATTGTTTGCAGCTGGTGCGTCGTTACGACGTCTCCGTAACTTCCTACCCACTGCCACCAAGATTGCGCTTGCAGAGTCTCTCTTACTTCCTATTCTAGATTACGCAGACGCCTGCTATCTCGATCTTCGGGAGGATCAGCTAGATAAGCTTGAGCGACTTCAAAATTACTGTATCCGATTCATATTTGGACTTCGCAAATATGATCATGTTTCTCATTTTCGTAATAAACTCAAGTGGCTGCCTATTCGCCTTCGCCGGAATGCTCACATCCTCTCTCTAGTTTACAACATTTTGTATAACCCCTCTTTCCCGCGCTACTTAGTCTCTCGCTTTGCCTACGTGCACACATCTCACTCACGCAACCTTCGCTCGTTAGAAAGACTCACTCTGTTAAACCCTACAGCCAAGAAATCTTTTTACGGTGGTTCTTTCACTGTGCAGGCAGTGCGCCTGTGGAATACTGTACCACTCAACATTAAGAAGGCACAGACACTCAACTCCTTTAAGAACCAAATAAAAGACTGGTATTTGTCATCACTGCTTTAGGATTTCCCTTATTTCTTTTTCTAAATTGTTGCTTTTCTCCGGTAAGTTAATATATTATATATTATTATATATTAGTGTATTTATTTATCTGTGTATTTATGTTATATATATATATGTATATTATGAATATGTATTTATATATTATAGTTATAATTTAATGTTATTTACTTGTTTATTTTAAGTCCTCCATCAGAATTATAAGTATTACTATTCTTTATTGTGCAACCCCTCTTTTTCTCGTCCTTTCAACTCCTTTCCATCCAAAGGTTGCCTGGAAGAGATCGCTGTTAGCGATAAGGCCGCCGTTTGTGGCACGTTGTATATATTTTTATGTTGTTACTTTTTATTTGTTGTACCTTTCTTATAATTTGCCCAATAAAGAGTTAATCAATCTATCTATCTATCTACTATGCTAGTAGTAGGGTTTGGCTATTTGAAAAAACTTTTTATAATATTATTGATGCAAAACTTGGAATGAAAAAAAAAACATGACACAGGTTTCTAGGACTAATCATTATTACTTTAAATTAATGTGCTTTTTTCAGAGCGTTTTTTATTCATTTTATTAACCAACTACATCATTTATAGTGCTAACGGCGTAAATCCCAGATAAAATGTAACCTATGTGTTAATCCTAAGTATTAGCTATCTCTACACCAATTTTCATCCCAATCAGTTTGGCCGTAACAGACTTACATAATCCTAGAGAGACACATACTTTGACTTTTATTGTGATTTGAATAAAATATTAAGAACCAATCAACGAGTTAGTTAATCTACGGTTTTAGTTACGGTTTAAATAATTTTAGTGTCTGTTTCAATTAAGAGCAGGTTTCTTCCCGAGATAGTTAGTAACTTAGTTAATTTAAAGTGGCTAAAGTTTTGAAGGGCGAAATTTAGTTAAGAAGACTACTTTGGTAAGTACGAGTATGTACCGAGTTATACAGAACTAACGCTTACGAACAAAATTTTTTGACTAATTGTTAAAATCATTTTCTAATCGGAGTCATAAATTACAAATTGACTGATTTTGACGACCTCGTTGGCGTAATGGTTACCATGCCGCACTGCCAATCAGAAGGTTCTGGGTTCGATTTCCGGCACGGCCAACATCTTTGTGCTTAACTAAATTTGTTGTCTGTAGGTCCGGGTGTTAAATATGTATCTATATAAAATATGTATGTATGTATGTATATGTAGAATATCAGTTGTAAGAATATCAGCAACCATAATACGAACTAGAAATGGTTCAGTATGGAGTTAACCAGCCGAGTGTGAAATGTGAAAAAAAAAATGCTACACCAGACCTTGGCCACTTAGTTCATACTAAGAAGTGTCAGTGGCCGACGAATTTTTAAGGTTCCACTGGTTCCACTGGTCCTTGTATCAAAGCCTACGTCATAACATACACATGTATCAATTTTGTCACGACGAGTTAAGGCCGTAGATTACTAACTATAGATTCCGAATATAGTTTTAAAATCCGAAGAAATCAAATTAACTAGTAATATTCCTATTGACTCAGGAGTTACTTTGCGGAAATCCACTGTAGAAAAAAAAACATAAAATAAATGATGTGGTTCTTTATTTTTGAGGTTTTCTTTCTTGGCTTATGTTTATTTGGTCTCAGATCACAGCGGAAGTACACTAAATATATATTACAAATTTTCTTCTATCAAAAATATTCCCATTAAATAAAATGATTGATTATTAAATAAACAAATAATGCGACTATGCATATGCAAGTATAGTACTCGTATATATTATTAGGATACGTAAGTATATCTTAGTAGTCTTCTACATTCTACACTAAAGCCAGAAACCAATTCTCTTTCACCCTTAGCAAAATCAAATGTTCCATATTTTTAGCTATTCTATATGGCACATGAAATACCAATGTAAAAAATATGTTAAATAAACCTTTGGGGTACGATCATAAAAGCGCTATATTGTATCTATGAAATAATAATCTCCTACGTCCACCCACGTTCTCGTCAAAATATATATATGTCATATAGTATGTATGTTTGTGTTTGTAAGCCGAGCGACACCTCATTTGCATCGTAATGAAATCGATACTGGTTTAAATATAAACCGGGATTCGGAGAAACATTTACACATTACATGACTGTCGATTTTAAACTCGTGTGGTTTCATGTTTATGGTTGTTTGGTTGTTATTCAAAAACATTCGATCAATAATGTACTAGATATAAGGTGATGTCTCTTAACGGTAAGGAAAATAAGACCGAGAGTGTGGTCTTATTTGAGTTTGACGAATTTAAGCGTTATTAGTATAGTAATTATTATACAGTTGAATTTGCTAACGCTCACTGCGTACGGTTATACTATTTTACCAGCCCTTAGCTGTTATCGCGGAGCAAGATAGCTTATGTTTATTACGGCACTAGTCGAAACTCAACTTTAAGATACAGTGGAAAGGTTGACTTGAATTGTAACATATTTGTATTACTTTGTATATTGTAATAGATACAATAGTATAGTAAACTGATGCCAATTTTTTTTGTGCTGTGCTTGTATGTAACACTGAATCTGATATATATTTGATCGAAGTCAAAAACAGTTAACTACCGTTGGAGTTATGAGGTAATAAACACAAAAATATACATTCATCGATTGGAGAATCTCTTTGTTCTAAAATTCGCTTGAAATAGTTGAATATACAAGTACAACATGTATGAAAAGTTAAGTTTTTCAAAGACCTTTTCAAACGGCTGGTGGACAGAACAAATGACCAAAGAGCTGGAGCTTACATCGGCTAACGTTTAAGTTTGGCGATCCAGCGAGGTAATGCCGCCAGCATATTAACAACTTACCCGCGGACACTGACTTAGGTATATTATTATATTAGTATTTACAATTTGTAATTTAGGTATTGTAATTTTTAATTATTGTTTAGTTTTTCATTTAATTGGGTCTCAAAATAAATTAATAATTGCAAATATAATAAAAAATGTATATAAATAATATATGAAATGGCTAAATTGTCACTTTGCTAGTTTTGTTTGTTTTGTAGCGACGTCCCAAACCGATGTCTTTTGAGTCGACCGGTGTCTTTTGAGTCTATGGAAATCTGAGAAAGAAATATTTTTGTTCTGTGTATTGTTAGGGTTAAACTAGAAACAATTGATTTATTTCCCAGTCAACAACCCTATATAAAAATACAAAACCTTTTACACCTGTACAAAATCTGGTTCCCATCAATGTATGCAAATTTTGGATGAAACAGCATTCGTGATCCCGAGCTTGGTGAGAGGATTACGCAAATGAACGCGTCATTTGTACTCGCACTGTTTTCGAATGTAGGATCAACCAACGTGCGTTGGGTTATATAGCTTAATAAGAGATTCAATATTTTTATGGTTACTCGTAAATTTTTAAGCTCGATGAGATTGATAGAAGATGGAATGGAAAGAAAACTTATTGTACCCCACCACGTAGAAAAGGAGTCTAAATATTATAAAGATTTTTCTTCTTATATGATGTAATAAAACATGACTTGTTTTTAACTCTATAACTGTAGTTAGATGTGTACATAAACCATCCTGTGAATAAAAATGTAATAGTACCTCAAATGGAAGCCTTACGCCAATAGTTTCGTCAATGCTAGAATAAAACTTATTTATGTATATTATACAGATTAGAAGTCTTGTAACTAACGGTGTGATTAATAAATACTTGTATTTGTACTAAGTAAAAGTCAATTAAAAAATGGTTGCCTGTAAAGTCGGTTTTACGGGCGAAGATTTTACGTGACAACGTCTGCCGCGTGTTGCGCGCGCGGCAGACCGATCATAGTTGAGTGGGAGAGAGACGCAAGGCATTCGGCGGGCCTCTCTCTCGTTCGGTGACTCATCGTAACGTTACCGGGCGTTACACTTTTTCATAAGTGACTCCCAGCCGCAACCTAATTTAAGACGTTGTCACGTCAAAATATAATGTAATAAAATAAAAAAGTCTTTATTCAACTGCACATATTTACATAGCTGGTCATCTTTTCATATTAATTTCAAATGTCATATCATATTTATTATTAAAAGTATAATGTAACTCATTATTATTACCACACAATTTAAGAAACAATTGTAGAACACATATGCCAACACTTTAGCGTTACAGTTATTAGTTTTTCTATATGAGAACTTAAAAAAAACAGTCAAAAGGAATGACCCTTTCTTTGTTTTAAAAGTCCATGTAAGCTTTTAGACGACATTTTCTAAAAAGCTCGAACGAACACTCTGTTTCAATTTAAACAAACGCTACTGATTTCTGAAACAAAATTCCTTTCAGCGACTGAAAGCTTGGAGCCGTTACAAAAAGCTCACATATTCTCCACTCTATGCTGTTGAAAAAAGATTACTGTGTGTAGATTATATATACCGTGAGAATTTTAGTAAACATGGATATGTTAGTTAAAATTTCACGTTTAAACAACTGATCTAAATGATACTGAAATTGATATGATGAATTAAAATTGTATTAAATGGATATTTATCTGACATTATTTAAAAATTGACGTTGCAGTAATTAAAGCTTTGACATGTTATAAACAATAGTAATTAGTTCGGACATAACAAGGTTAATAATAAAACATCTTCTTGACATTTTATTAAATTTATATTCAGTGACATAAAATAAATTTTTCATATTAATTTTAATTTTATAATGTAGTAGTTTTATTATTATTCTAAATTATTGTGATTTTGTTATTGAAGATATATAATTTTTATTAAATATTTTGTAAGTGACGTGCCGTGTATGACAAACGTAGTCATAAGGTCGATAAATGATTAGATTTTGTTTTTTTGATTTTAATATGGATAAAATTTGATGAGGTTTTGACCATAGGAAACTGATAGTATCGCGTTATTTAAAGACAAGCCCATCTCAACAAGGAAAGGTTTCAAGTTTCGGCAGAGGGAAAGTAAAATAGACGACTGCTTACCG
This sequence comes from Mellilla xanthometata, assembly GCA_035578125.1. Taxonomy (NCBI): domain Eukaryota; kingdom Metazoa; phylum Arthropoda; class Insecta; order Lepidoptera; family Geometridae; genus Mellilla; species Mellilla xanthometata. The sequence continues at coordinate 3,348,036 of JAPUBQ010000035.1, forward strand.
CACGTTAAAAATAAATGCTTTTTTATTCAATGAATAATTTAATTTAGTCAATAATATAGTTTCTCATTCACACGGTGTCAGTTTTCGATTTGGAGTCGCTATAATATAGATAAAAAATACGAAGAAAAAATGCAATATTAATTGTGGTCACTGTAAATGGACACTTTGTCATTTAGGACACAAATCATTGAATTTTAGACAGCAGTGATAAGCAGCTAATTTAGACAAACACAAATATTTTTGCGAATATAATTTATTCCTTTTGTGACCAATTTCTTATATTATTACCTATTTTTAATATATATATAAAAGTAAAGTGATAGTTAAAATAACTCAATGATAGCACTACAGTTACAGGTTACAAATCAAACAATAAAAAATAATTACAATAAAATTCAATATTAAATTAAATTATGACTATTTCATTAATTTATACAATTATGTATATAAATAATTAACACAAATAGTTATACTTCCAACGTATTTAATTTTAATAAATCGTCAAAGGGATATCTATATAGGAGTAATCTGCGGTCATGTGGCATAACGCCGTCCCCCGCCATCTTGGCACGTGTTTAATCCAATGAACTCGCCATTCCGCTGCGGAGAGATGCTGAGAATATCAAAACACACGAGACATATACTCACTTTATAAGGTCTTCCAGTTTTGTTAACATTATGCTTTGGTTATAGTGTTAAAGGATTTATTTTCAAATCTTAATATATATAAATCTCGTGTCACAATGTGTGTCCTAAATGGACTCCTACACCATTTAACCGATTACAATAAAATTCACACACCATGTGCAGTTCGATCCAACTTGAGAGATAGGATAGTTTAAATCTCAAATTATAGTCGCAATTTTAATTTATTACTAATTATTTTCTGTTATTATTTGACAGTCACAATTATCTGTTAACTCCAAATGATTCTAACAGATGTCGATACCTTTCGACTGGGTTGAGTAAGTAATCAATAGATGGCGCTGCTATGGTAAATCTACGAACGTGTCATATAAACTACTCTATCTATTTTTCATACCCCTAAGTGAGGCAAAACAACGTTTGCCGGGTCAGCTAGTGTTATATAATAATAATAAATAATAATTGATTTTGTTAAGATGAGTAAACTAAAGCATGTGTTGTATTAAACAAATCTTTGTAACTGCAGTCCATAAACAGATGTACGTCATTGTAATTGAGTCACTGGAAGGAACTAACTTCCATAGCACGGGCTTGCAGTCCAGTTTGAGGGTTAAGGATATTAATTTATGTACATACATTCCATGAATAAAAACACATCGAATTTGAATTTTGAAATTGTTACGAATACCCAGAAAAAACAGGTTAAACTTAGGGCTCTACGAGCCTACGTAGGCTTCTACGCCTCTACGCCACGCCTACAAGATTTACTTTATTAAGATATTGGCGTGACATAACGAGCACGTCTCGCCGCTGTAGACGCGGCGGTAACGGTCGTTAGTTCGTTACACGTTCGTTAAAGCGAGTAAATTGGATTTCCCAGATGATAGTTTATTTAGTTAATGAATACGTGCCTCGTTCTCTTAGTTTTAACGTTCATTTTCTTGATTTAGACGATAGAAGTTTGTTTGATTAATTGTTATGTTTTACGGTTTGCCTCCACCTTCATTGTGCGTACCGCCAAGGTGTGGAATTCTTTGCCAAATTTCCTGTTCCCCGATTACTATAATCTAGCGGTTTTTTAAGGCAATAGTGAACCGGTTTCTTCCGGGCAAGCGCGATCCACCTTAAATTGCAATACCGCTTACCATCAGGTTAAATGCGGTCAAGCGCCCATTACCAGTAAAAAAAACTTTATTAAGATATACATATGTTTCACTCGTACTTAATACCTGATAATATATGAAACGATGACCTACTAGAAGAGTTCGTCGACAAATTTGTACAGAAATACGCCGAAGCTCAAAACGTAAGTTCCTTGGGTTAGTTACGAAACCAGAATAAAAAGTAGCCTATGTGTTAATCCAAATCAAGGCAGCAGTTGGAGGCACCTTGAATGACTGTAGCCGGATGACATCCAGCTGGCAGAGATGGCGAGATGTCGTGAGGCAAATCATATCTGCCCCCTCTAGTGACCCTCCATGACGATCACGACCGCTCTGACAAGAGCGTCACGAATAAGAAGAAGATATGTTAATCTGCGGACCAACGAAGATGAGACAGGCGAGGGAGAGAGAGAGTTGGAAAATAACGGGGGAGGCCTATGCCCAAGCGGCAACTTTTGCATGAAAAGGTGTTAATAAAAGTATGTAATTTTTATAAAATGTAAATATGCAATAGAATAAACTTTTTTACTTTTACTTTACTTTATGTGTTAATCCAAGGTCTAACCTATCTTTATAGTTAATCAAAATCGGTACAGCCGTTGCAGTGTGAAAGAGTAACATAGAAGTTTTATTTACGTATCTCACTGAACCACAGTTATCAAGTGTGAAGAAGTAACAAACATACATAGACATTTACACACAAACTTTCGCATGTATTATATTATTTAATGATTTATTTATTTGATTTATAGGCGAGCAGCATTATGCTGATGTGCCTATATCACACTGAGTTGAAATTATTTTTTTAATAGTTCACATAATGTCCACTGTTCAATGTCAATGTTTAAAATTCACTAGAGTACTGATCACAGAATGTTAGTAGGATTTAAGACACATAACGTCACAAAACGTCTCATAATCACACACACAAAGTAAACAAACACATCCAATATGCCACTACATTCATAAATCATGACCCCTCTAAACACGCCTCTAAGAAGATAAACTAGATTTTACAAACTCAGGGTATCCTAGCGTGAGAGCTAGGGACCTATACAAATACTTAATAATCGATAATCATTAAATTGAAATCCTGTATAAATTTCCTGCTCAAATGAAATTATTGTATTAATTGTTGTTGATTAAATGTAATTTTCGTAATACATATAGGCGTGTCAAATAAACGAATTATTATTATTATTATTTCATAGTTAACTCAATCTCCGTTCATATTATATTTAACAAATAAACTAATTATTATTGGTATATTATTTACTGTTTACTAGTACTGCATTAATAGGTACTACATATTATATTATATTTTACAGGACTTAAGAATAATATTTACAAAGCATAGAAAAAACGAAAATTTAGTAAACTAGAAAAATAATAATAACAAAATAAAAATTAAGCCACCCTCCCAAACATTATTATTATTATTATTTCAAAGCTAACTCAATCTCCGTTCATATTATATTTAAGAAATATCATAGATATAAAATAACACGATCCCGGAGGCCATTTTAATTGAATCACGCGGAGTGAACCTACGCCTAATCGAATTTGCTGGGCAAAGAATTTATAACATGGATAGAGAAATAACATAACAAGAACAGATTTATTGGATATTCTCCCAAGAAAATGAAAAGTGTATTAAATGTTATATAGTAGACATGCGCAGAATGTGTCACTAAAATGAAAAGATATGAACATATCTTTTTATATCAGTGAACTATATATTTCTTTTAGTTCAGTAGTTCATTTAGTTCAGTACTAGTTTTCTTTCACTATTTCATTCAGGCCATCGCATCTCTGTCACCTTGGGATAGAGTTTAAATTTGCCTGGTAAGTCCGATTCGCCGAGTGAGTGAAAGAGGCTATCATGTTTCATATCCATACTTACAACAGAACTGCGAAGGTGTGGAACTCTTTGCCTAGTTCTCTGTTCCCTGAGAGCTACAATCTGGCGGATTTCAAAGCAAGAGTGAACCGGTTTTCTCTGGGTAAGCGCGTTCCACCTTAGATCATAATGTCGCTTGCCATCAGGTGAATTGTGATCAAGCGCAAACCCATTTAATGTAAAAAAAAAAGCGGGACAGCCGGGTTTTCATTCGAGTCTCGAGTCGTTCTTAAACGGATGAACGAACCAGTGAACTAAACAAGGAACTAAGAACTAATTGAAATGTTATTGAACTAGAGAGTGAAAGATACAAATCACTGAAGTACTTCATTTGAAGGATTCATTCTTGAACTACGCAATCCTATTATATACAGTAGAAACTCGATTCGAATCGGCCGAGCGAAGAAGACATGGATGGAGTGTGTGAATGAGGACATGAGAGAGAAAGGAGTGAGTGTCGAGACGACGGCTGATAGAGGAGAGTGGAAGAGGAAAATTTGCTGTGCTGACCCCACCTAGTGGTAAGGCAAGAAAGAAGAAAAAGTAGAAACTCGATTATCCGGCCTCAGTTAAACGGATTCGCAATTATTCGGACTACAGACCAGTTGTCTAAAGTCGTATTTTTTCTGGCCAGCTTCTCATCATAAAAATTGGATTTTTTTCATACTTCCGATTATCCGGATTTTCGAATATCCGAACGCCTAACAACAACAATTATTAATTTATTTTGTATCCTTATAATAATTAGTCCGGTTAATCGAGTTTCTACTGTAATTGTAAAGTGTTATGCCACATAACTCATAAAAATAATAATATATTGATTAAAAAGTTCTTAAAAACAAATTAATAAATGATAAAAATAAGTAATTCTGTTTTCTTCTTCTTTTTCGTTTGAGTTTAGCGGCCAAGCTTTGGTGTCGACAGTTTATTCCATATTGAATGTTATATGTATAACTAAATATCAACCTACATTTAAAATTCACAGAAAGGTGTTTAATGTTATTTATTTAAAAAAAGAGAAAATTCGTTTATTCCAGACACAGAAGATATCAATCAAACAGATAGATACATCAAACAAATTACCTACATTAAACAAAAATTAAAAAGGAAAACCGCAAAGTACATTTATTTCCAAAAAAGGCCAACCCTCAACATAGGCGCAACCACAGACATACCACCAAAACAGATTTCTCTCCAACACTTTATTATATTATTATCAAAACATTCTACTTCTTTGAATGAGCTAAGTAGCCAAGCACTGGTGTCGAGGATTTTCAAGCCGCCCGAAGGCCTAACGACTGCTTGTACTAAGTCAAACAGCCAGGCCCTACACTTTAATGTGTCCCACGGTAGCGTCCAGATAGGAATGCCACTTGAAAAACGTCAGTCTTGTGCATGGTCACCCATCCAAACACCGTCCGCATCGACCGTTGCTTAGCTTCGATGATCGCGTCATATCACCTTAGCTAAAGAACCTACAAGACTACTAATTAAAATAAAACATAAATAAGTTAATAAAATAAATAAAAATAAAAGTCTAATTGATTTCAAAGAACTAGTTACCTATTCAATTCAATTTACTTCTCCTCAATTGGTTACTTAGCAACTAAGATATAATATTACTTAGCTCGCTCTAAAATCAAATCCATTCAAAGTAAATATTTAGCTTGAAGGAATATCTAACTTATCTGTAACTTACACTGGCTGTCTGTGATGTTTAAGTAGTTACTTAGGACTAACTTAGGCTCTTTGAATATTACAATAAATTAGTAGAAAATCAACATGATTGATTAAATTTAGCGTGGAATATTCTATGCTAAGTATGGCTTGACTTTTATGTCCCTATATTTAGACACTTATTTTATTCTAATTGTATTTTATTAACATACTATGTTTGAGTTCTTTTTACACGCTTTATATTAGCTTCACCTTTATGTTTGTTTGTAACCGACTTCTTTGGGCGCGACTTTGACCCTCTTTAAACGGACAGATTTCGTTCAAACTTTGTAGATTTATTGAGGACCGATGACAATACACTAATTTGATAATATTATTTAAAGTTACAAATTCATTTATTCAGTTAAATAACACACTTGTAAAATTATTAGATTAAACATGATAAAGTCAAATTAGATGCCTGAAACTCGTCTAATTAAGGTGATCTGATGCGATCTTCGAAGTTAAACAACAATCGATATAGACAGTCTTTGGAAGGGTTACCATGCAGAGTATTAACATTTATAAAGTTTCCTTTTCATCTAAGCGTTACCGTGTTAAAATAAAGCGTTATTTTTTTTTGTAAAAGATAAAAATAAAAGACCAAAAACTTGTTTTTTTAATTTTTTACATAAATTTTTAGGTTATGTGAAAAAACTGGGTATACAGAAGTTGTAGATCTTTTTATTACCTACAACTTTGCCATTTAACTTTGATAGGACTTTTAGTTTTGCCGGAAATAGAGAAAAACCGTTTTTTACCCTTAAAAACTCACTCCCATCCCCTTCCTGGCCTCAGATCGCCCGTAAATTAGTTTTCCTTTTATTTTTATAATATTCCCCTCCTTTTCTAATGGGTTTCATACTACTATTATTTTTTTTGGTTTTAAAAATTATCGACCCTGGTCTATTATGTTCTGGGTTCTGGGTTTTAGAAAGAAAATAAAGTAAAATTGTTTTAATATTAAAGAAAATTATTCCACTTTGCAAGGCAACGGGATCACAGGTAGAACAAGGTTGTAGCCGAGTAGTGGCCGAGGCTAGGGAAGAGGAGCGTCGGTCGTCCAGCGGCAAGATGGGTCGACGACATTACAGCTATCGCGGGTCGAACCTGGACCAGATTGGCACAGGAACAAGACATATGGCATGACAAGAGAGAGGCTTATACCCAGCAGTGGGATTGAATCCGCTGTGGATAATCATGATGATTTTAGACTTGCCCCTGAAGATGGTGCTCGGAAAGCACCGAAACTGTTGGACTCATTCCAAGTTTTAATAATAAGTAAGTGTCACCGTTTTCTACGCGGAAAAAAAAATATGATTTTACTTTAAAAGATAAGGAACCTTAGGACTTACCGTTACTTGTAATTAAGGTTTTAATTTTTAATTTTTATTTTTAACTTTATTTAGTTTTCAATAAGTATCTACCCCTTAATAAAACTATAATCTAGCCTATTAAGCTAATAAATAGTATTACTTTAACATAAATTACTAATAAAGTTTAATCTCTAAGAACGTGTCTATTTAAGCACATTTCTTAATATGTCTATTATTGTGTTACATATGGAAGTAATTGGAATGCCACAATTAAGTTAAACATAAAATATGACTTTATAGTTATGTTCAATCTAAGCAAATTCCAGAAGCTAACTTGTGAAACACGAGTTTAAAGTTAAGCTTTACGTGTAGCTTAAATTAACTTACTTGTTAAGTACGAGTAGCAGAGTGTTATGTTAAGTATACTCGTATCATTAACTTGCTCAGTTGATTAATTAAGTTATTTCTAAGCATTAGGCCAATGATCTCGCAATGGTTTTCTTTGGTTTTACTGTGTCTGAATTTTTAATTAAAAATTTGTGGTTTTAAAAACTCGCTAATGGAATAATTTGATTAAATTTTTTATAAAATTTGCGTGGTAGATTAAGATTTTTAGACGTGTATTTTATTTTCTTAATTCAATATGAAAATTTTAAAAACACAAGTTTCTGTTGAGTATATTTAATAATTAATTACTTAAAAAGTAAGTAAAAGGTTTTTAATTTAGTTTTATGTTTTGCAAATATTGTAATTCCGAAAACTTATTAGTCTAAAGTAAATAAGTAACCTAGACGTTATAAATTATACTTTCATATAACATACAATAGAACAAACTCTAATAATAACATTTTACTTCTAAACTAATTTAACTTTGACAATGAACTTTTGAAAATAGGCACTACAGACTAGAATAGCTTTGTTGACAAATATCATGAAAAATTATATTACTTTCAAACATAAGGTAAAAGATATTCATAATATAAAAGGTAACACTTTTGTGAAATTACATTTAGGCTTTTGCAGGGCGCATAATTTTTTTCTGAGTGTTTTAATAAAGTGTTTATCTATCTATCTAACCTCACGTATTAGAGACATTCTGCCCGCGCCTGGAGCATGCCTAGTCTGGAACTACTTGCTCTCAACGTGGATACCAAAACACACTTTTGACTATTTTTTTCAACATAAGAGTTGATTTTTAACTATCTAAGTATAGTATAGTGGAGTAGGCAGTGCAGGCCCACCCGTCACCGCGGACGTACGTTGGCTGTGTTCCTGCCCTTGAGAATGGCACACTGATTGTGCTGAAACATGTTGGACTAATACTGACAATATAAACGTAAGTGATAGCCGGTTATACAAACATTATCTAAGTAAATATAATTATCTTCTATCTAAACTAAGACCACCGTTAACACCGTATTTAACACTAATCTATTTGACAAAATGTTTTAATGAATTAATTAATCAATTTTCTTACTGACATTGTAATCTTGCATGCCTGACGGTCAAAATAGAGGGCCAACTTACTGTAATAACACCAATTGTACCTATTTTGCAAGAAATATATGATTTAATTTGATTTGAACTAAGATTATGTATTAAATGTTATTGGTATGTCTAAACTATTGCAAAAGTGAACTACGCTTTCTCGAAATCGCATTCAAAATGTAAGGAACGTTTTCCTTATGACGTTTATTTTAAACTAACTACGCCTCGCGTTAATCCGGGACAGTGAGAAGTTGATCCGGGATAGAAAGTAGCCTATGCGTTAATCCAAGATATAGCCTTGTAACTCTTATCAAAACCGGCCCAGCCGTTGAAGCGTGAAGGAGTCACATATATTTGGAAGTTATTTGCGTATCCCACGGGAACCACAATTGTTTTCGCGATAAAAAGTAGCCTATGTTAACACATAACATCCAAGGTGTAACCTTTTTCCATAACAAATTTCTACAAAATCAGTTTATCAGTTTGAGCATGAAGAAGTAACAAACATAGATACATGCACACACACTTTCACATTTATTATATTAGGGTGTACTTACGAAAGAGGTGTCATCAAACCCTTTGTTTTATACATGTAGGTATATATGTGTATGAAGGTCGAGGATGTAGGAATGGAATTACATTCACACAATACAGAAGCATAATAATTCCTAACACATCGTGTGCCAGATTTCTGCCGAAAGCAGGAAATTATCCCTTTTTAGTTCGCGAGCCGTGGTTCCATTTATTTGAGAATCAATAAATTATATTTTTTATCATTTATAAATTAATTCCATACTGGACTATTTCTAGTTTGTGTTATGGTTGCTAACACAACTGAAATGCTACATATACATACATACATAAATATTTTATATAGATACATTTTTAACACCCAGACCAACAGCCAACAAATTTAGTTAAGCACATGTTGACCGTGCCGGGAATCGAACCCGAAACCTCTGATTAGCAGTCCGGCATGGTAACCTTTACGCCAAAGAGGTCGACAATTTCGGTTTCACTCTTCCTATTATTTCCTTATACGTAGTTTACACTCTATTTATATATTTTGTAAAAAGAATACTTGTAGTACTGCATAAATTAATAATTGGTCAAGTGCGAGTTGGACTTGCGCATGAAAGGGTTCCGTACCATTCTTGTGTGGGACCGAACCCCCTTAAATATTTATTTTATTTCAATTTTATGAATTTATTTGATAGCCAATATACTTTTATATATTTTGTGAAAATATGAAGTGTCTAGCACCTACCGTTATTGATATATAGAAAAAAAATACGAAAAAACACGTTTATTGTATGGGGACCTCCTTTAATATTTTTTATTATAAGTATCTGTTGTATTGGCACGGGAAATACATATCTTGTGAAAATTTCAGCTTTCTAGCTATTATGGTTTCTGAGATACAGCCTGGAGACAGACAGACAGACAGCGGAAGCTTAGTATAGGGTCTCGTTTTTACCTTTTAGGTACAGACGACCTCGTTGGCGTAAAGGTTACCATGCCGGTCTGCTAATCAGAAGGTTCCGGGTTCGATTCCCGGCCCGGTCAACATCTTTGTGCTTAACTAAATTTGTTGGCTGTGGGCCTGGGTGTTAAAATAAGTATTTATATATAATATGCATGTATGTATGTATATGTAGTATATCAGTTGTGTTAGCAACCATAATACGAGCTAGAAATGGTTCAGTATGGGGCTAACCAGCCGTGTGTGAAAGTAAAAAAAAAAAAGCCCTACAAATTTACGTCACGGGTTAAGAACAGTTCAGTATCTCCTTATCTACAGAAAAGCTTGAATAATACATGCGGTTCACAGGGCACAATTACTAACGAGCACAATGGCACAAAGGTCCGGACTTACACGTTCCGCGGATCAACCCGGATAAACCCGTACTAACTGTTGCTTTAACTGTGGAGCTTACATATATTGGAATGGCAAGTTTAATCATAGACTAACAAATATAATAGACGTTCAACCTCTTGTTGAAAATCGTACTACGTGTATCATTCATTTTTGACGACCTCGTTGGCGTTGTATTGTATGGTAATCAGCAATCCTCTCTAGTATCTGATGTTCTTTTTACATTAAAATAATTACAGTAAAATAATTTTTGAGAATGCCTAGTCTAGAATAGCTCTCAAGGATGCTGCCGAAACACACTCAAAGTCAAAGTCAAACAATTTATTGCAATATTATGTCACTTACCCATAAGGCATTGGAATTATTTATTATTTACTGGAGATGAGCAACCGTGTTAACTAAAATAGTTTACTTAAATAGTATTCTGTAGTAGTTTTTATTATGAGTATTTTTTTAAGTTTGTCAAGAAAGTTTTAATAATTTATCAATACGCTCTAGGAAAAAAAAAAGCCATCGAATGTCCATTCTACACCTTGGCACTTTCAAATTGTATTTATTCTCTTAGTACGTATTTTCGCGGTAAATCTGATAGTTTTTGGAACAGATAAGGATATTTTTTATACAAAAAAGCATATTTTGTAGACATAAATACATGTCTCTGTCAGTGTTCGACATATGAACATTCAGATAATGGGAGCTTAGTGGACTGTATAAAAAAATTACAATGCAGTGGTGATGCACCGATCCAAACAAGAACACAGGTAAGAGGAGGCCAATATAATGCCGTTCCAAGACAGGGCTGGTCGGATGAGAGTTCTCCTGGGTAAGGTGGGATCTTATCGGATGTCGACACACACACGCACTGGGTTGTAAAATAGTGCACGGCAGCTATTTGCAGAGCTCACGGAGCTAAAGGAACGTCCTTTTAGTGATTTTGAAGAAGATGCGACCTACGGAGGCGCTTGTCGTCGATCCACTCGCTTGGCACTATGTGTCAGTTGTCTTTTTTCGCTCTCATCCAGAGTCGAGGGTAGAACAAAAAAATACATCTCGGGCAGTGGCAAATAGTGTTGTACCATCATCAAATCTTATGCAATGTAAGGATCGCAGTCAGTATTTTAAATTTAACAGAATATTATTTATGAAATTGGGATTTTGTGATATTTGTGGCTTTTATTTTATCACTGTTACATACTTGGTGACAGATTTTTTATTTGAGTGAGGTTGTTAACCTGACGAGCACTTGAAAAGCCCCATGTCATGCCGTGCCATGACGCCTTTGAAAAGGTAGAAAGAAGGTCATTGGCGGAAATCGATCCTTCGACCTATTTTTTAGTAATCATTTTTAATTTTGTGTCCAACAAAGAATATCCTGTCTATCTATAGTACTCGTATTTTGTCTTGGATATACGTGGATAAATTTAACTACTGTCATTAAATCAATGGTTCTTAACAAATCTTGTAAATTTGCAAGCATACAAAATATTAATTAAGTGTAAAAAATAAATAAAAAATATTAAGTAAATTAACACAATTATTTTCACATCTAGGCAAAAGATTACTTGTAGATGTGATTACTTTTAGATGTGAAAATAATTGTGCTTAGTATTAGTATTATATTATAATGTACTTAATTACTCAGAAAATTCAATAGTTAAGTAAGTATCGATTGTTGTATGAGAAGTATTGAAGTAGTAGAAATAAAAGCTATTTTATTTATTTTACACGTAGATTACGTCAGAAGTAGGTTCATTATAATTAGCATAATACCAAAAAGCTCGCAGCGCTAATCCCGTGCAAATAACAATTTAATCAAAGAAGCTCAGTGGTCCGCCCACGCACTTTGCACTTAATTTCGTGAGGTTAATGTTTTAATTAGAACGTCAAACCACTGGTTTCGCTTTAAAGGCCTCGGTAGTTGAGGTTTGTGGGGTTGGGGGGAGGGAGAGGATTTCTACTCGGAATACTTAGATTTGATTGCTTGGACAAACACTTATTCGTATAATATTAATATAATTATAATATTCATATAATTAGAACTTACAATTTCATATAAAATACAATAGAAAAATCTCTAATAATAAAAGGTAATAATTTTACTTCTAAACTAATTTAACTTTGACAGACTTTAAGATTTCATCTTGAAAATAGATACTACAGACTAGAATAGCTTTGTTGACAAATGTCATAAAAAATTATATTACTTTCAAACAGAATAAGTTTTTATCCAAAAATAGAAATAGTGACAATAGAATTTTTATTGAATACTCGTCAATAGAGTTTTTATCGAATATTCGTATAAAAAGACTGGGTGTAATTTTGGAACAATTAAGAGTTTATGCCATTCAAAATTAGACTAAAACAAGAAACCAAATACAACAAACAGAATATAATATAAGCTACATTTATATAAAAAAAGGAATTCCGATTTAATCGACGGCCTTCTTTTTGACGTACCACTAAAGTCAAAGTCAAAGTCAAATACATTTTTTATTGCTTCGTTATGGCATAATTAAGATGTTAAACATTTAAATGGTAGGTATCACATAACGGACCCTATTCGGGTATTGCAACACAAGAGGAGTGAGCCGGTTTATTTGCATGCAAAAAATAAATCCTTATCGTTTAGAAATTCGTCAATAGAGTAATAGCATTTATGTAACAATAAAAGTTAATTTATTTTCAAAAATACTGTCTTTTTCTATGTTTTTTAAATTTTCTGGTAGCTTATTAAATATTTTTACTGCCATTGAGTTAGGGCCAGAACTATGTATTTTTAACCTACTTTTTGGAATTTTTAATTTATTTTTATACCTAGGTTCATGTTTCCGTAAACTGTCTGATGCTTTAGTGAATAGCTCCGGGTATTTTCGAACAAATTTACTGATTTCGTTGATATATAGTGATGTCAAGGTTAATATTTTGTATTTTCTAAATAAAGGTCTATGGAAATGTGTTATTTCTATATTTGGTACTTTGATGTTAGCGAGTATGCGCATGCACAGTTTTTGTTGGATGAATAAATCATCCGCGTCTACACTATTTCCCCACAAGATGATACCGTACGTTAACCAAGAATTTGCATACGCGTTGTAGGCAATTAAAGCTGTTTTTTCGTCTGTAACACGTCTCAATTCTTTTAAAGCGTATGTAAAACTTGAGAGTTTTAATTTTATCTTTTTAATGTGTGATTTCCAATTTATATGTGAGTCTATATCTAGACCTAATAGGGTTGCCGCGTTAACACATTCTAATTTATTGCTATTATAAGTAAAGCTTATGTCAATAGGTTTTTTCTGGTGGGGTCTAAATTGTATAATTTTTGTTTTAGTTATATTAAGAGCCAAGTTGTGATCGGTCATCCAATTTGTGATAGTATTAAAATGTCAGTGAGATTGTTAATTAGATTATAATTATTAGTGCAAGATGTCATAATTGATATGTCGTCCGCGAATAGAACACAAGATTCGTCAATTATTTTTGGAATGTCATTTATGTAAATTAAAAATAGAATACACCCGAGTACTGACCCTTGGGGAATTGAATGATTGGTCACAATTGGGTCAGAACGCACTATTTCAATGTCACCGGTATTATAGTCAATATTTTCTATTTCTACATATTGTTTCCTATTTTCAAGATACGATTTAAACCACTCGTGGGTAGGTCCGCGTATACCAACATCGTAAAGTTTTTGTAAAAGGATATTAAATTGAATTTTATCATAGGCTTTACTCATATCTAGCAAGATACCTATGGCATACTTTTTATCGTCTATGATATGTAGTACTTGCTGAATATATTTATAAACTGCTAATGTTGTCGAACGGTTTTTTCTGAAGCCGTACTGGGCATCATCAAAGAAATTATACTTTTCACAATAAGAATACAAGCGGGATTGCATCACTTTTTCAAATATTTTAGAAGAAGTTGGCAAGAGTGCAATTGGCCGATAATTAATTGGGTCTTGTTTAGATGCTTTTTTATATATTGGTTTTATGAGAGCTATTTTTAGTTGGTCGGGGAAAGTTCCTTCTCGGAAAGATTGGTTTATCAGTAGAAAGTACGGTAGGGTCAGTTCGTCTGCACAATTTTTGATTAGTATAGGTGGTAGTTCATCGACACCGTAGCTGTATTTACTTTTTAAATTTTTAATGATGAGATGTATTTCGCGCGGCTCGGCCGGCCGCAAGAACATGGAGTTGGTGTTTAGTGCGCGCGCGCCGGCAGCGGGCCGCCGCCGCGCGCTCCGCACCCCGCTCCCGCTGCTGTCGATACCGACCGACGCAAAGTACTCGTTGAATGTATTCGCGATCTGAGGCGGCTGAGTAATAATATTATTATTTATTTTTAATTTGATATTTTGCTTGACCTTTTTTACGGTTTTGTTTGTTCTCTCTTTGACTATTTGCCACATTCGTTTAATTTTATTATCAGATTTGTTCATTTCGCGTATGTATTGATTCCTTTTAGACTTATTTATGCTTTTCTTTAGTATTTTAGTATAGGATTTATAGTAATTAGTTAGGGCTGGATGTTGTAGATAAGTTACGAAAGATTTTAGTAATCTTTTGTTTTTACAAGATATTCTAATACCAGTAGTTAACCACTTACTCTTTTTATTTATTTTTAGTTTTTGTCGCTTTTTTGGTATATTTTGATTAAGTAAGGTTATCAATATATCCGTAAATATTCTAAAGTTTTCGTTAACTGTATTCGTTTCCATATTAAGTTCCTCTAGCCAGTTAATTTTTTGAAGAGCTTGTTTGAAATTTTGAATATTTTGTGTGCTAAATATTCTTTTTTCTACTTTCCAAGATGTTAGTAACTTTTTACATGTTAATATATTTTTTAATGTAGTATAAACTCCTAAATGATCTGAAAAGCCGTAATCCTGAACAGATGTGTCCAGTCTAGTCCTTGTAAAATTTGCAAACACAAGATCAAGGCAAGATTCTTTTGTTTTACATATTCTAGTTGGCTCGCTTACTAGTTGGGTAAAGTTATATTGCAATAAAAGGTTAATAAAATCAGTAGGATATCCATTTGCTAAACGACAGACCATCGTCGTTTCATAAGAATAACTTCTTAACTAAGTAATAGAATTAAATAGCTGGAACTGTTCATATATATTATAAAGTATACTTAAAAAGGAAAGCAAATTGAAACACTATAAATACACAGTTTCTATTCTTTTTCTCGTTTAAGAAAACTTTTTTTTACTCTAAATAGGTTAGCGCTTGACCACAATTCACCTGATGGTAAGTGACATTGAGGTCTACGGTGAAACGCGCTTACCTAGAAGGAACCGGTTCACTCTCGCCTCGGAAATCGCTAAAATGAAGCTAAAATTGGCTAGATAAACTTTAATTGTCTACTACTTACTATCCTTTTTTTGTATATTATTTCATAAACTCTTATTTCAAGTTCCGGTTTGCATCTATTTTAGTTTATGTACTGTACATAGGTACTAGCCTGGACTAGGTGAAATAACAAGCAATAGCTGTGAAGGTAAAGCTTTGAGCTTACACCTGTCAGAATATGAAAGCACTAAGGTTGAACGCGAAACTGTTTCTGACAGCTGCAGTAGATGGGAAATGCTTTAACCCCTGACGCTATATTTTTTTAGCTATGTTTGATAGATAAAACGAATCTAGGATGCCTCAAGCTGAAAAACCTGTCTCCAAGCACCTTAATACTGTGTTGCGGCAGCCTCTTTGACAGCCAGTAATTCCAGACTTAACATGCTGAAACATGGCAAGAGTGTCGATAACTCGTGGGTTTTTGCGCCCTACTAACCAAAATAAATATTTTTTTCCAGACGTTTGTAAGATAGATTTTAAAGTTATTTGCGTATCCCATGGGAACCACAACTGTTTTTGGGATAAAAAGCAGCCTATGTGTTAATCCAAGGTCTAACATATCTTCGCACCAAAATTTAATGAAAATCGGTTCAGCCGTTCGAGCTTGAAGAAGTAATAAACACACAAACTAACACACTTACACACAAACTTTCGCATTTATAATATCAAGAGCATTATCACCTTGCCATTTTTGCATTTATACACCTTTTACGAAAATACAAAAGTTTTAGAATCAAGCTTGTTGACTGCATGTAAACCTCTGAAAGATCTTTTAGAGGCATTGTGTCACTTACCCTGTATTCATCTATATATAACTACATATTTATATAACTACATACGTATACTTCATCACCGTGTCCGGTAAATCATGTTAAATCAAACAGCGTTGATTGGTTGACCGACCATTAAGGGGGTAACCACGAGCTATTCTAGCTAATGGCGTAACACGGCTGGGTAACGCACTACAACTCGAGTCAATTATATAATAAATGCGAAAGTCTCTCTGTGTGTGCGTGTGTGTGTTTGTTACTTTTTTATTATTATACGAGTATATAATGGTGCAAACCTTTGATCGAATAAATACCAGGTTTAGTGTTGCTTACAAACACAGCACAAAGAAATGGCATGAGTTTACTATTCTATTGTATCTTCTACAATATGCTACGTCACAAAAAATATTTCAATTCAAGTCAAACTTGCTACTGTACCTTAAGATTGAGTTTCGACTAGTACCGTAATAAACATAAGGTATCTTGCTCCGCGTTAGTTAAATTTGATGGCCGTACGCAATTAGCGTACGGTCATAAAATTTTGCGTAGAAAATTCAACTGTATTACCATACTAATAACGCTTAAACTCCTCAAACTCAAATAAGACCACACTCTTACTTGTGGTCTTATTTTCCTTGTCGTTTTTAGAGATATCACCTTATATCTAGTACATTTTTACGTACATTTACGAAGGTGAAACAAAACAAAATAAAATTATTATAATTGGGAATCTTATACACCAAAAGCGATTTTTTGACACGTTTATAGAATGGTACGGAACTCTTCATGCGTGAACCCGACTCGAAGTTTGCCAATTTTTTTGTCAGTTGAACTTATGTTTTTGTAGTATCTCATTGGTACTCTCTCGTCTTTCCAAGCTGTGTGTGTGTGTATGTGTGTGTGGGGGCGTGAGTTAATTAGAGGCCGTTTGACGTGTTTGAGCTACAATGTCGATAGAACAACGCAATTCCGTCAAAGCCTGACGCACCGACCTAATATGGTCGGTCGAATATTTAGGGGCTTGGTATTCAGGGTTATTCAAATCAATTCAATAATATTTATTTCGGAATTTACCCTTTGATTTTTCAAATGCATACTTACAATACAGGAAATTTTCAATCATATTAGAAAATTCTGGAAAAAACCTTCTTCATACGCGATTTTGATCATAATCTTAACAATTACTGTTTATCCGTGAATTTCGTAAATCGAATTTTTTTATTCACAGTACAGCTAACCATTTTACTAGTAGAGCACGTAACGAGTTGGCTACACTTTGGCTTGTGTTAGAGCATGCATAGTGTCTGGAATAACAAGCTCACAAGATAGCCCTGAGACCCCACACTTCATTATTATAATAGTTATAGTAGTAGAATAGTTGTTATTTGCCAGACGGGGCTGACGTAGTCGCGTAGCCCAAAATAAAAAAAAAAAGATGTCCCTGAATATACTAACACTAAAAAGTGAGATTGCAATGGTTCCTCCATGATGTCTTCCTCTACCGAAAGCTCAAGTTCGTTGGCGGGGATCAAATGCACGGCCTGTAGGACGCTAGGCGGCCGGACACCCGACTGAGCAGTCATTGGTTCAAAGAAGAACAAAAGATTTTTCATTGAAAGCCGCCGCCTGGTTTTGCGTATTAGTTATCAGTAACCGTGTATATGAAACCTAACGAAGCTTCTCCACCTACGCTCGAACCTAACTAACCTAACCTATCTATGTACGTACCAGCGGTAATATTGCTTAGTTGACCAAGAGAGCGAAACAAATGAAGCTTACATTAATTGGCCAATTTTAGGTTTGATTATGTGTAGATTTTTCACACTCACTTGCCAAAATCATAGACAAGAATATGTTTTTTTTACACATTTCACACACGGCTTTTTAACCCCATACTGAACTATTTCTAATTCGTAGTATGGTTGCTAACATAACTAATGTACTACATATGCATGCATATTTTATAATAGATACATATTTAACACCCAAACCGATAGCCAACAAATTTAGTTCAGCACAAAGATGTTGGTCGTGCTGGGAATCGAACCCGGAACCTTCTGATTGGCAGTCCGGCGTGGTAATCTTTACGCTAACGAGGCCTTCTATTGTATTGTAGCGTATGTTATTGTAAACTTTGTAGTTTATGCGTGAAGAAGAAACAAGTAAGCAGAAATCCATACCTACAGACTTTCGTCTTTATAACATTAGTAGTTTAAATTTGTATTAATTGTGTCGTAATTTGATTAGTACGAGTAGTTTGGATTTTACAAAACTTGCTTACTATAACATTTGTCATAATTTTTACCTATGTTTTATACAATAAATATAATTTAATTGTACCTATGGTACCAAAGTGATAAAATTATGATCATCATCATCATCTTTCTTTGTCTCAACTTGTATTATTTGGCGGTGAAGGAACTATGTCCCACAACACAGGGTTTTCTCTAGTGTGGGACATAGGGATCAAATCAAAATGGGAACGTGCAATTGCAAATATTAAATAAGGCTATATTATTATTGTTCCAACATTGTATGTGTTTACTGGTCAAATAAATGCTTTATTATTATTATTATTAGTAGGATATAACGCGTGTAAAAAGTCGTATGTGAACCCAGAAAAAGGGTTCGTGTGTGTTTGTTTGGCGTTTTTACAGCAAATAATACAGAACCCTTCGTACTTGCCGGATATTACTTACCCATTCCTTTCCTAGTCCCACGTTTACGACTTACCTGAAAAGATAACACGTCATTAGTCGTAAAATAGATCTTATCACGAGCGTAATAAAGTCCAAACTCCCTTGTATAGGAATTGAAATAACTGTTTAATCTGTGCCCATTTGTAGTAACGGCTATAGGCCTTGTCAATAGGTACGTATCTTAATAATATGTACATAGTTGTTTTAACTGACGCAAAATCTTTAGATGCGGCTTTGTGCACTAGACAAACAACTTTTATACCTAAAAAAAAATAAAAAGAATCAGCAACTAAAATGTAAGAAGACAAAAATAGCCTGTCTAGGAATAATATTAGGCCTAATAAGGGCTTCTAGATGTTTATTTTAACTTGCTTTAAGTCTAGTAAGTTTCCGTGAAAAATGTGTATTGTAGAATTGTTTTAAACCGATTGTTAAAAAAAGCTTGAAGTGAACTTAACGTAATCGTGTCTTGAAACTCGAAACAGTCATATACTGAATTAAAGATAGTAAAACAAGCATCGGTTTACGGTTGAGGTGCCCAAGGCACGCACAAAGCGTTTTGCCTCCACCTTTGTTGTCCGAACCGCCAAACCTTGGAATTCCTTGCCGAATTCCCTGTTCCCAATGACTACAATCTAGCGATTTTCAAGGCGAGAGTGAACCGGTTCCTTTTAGGTAAGCGCGATCCACCGTAGACTTTAATATCACTTACCATTTGGTGGTCAAGCGCTGACCTATTCAGAGTAAAAAAAAAAAACTGAAAAAGTCGTAGCTTTATCTTTTAAGCAAGATTTTATAAAATTTTGTTGCCGTACACTGCCTTAACTTCGTTGATCACGTCAGATCAAAAATTTGTCGCCATGCACTTAGCAGTGTATATCGGCAGCCTTTTTGAGAGCCAG
This sequence comes from Mellilla xanthometata, assembly GCA_035578125.1. Taxonomy (NCBI): domain Eukaryota; kingdom Metazoa; phylum Arthropoda; class Insecta; order Lepidoptera; family Geometridae; genus Mellilla; species Mellilla xanthometata. The sequence goes on from JAPUBQ010000035.1 coordinate 3,367,874, forward strand.
TTTTTCCTGACTAGGCATGCTCTCTTTAGGCCAGAGTGTCGCTAACTCGTGTGGTTACGCGCTTACGCTACGCTACGTTACGCGTTAACTTAAGGATAAGGTTAAAAATTAAAATAGTTTAAAAAACTAAAAAAACACGCTTCTTATAGAAAACCGTAATTTTATCAAATTAGTCATCGGTCCTTAATAAATCTACAAAGTTTGAACGAAATCTGGCCGTTTAAAGTGGGTCAAAATAGCGCCCAAAGAAGTCGGTTACAAACAAACATACAAACAAAAATACAAAAAATGGAATAATTTTATCAAATTAGTGTATTGTCATCGATCCTCAATAAATCTACAAAGTTTGAACGCAATCTGGCCGTTTAAAGTGGGTCAAAATCGCGCCCAAAGAAGTCGGTTACAAACAAACATACAGGTGAAGCTAATATAAAGCGTGTAATAAATAAGTCAATATTATAGTTAGCCGAGTTGACATTATAATATTTTCTAATCGATATTGCATTCCGTTATAAAATTACATATTGACCTTAATTTTAGCTGATTTTATAATACTCTATAGCAAATACAGATTTTTCTTTATGACAATGCATAGAGTCACGAAGAGAATGCATGTTTTGTACTCGTAATGTATTCGATGAAAAGTGGAGTATCTAATTACAAACGTGTTTTATATTCTGTATTTTGTATAAAAAATAGAAACCATATTAGCACCCCGTAACACATTTAAACTAGCTGCATCCTGTTGCGTTACTTGCGTTAATCCGGGCCAAAAAGTAGCTTATGTGTTAATCCATAGTTTGACGACCTCGTTAGGGTAAAGGTTACCATGCTGGACTGCTAATCAGAAGGTTCCGGGGTCTATTCCCGGCCCGGTCAACATCTTTGTGCTTAACTAAATTTGTTGGCTGTGGGTCTGGGTGTTAAATACGTATGTATTTATATAAAATATGTATGTATGTATATGTAGTATATCAGTTGTGTTAGCAACTATAATACGAACTAGAAATGGTTCAGTGTGGGGCTAACCAGCCGTGTGTGAAATGTGTCCAACAAAAAAATTGTTTAAGATATTCACCACAGCCGAAGGTGTGGGGCCGCGGCAGGAGAGAAGTGTCGGTATTACGATGCACTACCCTACCACCATACAATTGATATTTCATCATAGCTTCTGACGTATTTCATTGTTTCAATGCCAGCAAACTATGAACCCCTCAGGGCGTTACAAGTAAGTTACATTAAGTTATCCATTATTAACTTAGTTACGGCGTCAATATTGGCCCAATAATAATGATATTGGCCTTGAACTCGATCTATGACAAAATGTATTCGCAAATATTTGAGCCAATTACGTCAAAACATGGCAAGTTTGACGCAACCATACGAAAGTTGGATGTGGTGAATGTATTGAAAATAATAATTTAATTTAAGTAAATAATAAAGAGAAGTCAACTGTAAATTGCCATCCAACGTGGCAATGCTGCCAGCATTTTGGGCACCTTTTCCTCTACCCCTGGACTTTTGTAGGTTAAGTTTTAATTGAGTGTTTTATATCATAATTATGTTGGTTATAAATAAAGTTTTTTTTTTCACATTCACACACGGCTGGTTAGCCCCATACTGAACCATTTCCAGCTCGTATTATGGTTGCTAACACAGCAGATATACTACATATACGTACATACATATTATATATAAATACATATTTAACACCCAGACCCACAGCCAACAAATTTGGTTAAGCACAAAGATGTTGACCGGGCCGGGAATCGAACCCGGAACCTTCTGATTAGCAGTCCGGCATGGTAACCTTTACGCCAACGAGGTCGTCACTCAATTACGTTTAAGTAAACAATAAATGCGAAAGTCTGTGTTTATGCGTATGTTTGTTACTTCTTCACGCTCAAACGGCTTAACCGAATTTGATGAAAATTGGTATATAGATAGCTTAGACACTGGATTAACACATTGGCTACTTTTTATCTTGGAATAACTTATTTTTGTCCCTGATTAACCCGGGTAACGTCGCAGTGCGCAGCTAGCAGATAATATAATTGAAAATATTATTTTTAACCTACCTACCTACATTCATACACAATCTTAATATATATAAATCTCGTGTCACAATGTTTGTCCTCAATGGACTCCTAAACCACTTAACCGATTATAATAAATTCGCACACCATTAGCAGTTCGATCCAACTTGAGAGATAGGATAGTTTAAATCTCAAATTATAGTCGCAATTTTACTTTATTGCTCATTATTGTCTGTTATTATTTGACAATCACAATTATCTGTTAACTCCAAATGATTCTAACAGATGTCGATACCTTTCGACTGGGTTGAGTAAGTAATCAATAGATGGCGCTGTACCCCTCAGTGAGGCAAAACAACGTTTGCAGGGTCAGCTAGTGGAATATATATTTCTTTTGTTTGTCTTATAACTCTACACTATAATAAAAATACGACGTTGGAAGCGTGCGCAAACGTTTCGAATCTCAAGGGAATGTATTGTTTGTTATTCATTAACTGAACTCTAGGGGTCGTCGCGTCGGCGATGCGGCTGGATAGATTTTATTTCATAACGGTTTTTTTTTACCGCACAATATGCGCTAGACCGCAACTCTCCCAAATGTTTACCTATGTTACGGTCTAAGATCGACATGATAGAACGAAAAATACTTAAATAAAATAAAGTACCTGGATGACCGAGCTTTGCTCGGTATTTTTTTTCGAATATGACATTTTTAAAAATGATTCCTAGCGAGATCGATTTATCGCCCCCGAAACCCCCTATATACTAAATTTCATGAAAATCATTCGAGCCGATTCCGAGATTCCAATTATATATACAAGAATTTAATCAGGACACATATCACTCACGGCTGGTCTATAGTATAGTATATCAGTTGTGTTAGCAACCATAACACAAACTAGAAATGGTTCAGTATGGGGTTAACTAGCCGTGTGTGAAATGTAAAAAGAAAAAGAATATGATGGTACGGAATCTTTCAAGTGCAACAGAAACTCGACCTTGGCTATTTATTTGCCTCAAAACTTTGTTATTTGCTATAAAATTTCAAATTATCACAATTTCGATCAAACTCCCAATTCGCAACTCGTTAATTAATGTTTCAGTATTTTGAAGGTTTCAATTTAAATGAATCACAGTATTATTTATAATATCTAGGTTCCGAAACTTGTTAAATTTTAATTAAATGTCGTCACCACAGTTCTGTTGTTTTAGGTTATGAACTGAGTGACAGTGCAAATAGACGAGTAGGAAAACACCAAAGCGGCATCGTTATACTATGGAGGTGCCACAGTAAAAAATAGGAAAAAAACATGTTTATCGTACGGGGACACCCCTGTATATTTTTCTTTTTTCATTATTTGTTGTTATAGCAGCTCGGGAAACACATACCTTGTGAAAGTTTCAGCTTTCTATCTATATTAGTCTACTATATTAGTTAACTGAATTTGAGGGGGGTTTGCTGTAGATAACGCAACATTAACACGATTTTATACCTTTCATTTTCTATTACCATTCATTGTATTAATAATAACAATAATTCATTTATTATTTTTACACCAAACCGGTTCAAATAATCCTCTAGGACTAAATAGAAATTTAGATAAAATTCCCTTTCATCCATTTTTTACATTCAAAGATTTAATTGGATTTATTTTTATATTATTTTTACTAATTATATTAACTTTAATTAATCCTAATTTATTGGGAGATCCAGATAATTTTATTCCAGCAAATCCTTTAGTAACACCTGTTCATATTCAACCAATCTTCACACCAAATTTCATAAAAATCGGTTCAGACGTTTGAGCGTGAAGAAGTAACAAACATATACACTTACAGACAAACTTTTGCATTTTTGATATAAGTAGGGTATGTACAAAATTCTGCTATAATTATTATTCCAATTGGAGTTTGATTACTAGATAATTAAACTCGGGTGAGCGTTATTATGCAAATGTTAGTTTGTTGACAGTTAATTGAATTGTAGATTTTCATTGTTGCAGTTGCATTAGACGTTAGATATATTTGCTCTCATATATACTTTATGTATATACTTTTATGATATTATGTTAGATAAAGATTGTGTGTGTATGTGTGTGCCTGTTTACGATCAATTCGACGACCTCGTTGGCGTAATGGTTACCACGCCGGACTGCCAATTAAAAGGTTCCGGGTGCGATTCCCGGCACGGACAACATATTTGTGATGAACTTTGAAATTTGTTGGCTGTCGGTCTGGGTGATAAATATGTATCTATATAAAATATGTATGTATGTATATGTAGAGTATCAGTTGTGTTAGCAAGCATAATACGAGCTAGAAATGGTTCAGTATGGGATTAACCAGCCGTGTGTGAAATGTGTCCTAATATAAAAAAAACTTCATACACAAATAAAATATAGAAATAAATTAACAAAACAGTCAATACAAAATTCATTCCAAAGAAAATCCCGCCAAGGCCTTTTACGATTCAATATGAATAGAAAAACAATTTCGTCGCGTTCATAACACAATTCTCCGCGTTTCCAACTCAGGAAGGATCCAATATCACCATATTTGAGGGAAATAACGAAATATTTCCACTCTCCTAAACCGATCCAAAGTCGTAAAATTGTTGACCGGACGGGATACATAGATGTTTGTACTGATAGAGAACACTGAATACCGCATGTAGCTCGGCTAGCTAAGGTGATCTGATACGATCATCAAAGTTAAGCAACGGTCAATGATCAAGAATGTCGTTTTTCAAGAGGCGTTTCCATCTGAGTCGGATGACACGTTAAATTGTAGGTCCCGGTAGTAAGTCTTTGTAAAAAAAAAACAAAATTCAAAATGTTTTATTCATGAAATGTACGAGTATGTACATAATTTAATATCCCTAACCCTCAAACTGGACTGAGCGCCCGTGTCATAGAGGTTAGTTCCTTCCAATGACTAAAATTAGAATGTCGTACATCAGTTAATAGGACTACAATTTCAAATATTTTTCATGCTTTAATTTACTTATCTTAACAAAATCAATTATTAATTATTATTATATAAAGTACAAGCTGTCGTTAAGTCAAGTCAGAGGCTTTCGAGTGGCTTGAAAACTCTCGACACCAGAGTTTCGCCACTTAGCTCATACGAAGAATATTATTGTGATAAAGCAATGGTCGATATGGACAGTTTTAAGATGGGAAACCATGCACAAGGCTGACGTTTAAAAACAACACTTTCATCTATTTATCTGGGCGCTATAGAACAGTCCATTTCAATACTAAACCTGAATTGACACTTATAGCGTTACTAGCTGACCCGGCAAACGTTGTTTTGCCTCACTCAGGGGTACAGCGCCATCTATTGATTACTTACTCAACCCAGTCGAAAGGTATCGACATCTGTTAGAATCATTTGGAGTTAACAGATAATTGTGACTGTCAAATAATAACAGACAATAATTAGCAATAAATTAAAATTGCAACTATAATTTGAGATTTTAACTGTCCTATCTCTCAAGTTCAAATTCAAATTCAAATTCAAATTCGTTTATTTACATAAATGACACTTACAGATAATCCAAACGTATCACTTAGACTAGTAGAAAATTAAGATAAAATAAATTACAATACTAAGAACTATTATTACGACTAGGCTTAAATGCTACAAAGATTAAACGAACTATTTACAATTATAAAAATGAAACAAAAAACAAATTCAGTGGATATAAAAAACATATTTATAACAAATAAAAACATATTAGGAACACTAAAACACATTGAAAAAAATAATAATAAAATAAACCTATTGAACATTCTCACAATAGTTTAGCGAGGCTATAGCGAACACAGATGGTTTGTCGGCAAATACATCTGCTTGCGGATGTGAGACACTGAGAGCGTTCAGGTGGTATTGCGCGCGGCAGATTGGGGATTGCTGGCGCGCCAATGTGCGAGACGGAGTGGGCGCGAATAAGTTGAGGCGAACGCCCAGCACCCCGTGAGTACCGCCGCGGAACCTAGCTGTAAGTAAGTTGAATCAAACTGCACATGGTGTGCGAATTTTATTATAATCGGTTAATTTGTTTGGGAGTCCATTGAGGACAAACATTGTGACACGAGATTTATATATATTAAGATATATAAGCAGCTTTAGTTAATCCAAAAATTACTGATAGACCGTCTATGGTAAACCCTTAAAAGTATACTCATAAGTATTGCACCATCATCATCATCATCAGCCCGTCTGCGTCCACTGCTGGACATAGGCCTCTCCCAAAGTATTGCACCAATAAAAAAAAAGTAATGAATCTGAAAAATGTCACTAATGAAATTATTTTACATACCACAAGCCCCTAGCGGGATGTCAGTGCAGGTTTCATTATACCCACTTCAAATTAGAATACCGATTTTACCGATCATTTTTACCGATTTTTACCAGATTTTATATGCGTATTCAGTAGGTCTGAGAATCGGCTACTATATACATATTTTTCATAAAAGCTAGTAATATAATAAATGCGAAAGTTTGTGTGTGTATGTTTGTTACTTCTTCAAGCTCAAACGGCTGAACCGATTTTAATGTTATTTGACGTGAAGATAGGTTAGATCTTGGATTAACACATAGGGTACTTTTTATCCCGAAAACAATTGCGGTCCCCGTGGGATACGCAAATAAATCTATGTTACTCTTTCACGCTTCAACGGCTGGGCCAATTTTAATGTAACTTGATGTAAAGATAGGTTGGATCTTGGATTAACATATAGGCTACTTTTTATCCAGAAAAATAAGCGAATAAATCTATGTTACTCTTTCACGCTTCAACGGCTGGGCCAATTTTAATGTAACTTGATGTAAAGATAGGTTGGATCTTGGATTAACATATAGGCTACTTTTTATCCAGAAAAATAAGCGATTCCCGTGGGATACACAAATAACTTTACGTTACTTCTTCACGCTCCAACGGCTCGGCCGATTTTGATGAAATTTACTATAAGTAGGTTACTTTGGATTAAAACATAGGTCACTTTTAATCCTGGATTAACATTTTTTGTCCCGGATTAACGCGGGTAACACCGCGGGGTACAGTTAGTATGTGATACATGTTTGATAAGTAGATGTTCGACTTGTCTATTAATAGAACATCGATGGTCGAAAATGTTATTTTGCTGTCCGTACGATCCGCTTCAAAAACACTTTGTATAATGAAAAATGGTCTGTTGCCTTCACATGATCTATTACTTTGAGTACTTTTCTGTAATTGCGTTTTTGAGGAGTGGCATTTAATAACAGTTTATCGCGTTTCTTTTGTTTTGTGGTAGGCTGTTTTGATAGGTATTTGTTTGATAAATAACGGTTATATTTTTCATATTTAGATCAATTTTAAGTTATTATTTATTTTTTTCAAAGTGACGATCAAGGTCATTTATTTCAATCAGAATGTCAAAATATGTATATATTTTGATAACAGGCTGTACTTTCAAAAATGCTTACTAAGGAGATCTGAAGCGATCATCGAGGTTAAGCAACGGGCGAGTATGGGTAAACATGCACAAGACTGTCTATTAAGGAGTGGGATTTTCATCTGAACGCTACCTTGGATCGAATAGCACGTTAAGTTGTAGGTCACAGCACAAGCAGTCGTTAAGACAAGTCAGATTGTGTGGCTTGAAAACTCTCGACCCCAGAGCTTGGCTTCTTAGCTTATACGAAAAAGAAGACTCATATATAATTTTCAACATCTACGTTCTACTAATCTCACCCGACCGTCGGCCATTGCTTTGTTTTCTAGAAGTTATATTATCTTAGACAGAAACGGATATCGCTCTTATTGTTCTCGAGTCTGTAATTAAGGCTATATTTTTACAAAGTTAGACAGAGAGATAAATAGACAGACAGATAAACATTTTATCAAAATATTGGAAAATATTGGCGAATAAATATACTACCTGATAGAACCTGAGGGAAAGATACCCATAACACTCGTGGTATTGCCGCTTTGTATGATCCGGGTGTATTATGATAAAAAAATTGTAATCCTAAAAAAGTACATTAACTTATTGTACCGCGTAATTAAGCTCCACGTCCAAAAATGCCTATCAAACTAAAAAAAGCCGTATTAAAAGACTATTTATCTTCTTTCTTATCTTTCTTATATATACTACAATTTCCATGTCACAATGTTAGAGACCGTATTCCTCCGAAACGGCTTGACAGATTTTTACCAAATTTTATATACGTATTCAGTAGAGTCTGAGAATCGGCTACTATCTATTTTTCATACATCTAAGTGATAAGGGTTGTCCATCCTTATATATTTTTTTATTTTGGTTTTAATTTTTTTATAATATGGCATAAAAATACATACAGCCCTAAATCTTTACTTTTTTAAAACCAACTCCTATTTTTTATGGCCATTTTTGTAAAAAGGCAAAACAACTTTTGCCGGGTCAGCTAGTAATATACGAGTATATATTATATATACAATAGTTCGACCAAATCTGAGATACAGCGAGCGTGTGAGCTTGGGAGTTTCTAGATCTTGTTAAAACTTGCTGGTTGTTCGGAATACCAAGTGATTTCTTTGGACGACCCACGCAGGGTGTAATTAGGGAGGGGGAATGGGGGCGTCAGACCCTCTCTTGAAATTAGTTTAGTATAGGTTTTTTTTGTTTGTTGATAACCTTATCTCGGACGGTATCCGAGACCTTGACTTGCCACAAGTGGGATTTGCTTGATCCATCACTCAATCAATCCAATCCACGCGGTATGGATTTCATAAAAGTTAAGTACGTTTGATTTTATTGTGATGGTATTTTCTTGTGTATTCTTTACATATTAGTTAGTTGAAATAGTTGTTTTTATAACAAGCGTCTTTAACACGAGATTGTCGTTTAAAAAAAGAATATTACAAAAAAAAATCACCTGTCATCTTCTAAACTTACTTTTTTGAAAGGCCCTTGAATTTACAGTTTTTTTCTTTATTAGTCATAAATAATATCGAAAAAATAGCTTAACGACCGTCTAAAGAATAACTCTAAGAAAATATATTATAGTTATTTTGGTTCCAATCAGACTCAATCCAATATGAAAGAAATCTGGTATAAAAAAATAGAAAGGTTTTTCAATCCACTTTATCTCTAATTCACAATTGGTACAAAAATAAGTATGAATATTCTTATACTAGTTATTTTAAGGCGATTTTAAGCTACTATTTAATAAAAAAATAAAAAAAAAAAAATTTTTTTTTTCGTTAAAGATTCATAACGTAAAAAAACTGTAAAATCAATATTTTCCCCTTGCCATCGTCCCTGACTACGTCCGCGGTCCCACGCAATGCGAGGGCGGTATCTAATGTTCCAGGAATTTTGAATAGTTGTAGAGAAACCTTTGGGAAAAAGAGACATTATTATATCGTGCTATATTTGCCTGAGGGTTGCCCTTAAGAGACTTTACACAGTGGCAGAGCATTTTCTAGTGCTCACCTGGCCATCAAAAGATATATTTTTTTTGTTTTTTTAATCTCAATTTGGTTTAAGTTTGAGAGTAAATATACACTACGCAATGCTAAAGAGTCTCAAAAAAAGGCCAAACGCCCTAACTAGTGCCGATTACGCACAATGACATAATGGTCTATGAACAGGAACATTTGACTGCAAATCGTTGAGTATGGAATACTAATAATAATCTATGCTACAAATGCGTGCCACGTTTTTGGCGTACTGTCTAAATACTGACAGCTTTTTTTGAAAAGTAAACCAAAGTTTAGCACTTTTTAATATGGCGAGAACGTCATCTCTTTTTATTTTCTTTCTCTCTGATTAAGTACATAGTTGCATGGCAATTTGTAATGCTCGTCTGGCTGGCAACTACCCTCATGTTGTAAAGTCTGTCGTCAAGCACCTAACAGTGTGTTACGGCAGCCTCCATCAGAGCTAGTTATTTCAGACTAGGTTTGCTCCACTTTAGACTGGAGTCGCGATATTTTTATTATGATAGATAGGCTTGCGCTTGATCGCAACTCACCTGATGCTAAGTGATGTTGCGGTCTAGGATGGATCGCGCTTGCCTAGAAGAAATCGATTCACTCTCGCCTTGAAAACAGTGAGGTATAATTCAGAGGAAACAGGGATTCCGGAAAAGAGTTCCACAGATTAAGTGTCCACACAATTTAAGTGGAAGCGAAACACTTCGTGCTATTTTTGTAACTTCAACTGTATAGCGGTGCCTCCTAGTCTCTTCTTGTCCGATAGTGGAAAAGTAACTCGTGAGGATACGCGCCTTAATAGTCAAATGCTTAGCTATAAGTAAAAAAATCTAAGAGGCACCAATATAAATCTCTAAAACTCCATGGTATTCGTGGTATAATAAGGCAAAGTTAGCTCACCCGTGGCTGTTAAGGCAGAACTCATTATTTTGTTTCGGCAGTAAAACTTTTATTATACCTCGGTGGTAAGTGATGAGGACTTAGAGCGGACGTTTTTGGGATTTTTTTTATGGATTACTTTAATATTTTTGCAGCGAAATGGAACTAAAAAAGCTGGTCTGACCAATACATATAGCTATACGACTAGCTGTGCGCCGCGGTGGTTTCCACGTTAATCCGGGATATATAGCCTATGGTTATAATAAATAATGTACGCAAGAAGTACAGAGGCTATCAACTAGATGGCGGTAAAACTAATAACACACCTATGAATGTTACATTCTTTAGGTTATCGGCAACTTATAAGGCCGTAATACAAGGTTTAACTAGTTTAATCCTTATTAATTGTTAAGGAAATAATTTAACTCTCTCTGTGCCAAATTTGGAGCGGAAAGGATAAACAAAACAATTTACGCCCTTATAATATTATTGGGATAAAAATTGAGCGAGCAAAGTAAACAAAGAAGAAGAAAACAAACTAAGCAACAATTAGCAATTTTTTCTGATGTCGATAAAAAATAAATAATATTTATTACAACAAGATAATTATGCGTACAAATTACAAAAGATAACAAAATACATACTTTATATTATATTTTATTATATTATATTAGGACACATTTCACACACGGCTGGTTAACCCCATACTGAACCATTTCTAGTTCGTATTATGGTTGCTAACACAACTGATATACTACATATACATACTTATATAGGTACATATTTAACACCCAGACCGACAGCTAACAAATTTAGTTCAGTACAAATATGTTGACCGTGCCGGGAATCGAACACGGAACCTTCTGATTGGCAGTCCGGCATGGCAAACATTACGCCAACGAGGTCGTCACACTACTTAAAAATATACTTACAAATTACATTTTAATACGCTTGGTTTAGCCTGGAGCCCCGCAGGATACTCGTGTACAGGCTGTATTTTTTAACGTATATCAACGAAACTTAATAGGAACTGATAATTGTGTTTTTTACGGCTGCGATTTTTAATGTAGGGAAGTGGAAAAATTTTAAAGTCTAAAAGTCTATATTTATCAACGTAAAACATTTTAACATATTTCCACGAATTTCGCAAATTCTAGGAAACATTTGGTGGCAAAGGATTTGGTTACAAGCTCATCGAATGACAAAAGGTCTCTTTGAATTTTTGCCCCAAATAATTCTGAAAGTAAATATTGGGTTTCGGTTTCACGAGAACCTTGACAGTAGCTTTTTGAGTTTTATTTATAAAACATTGATTTATGGTTTTTGTTCTTCTTTTCATATTTAGTATTTTATTTTTATTTTTGGACAATGTTACCACATACCTTTGCATTTCTAGTTTGTAATATGGTTGCTAACACAACTGATATACTACATAATATACATATACACATAAATCTTAATATATATAAATCTCGTGTCACAATGTTTGTCCTCAATGGACTCCTAAACCACTTTACCGATTATAATAAAATTCGCACACCATGTGCAGTTCGATCCAACTTGAGAGATAGGATAGTTTAAATCTCAAATTATAGTCGCAATTTTAGTTTATAGCTAATTATTGTCTGTTATTATTTGACAGTCACAATTATCTGTTAACTCCAAATGATTCTAACAGATGTCGATACCTTTCGACTGGGTTGAGTAAGTAATCAATAGATGGCGCTGCTATGGTAAATCTACGAACGTGTCATATAAGCTACACTATCTATTTTTCATACACCTAAGTGAGGCAAACAACGTTTGCCGGGTCAGCTAGTACTTTATATAGATACATATTGAACACCCCAGACCGACAGCCAACAAATTTATTTAATCACATAAATGTTGCTCATTCCGGGAATAGGCCCCGGGACCCGCTGGTTCGCAGTCCGGCATGGTAACCAACGCCAACGAGGTCGTCATATTGTTTCCGGTGTGAGTGAAAGCCGCACTTCCGGTCACGGCTCGATTGCTCAGAGAACCGGAAACGACGTAACGAGCTATCGGATGATGAAAGGCCACTGGATGGCGATCGAAACTAGGCTTACTGGACTTTACTGGAACTATCCCACAGAATAATAACTTGTACTTCGTAACTATACTATCGGACGAGTAGGGAAACACCAAGGCGGCACCGTTATACTGTGGAGGTGCCTAAATCGCGTACTAAGCGATTTGCCTCCACCTTCATTGTGCGTACCGCCAAGGTGTGGAATTCTTTGCCAAATTCCCTGTTCCCTGATAACTATAATCTAGCAGTTTTCAAGGCAAGAGCGAACCGGTTTCTTCTGGGCAAGCGTGCTCCACCTTAGATCGCAATTTCGCTTACCATCAGGTGAACTGCGATCAAGCGCAAGCCCATTATGAGTAAAAAAAAAACTATAGAGTCAATTTCGTACCCGCCTGAAGAAAAGGGTACTGTTCTTCGAGCGTAGGTACGTCTGTATGTATATATGTACTAATTTTTACACACGGCTTTGTTTTTTCATAACCCTGAGTTGTACCAAAATAGTATATATACTCGTACTCTTAGAGTTGTTCTTTAGACGACTTTTTTAGCTCTATTCTTTACCGTTTGAAATTTATAACATATAATTAGCCAAGTGCGAGACTTGGACTCACGCATTAAGGGTTCCGTACCATTGTTGTATGGGAGCCCCCCTTAATTTTTATTTTTTATTTTTAGTATTTGTTGTTATAGCGGCACGGGAAATCCATATCTTCGTGAAAGTTTCAGGTTTCTAGCTATTACGGTTTCTGAGATATAGCCTGGAGACAGACAGACAGACAGCGGAGTCTTAGTAATAGGGTCCCGTTTTTACCTATTAAGTAAGGAACCGTAAAAACCGTAAAGCGTATCGATAATATTAAAACTTTCCTAACAAACTTAAAAAAACTTACTCATAACAAAAAGTTATTATAAAATAGAAGACTTTTTAACTGACGGAACACTTAAAAAATCTAATGAATGAACAGGGTTGCTCATCTCCAGTAAATAATTGCAATGCCTTATGGGTAATTATGTAACTGTAAAGTGACATAATATTGCAATAAATGGTTTGACTTTGACTTTTGACTGTAAATTCAAGATTTTGTCTAAATACTTGGCATCAAAGATTATCACGAGTGTCACTGCGAGGCATAGCTATCTACGTTGCTACACAATTTAAGCCTAACACCCGGTGCCATTTGTTATCCGGTGTGATAAACTTTATCACTATAAGCTGGGTAATAATGCCGGACTGGATTTATCTGCTATCTCCGTCACACGTCTTCATTCCGTGAGACTCTCTTTAATCTGGTGGATTACTTCATTTGGGTTGAAAGATATCTTAATATATATAAATCTCGTGTCACAATGTTTGCCCTCAATGGACTCCTAAACCACTTAACCGATTATAGTAAAATTCGCACACCATGTGCAGTTCGATCCAACTTGAGAGATAGGATAGTTTAAATCTCAAATTATAGTTGCAATTTTAATTTATTGCTAATTATTGTCTGTTATTATTTGACAGTCACATTTATCTGTTAACTCCAAATGATTCTAACAGATGTCGATACCTTTCGACTGGGTTGAGTAAGTAATCAATAGATGGCGCTGCTATGGTAAATCTTTTTTTTTTATAACTTATAGGTTTGCGTTTGACCACAGCTTGCCTGGTGTTAAACAATACTATGGCCTACGATGTTACACGCTTACCTAGAAAATACCTATTAACTCTAGATTTGAAGACCCCCAGGTGAAGATCTACGAACGTGTCATATAAGCTACCTACACTATCTATTTTTCATACCCCTAAGTGAGGCAAAACAACGTTTGCCGGGTCAGCTAGTCCTATTATATATACCAGTTTTTTGAAAAACCTTCGTTTTGCATACCATAGTCGACTTATCATCTACAAAGGTTTTCCTTCCTTATCCTTAAAGCTTTAGAAGTACAGTAATATACAAAATATACAAAAACGCCCTTTCTGTATAAAATATGAAGAGAGCCTAAACCGGAAAAACAATGCATTGTTTGAAAAAGGGTCCGAGAGTGGTACCATAATCCGCTTTACCATCATGGATTTAATAATATATTATTTGGCCAATAGCCGTTGCGTTGATATGATGTTTTTTTATAAATAAACATTTATTAGATAACTAAAATCATGTTCCAAATTTTATTAAATTTACAGCGTCTACACAAGTATTTTTTTATTTATTATTTATTTATTACAAAATTTTCCAGATGCTTTGCTCGCTCGATTAATCCATTTTAAGGGTTTATTTAGATACATTGTGGCGAATGTAATGTACACACAAATTAAATTTAAAAAAGTCCTGTCTTTTTTCATCGGTTCTGACTAGAAAGAGACGGCGCGATCTGAACCACAGAAAAACAATTAAATTGCCTGGAAAAGATAGCTTTAAGCGATAAAGCCGCCAATTGTGCCACATTTATTAGCAATCCCTTTCTTTTTCTTTTCTAAATTTCATGTGTGTGACCAATAAACAATGTTCTATCTATCTATCTAAATTCACGTCAAAAAACGGAAACGGAACATTTGTATTGTTTTAGCTGAAAAAAATGGGTGCATTCAATATTCGCCTACATTCCATATTTAACAAAATTTTAGTTATATCTGTGGTTCAAATGGTATCGTTTCTTTCCTGTCACTAATGATGAAAAGAGACGGAACTTTTTTGAGTTTACGAGGTTAAGTCGTGTGAAATCCAGAATTGTCCCCAATGAACTGGTATAATTTACATTCTGTCACACGAATTGATAATTTTTCTATCGTTTATGATTAACCTCCTCGAAACGCGCTCCACCTTAGATTGCAATATCGCTTACCATCAGGTGAAATGCGGTCAAGCGCAAGCCCATTACTAGTATAAAAAAACTAAACAAAAGACACAAATAATATTGACTTTATTAGTAAAAGTCTGTGTTTTATAGAGCCGTGGTAACCACTCTAATATCCTTAGTTGAAAGAAAAATATAATTTTAGGTTGTTTTAGTAAAAAGCGTAAAAGTTTACTTTTTACGATTATAGCGCCCTACAGACTGATTAATTTTCTTTGAAAGGACTTTAATTAAATATAAAATGAGGTTTAGGAGCTTTTTTATAAGTTTATATTAACATTATTAATAAGGTAAAGTTTTAAAAAATACAGGCTGCCAGGCGGAGTGACTAAGCAGATTCTATTTTAAAAATAAAAACTATGTATTTTGTGTTTATTTGAAAAATGCTTTGATGTTTTAATTAATTTCAGAAAGGCTTTCATTTATACTACAAAAGCCTCTAGATTAAAAGCGGCGTGAGAAGCAAATTAAGCATATATTTTAAAAATCCTTTAAACTAATGCATATACGTTAGATTTACTTTATTTCAGTTTTATCATATTTTTATTCAGTGTTAGAAAATGTTAGTATCAAAACACGATAACGCATATGCTATTGCTATTTTTTTTTAAATTATAGTCTTGAATTTTTAAAATTAATGTCTATTTAAATTTATAAACTCTACTGGTTACATTTCGGATACATTTCGGGGAGTGTGCTATGGAACTTCATAATTTGATTCCACCATCTCCGTTTCTACTACAGAACGAGCAGAGAGACAGTGAAGAGACACCGATACAGAGTTGAAGTTCCAAACTTTCGTACAAAACGCTTTGCGTCGACCTTTATTTTTAGGACTGCGAAGCTTTGGAACTCACTACCTGAGTCTCTGTTTCCTGAGAGATATCATCCGGGGGCCTTCAAAAGTAGAGTTAATAGGTATCTTCTAGGTTAGCGTGCCACACCGTAGACTGCAGTGCAGCTTAACATCAGGCTAGCTGTTGTCAAACGCTAACCTATCAAGGATGATGAATAAAATAAATAGTAGTACACCAAATCCAGTAGACAAATTTAATCCGACGAAACAAACTGGATTATCTTGTTATTTTTATTTATAGCGAGTACCGTGTAATGGGATTAGGAATTGCGTGGGATAAAATGACATTTTGCGTTCATTTCAAATCCACTGGGTGAAATAGATATTTATGAGATAACTAGCTACGCTCCACGGTACCTGCGTTCAGGATAAAATAGGTTAATTCGGGATAAAAAATAAGCCTATGTGTTAATCCAGGGTCTAAGTTATCTTTATACTAAATTTCATGCAAATCAAATCAGTCGTTTGAACGTGAAGAACTAACAAACATACACACTAACATACACACAAACTTTCGCATTTATAATATTAAGTAGAATTATGAAATTATATTTTTATATTCATTTTGACGATCTCGTTGGCGTAATAGTTACCATGTTGGACTGCCAATCTGAAGGTTCCGGGTTCGATTCCCAGCTCGGCCAACATCTATGTGCTAGACTAAATTTGTTGGCTGTCGGTCTGGGTGTTAAATGAGTATCTATATGAAGTATGTATATGTATGTATATATGTAGTATATCAGTTGTGTTAGCAACCATAATACGAACTAGAAATGGTTCAGTATGGGGCTAACCAGCCGTGTGTGAAATGTGTCCTAATATAAAAAATAAAACTTTCCTAAATACCAACAGTCAATAATGTATTAAAATCCCTTGAGAAACAGTTCAGCTCAGTTATTCTATACAGTAAAGTACATAGCCTAATAAAAGTCTTTGAGGTAGCTGAGTAGACTGGGTAGACTGTCAAAAATATTAGAAAACTTGTACCAAGACTCATGTAAGATTCATCTACCGAACCAGCTGTAAGACCGTCGTCAGACAAAGTGAAAGATCAAACATTGTACTGCGTATATTCGACAAAAATCTTGCCAAAGAATTGTTATGTCTAGAAATTTAGGATGGAACGGAATAATAATTAAATACCTTCATAACTTAATTGCACACCAATAAATAGAGAAAATTTAGAAGGCAAAGAACATAAAAACCATAGCACAATGGCAACAAAATGTAACAAAAAAGTGTTTTTTTTTTTTTTTTTTTCAATATTACAAATCGTCTCTAGCATATCTAGTATATCTATATAGTATAACACTAGCTGCATAAAGCAGTGTTACCATTGTGTGATCAAATGTACCATTAAAATTTCATTTTAATTAGCTGTTCCAACATGAAAGAATAACAAACATCTAAATATACGTACACACCCCTCATAAACTTCCGTATAAATATAATTTAGTTTTTATTCATTCTTTAATTTAAGTTTTGTGTTTGCCCAAATACAAATATTTTTTTCTTTCTTTAGAAAGTGATCTTACACATATTGCTTTTACATTGCTTGTGCTCGCAACACGTTCCATTGATAAAAACATTTTGTTACAAAGGCCACTCTCTATTCAAAATGTCGTCAAACATAAATCTTTGGCTGCAACCCTGTAAGACCTACATATCTTATTCCAGAAAATCCAGATTCATACAAAATGAAGACAAATAAGTGTAAGGGAATTGTTTCCTAACCCTTGGAGGATACGAAGGTAAACTTACGCAGTAACAAAGTAGAATTATTTCGGCGAAATTCGATCATGCTGCTATTTGTACTGGCTATTTGTACTTTTGGGACGTGGGTAGTTCCACCTTAACATCAGGCTCCTGTTGTTTTACAAATTAAAAATATTTATAACTTGATTTTGCTATTAAATAGTATGTCATAGTAATCAGTAAAGTTTAAATACCTGCTGTTGCATTTCTCCTTACTGGTACCTGGCTTCTATTGTGTTTATTACACCAATATAATTTTACACTGTGTAACCACAACAACTTGTGCACTATGGAGGTAGTTTTGGAAGGTCAGAAGCAGCTTCAAGAACTGTTTGTGAAGAGTATGGACAACTTCCAGGCGAGATTGCAAGAGTCATCTGCCTCCTCCGCTCCGGACAGCATGGCAAGGCTGGCCGATGAGTTTGCTGAGTTCCGCACTTTTATGCTCACCACAGTTAAGACCTTACAAGAACAAATTCATCTGCTAGCTAAGCAGTCGGACGCCCTTGAAATGCGCTCTCGTCGCAAGATTCTTTTAATCCATGGAGTCTCAGAAGCAAAGGATCAGGACACTACACTTTGTGTGGTTAATTTTGTGGCGAAGCAGCTTAAAGTAAGCAATTTCACTGCCAATAACATCAGTCGTTGTCATAGAATGGGTCGCACGTCTGCCACAGACAAGCCAAGACCCATCTTGCTAAAGGTTGCTGATGTTGCTTTGAAGCAGAAGTTATGGCTGGCGAAGACTGCATTGAAAGGCACTGGTGTAACATTATCGGAATTTTTAACAAAACCTAGACACGACGCCTTTATGGCCGCTCGCCAGCGCTTTGGCATAAACAAGTGTTGGACTAGAGATGGTTCTGTATTTGTCTTGGGTTCGGATGGTACGCGTCATCGAGTTTCATGCATTGCTGAACTGGATAAGATTGAAACGGCGGCGGCAGCTGCTGTGACGGCCCCGAAGACAGCGCCCTCGAAGGCTAAACTAGGCAAAGACATCAAGCCCAAGGAATCTAAACGTAAACAAACATCGTCCAAATGATGTGTTATTTTGGTTCATTAGGTAACTTTCTTGCTTATCTCACGGTAAAATTTATATGCATTCTTTTTATCTTTGTTTACAAAATTTAGTGATAACATGATAGGTCAATTTGTGATTTGCTTTTGTTCTCTTTGATCTGTTAATCATATGTAACTGTCATCGTTACAACTGTCAAGTAATTTCTTTGAACGATTAACTTATTTAGCCATTGTGTTTTATTTTTTATTAGGTTCATTTGTGAGTTGCTTTTGTTCTCTATGATCTGTTAATCATATGTAACTGTCATCGTTACAACTGTCAAGTGATTTCTTTGAACGATTAACTTATTTAGCCATTTTGTTTTATTTTTTTATTAGGTTCATTTGTGATTTGCTTTTGTTCTCTATGATCTGTTAATCATATGTAACTGTCATCGTTACAACTGTCAAGTAATTTCTTTGAACGATTAACGCATTTAGCCATTTTGTTTTATTTTTTATTTAGCACGGTTTTTTTATTAAGCAAATGTTTGTCGTTATGAATAATTTATGTCAGAGTCCAGTTGTGAATGTAGCTGTTGTATGTTACTTTTTAGAGCTAGGGTAGTTATATTGTGTTTTTTTTTTTTCCTCTCTTCCTTTTGCAACTGGCGGGTGGATTGAGCCTCACTAACCTCAATCTAATTTGTGATAATTGTAAATATTTTATTTATTTATTTATTATATATATATATATTTATTTAATTTATGTTATAGTATTGTACCAACTTAGTAATGTTAAATATTTTTAACAGTAGCAGTAGTGGCAGTGATTTTTTCACAGCCTCTTCTTCTGCATCTTCCGTTTGCAGCGATGATAGTTTTGCTAGTGTTCTTTCACTGTCTGAGTTTCTAGAGAGAAGCCTTTCTGATGTACCGAAAAATTTCAATGTTGCTCACATTAATGCGCAAAGTATTCCGGCTAGTTATCCAGATATGTTGGCGTCTCTGGACCAAAAAAATCTACACGCTATAATAGTCTCAGAGACATGGCTTCGGCCATGCCTTCCCACTACATCTTATTCTCTTCCTGGTTTTATTCTTATTCGCAATGACCGTGTAGCACGCATAGGAGGCGGTGTAGGCATATATCTGAAAGCTAATATACCATATTCTGTTATTAGTCAGTCGTGCCAACCACCTCCTGTGAATGCCGGTGAACATCTTTTCATTGAAGTCTTATTATCCAACACTAAAATCCTTCTGGGAGCCTATTATAGCCATTCTTCTAACGTCGATTATTTTTCTTCTTTCGAAAGTCTTCTCTTCAATATCTGTCCCTCCTACAGTCACTCTATAATTATGGGTGATTTTAATACTTGCCTTCTCAAACGTGACTATCGCGCTTCAAGGTTGGAGACAGTTGTTAATTCAACCAACATGCATATTCTCCCTCTCAGTGCTACTCACCATTTCCCTAATTGTACTCCCTCACTTCTTGACCTTATGTTGGTGAGTTCATTAGACCATGTTACTAAACACGGGCAATATAATACTAATGATTTTTCTTATCATGATTTGATCTACCTCTCCTATAAAATACGTCCTCCAAAACCTAAACCTCAAATCATTCTGCAGCGTAACTTTGGAGGTATGGATCATCAGGCACTATTACAGGACGCCTCTAATATTGACTGGGCCCCTGTTGTCGATGCTGTATCTATCGATGAGCAAGTTAACATTTTTAATTCATATGTAACTAAGCTTTATGACAAACATGCCCCTTTTCGAGCCATCAAAATAAAACAATTACCTGCTCCTTGGCTCACAGCTGATATCAGAGCTTTGATGCACAAGAAGGCCGTTGCTAAAACCCGATATAAGATGCGCCCAACTGAGATCAATCGCGACAAATATGTTCAGGCTCGTAATCGCTGCAATATGGTGTGTAGGGATGCCATGCGCCGTCATGTCCATACTTCCATTGAGAACAAAGATCCAGCGAAAGTCTGGAAGTTTCTAAAGTCACTGGGTATTGGCAAATCTAATCAAAATATTACTTCCCATAATCTTGATACAGATTCTTTGAATATCCATTTTTCTTCTTCATCTGCTATGTCGGATGAGGATAAATCTGCTACTATTAATAGTCTTTCAGCCATTCCAAATTTTGACTTTCCTTCTCTTACTTTCAATCCATTCACTGTATGTGATGTTGAGAAGAGTATCCGTTCTATCACATCCAGTGCGGTCGGCTGTGACTCTATCAGTCGGAACATGCTATTGCCCATCCTTGACATAATCCTTCCTGTCCTTTGTAGAATTTTTAATAACTCCATTTCCCTTGGTGAGTTCCCTGCTATCTGGAAAGATGCGCAGATTTTACCCCTTCCTAAAAAACCCAATCCCAAATCTTTCTCCGAATATCGCCCCATTTCCATCCTTCCTTTTCTCTCCAAAGTCCTTGAGCGTCTTGTCCATCGTCAGCTTTGTTTTTTCCTCAATCGACATGACTTGCTCAATCCATTCCAATCTGGTTTCCGTCCTGGGCATAGTACTGTGTCTGCACTTTTAAAGATCACTGATGACATACGCGAGGGTATGAATGGCGGTAAGCTTACTGTTCTAACTCTGTTAGACTTCAGTAATGCATTTAATACCGTCAATTTCGATATCCTGCTGGCTCTGTTACGCTCAATCAACATATCTCCATCGGTGGTCAATTGGTTTCATAGTTACCTGTCGGGGCGCCGGCAACGGGTTCGCCTTGGAGATACGTTTTCTTCTTGGTGTAACACGACTGCTGGTGTGCCGCAGGGCGGCGTATTATCTCCTCTTCTTTTTTCTATTTTCATTAATTCTATATCTCATCGTCTTACTTCTGCCCACCACCTATATGCAGACGATCTCCAAATTTATTCCCAAGCTCATATCTCTGAGCTTGATTCAGCTATTGCTGCCACTAATGATGACCTGTGTCGTATATCTGAATGGAGTAAAACCTTTGGTTTGAAAGTCAACCCTTCCAAGACTCAGGTTATCATTATTGGCAGTTCACAAATGATCTCACGGATTGATTGGGGAATCATACCTGCGGTTGTTTTCGAAAATACCATTATACCCTACAGTGAAACTGTCAGGAATCTGGGTTTGACAATGGACCGAACACTTAGCTGGGATGCTCAACTGGTGTCTGTAAGTTCTAGGATTTTTGCATCCGGTGCGTCGTTACGACGACTACGGAATTTTTTACCCACTGCCACCAAGGTTGCGCTTGCACAGTCTCTTTTGCTTCCTATCCTAGACTACGCAGACGCCTGCTATCTCGATCTTCGGGAGGATCAGCTGGACAAACTTGAGCGACTTCAAAATTATTGTATCAGATTCATATTTGGTCTTCGCAAATATGATCATGTTTCTCAATATCGCACTAAGCTCAAGTGGCTGCCTATTCGCCTTCGCCGGAATGCTCACATTCTCTCCCTGGTATATAACATCTTGTATAACCCCGCTTCCCCGCGCTATTTAGTTTCTCGCTTTGCCTACGTGCATACTTCCCACTCTCGTAATCTTCGTTCAGCAGAAAGGTTTACTCTACTAAATCCTAAGCCGAAGAAATCGTTTTATGGCGATTCTTTCACCGTACAAGCTGTGCGGCTGTGGAATGCTGTGCCACTCAATATCAAGAAAGCTCAGACGCTGGAAAGCTTTAAGAATCTTATTAGGGAATGGTATTTATCATCGCTGCCCTGAAACTATTTACCTTCTTAATTTTTTTTGAACTATTGTTTATTTGTAATATTTTATATGATTTGGTACTTTATGTATTAGTATATAATATATAATTTATGTAAGTATTAGGATACATATATATATCATTATTATTTTATTTATTTCATTATCTTCTTTATTGTACACTACGTCCTTGTTGTTGTTTTTAAACTCCTCTCCATCCAAAGGTTGCCTGGAAGAGATCGCTTTAAGCGATAAGGCCGCCAATTGTGGCACACTTATTTGTAAGCTCTTTCGTTTTCTTTTTTGTATGTAATATTAATTAATTAATGTGTCCAATAAAGAATTTTCTATCTATCTATCTATCTATCTATTGAGTTGATAAATAATTTATTTGGCAGAACAAAAAACGTAACGAAAAAATCCGGGTCACAAAAATCACAGTAACACAATCATATATACTTAGAAGAAAAAATCTGAAATATTTAGTGTACTCCCGCTGTGATCTGAAACCAAATTAAGATGAGCAAAGAAAACTTCAATATGACTGAGCAGTTTTTTTTTGGTTTCAAATCACAGCGGTAAAATAGTAAATATTTCGGATTTTCTTCCTCCCAGAAAGGTGTATAGGCGAGAGTGTTTGATGCTAAGTTTTATGAAAAAAGCCGCCGTTTTGAAATGGTGGAAGACGTATGTTCGATACAAAATGAGTGGGCTGTATGCAAGTTCTGATTCTCACAAGGAAATTGCGAAACTTAGATAGCACCACGTACCTTTCATCCACGACGCCACTCCCTGGGACAACTCCTCGCGTCTGGCGGCAGCTTGGTGGGTGACGATTGTCAAGTAGCCTAAGCTCCTTGTTGTTATACAGAACAGTATTGACTATACACGGCACAGAAAAATATCCTTGTCGGTGAAGTGACGCGCGACACGATTTAGGATATATTAAAGAGTAACTCTGTACTACGGCGCGGCGATGAGAAGCGCGGGTTGTCTCCCATACGATTCCAGAGTCACTGCCTCAGGCCGCGACGCGCGGACTGCAGGTTTTGTAGTACTTCCCCCATCTCACAATAATACCTTTATGAGAATCGAACAACGTATTTTTTTCGTAACTGCTCCAATATTAGTATCACGTAAGTTTTTACGTAGAATACATAAATTATAGTAAAGCTGTACTAGTCTAGACCTTCCATTTGATTCCGATTTGCGGCATCCGGCATTTGCGAAAAAATATATGATCCGCCATCTTGTTGCGGAATACTTAATACATTTCAAATCCAAAATGGCCGACATAACAAAACTCCGTCGGGATTTTATACATTTTTAATGGACATTAAATATTCGAGCTATAATCCTGTACGAGCATATGTTGCGACAAAAACTTGGCCAGTTTCCATCAAAATATTTCTTAGGCCTTTGCAAGATTTATGAACCGACTTTTAATAACTTGGAAATTCCCTGAAATCTCAAAGTTGCCATAAATCTACCGGAGGCACACCTCATTTACATAAGATATTAAAGCTTTACATATGTGCCAAATAAACACTTATTTTGATAGGTATTTTTGTTATATGGATAATTCGTATATTTTGGTTTTCATTGTTGCCAAGAGTACTTTTTTATGGATTCGTAACTACAGGCTATCAACGGGACCCTAATACTAAGACTTTTCTATTCGTCCGTCTGGCGGTATATCTATCTATCTGTCCGTCTGTATCTAATGAACCATGATGGCTTCAGCATTGAAAATTTTACAGCTTATTTGTTATTGTTGGCGCTCATATAAATTCAATTAAAAGCATTGGCCGATTACGAGTCGAGCTCGCATCAAGGGGTCCGTACCTACCATCTTTACCATCTTCAAAAAATGGTAAAAATCGTGTTTGTTGTATGTGATTCCTCCTATAATATCATTAATGAATTTTAATTTAATAATTTATTATTAAAATACAATTAAAATACAAAATTAAATATTCTGCGAACATTAAAAAGGTCTAACAAATGTCGTTTTAAAAAACTCGTTCAACTATGTGAATCCTCCATATTTTTTTTATATTTTTAGTATTTGTTGTTATAACGGCACGGAAAATACATAACTTGTGAAAATTTCAGCTTTCTAGCTATTTCGGTTTCCGTGATACAGCCTGGTGACATACAGACAGACAGACAGCGGAGGCTTAGTTTACGATCCTAATATTTGATTCACATTAGATTTGAGAGTGGTAAATTACATTTGTCACTGTCCGAGATGTTATTTTGCGTTCTACCCTCGACTTGAGAAATAACAACTGACACATATGTGACAAGTCAGTTGATCGACGACAAGCACCTCCGTAGTTCGCATTTTCTTTCAATTTAAAAAAAGAACGTTCCTTTAGCTCCGTGAGCTGTGCAGAATAGCTGCCGTGCAGTGTTTACTAACAGTGCATGTGTTTACATCTATCAAAATCCCACTTTACCCAGGAGAACTCTCACCCGACCAGCCCTGTCTTGGGAACGGCACGAAGAAGCATTGAAGGTAAAGTGGTATATTGGCCTCCTCTTATCTATGTTCTTATTTGGATCGATACATCACCACTGCATTGTCATTTCTTATGAAGTCCATTAAGCTCCCATTGGCTAAATGTTCATATTTCGAATACTTAGTAATAACCCCGTTTTTACCTTTAAGATGCGTTTTAGCTTTAAGGTACCTTATTTTTTTTTATAGTATTAAAACGTAAGAAGGTCATATAAATAAATGAAGAGTCGCTGCGCTTAGTACTAGGTACCAGATGGTTTTTTCCTGTTACGCAGTGGATCCCAACCGCTTTTTCCCCATGACTTGTCAAGCAACAATTTATTACAATAACTGTGTACATTGGTTCCTATAACTATTAGATTGAATATGTTTTGTAATGTACTTAGACACCTTAGAAACAAATGTTCAATTACCAGTAACCTAGTTAATTCAATAGAACATTTATTATTTCATTCTTATTCCGTCCTGCTAAAGTCACGTATTCAGGCTGAGCCTTCGACTAATAAAATAGGAACTCCTATCTTCAAATAGCTAGACACTTAAAACGTCTTTTCAACAAACGAACACAAAAGCAGCACAAAATAGTACTCCTTTAGCACCCTAGGTCGTAACTCTGGGTACTAAAGCTCTAAGTGCGCAATTAGGTCTAGATTTGTTGATCCTGTCATTGTGAAGATAACTTGGAATTGGCTCAAGTTACAATTGTCTGGAAGGAATTACGCGTTTTAAGGCTGGTAGACCTGGAAGAGTACGAAATTATATAAATTGAATAATTAAACAAATTGTTAGGACACATTTCAAACACAGGTGGTTATAAAATAAATAGATTAAAATAAATTTCTTTATTGCAGGCATTAAACCCATAGTTAATTTTTTTTTCAAATAAGATACGAGTAAAATAAAATGAAATAACCACAAACTTAAACTTACAACTTAAAAGCTATTTTCTGTTTGCGCTCCGTTAGTTTAGTTAGTTTGGTTAGCCTCATACTGAACCATTTAAAGTTAGTATTATGGTTGCTAACAAAACTAATATACTACATATACATACACACCTACTTTATATATATAATATTTCTCGTTTTACTTTTCTATACCATTCCAATATTATAAAAAGCAAAAGTTTGTTTTTTTGTTTATCTGTTTAACGCGAATAGGCTACAAAACTACTGGACCGATTTGGAAAATTCTGTCACCGTTGGGAAGCTACATTATCCCCGAGTAACATAGGCTATATTTTGTTTCTCTTTGCAACTTAGATTATTTTAATGCTCGTGCGAAACCGGGGCAATCTGCTGGTCATAAATAACCACACAATCCCGCCAATTTCACAAATATACTTAAAAATTAGTATTACAGAAAATAATTTAATATTAGCTAATGAGTTTAATAAAAACTTAAGCATTAGTTTTTATTTTTGCTCCCGAATCAGTTCATTCAGCCTTAAAACGGCCTAAGTATATGAGAAAAGTTACCGACTCAAGATAGCTTACGTAAGCAATTGAGTAGACCGTATAGTACCCAATTTTACTGTGTTGATAATTTGCGTGGTAACTTTTGAGACGCAGTTTTGGCAATTTCAGAACATCGGCTTACTTTATCGACTTAAGAGACTAAAGTTGAAGAAATTGTGGGCAAAAGCTACCTTTGGCTCGTGGTTCTTTGACATTTGTAGTACATAACGTGACATGACATGACATGACGCAACTTGACATTACGTGACGTGACGTGACGTGACGTGACGTGACATGACGTGACGTGACATGTTTCAATATTAAAGAAAGAAAGAAAGAAAGAAAATTATTTATTGTGCACACAAAAAAATATACATATATACAATTTCTTATTACTATAAAATAAGCCTATGTGCACAAAAGGAGCAAATTCAGCATAATGCTGGAGGTACCAGGTACCCCAGCGCTGGTTTTCAATTTGCTCCTTCTCACTTTATTTAGACAAGACACTAAGTAGTATGGGTACACACATAATAGTACATTATTTTTATCAATATCTTTAAAAGTAAATTTGAATTGACACAAATAGGTTACCAAAGAAAAATTATACATGTTAAGTTTATAGTGTTGAATTCATTGGTTGGTGTTCAATGAAAGGGCTTGATTAGTAGAATACATACATAAACTGTGGTAGACATCAAATCTTTTTTTTACTCTAAATAGGTCTGCGCTTGACGACAATTCACCTGATTGTAAATGAGATTGAGGTCTACGGTGAAGCGCACTTACCTAGAAAGAACCGGTTCGCTCTTGCCTTAAAAGTCGCTAGATTATAATCTAAAATGGCCGCCAATACAAGATATTGAATTGGTGGTTTTATAAAGTTTTAATTTACACTTGTGTAGGCTGTAAGCGACTAGCCAGCAGGGCAGTGGGCCAAGGACAATCTGGAGTCGGCACAAGCATGCATTAAGAATGAGTTAGCGTATGTTTCGTTTCAGATAATTGTTGAGCACCGTATGATAGAATGTCGTTAGTGTTTGAAATTATACAGTACAGGAATACCGCCTGTAGCTCGGCAAACTAAGGTGATCTGACTCGATCGTCGAGGTTAAGCAACGGTCAATGCGGTCAGTCTTTGGACGGGTGACCACGCACAAGTCGTTTAAGAAGTGGCATTTTCATCTGGATGCTACCGCGGGTCAGATGACGCATTAAATTGTAGATCATGCGTTAAGTCATATCAGAGGCCTTAGGGTATCTTGAAAATTGACGATTTTTGGCAATATGCCATTTTGCTCCAATACTTCGATCAAATATATTTTATACCAGATTCAGT
The DNA here is from genome assembly GCA_035578125.1 of Mellilla xanthometata. Classification (NCBI taxonomy): domain Eukaryota; kingdom Metazoa; phylum Arthropoda; class Insecta; order Lepidoptera; family Geometridae; genus Mellilla; species Mellilla xanthometata. The sequence goes on from JAPUBQ010000035.1 coordinate 3,395,813, forward strand.
GTTGCATATGTAGTGACATGTATTGTAATTTGATAAGTATGTAGAGCGGCTGGACTCAGCGCCCCCCTCCGCCGACCAGTCGTCTCCCGCGATCACACGCGACAGTCGTGTACTTGTAATAATTATTATTAAATACAACAAAGTAAATCTAGCTTCAGTATTTTATTCCACAACACAGACAGTGATAGGGTTAGCAACTACCTCGCTCCGACACATACAAACACAGCACAAAAAATGGTATCAGCTTACTACGTACAAAATATGACCACGTCACAAAAAATATTTCAATTCAATTCAACCTTACCACTGTATCTTAAGATTGAGTTTCGACTAGTGCCGTAATAAACATAAGCTATCTTGCCCTGCGATAACAGCTAGTGCTCGTAAAATTTTATGACCGTACGCAGTGAGCGTTAGAAAATTCAACTGTGTTACTATACTTATAACGCTTAAATTCCTCAAACTCAAATAAGACCACACTCTTTTTTGTGGTCTTATTTTCCTTGCCGTTTTAGAGACATCGCTTTATATATAGTACATGTTTGATCGAAGCTCCAAAAGCGCCTTAGAACCATGATTAGAGTAAGATGTGTACAAAAAGCTAGACCTGAGCCAAAAACGAACATTATTGCTAAAAACTATCTCAAATATTATACTCGTACTTAATACAATATAACTCAAATCAAGGCGACCAATGATATCAGTATACGAGATGGAGTTACATCATCAGTACATTTGTATCGATTTATACTCATTAGGCGCGTCCACACAGAGCGAGCAGCCTCGCGCGGCAAATGCCTCGCGAGGCTGCTTGCTCTGTGTGGACGCGCCTATTTAGTGCAACAATGACATAACTAGGCGACTGAGGCGCCTTTGAGCAAATTCAAAAACCGACACTCGATGGCTCGGGCGCTCGGTCGCTCGCCCGCGGCAGAGCGCGCGCTTGCCTCGTCCGAGGCACGTCCACACAGAGCGAGCAGCCTCGCGCGGCAAATGCCTCGCGAGGCTGCTCGCTCTGTGTGGACCCGGCTATTCACTATTCACGAGCGTAGGACTGCCTACGCTACAGCAGTCAATGCTAGGATACACGACACACGCTAGACACTAATGTCGACACTTGTGAGGATTCTATAGCTAAGGACAGACCATAACTCGACACCAATGTTGATTTAATTATTTACATATATCCTACTAAAAATATAAATGCGAAATTTGTCTGAAAATGTGTGTGTGTATTACTTCTTTACGCTCAAACGGCTGAACTGATTTCGATTTAGAAAATACGTACGCTTGAACATAGTTTAGAGTCTAGATTTGTTAATCTCATGTCACATAAGCTTCTGTTAAACTTGGAGCAATGCGGTACGGTACTAGTACCTGTTATATATTATATATATGTTACATTAATATACTAATAGTAATATATAATATACAAGCAGACCGCCCCGGCTTCGCACTGGTACTGGTATATAAGGGCTTTTGTTACACATTTTATTAAAGAACTCTGATATTTTCGGACACAAAATATATCCTATGTTACTCGGGGGTAATGTAGCTACTCAACGGTGAAAAATTTGTTCAAATAGGTCCAGTAGTTTCGGAGCCTATTCGCGTCAAACAAAAAATCAAACTATTCCTTTTTATAATTTTAGTATAGATATAAATAGTATAGATGTGCGGTACAGCCGGGCCGTCCGCGCTCCTACGCAATTTCAACGAGCGGGGAGCGGGGGCGGAGACTTTCGTGTGTGACTGCACCGCAACTCGAGGGGGGATGCGCAGGGTTGTGAAGGGAAACACCAGTCTTCTTAGGCCAGCCAGTCTTTATTCTTCCTTTTTCTTATGGGAGTCTTATTGGAGTCTTCTTGAGGGCTTGAGGTACTGGAACGAACTGTGTTTGTTCAGGATCCCAGCCCTCAATATATACAAATTTCGTCTGAGCTCTGATTGGACTTGTAAATGAACACCAATTAGAATCTATTTAATTCGTCCAATCAGAGCCCTCCATTATGCTATCTCTTTCTAACCTCTCTTTCTAACAGGGTACTGACCTAATCTCTATCCTTACTGTAGGGTGAGCACCTACCTATTTTTCTCAATTTTCCTTAATTTCCTTTATTAAATCCTACCTAAATTATTATTTATTTACTACATAATTAACATTCTATTATATAAAAATATTTCTGATACAAAAAGACTACTTAAACTATTTCGCGCTTAAAAACTATCGGTCGTCCTGTACATCTCTCCCGCCGTGTGGTCTCGCCGCACTCCTCGGTACAGGAACGACGCTGTGGCTCGACGTTGCAGGGCTGCCGTTGTCCCTTGTCACCGGAACCTCGCCGTCGACCGCCGTAAGCTCGCTGTTGTCTTCTATTGGTAGGATGACTAGTTTCCTTGTAGGCCGACGTAGAATGCCATGCTGCGTCTGAATGTCGGCTGTCCTCACGATGTCGTCTGGTCCAGGGAATGTAGTGATGACTTTTCCTCGTAGCCATGTGTTTCTGGGCAGGTTCGGGTCGATGAAGACTAGGTCACCCGTTTTGAGTTCGGGCCCTTTACCATGGGGCTCCCGCCGTTCTTGAAGTGTCGGGAGGTACTCTTTCATCCATCGGTCCCAGAAATCTTCTGTCAGCTTCTGTGAGGCTCGCCAGCTGGACATCGTGACTGTATCTCTTTCGTTGAATTTCCCAGGCGTTGGTACTCTTCCAGGTCCTCCCAGTAAGAAGTGGTTTGGAGTCAGGGCTTCTGGATCTTGCGCGTCGACTGATACGTGCGTTAGTGGCCTGCTGTTGACGGTGTACTCCACTTCTGCCAGTAGTGTGCTGAGGACTTCTTCTGTCGGGTACTTCTCGTGTAGCGTCGCTGAGAGTGCTGTCTTGACTGACCTGACCATTCGCTCCCATGCTCCTCCCATGAACGGTGCTCCGGGGGGTATGAAGCGCCATGAGATTCTTCTCCTTGATGCTTCCTCCGCTGTTTCCGCTTCCACTGTTTCTCGAAGTTCCCGATCAGCTGCTTTCAAGTTTGTTCCGTTGTCTGACCATATTTCTGTGGGACATCCTCTTCTCGCTATCATTCTCCTGAGTGCCATGATGGCAGAGCTGCTGCTCAATGATCCCGCCACCTCCAGGTGGATTCCTCTCGTTGTCAGACATGTGAAGATTGCGACATACCTTTTCTGATGTGCTCTTCCAACTGTTACTGTTAATGGTCCAAAGTAATCCACTCCAGTGTATGTGAATGGCCTTTGATGGTGAGCTAGACGACATGATGGTAGATCACCTGTTCGTGGATATGACGGAGTTAAGGTCTTCAATCTGCAGTGTAGACATCTTTTCAAAATTGTACGCGTCGTTGGTCGCAACCGAAGTATCCAATAGTGTTGACGACACTCGTTGACTGTAGTTTCTACTCCTGCATGATGAAGTCTTCTATGTACATTCTCTATCCAAAGTTTGACTGTCGTGTGACTTCCGTCCAATATCATTGGTGTCTTCACTCTTTCTGAGATCTGTTCTGCTGCTTCTATACGACTTCTCAATCTGACGATTCCATCTTCTATTTTGACGCTGAGTTGATTCAATCTGCTATCCTTGCTGACCGTCTTCTGTTTCTTAAAATCTTCAATTTCTTGTTTGAAGGCTTCCTGTTGTGACGATTGCATTAAAAGCTCTTCTGCTTTTATCAAAAGTTCAGCTGGTAGTGTCAAAAATTTCCTTTCTTCTTTCTTTGATTGTTGAAGAGGTTTCGTTGTGCCTTTCTTTGTTTTCTTATTTCTCCAATCTGGATCCTTTTCTTTGTTCTTCAACGTCCTTTTGTAATTCACGTTTTCCTTGGTTGTACGACATAGTTGAATGAACTGTAGAATTCTCGCTGTTGATCGGCAGAGTCTTTCCCATCTGGAGAATCGGGAAACGTCCGGCAGGGCTTCTGATAATGATGATTCTTCATCTTCTGTCACGTGGTTAACTCTTTCTTCCCCTGTCGGTTCTGCTGATGTCCTTATCTCTTTCTCTTTCGGCCAGAAGTCTTCTCCTTGATATAGAAATTCTGGGCCTTTGTACCATCGATGATTCCTGTCGAAGTTGATTGGTACATCTCTCGTGGCGTCGTCCGCGATGTTGAGTTTCGTCGGTACCCATCGCCACTCTTGCACTTTCGTTGTTTCTTCAATCGCAGCAAGTCGATGAGCAACATATGGTTTATACGATCGTGATCCTGTCTTGATCCATGTTAAAGCTGTCTTGCTGTCTGTCCAGAAAATCTTCGTATCTGGCTTCCTTTCGTGTTCTCGGATAACTGTTTCTGCCAGTCGTGTCCCCATTACTGCGGCTTGAAGTTCCAGTCTCGGAATCGATGTGAGCTTCAATGGTGCAACTTTCGCCTTCGCTATGATGAGTGACACGCTGATGTCTCCATTTGGTGCAGTCGATCTCCAGAACAAGACTGCTGAGTAGGCTGCTTCACTTGCATCGGTGAAAACATGTAGCTGTAGAGATGTGGCGTCGCTGTAGTTCAAATAACATCTTGTTATCGCCACATTTGTCAAATTCTTCAATTCTATTATCCAGTTTCGCCATTGTACTGCTAGATCTTCATCTATCTCGCTGTCCCAAGATGTCCCACGTCGCCAGACTTCTTGTAGAATCTGCTTTGCTCTGATGGTGACTGGTGATGCGAAGCCCAACGGATCGAAGAGTGACATGACTATCTTCAAAGCTTCTCTCTTAGTTGGCCTCTTTCCCTCAATAAGTGTCGGTGGGATTCTTGTCAAGTCGAGGTTGAAGGTGAACTCGTCCTTTTCTGGTTTCCATATGAGTCCAAGTACTCTTTCCATTCTGTCTTCTGACTTGTAGAGTTCTATGCCTTCTCTATTTTCAGTTTCTCCTATGGCTTCTAGAAGTTTCGTAGAATTTGATTTCCATTGTTTGAGTTCGAAGTTGGCTTTCTTCTGTATGTCTCTGACTTGTTCTGTAATCTTGATCGCCTCTTCCAAACTCTTGAAGCTGTCCAAATAATCGTCGACATAATGCTTCTTCACTATCGCTTTCGTTGCATCTGGATATGTCTCTTCATACTTCTTTGCGTTCAGGTTCTTCACAAAAATGGCTGTTGCTGGTGAACATGAAGCGCCGAATATCAATGATGTCATTCTGTATTCTTCTGGTGGCTGATTATCTCTCCTATTGCCTCTCCAGAGGTATCGAAGTGCATCTCTATCTTCCTCTCGTAGTTTCACTCGCATAAACATTTCCTTGATGTCTGCTGTCACCGCTATCTGATGCTGTCGGAACCGCATGACGACTCCCGGCAGCGACTCCAATAAATCTGGACCTTTGTGCAGCATGTCGTTGAGTGAAGTTCCTTTCGTTTTAGCTGCGGCGTCGTGGACAACACGTAGCTTCTCTGGTTTCAATGGATTCACAACTCCAAAATGTGGCAGATACCATGTTCTATTTTCTGTTTTCCTTTCTGGTGCTGGTTCTGCGTATCCTTTCTTCACAAGATCTTCCATTTGTTCTGTGTACTTCAGTTTAAGAACGGGATCTTTGTCGAGTTTCTTTTCTATTCCGTGGAGCCTTTTCAAAGAGTTCTCGTAGTTGTCGGGGAGCACTGCATCCTCTGTTCTCCAAAGTAGAGCAGTTTCGTATCTTGAGTTATCGATGTGGACTGTATGCCTTTCTAGAATACGTAGTGCTTGTTCCTCTGGATCCGATTTCGGTTTCTGTGGGTTGATGCAGAGCGTGTCCATTGTGAAATACTTCTTCATTAGTTCATCCATGTTTTCCTCTATTTGTTCTTCTATAAGATGGTTGACGAAGTCGCTATTTCCTGTCGATCGGGTCTGGCTTCCGTGAAGTACCCATCCCAGCGGAGTGAGTGAAGCCACTGGTTGGTCTCGTGGTCCTCTTCGAAGTCCTTTGGTGACGAGGAGATGCCAGTTGTCTTGCCCGATGAGTATTCCTGGCTTCGCATGTTCGTAGGTGATGAACTTGGTGATGGATCGTAGGTGTTTACATTCTCCAATGTGCTCTGATGAAACTTGTTGTGCTGTTACTTGAAGATTCTTCACTGTTCTTGCTTGAATCCTCTGTACGTTGTTATTGGCTCCTTTCAGGGTGACATCCACTCTTCTTGAGTTTGAATGTGCAGTTTTCAATGCGTTGATTGACTCTATCTTCAGTGGCTCTATGGGTCCCGGCGCTCCGATCTTGTTCGCTATTTTCTCATCGATGAGTGTCACTGTTGAACCGTCGTCGAGGAGCGCGTAAGTTTTCACAGTGTCTATTGGGCCCTTCACTGTCACTGGTACTATCTTTAGATAAGACTGCTTCCTCGAAGTCCACGCTGAGTTGATGACCTCGGGTTGTTCCTTATCTTCACTTTCTTCTTTCTTCTGTGCTTTATGATGATGCAACATTCTGTTGTGGTAGAACTTGCATCCGTTGATACCGCACGATTGTTGACGACACGAGTGTGTTTTATTTCTAAACCGTAAGCATCGGAAACACAACTTCTTTTGCTTAGCAATGTCCCACCTTTCACTTGTGTCACAGTCCTTAAACTTTGAACACTTTTCAATAGTGTGATCACTTTCACATAATAAACACTTCACTATTGTTCTAGACAGTCCATTTATATCGTTCACACTATACAGTCTCTGAGGTCGTCTCGTTTGTTGCACTGTTTCCACTTTCACTTGTTCCGGTTCAGCGTATGGTCCGCACAATTCTGCTTCTCTCTTGAAGAACTTCTCTATTGTCAGCAGCTTGGGTTCATCCTTAGGGAGAGTGGCGGCAAAATCGAAGAACCGGAAGCGCATTGTCGGTGTCATCTTGTCAATTAAAGCTTGAGAAACTTCCACGTTGTACAGATGATACACACAGTTCAATGTCTTCAATGTTGTCACTGAATTAGCAATCTTGCTATAATAAACACAAATATCCTTTGGAGACTCGGTGAGGCGCGGCAGTGTTTTCAGCGCGTTGATCTCCATCCGCGCTATCACATCGGGTCTTCCAAATCTCCTTTCCAGGTGTTCCAGAACTTCAGCTGGATCCGTGTTGCTGATCAGTTGACTCTCAACAGCTTCTTTGGCTTTTCCTTTCAAATGTTTTCGAAGTCTGTTCAGATTCTCCGCTTTCGAGAACAGCTGTTCCGTTTCTTTGTACGCTGCACTAAAGTTGAGCCACTCCTGGTGTGCTCCATTGAAGAAAGGCAGCTCCATCATTTTCGGTCTCGAAGACCTCACTGCGAGTGTTATCGCTTCAGTAAACTTCGCAAAATCGGGCTGTTCAATCACTTGTTGTTTTGCACTATGTTCTTCCGACGTCTGTGGGCTCCTTTTCACTATTTCACATACACTTGGTTTCAAACTGTCCACAATCACTGGTATATTATTTTCAGCAGTCTTCTGTTGCTGATGTTCATCACTTTCGGCCAGCGTTGTGGGTCCTTTCTTCTCTCTGAACCAAGCGTCGACACGTTGTGTCGATTCCATTTTCGAAAACTCGGATCCATCGTCGTCCGTGTCGGAGTCCGCTTCAAGTACGGCAAGTCGTGCTGCAGCTAGCTCCAGCTTGAGGCGTGCTACCTCCTCCTTGGCTTTTAGTCTCTTGTATGTCTTCGATGACTTCGATGACGTTGACTTGACTGGCCTGCTATTCTGTTTCTTTTCTGCTCCATGCACCAACGGTTGTGCATTCCCGCCTTCTATAACTATAGGAGCTGGCGGTTCTGGCGGTTCGGGTGACAAGGCTCGTTCCAGCACCTCAGGTTCATTCCTCCTGGATTCCATAATATCTTCGGCTTCGTATGCTTCAATGGCGGCGGCGGTGCCCGTGGTCGTGGTGCCGTAGGTGATGCCGGTGTGTGCCGTGCAGATGGACTGGCTTGTGACGGCTGACGTTGTCGTAGCACCCGACGATGATGACTGTTGAAGCTCCGTCGCGATCTTCTTTCCTTTTCCCGTTGAGCGCGTCACTGGCATGTTGACGTCGCTGACTTCATTGATGACTGGCTCGTTGACCGACGACTGACGACTGATGACCCCCAGTATCCGGCTCGAAGGACCAAAATGTGCGGTACAGCCGGGCCGTCCGCGCTCCTACGCAATTTCAACGAGCGGGGAGCGGGGGCGGAGACTTTCGTGTGTGACTGCACCGCAACTCGAGGGGGGATGCGCAGGGTTGTGAAGGGAAACACCAGTCTTCTTAGGCCAGCCAGTCTTTATTCTTCCTTTTTCTTATGGGAGTCTTATTGGAGTCTTCTTGAGGGCTTGAGGTACTGGAACGAACTGTGTTTGTTCAGGATCCCAGCCCTCAATATATACAAATTTCGTCTGAGCTCTGATTGGACTTGTAAATGAACACCAATTAGAATCTATTTAATTCGTCCAATCAGAGCCCTCCATTATGCTATCTCTTTCTAACCTCTCTTTCTAACAGGGTACTGACCTAATCTCTATCCTTACTGTAGGGTGAGCACCTACCTATTTTTCTCAATTTTCCTTAATTTCCTTTATTAAATCCTACCTAAATTATTATTTATTTACTACATAATTAACATTCTATTATATAAAAATATTTCTGATACAAAAAGACTACTTAAACTATTTCGCGCTTAAAAACTATCGGTCGTCCTGTACAATAGACTAGTAATGGAACCACGCAGTTTATAATCTTGTTACGACATAATTGACAGGTCGTTTCTACTATATTGATATCAATTTGTATAGTTTCCATTACAACGCAGTACAAATTGACAACAATCGTTAGCGTAATGGTTACCATGCCGGACTGAGACAACGGAGGGTACCGGGTTCAATTCCCGGCACAGCCAACATATTTGTGATGAACTAAATTTGTTGGCTGTAGGGTGTAAACATATGTATCGATTTAAAGTATTTATTTATGTATGTGTATGTAGTTATATCAGTTGTGTTGGCAACCATAATACAAACTATACATTTTTTAGCATGGGGCTAACCAGCCGTGTGTGAAATGTGTCCTAATATTTATTATTGAACGTCTGAACGGACTTATTTTATCTTGGTTTTAAAATTTTTGTGTACATCTAGAAAAGATTAAATAGGTGAAGAAATTTCGAATAAGTGGCAGGAAACTTAAAAATTCCCTTTTCTTGATTGAGGTAGTGCTAAGTCTGCCGGGTCAGCTAACTAAATAAAAATAATATAATATTTTCGAGTTAAATGTCACTTCTTCTTCTTCTTCGTATGAGTTAAGTGGCCAAGCTCTGATGTCGAGAGTTTTCAAACCGTCCGAAAGACTTGGCTTAACGACTGCTTGTACTACAGCCGGGACCTACAATTGAACGTATCATCCGACCCACGGTAGCACTCCGATAAAAATGCCACTTGAAAAACAACAGCTTTGTGCATGGTCACCCATCCAAACACCGTCCGCATCGACCGTTGCTTAGCTTCGATGATCGCGTCAGATCACTTTAGCTAGCCTAGCTATTCAGGCGCTACGTGTCACTAAAGACGTTGTTGGCCCAGATCGCATAGTGTTTGAAACAGATTATACCTAAACATTGAAAACTGTTTACGTAAGGCATCTTAATATTTTCACCGAAACTGTTGGACTTTTTCAACTTTTAATATGTAATAAGTAAGTGTGACCGTTTTCTACGCGAAAAGAAAAGATTTTACCTACGTACGTAATTATAGGTATTAGAGGTAAAACAGCTAGAAACAGAGTATAGTCGCAGGTGGATCAATATATCTAGTTATTTTGGTTCCGGCACGCGTCTAGACCGGAATGTTACATAAGGGTCAGCTCACACCGAGACGCGACGCTGCGCGCAGATTTTAAATAGAGCAAAATACACCTTATTTCCTACACGAAAAGATTCACATTTCATTGTGAGAATTCAGATACGTTGCGCTGCGCAGCGCTGCATCGAGACGCCTCGCGGCTTGTTCTCACAATGAAATGTGAATCTTTTCGTGTAGTAAATCCTACTACTATTATAAAGGCGAAAGTTTGTAAGTATGGATGTATGGATGTTTGTTACTCTTTCACGTAAAAACTACTGAATGGATTTGAATGAAACTTTACCACAATATAGCTTATACATCAGAATAACACATAGGCTATAGCTTATACATCAGAATAACACATAGGCAAAAATTTTTTAGGTTTTTAATGTGAGGTCGTAAAAAAAACACATTTTTTGCGCTTACATTGCAAACGCTGACTGAATCCTACAAGATAGATCAAAACAATTTACTACAGTATTGTACAACTTAAAAAGGTCTACAAAAAAGTCCGTGATGGTATATGTTTATCTCTTAGGAATAACCCACAATAACCATTTTTTTACGAGAGCCACCCTCACACGCCACCATACCGAAGATCTGCCTGAGATCGGGCTAGATGAGATCGTGTCGGCCCTTAGACAGCTGAGAAATGGAAAAGCCCCAGGTGAAGATGGTATAACAACAGAGCTCCTGAAAGCGGGCGGAAGAGCAGTGCTCAAGGAGCTCCAAGAATTGTTCAATAATGTCCTCTTCTCTGGGAGAACTCCAAAGGCATGGCACAGAAGCATGGTGGTTCTTTTCTTCAAAAAGGGTAACAAAACTCTTTTGAAGAACTATAGACCCATCTCACTTCTGAGCCATGTCTACAAGCTATTCTCAAGGGTCATCACGAATCGTCTAGCGCGAAGACTCGACGAGTTTCAGCCTCCGGAACAGGCCGGGTTTCGAAGCGGTTATAGCACCATAGACCACATACACACAGTCCGGCAGATTATACAAAAGACCGAAGAGTATAATCTGCCCCTGTGCTTAGCGTTTGTGGACTATGAGAAGGCTTTTGACTCTGTTGAAGCCTGGGCTGTTCTGGAGTCCTTACAGCGATGCCAAGTCGACTGGCGATACATACAGGTGCTGAAATGTCTGTATGACGGCGCTACGATGACCGTCCAAATCCAAAACCAGAGAACGGAGCATATTCACCTGCGTCGAGGAGTGAGACAAGGAGATGTAATATCTCCGAAATTGTTCACAAACGCACTGGAGGATATGTTCAAGACTCTGGACTGGAGCGGGCGCGGCATCAATATTAGCGGCGAGTACATTTCTCACCTGCGATTTGCAGACGATATCGTCATAATGGCAGAATCGCTGGAGGAGCTGCAATATATGCTGGATGGCCTGGCTGAATCTTCCCGACGCATCGGTCTCCGGATGAACTTGGATAAAACCAAGGTCATGTGCAACGAGTACGTTGCTCCGGGGTCGATTGCCGTAAGCGGCTTCCCTTTGGAAATTGTTCCGAAATATATCTACCTAGGGCAAACGCTCCAACTAGGTAGGAACAATTTTGAGGGTGAAGCTGCAAGAAGAATTCAGTTAGGCTGGGCAGCATTTAGGAAGCTTCGTCGAGTCTTCTCGTCTTCCATCCCGCAAAGCCTCAAGACGAAAGTTTTTAATCAGTGCGTCCTACCTGTGATGACATACGGTGCCGAAACGTGGACACTCACGGCAGGGTTGATCCGAAAGTTCAAAGTCACTCAACGAGCTATGGAGCGAGCTATGCTCGGTATTTCTCTGAGGGATCGTATCCGCAACGAAGTTATTCGCCAGAGAACGAAAGTAACCGACATAGTTCAACGCATCAGTAAGTTGAAGTGGCAATGGGCTGGTCACATCTGCCGCAGAACCGATAACCGCTGGGGTAGACGAGTTCTGGAGTGGAGACCGCGTACCGGCACACGTAGTGTAGGACGTCCTGTAACGAGGTGGAGCGATGATGTACGCAAAAAAGCGGGCAGTGGATGGAGACGATATGCTCAGGATAGGGTCGCGTGGCGTGCCTTGGGAGAGGCCTATGTCCAGCAGTGGACGCAGACGGGCTGCTGATGATGAACCATTTTTTATCCTTTACTTTGTACGAGAAATAATGGCTTATTTACGAAGCGATTTTAAGCAATACAGTATTAATCCTTATCCAATTAAGTATCTTAAATACATCGTGCATTCAATAAAGATCTATATGGCTTTTTACAGCATGTAAATTAAATAAATATTTTCGAAGATATCACAGATTTAAAATGCAGAGTCATAGCAATTTCGGCGATAAATACCGTTTCGGTGATAAATACCGGCAGCGGTATTTATCACCGAAACCGTTGGTTAGGAGTTACACGTATAAAAAGATACTTAATTTTTACGAATTACTTCATTAATAATTCAATTACTAAATAGATAGGTTATTTACCGTTAATTATAACAAGACGGGACGAACCTGAAGTCCACGCGAACGAAGTCGCGGGCAAAAGCTAGTAAAGTATATTTTGAGTCGCTCTATTTAAAATCTGCGCGCAGCGTCGCGTCGTTTCGCGTCTCGGTGTGAGCTGACCCTAAACCCTTGGTTTTATATACCTCTCATGTAGAAAGTACCTAACAAAGGGCTACGGTTGCCAATTCGGGATTTGCTGTTTTATATGGCGTCTTTCGTGACTCGATTATACAGTGTAAACTCTATGTAACGACACTGTAGGGACTGTGCATTTTATGGCGTTATAGAGGTGGTCGTTAAATGGAGAGAATCTATCATTGTATGGAATACAAGCTAAACCAACTAAAGCCAATTGATTTCGACGCTTTAGAGAGTTTGTCGTTAATTCGAGTGACGTTACATGTAGCACTGTATATATTTTTAATAAAATAAAATCTGAGATATATTGGGAATTATTTTAAGACTTTGCCGCTAGGCATTTGATCAGCAGCCCTAGTCTGAATTTGAAGAAAAATCTTTATGCAATTGATGTGTGGCATCAATTGCGAATACGAATGGCTCCCATCCAAAGGTTGCCTTGGAAGAGATCGCTTAAGGCGATAAGGCCGCCAAATGTGGCACACTTATTTGTATACCCTTTCTTTTTCTTATTTAAATTTCGTGATTGTGTCCAATAGAGAATTTTCTATCTGTAATCTATCTGTCAAGAAATACCAAAAAAGCATATATGTATTGAACTTATAAACTGAATAACTTTGTTTACTAATTTTTTGGCACACCATACACTTTGGTAATGACATTAGCACGTATTACTGAGCAAGATGGCGGCTTGACAGTCCTATTCTTAGTTGACACGCATAATAAAACAACGTTAGATTATGAAAGTGTGACCGCTATAGTTCATGCAAATATGTTAATAGATAGACACAAAATCCTCTGAGCTAGAATTGAATCTCCCAACAAAGGTATGAAGGTATAAATGCGAATACATTTGTAAGCAAATTTCTCTAAAAGGGCCTCCAGACCTTACCACAATGATAACCAATACATTATTCATAGGCATACACTTGCGGCAATATATCTATATAACGGCTGAATGTCTATCCTTTAGAAATTGCGATAGTGGCGCCACGGAAGGTTCCACAGATAACTTGGTCGACCTATATAGTGACGAATGAAAGCGGTGCTTTGAGGTCCAAAGGGTTGCCGAATTTAATAATTAAAGTACCACTATTAAGGAGGTTGGATGTGTTAGCGCTAACACGTTATTAATGGCTTTTAACACGCCTGAAAACCTTATTCGAGTTGCTTTTACTTGTATTTGTTTGAATAGACCAGGGACGATAATTTTTGAAACCAAAAAAATGGTTGCCTGTAAAGTCGGTTTTACGGGCGAAGATTTTACGTGACAACGTCTGCCGCGTGCTGCGCGCGCGGCAGACCGATCATAGTTGAGTGGGAGAGAAACGCAAGGCATTCGGCGGGCCTCTCTCTCGTTCGGTGACTCATCGTAACGTTACCGGGCGTTACACTTTTTCATAAGTGACTCCCAGCCGCAACCTAATTTAAGACGTTGTCACGTCAAAAAAAAATACAGTAGGATGAAAAGGAGATAATAAGGTTCTAAGTTGCAAATAGAAAAAAAATATATAGCGTATGATACTCAGGGATAATGTATCTTCCCAACGGTGAAAGAATTTTTTAAATCGGTCCAGTACTTTTAGAGCCTATCAAACAATAAAAAAAATCAAACTTTTAAAACTCTTTATAATATTATAGTATATATACGTATAGACTAGTAATGGAACCAGTCGAGGCTAGTAATGGAACGGTAGTTTCACCAAAACTCGTAGAATTTTATTTTTTTGAGAAAGATATAAACAAAAAACCAAGAACTTGGTTTCTTGAATTTTTCACCTAAATTTTGAGGTTATGTGAAAAAATGCCGACACAAAAGTTGTAGATCTTTTTATTACCTACAACTTTGCCATTTAATTTTATTCCATAGGACTTGTAGTTTGGCCGGAAATCAAATCAAGAGTCGGACTCGCGCAAAACGGGTTCCATATCATTAACTTAAATAAAAAGCAAACCATTACCCCCATATTACCCATTTAAACCCCATTAGACAAACATTTTAACCCCTTTCACCACCTTAGGAATGGAATTTCCATATATCCGTTCTTAGTACACTTCTACGTACTAAAACATATATATAATTTCATACACTACACTCGACCCTAGAGTGTGGTCCAATGCACACTGAATTCCTCAATACTTGTAAACAGTACATTAAATGTATCTATATTTGGTGTCAAATGTAAATACCTTAGTTTATGATCGATAAAAATCTTATTATTATACTTTTTTTTGTAGCAATTGTGACTAAGATCATCCTTACTGTAGTGGCATCATTTACCATTGGTGGCGATACAGCGGCACACACGACAAATCTAAATTAAGAAGCCCCGTCTCTTTTCATCTTAGGTGGCTAGAAAGAGACGGCATGTTCTGAACCACAGACAAAACAACTAAAATGACGTCAAATATGGAATGTGCAGGCAGTTTTAGAGGTGATACAAGTGAGTACACTCTAAAATCGCCTACATTTTTTTTACATTTTTTTTACATTTGACGTGATTTTAGTCGTTTCGACTATGGTGCAGAACGTGCCGTCTCTTTTTGGCCACCTAAGGTGAAAAGAGACGGGGTTTTTTTTAATTTAGTTTAGTCGTGTGTGCAGCTGAATCGCCATCATTGTTTAGTTTTTCAGGGTGCAGTTTTGTTTTGTCTGCTTTCAATTCCACACGCTGTTTTACCTCAATAAAGCTTCTCACGTAATGGAAAGTCCGGTGCAATTACTCATAGTTACTGTTATGACGTCATCACCAGCCCTTTCCAGGGCGAGGGTGTTCCCTAGAGGGCAGATAATAGAGCCTTTACGTTACGGGGGATTGTTAACAGCTGCCCAAATTACTTTAAAGTACTGAAAAACTTCAATTAAGTGTTTTGAAGTAGGGTCTTTCAAATATTGTTTATCTTTTGTTAGTCCGAGTACAAGCAGTAGTTAAGCCAAGGCCTTCGGGTGGCTTGAAAACTCTGGACTTCAAAGCTGGACCACTTAGCTTATACGAAGAAGATTTTTTCTCAGAAAATAATTCGTAAAATTATAAAAAAAACTAGGTGTGCCCACAGCGTTACCCCGTTAATTCGGGATAAAGAGAAGTAATGTATTTATCCAATGTCAAAAATATTTTCATATCAAATTTCATAAAAATCGGTCCAGCCGTTTGAGTGTGAAAAAGAACACACTCACACTTATATAATACAAACTTTCGCGTTTATAATGTTCGAGGGATAAATACTGAACCTATTCAAATTTTATTTGAGATCAGAAACGAAAGCAGTATATTTTTTCTAGTTTTATTGGCAAACCTAGATTAGATGAGCAAAAATAATTTAGTTTTCGGAGAATCCAGAAAAATATGGTAAAATATCTAATAATCTACTCAAAGTAAAATATTCAGATAGAAATATTACAAATATAATGCTGAATATGAGAAAAGTTAATTCCAGAATTCTTATGGTTGTTATTTAGTTTGCTAGTTTTCTCTGCTATATTCAGTATATATGATATAATCCAATTTTTTTTCATAAATTCAAATTCCATTTATTTCAACTATTTTTTCAAGTTATATCACAAAAAACATACACATTAAAATAAACATAAAATAATCAAATAAATCAAAATGTCGAGGAATTTAAAATCGTTTCTAAAAAATTAGTAAAATGTTCATCATTATCATAATTTTCAGCCCTCTATCGCCCACTGCTGAGCATATGCCTCCTTTCGTGTACGCCAATTGTCTCGTATCACGCTGCCCTCATCCATGAATGATGATGAAATTTGATAAACAAATGAATGAATAATGATGAAGCAACTTTAAACCAATGGCATATTTTAAATTTAATAGATATGAAAAACAAGTGCTAATGTATGTAGTATCTAATGGGATAGAATATTTATTTAATGAAATTTGTAAGTTTATTTATTTTTATCTAACTAATGTTTTTAAGTATTAAGTAATTATTGTAGTTGTTGTTTAACGTATGTTATTTAGGGCTAATAAAGTTTTGTATTTCTGTAGGAAAAACAAAGAATTAGAAGACCTTGTGGCAGAACCTAGCATCATGGGCGAAAGTAAAGCACATCGGCTCCGTTGGTACGGCCACGTGGAAAGGATGGGAGAGGATCGGGCTGTGAGGCGAGCGTACTTGGGACGACCAATTGGCCGACGTCCGGTTGGTCGTCCCAAGTATCGCTGGGAAGACCTAGTGCAGCAAGACCTGAGCGCACTTCATGCCACAGACTGGCAGGAGACAGCACAGGATAGAGAAAAATGGCGTCTCTTGGTGTCGGAGGCCAGGATCCATTTTGGGGTTAGCGAGCCATCATAGTAAGTAAGTAAGTAAGTAAGTATTTCTGTAAAATTATAGTAAAATCAAGCAAATGATTGATTAGATAAACGGTTGCCTTAGGCATCGTCACAAAATTGCCAGTTTATCGGTCATCTATCTACGGATTTCGGAGAGTGTAGGACAGAATTACATGATGTAATTCCCCCCGCCCTATTTCTCTATTGGACAAGCAGGAAAACGCCGCGGCGGCATCGCTATACATAGTAAAAGAAAAAAAATTGGCCCAGTGCGAGTTAGGCTCGCGTATCGGTTACGTACCATTGTTGTATGGGAGCCCCCTTCAAATATTTAATTTAATAGCTCATATCATCATCATCAGCCTATGTTCGTCCACTGCTGGACATAGGCCTCTCCCAAGGCACGCCACTTGGTCCTATCCTGTGTTTCTTTTCGCCATTCACTACCCGCTATACCTTCTTCAAGTCGCATCGTTTGTCCGTTATACGTAGCAATAGTTAGTGGGCATATAATAGCTCATATACATTTATATATCTTGTGAAAATTTTAAGTGTCTAGCAGCTACCGTTATTGATCTATAGCAAAAAAAATACGAAAAAAATACACGTCTATTGTATGAGGATCCTCCTTAATATTTTATTTTATTTTAATTATCTGTTTTTAAAGCGGCACGGGAAATACATATCTTGTGAAAGTTTCAGCTTTCTAGCTGTTACGGTTTCTGAGATACAGCCTGGACACAGACAGCGGAGTTTTAGTAATAGGGCTCCGTTTCTAACTTTTAGGTACGGAATTCTAAAAATAGTAGGCTATGCTGACCTCACCTAAAGGGAAATAGTATATAAGAAGAAGCGTTGTATATAAGGAATTCAAGTAGCGGTCGATGCGACAGTCTTTGGATGGGTGAGCGACCATGTAAGACATATAATATATTTTATGGTTATTTAAACCTTGTCAAACGTACAGAGCCTCCTCGTTTTTACGTCAGGGATTAATAAAATATGAATTCGTAGAGACGTTCCAAATAAAAAATACAAGGAAACCTTAATTGGCCCTGGGACGTAGCTCATTAGCATTTTCCTCGTTAAAATATGAAAGACACAAATTGTATATTTTTTTCTAAGAAAAAATAGTACGAGTATTTGTTATATTTTATTTTTGAAACGACTACTTCTTAACCGCGGTTTCTTACGCGTAACAAAAGGTGTTTCAAAAGATTTTATTTTTTTATTTTATTAATAATTAGCCAAGTGCGAGTTGGACTAATTATAGCAAAAAATACAAAAAAAAAAACCACGTTTATTGTATGGGGACTCCCCTTTATATTTTTATTTTTAGTATTTGTTATTATAGCGGCACGGGAAATACATATCTTGTGAAAGTTTCAGCTTTCTAGCTATTAGGGTTTCTGAGATACAGCCTGGAGACCGACAGACAGCGAAGGCTTAATAATAGGGTCCCGTTTTAACCTTTTAGGAACCCTAAAAAGTGCCCAGATGATTTCGGATTACGTCTTGTATTATAAATGCGAAATTTTGTTTGTGAGTGTGTTTGTTTGTTAATGCTATACGCTCAAGTGGCTGAAATAATTGTGATGAAATTTGGTATGGTATAATTTACACTCAGGATAAACAAAAAAGCTTCTTTTTATCCCGGACTAACGATTATAGCACCGCGCTGCGCAGCTAGTACCCTAATAAGGTTAGTTGTGCTTTATAAATGTAATCTAATTCTAAGATACATTATTTATAAAAACTTGTAGTTCTCTGAACTAAATTGAAACCCTCACAAACGTTTTTTTTTCTAACATTTTCTAACCTAAACTTTGTCTACATCCAAATCAAGAAATACTGAACCATTCTTCTTAATATTTAATTCAATTTTCTTAGATACTAAGTTCTTGATCCTTAATAAACGTGGTCGTACATTTCTTTGTTATAGTACCGTAGCACACCGAAGTAATATTTCAAGTTAAACCTCTATGCCCATTACGGGTCGAACCCAAATGGTTCGGTTTTCACTATTCTTACTACATAAATCAGAGGATTCCAAATTCCTTCTCTACTTGTTGATTAAACGCGCAACAGATACCAAATTCCATTGTCTGTAACATCAGGCTTTCAGGCTATGTAAGGGAAAAATACAGGTCCTTTACGACCCTTTCCTTAGCCTACATTGACGCAATATTGTGTCAAAAAATATGTAACCAGCCTCTTTGCTACGAACAAAAAGGTTTACGTAAAACAGGTTCATAATCGTTTTGCCAACTCGATTCAAACCTTTTCATTCCAAAATTGAAAACGTTACACAAATTGAAACAAACGAGCGCGTCTTTGTTTAAAAATAGAACTCTTACAAAACTTATTGCAATACGGGTCGTATTCTAAAATTAAATCTAGAATTTCTTACCTCAAAATTTCGTGGTTGCACCCGAAAGGAGATGTGTCACTGTATTTTTTTTTAAATTTCAAACTGGGAATCTTAAGCCCAGGGAAGCGACCGTCCCGTTGGGCCGTCGGAGAAGAACTGACGGGGTGATGGGAATTGCTACCTTTACCTGTTACTTTGTATAGGGCGGGGGTTGAACAAAACGAGCGATGGCAGTACAGGAATCGAGTTTTAGTCGATACTGAAGAAGTAAAATGTAGGATAGAGATGAGTCAACAAACCTTGAAGAACGTATTCTATTCTTAGCACTAGATAAATTTACAGTATTGATTTCTGAATAGGAAATGCCATGTTTCTTCCAATAGTTTCTTAGTTGTGATTAGAATTTACGCTTACTAGTATTGAACGTAGCATGTCCTACGAGGCTACTATTTGTCGTAGCAAAGCGTAGAGGGTCTACAAATCTTGCAACTTGAATAATTTGTGTACAATTATTAGTTAAGTAAAGGAAAAATTAGTTTTAAAAATTATTTTTACTACCTTTGTATATTGGTGGAAAATACACGCCCAAATACTGATACTCTTTGTTTATTTTTTTAAACCTAGTTTACAACAAATTCTTGCGTTTGTGCGCCATCTATCGTTAATCTTTTGAACCACATAGGGTATGTGGTGACTACACTTATTAAAAAGTACATAGGTTTGATACTCGCATATTAGGTTCAAACTTGTGTTGTGTGCGCAAACCTATATAATTATGTTCTATCAGATGTAGATAGAAAATGTGATAGAATAAAAATGTTTCGACAATTTATTTAATAAAAAGGTTGACTGCAATTTGTAAGGAACCTATTTTAATTTAAAGGAGTTAAATTGAGAGATTTTGTTTTTGAGATTTTGGTGTCGAAATGTTTTTTTCACTTCACAGCTAGGCATTTGATCAGTAGGGAGCGTAGCCACATGAGTTAGTGACAATCTGGTCAAAGGGGGAGCATGCCTAGACTGAAATTACTGACACCAAATAAAGCTATGGAACACCGTCAGGTTTGGCGGCAACTTTTCTATTTACAGGTGGTAGGTATGTAGACACTTAAAAAATATCAAACGCATAAGCTTAACAGTAGTAAATAGGAGTAAATAAATTTTATCGTTATAAATCGTAAAGTCATAAAATTATTGAAAAGGATATAGACTGTCTAAAAAACACCCCTATAAATATTTATATTTTTTATTTACATTTGGTGCCAATCCGAATAATGAATAAGAAAAATACTGAAAGAACATTAGGAACATAGAAAAATTATGAGCCTTGAAAACTAGATATTATTTAAGTTGTCTTCTAGTATTGTCATATTTAAAAATTGCTTACTCCACGGATCTGGAGTAGGTATGATTTTATAAGACTGGCAGCCCGGAAAACTATAACTATTCTAAGAAATATGATGGTACAATACATCGCGGTCAATGTTCAAGTTAGCGTTACAAATATCGTCAATTTTTACATAAACTAATATGGTGCAACCGAACCTTATACATCTTTAACCAAAGTTTATACAAACCTTAAGGATGTGAGAGAAGATGAACAAAGTGATATGAAGCAAAGCTTAGTAAAGTTCCCAACTGGAATCTTGTTCATAACTGGGTCAGACCCTCGTTTGTTATCATTTAACCGACTTTACCAGTTCCAGCGATACGCACTTTGTAAAACGTACGAAAAAGAACATTATTAATGATCAAACGAACTTAAGTGAAGTTTGATCAGAATTATGCGCTAGTTTTATTCGAGGCGATATAAATACAGACAGGTAAACCTTTATCGCTGAGAATGAAACCAGAGCATAATTAATGATCAAACAAACTTACAGCTTTATTCGAGGCGATATACATACAAATTTCATTAATTGAAAAAAATATATTCATTGAAAAAGTTATATAATTCTTCCTCTTTCTGTTTTTTTTTTTCCTTTTTAGGTAAAAGTAAAAGCATCATAAATAATTTAGGACTGATAATTTTCACAATCAAACTAAAATTATGCAGTAATCGAATTATTTATTCATACAAAGACCTTTCGTTTCTTGTTTTCCAGTTGTATACCTCATTCATTTATATTTGGCCCTCCATATGACATTATAAAATGTTTAGCTCCATACAATATATCTGTTTCAAATTCTATGACAAATCAATAAAGAAAACATTTGAAATCTCGTGTCCTCTCACTCGCATAACTTTTTTTTTATCCTTGATAGGTTAGCGTTTGAC
Organism: Mellilla xanthometata; assembly: GCA_035578125.1. Lineage (NCBI taxonomy): Eukaryota > Metazoa > Arthropoda > Insecta > Lepidoptera > Geometridae > Mellilla > Mellilla xanthometata. The sequence goes on from JAPUBQ010000035.1 coordinate 3,417,170, forward strand.
TAAAGCTAGCCTGATGTTAAGCTGCACTGCAGTCTACGGTGTGGCACGCTTACCTAGAAGATACCTATTAACTCTACTTTTGAAGGCCCCCAGATGACACCTCTCAGGAAACAGAGACTCAGGTTCCAGAGCTTCGTAGTCCTAACAATGAAAGTCGACGCAAAGCGAAAGCAAAACTAAATGAGAGTGAGCAAGAGGGGCGAATTTTCAAATGTTTTACTTTAAGACCCGAGTTTAGAAAATTCTAGACGCCAGAGCTTGACCACTTAGTTCATACGAATACGAATACAAATATGTATTTCATAGTCACAAGCACAGTAGAGTTACGATCCAAGTTATGTAAAGCAAAATTTCACTATTACGGTCCACCACGTTTCTTAACATCTGGCTAGTGACTGGCTTGTATTGTCACTCCATATCTAATTGTGATATACAAAGTAGAGTAGAGTAGAATAAAAAACTTTGATCTATAACAATATGTACAGTGTTGTTGAAATCATCTGTATTAAGCTAAAAGGGGCTCAATGTACTCATAGTAGCGATGCGCGACTGCGAATAATCTGACCAGTCGAATTATCTACAACTACTAATTTACACGTTCGACTTGAATATTAGTAATATACTAATGTTAATAATCGAATGATGACTACTAATTAGTTACTAATGGCGTTTTGACTCGATTGTTACCGAATCTTGTCAATGTCACTTGTTAGTTTCAAATTAATGAAATATGAATGAATCGTTGGAGTGGAGTCGGCTCAAGTAGTAACAAATGTAGTATTCATTCAGTCCGGGTAATTTTGAGTGGGTATCATGTTAGTTACTAATTTTCGGACATAATTCGAATGAGTCGAATGATTTATAAAGTCGAATAATTCGACTGGAATCATTCACAGTCGCGCATCGCTAACTCATAGCTACGGACAACTTTTTTTCGAGACAACGTTCCAACACTAATGTCGCAAATAACAGCTGTTTTAAAGGATGGGTTAGCTGATCTGACTTCAAGTGTTTTTTCATTATACAAATTTTTTACAAAGTAGAGTAGATAAGTGTAAGTGCTGGTCGCCATATCATACTATAACTAATGTTCATTTTTATAATATTTGTTTTGTTTAATATTTGTAATTATCTGTAATATTTTTTTCTGTAATAGTCTAGTCAATAAGTGCCAGATAATATTTATTCATTCCTTCGGCCTCGAATGAATAAATTTTATTTAAACTTATTAAATATGAAAATTAAAATTTGAAAAATTTCAGGTGCCCACAGGACAGATCAATAAACAATAATCCGTGGTAAAAAACTTAAAAAATATATATTTTTTTTTATTTTGGTTTCAGGGGAACTTCATTGTTTTTCAAAAACTATCTAGATGCCATTCCGAATCGAATGACACCTCAATCATAATTTTCGGAGACTGCTGAAAAAAGTTGACCAAAAAGGCACTTGAAGACTAGACTATAATAAACAAATTTGAATTTGATTTGAATTTGATAAAAAACTTTGATCTATAACAATATTATATACAGAGAACTAGATCCCCTCAAGTTCCTCGATACGCAACGCAACTATCTAATCTACAGTAGGTACTGACGTAGCGCTGTTTATTTGCTTACAATATTGTTAAACAGTGTTACAATTATCTTATTTAATTGGCTGGTTGTGATAATATGACATTATTGTCATCGTGGAGTAACATGTTTATCTGGGATCAAAAGTTATAGCTCTGTTAATAAAAGATACATTTGTAAGTTCATACTATTGCTTGCATGTTGTAAATAATGCAAGACAACTGTGTTTTTTTCTTTATTGGATTAAAGTATGTTATACCAGGGTCTAAAATGTCTCCCGTAAAAGTTTCATCCCAATTAATTTGACTATTAAAGTGTGAAAGAGCTTTATGCTCTACTTATTTTAAAACTAAAAACATTATTTAAATTCAAAACGCTGCGCGCTAGCCGGCAATTTTTTACCACTATACGAGTATATTTAAAAAATAACATAAACTTTACATATATATTAGGATATCAACATATATACATATGTTATACCTCAGTCTATGCGTTTTGAATTTTACATAATGTTTTTACGTTCAAAATAATCAATATACAAACAATGTCATTTTAGCACAACAACCATTCCATTTTGACTTTGACATTTATTTTATGATGTCAAAATCTTTAATACTAGAAACAGCTGCTACATATAGGGTTATTTATAATGCTTCCAGAAAAGGCTTTTTAGAGAAAAGTTTGTTAAGAGGTGAACGCACACTCAAAGGTAACTAAATGTTTAATATTTACTTGTATTTTTTAACCAATCCATACAAAAATTACATAGTGTTATTAGTTTGACGTGTGTGTCTATTACATCGAAGCTCCCTAACGGATGTTTTAGTATAAACAGCGTAAAATATAAAATAATGTAACTTGCCAATAAATTATTAAATATAGTCTTATACTACTTTAGCATAAGTTTAATGTTACCGTAGAATAAGCTTGGGAGATGCCAATGGCTCCCATAACACAGTTTTTAAAACTACTTTGAGAGCCTTTGGATTCCTATTACTTTTATTCTAACCTTTGCCAAAATAAACGTATTTGATTTTGATTTTTTGGATGAACCGATTGTTTTTTTATTGAAATTTATATTAGTCGACGTTGTAAGCTATGTCTGATTGATTGTATTTTATTCACAACTCAATGAAAAGGCTTGGCTAGTAGAATACATACACTATGATATACTTATTTAAAAACCAAGATGACTGCTATAAGAAAAAAATAGTCGAGGGCTTTCTGTTTTTATTTATTTATTGTGGGATTGACTCTAAGACATAAAATATAGATTTTAGTCATTCGTACGTACGTCTTTACGGTACAAGTTAGTGTACGTTCACCTACATATAAATCAAAAGCACAGTCGTACCTATGCAGAAATACCTATCTTACATACACCTGATAATTTCGTAGATAAATTATCCTCCAGTCTTCTCCCAGTATAGATTTAACAGCTACAAACTGGTAGACGCATACTGACAAGTTTTTGGAAAGAAATTAAATTGTTGAGCTGTCAAAAATGATTGGTTGCATTTGTTTTTCACTGACTAGTGATAAAACAATCAAGTTAAGTGATATAACACAAAATTAAAATATTATAAAATATTTTTTATATTTATCTTTATTTTTATGATTATAAAATATATTTCACAGTTTAGGTCTTGGCAGAATGTAAAATGTGAAATATGAAAGAAAGTGTTATTAAGTGTTTATTTTTTAAATGTATCTATGAACATAACATAATACTCAGGCTTCATTGAAAATTGAACCCGGAGTCTAAAAGCTGAATTGACGCTACATTTCAATAAATGCAAACATTAATTTGTCTATGAAAAATTAAACGATCGAGTTTTTTGCGCTTACATAATGCGTTGGGTGTATAAATAGTAGTATCCGAGTACATGAATAATCAAAACCCAACCTCCGAAAGAGTTGAATGACAAAATTGTACTCAACAAATCAGCCAATCAGATCGCAGCTGTCAAACCAACCGACCAATAGGCATGCCGATTGCAATGCGTATCGTTATTCGAACCAATTCACAGTTCCGTATGTGTAGAAGGAAACTTCTTCAGGACCGCATTGTAGAGATTATAAAACGCGTAGACCGATACACTAACGATGACCAGAAGAGTTCCACCGAAAACGAGGCTGAGAAAGTTTCCATCTATCATATTAGTTCCTCGGAGACTTCTTGCTTCTCCGTGGAACAGGTCTTTTGTGCCAGAACCTGCAGCCTTCCTTTCTTCCATCATTCGTTTCATGGAAGAGAGACGTTCTTTTAGCTCGTCGATGGATTCCATCATGTCTTCCGACGCTGGAAAAAGGTTTTGAAATTATAATTTTCATTATATTTAAGTAGGTAGGTAAGTAGGTACAAACATTGGATAGGTTGTAAAAAATATTATATAAAAAAACAACTGAAAATGTTTTCTTGGTTCTATTTTGTTTGGTAAGACTAGCTTTAATGCAAAAAGTTTTAGTGCAAAGTTTAGAAGTTTAGACCAGACGGGTAGGTAGGGTAGACGGATAGGTAGGGTAGGGCACTTATGTAGCGTTACTTTGGACTAAGATGGAGCGTGCCTTATCTGGAATAAATGCAAACTTTTACACTTTTACACCCCAGTACTAGAAATTGCCCATTCCCTGGCTAAGATTTCCTCACGATGTTTTCCTTCACCGAAAGGACAAACTCGTTGGCGGGTGTCGAACTTAAGACTTTCTTGGCACGCCCGACCAAGCTGTTATCACTTCAAAACGTTTAGTTTTCTTCTTCTTCGTATGAGCTAAGTGGCCAAGCACTGGTGTCGCGAGTTTTCAATCCGCCCGAAGGCCTCAGTTTTCACATTAAGTTTCTTATTAGAAGGTTAAAATTATAAAAAGAAATAGGCAAAATTATACTGACCTCATGCCTTTTAATTTTCGTATATCTACACTTTTGGTGGAAAATATCTTACGAAAGTTTTAGTACGATAAATGCATTGTCTATTAAAAACCTAGGTTTGTTGATAATACTAAAAATGTATTATCATTTTATTTATTCAAGCACACTGACACAAAGAATATCTGGGTTAAGCCGGCCGGGCGAGTAGGAAAATCTGTCGAATTGACACAAAAATACACTAAACACACACACTTATTGTACCAAAACTGGGCCAAAAACACAATTGTTGCAAATACTTACCATCATTTTCTCTTTCCGGGCTCATTTTTCTTTGTAATTCGCTGGTGTTTGAGGAAAACTCTTTGTTTTTGCTCCAGAGTCCCGATTGTCCCGAATACAAGATGGCCGACGCGCATGCGTGGAGACGTTTTCTTGTGGGAGACATATTGATCGCACCGGGACTTTCCTAGCTCGGAGTTAATGCTCTATTATTATTTTTTTGCAAATATTCTACAACATCTTCATTATCGTTGGCATTTGGCGTCTATAAGATGTGATTTTTTGTGGCGTCTGAAAACCTTTTGCATCTGCGTTTATAGATAGGCAATACATTTTCTCACGATTTGTAATAAGTGCTTCTGTTCAGAGTTAAGCCGCACCTTACATGCATATTTGAGCAAAGCACCTGTGGCGTGGCAGTAGATTAATCATATAGTTAGCTAGATTTACATCTATTGCTTTAGCATTACCTGCAAAAAAAAGTTTATAGTTTATTTATTAACTTGCAACACATGTATGACATAAGGCTATGTTACATGTACCCTGTTGTAATAGGGCGTAGCAAGAAGCACTGGCTAGCTTTCCTCCAAGGCAAACTAGACAGTGTCTTTACAATATTAGTGACTATTATACATATACAATACTATAATTATATACAAAACTACTTATGACTAAAATATTATTGGCTACTACACAGTATAACATATTATATTTATTAATTATTTATTATCGCAGCTCTATTACTTTGAAACAATAATTAATATAGTAAATAAAGTAAGGTTTGTTTCAATTCCTTTATTACTTGACGAAGTATAACTTTTTTTTTAATTTTAATAGACTATTTTACAAAAAATATAACTATCAAGCTAATCTTACGTAATCGAGTTTTAAAAATCTAAAGATTCTTAACAATGAATTAAAGGTAATAAAACTGAAGATCCCTATCATTTACGCAGGATTTTATAGGATTTTTCTAAATATGATATTTTGATCCAATACAGCCTTGATTTATTTATTGGTGTGTAAGTGCTAATTATAATGTGAAGGATTTAAAGATAAAATAAGTAATATGTGGCATAAATACTATTAAATTAATTTAATATTTTTCGTTTATAAAGAAAATTATTTGTAAGAGTATTAAAAAAATATAATTATATTGTTACAAATTTGATGATTGGACGAGAGATTTGAATTAAACATTTATATTTTAATTTTTAAAACTGACAATTGTAATCTTAGATGCCTGAAGGCAAAAATAGTGAGCCAAATCATTTAAATAACACCGGATTTTTACCTATTTTGCAAGTAATAAATGGTTTGATTTTATTTTCAAATGAAGTAAATATCGCCGTCCCCGGAGAATAAAATGATAACTGCAAAAACTCAACTTTTCAGGAGAGCTAAAAAACATGTTTGTTGTTTTTGTTAATTTCTCAAAAAATACTAGTCGGAGGCAGATGGTTCTTACCTTTATGTAAAGCCAATTTTTTATACATACAGAATACTTCAATAGAAGACATATATAATATAGCATAATAAAGATATTTATAATAATAATATAATAATAATAATGCAAAAAGCAACCATTCTAAATACTTGTCGCATCGTACGAAAATTTTTGCAAGAAACAACTGAACCCGAACATGAATATCACTTTGCTTAGGCCCGTGATGCTTCATATTTCACCGGAATTCCGAGAATTACACATTTGGTATAATACTACTACCAAATGTACCAAATACTACTAATAAGTAGCTGCGACAATACACCAACTACTAGCATTTAAAAACAAACTTTTAGATAAAACAGTACCATACTATAAATATAAACCGGAATCTGTTCTTGAAAACCAACACTATAGAATATACTGGGACAGAACAATAATAACCGATAAGACTGTCCATTTCAACAGACCTGATATTACAATTTTAGATAAAAACAATAGAACAGTATACTTGATTGATATAGCAATCTGCAACACCCATAATCTACAGACCACATACAAAGAGAAGATAGCTAAATACACAGATTTATCAATAGAAATAAAAACACAATGGCAAGTCAACAGTACTCGAACCGTCCCTGTAATAGTATCAACCACGGGAGTTATACCAACAAGCCTGCTGAAGAGTCTGGAAACGCTTGACCTACCCACAGCAGTATACAAACAACTTCAAAAGGCAGTAATTCTCAATACCTGTAGAATAGTTAGGAAATTCTTAACTTTATAGAAGCACTTGGCTCTGGCCCGTGCAGCATTCACCTCCGGAGAGATCACGAAAGTGTACCCTTGAATAATAATAATAATATATTTATTTGATAATAAAGATATTATTTTTCAGAACATTCGTTATATTATAACGAAAAATAATGCAAGAGTTCTGGAAAATTCATCAGATAGGCATATCACTGCCTAATAAACTGAGTACGCAATCTTAATCCTCAAATTTAATACCTTGTTCAGAGTCTACTGTCGTGCCTTGATAACATTTTGTTATGATACGGACAATTTATCCACCCGCGACGCAAAAACGATGGGGCGACATAAGTTTGACGTTTATTTGAGTCCTGACATAGATTACAAAAAAAGTGGATATGGTACGAGTACTTCTTCTTCCCTACCTTATTCCACTTAGGTGGTTTCCACAGTAATCTTCTTCTTCCACTCTCTTCTATCATACGAGAACGCTCATATGATGCGTTCAAAAATTGAATAAGGATATTATTTTATAATTTTACTTTTTCTTTATTTATAATTATTTACTTTTCGACATACAGCTGCTATTATTTTAATTTAATTTATTAATTATTATTGAATGAAATACTGACGAGTCCATATTGATGATAGTTATGATTATGTTTATATAATGTAATAATAATATGTATCAACATTTTATTATGACTAAACTATTCTAAATCCTATTTTTATTACTGAAATTGAATACTGTGAAATGCTTATGCTATGCTTATTAAAATTGCTATAACTGAAATTAAGTAGTCATAACGGTCTCAAGATTACGATTTGATGACCTCGTTGGTGTAATAGTTTCCATGACGGACTCCAAAACAAACGGTCCCGGGTTCAATTCCCGGCACGGTCAACATCTTTGGGATGAACTAAATTTGTTTACGGTGTAAATGTAAATTCATAATTTTCCACGTGTCATCGCCTTAGAATTGTATTATATTATATTATATCTTATCTAGAGAGAGTTACCTAATATCTAATTTACCTATATTTATTTGTTATGTAAGCGTTAACTGATAGGAATAGGATTGATTAGTATTCACATATAATTATATAATTATTTACTTTCATATATCCGAAGTAAGTAAATTTTAATTTGCAGATGACACATTTTTAAGCGATTGTTATATACAATCATTCGTTTCTCAGAAAATATATGACCAAAGTATTTTCAAATTCAAATTTAAATTCAAATTTATTTATTGTTGCAGAACATGGGTAATACAATAAGATAACATATATAACAATTTGAGTGCGCCATATTCTTAACCTTTCGGCATGCAAATAAAAGAAAAACATAGGTATGTAATAAAAAAGATACAATTTTACAAATTATACAAACAACACAAGTATAAAGAGAAAAAAAGAACACATTGAACAGACTGGAAAAAGAAATTTATATTTTTCTAGACCTAATAGATTTTCACCTATTAGGTACCTATTACCTATTAGGTTTTTACCTATTAGTTACAGATACAGGTCCCTATCACTAAGCCTCCGCTGTCTGCCTGTATGTCTGTCACCAGGCTTTATCTCATTAACCGTCAAAGCCAAAAAGCTGAAACTTTATAAAAGTATGTATATCTGTTGACGCCATAACAAAAAGATACGAAAAAAAAAATATATAAATAAAATGGAAAGTTCTCGATAAGAGTGTCTTCACAAACTCTTCATAAAATTATCTACTATATAAAATATCTTTAAATAACTGCTGAGCCGCGGCTACTGATTATCTGTCTATCTTTCACATTTATCGGAAATATAATTATGGAATTAACCAAATTATTATCAACCGAGTGAACAAAGCGAGTAAACGTCTCTGCAACACGCACGTGTTTTTTAGAGTACCAAAAGGTAAAAAAGATAAAGATATAGATAAAGATAAATTTATTTGTAAAGTTAAACATAGTGTACGTACAAAGTTCTTACGTCTACATGATACCTTAAAGATTACCGGGTACGCTGTAGGGAGCACTACGCCCTGCTATAGGACTGCCAAGAGCCTGTATCACAGGGCCGTAGGAATTGCCGCTTCGAACCAGAATACACACATACACTTTATTATTTACCTATATGAGGGAAATATGTCTATTTAAACACTTAATAACTTAAACTAGTACATTATCAAAACTTCGTAAAAGAACAAAAATATAAACGAAATACAATAACATAATCATTCATTTCATAGAACAAGGAACAGCTTTTTTTAACATATTGGCGTTGGCATTTTGTGTTACCAGTATCGTAAACTCTATATTCCTTACTTATTACAAATTAACATTAACATTTCATGGTTATATGTATATATTACAATATATATATATAAAAGGGTCAACGTCAAACAATTTATTACAACATTATGTCACTTTACAGTTACATAATCACCCATAAGACATTGCAGTTATTTACTGACCATACGACAACCTCGTTGGCGTAATGGTTACCATGCCGGACTGCCAATCAGAAGGTTCCAGGTGCGATTCCCGGCACGGCCAAATTCTTGTGAAGAACTAGGTTATTGGCTGTTTGTCTGGGTGTAAATTTATTTATATGTAGCGATATAAAATATCTATGTATGTATGTATATGTACTATATCAGTTGTGCTAGCAACCATAATACGAACTAGACATGGTTTGGTATGGGGCTAACCAGCTGTGTGTGAAATGTGTCCTAATATTGATACATATATACCTATTTAAAAAAACTCTTTATATATAACTTACACAAAAATTAAAAATAACATAAAAACATAAAAAGAAAAATAACTAAAAATCTTACTGATGGTAAATTAAACCTAATTCAGTGTCCGCGGGTAAGGTCCTAAAATGCTGGCGGCATTACCTCGCTTATTTTTTTTATAATAACGAAATTGTTCAAGAAGGTGTCAACCATTCACAGAACAATAAAAAAAATATATCAGCTAGAAAGTTATCAGGAATTATTAAGTACGCTGGAATCTATAAAAATGAATGTTCAAGGTCTAAGCTACACACGGTAAATCAAACATGGCCGCGTTAAAAGTGTTCGCTCTCATTTTATTTGCAGGTAAGTTTTCATTTACCATCTTTGTTTTATGAATTCAGCTTAGATTTTACTTCCTTTAACTCAAGCGTTAATTAGCGGAAATCCGTTGTGGGTGAATGAAAACCTTATATACAAAATTTCCATGTCACAATGTTAGTTACCGCACTCCTCCGAAACGGCTTGACCGATTTTGACCAAATTTTAAATGCTTATTCAGTAGATCTGAGAATCGGCTACTATCTATTTTTCATAACCTTAAGTGATAAGGGTTGATCATCCTTCAATATTTTATGAGGCACAACAACGTTTGCCGGGTCAGCTAGCATAAAATAAAATTTCTTTTTTCTTGTGCGTGATGACTAGCAACCATCCGCAAGTAGAACAATCTGTTGCCAAATATCTAACAGTGTTCCGGGAGCTTCCTTTAATGCCAGTTATTCCAGACTTGGCATGCTCTATGTTAGCCTATAGTGTCGCTAACCCGCCCTGTTGATCAAACGTCTTGCTGTACGGTGTAAAAATATAATAAATATTTATTAGTGATATATGAAATATTTTATTTTTTTTGAGTGTTTAATTAGGATATATTATTCTATTCTGTTCTCTTGGCGTGACAGAGCGTTTTGGTGTTTGTTTTTCAGTTGTGAATTGGGCACAGTTATTTTTTTTTTTGCCTTTTAATAGAGAAAATAAATTGAAGCAATAATGTTGCAAACCAACGGACTATTAATTGAGGTCTAACTCGTTGTTAACCTCCAAATTATTATTTCCGGCGATTAGTTTTGTATATTTAGACCTATCATAATATTATTTTATACTAAGATCACTACATTCGTATCTCAAGATATTAATAGATAGTGTAAAATAATATTATTAAGATAGTTTACAATTCTCGGGATGAAGGCCAGGTTGTTTTAGCGGTATAGGAGTACAGGTCAAAGTCAAAGTCAAACAATTGATTGCAGTATTATGTCACATTACAATTAAGTTTAGTTCAGTTAGAAAAATAATATTATTCTGTGTTACTTAAACTAAATGTAAATGACTTGCCAAATGCGATGAGATGTTGCAAGGCCAACAAATGTTTTATTTATTTTATTTTAAAACGCTAAATACTTCTTCAATTCCAGGCGCCGTCTGCACTGCCTCGCCAAGCCGTATCGTCGGAGGTGAAGCCTCGAGCATTGAGAACTACCCTTCTCTGGTCCAGGTGGAATCCCTGAGCCTCTTCAGCGACATCTGGACACAGACCTGCGGTGGATACATCATCACCAACTTACATATCCTCTCGGCGGCGCATTGTTTTGACGGATGGTATGTTACTTCTTAAGAGGGTCCTTCCTAACCTTTTTTTTGTTTATGAGGGGGAAATCTTCAACAAGATACCTGGCTACGATGGGGCGCAGCCAGGTTATGTGGGATTTGTACCCACTAAAACCCCCCGGTAACCTGCCTCTGTGCTTAACGGAGGTCTCCGGGTTCTTCCGTGAAACACTCCGGAGATCTCCTTGCACTGCGCTGTGGCCCTTCCCGGATTGTTTCCACCAACGACGCGACGGCGACGGTCACGCGACGCCGTCGTCGTTCACCCCGGACTCGATGAAGCTGGTGTCGGAGCCACATCTCCGAACACCCTCGAGTCTGATGCCCCTTTTAGTCGCCTCTTATGACAGGCAGGGGCAGTTCCCCAGCCTTATTCTTTCACCCAGGCTGCAGGGTTAGGCCTTTCCTACCCTAACTTAACATTTGAAATTGAACAAAGAATAGATGTTAAAGTAACGAAGGAAAGTATACGTGAAATAATGTAAGAAGAAAGTAAAATAAAAACTTTTTTAGATTACTGTTGTAAAATAATAACAAAGGAGGAGGTAAATAAAAATAATAAAAATATATTTTTTAGTATGGAGGCTAACAAGCAATGTGTGAAAAAATAAATAAACAAAAAATAATAATTCAAATTCCAATTATTTCAAGTCATAGTATCATTTATTCATTTATCATTATACCAAAATCTTATAACCAACACCACTATAAAATAAACCTTAAAATTATAATTTGTACAAATATACCTACTTCTGCAAGACGTATGTTTTTACAATTTGAATTCATATGCCAAACGACTTGGGCTATTTATTGTTGCGTTTGATACATTTTTTACAGTCATAGTATTATAATAAAATCAAAACATAAAAACTAAAAGTAAACAGTAATGAAAAATAAATAAAAATAATATATTTTATTGTATATTAATATATTGTTATCTGTTTTAAGGACCTACCCCAGCAGCGAGTACAGACAAATCCGCGCCGGGTCCACGTACCGCGGCACAGGCGGCGAACTCTTCGCCGTGAGCTGGGCCCGCAACCACCCCACATACGGCTCTGACGGCCACGACGGAGACATCACCATCGTCCGGCTCACCACCTCTTTCACTTTTGGCACGACGATAGCTATGGGATCCATTGTCATCCAAGACTGGCAAGTCACTGACGGATCCGCGGTGCTGCATGTTGGATGGGGTTTCACCGAGGTAAATAACGTCTGTACTATATATAGCAAACGACCTCATTGGCGTAAAGGTTATCATGCCGGTCTGCTAATCAGAAGGTTCCGGGTTCGATTCCCGGCCCAGTCAACATCTTTGTGCTTAACTAAATTTGTTGGCTGTGGGTCTGGGTGTTATATATGTATTTATATATAATAAGTATGTATTTATATGTAGTATATCAGTTGTGTTAGCAACCATAATACGAGCTAGAAATGGTTCAGTATGGGGCTAACCAGCCGTATGTGAAAGTGTCTTATTAAAAAAAAAAAAAACGTAAAGACAGCATCGCTTCTAACGCGTGTTCAAATTCAAATTCAAAATTCAAATTCGTTTATTGTGTATACATCTTAGAGTTAGGTACATATTAAAGTAATGTTTAGTTATAGCTATGTGAGTGGAGGGCTGTGTCGTACCTGAGAAAGTCGCTGTGCTCTATGCTAGGTACCTCAAGGGGCCTGTAATGCAGAGCAGCAGAGATCTCACACTACGATACAATTATACCACAACTTGTACAGCTAACAACTTACCTTGCCTGAGAAAGTCGCTGTGCTTTGTGCTAGGTACCTCAAGGGGCCTGTAATGCAGAGCAGCAGAGATCTCACACTACGATACAATTATACCACAACTTGTATAGCTAACAACTTACCTTACCTGAGAAAGTCGCTGTGCTCTGTGCTAGGTACCTCAAGGGCCCTGTAATGCAGAGCAGCAGAGATCTCACACTACGATACAATTATACCACAATTACTTGTACAGCTAACAACTTACCTTGTAACTAAATGACTAAACGTAAATATTGTAGGTACACATTTATGCGAAAGGAAATGTTTGAAAAACTACTACACACAAATTAAAAATAAACAAACAAATAGGTTAACTTTCAGTAGACACAGTTTTTTTTTTGTTACTTACATAAATTTATTGTTATTGATGTGAAACTGATTTCTGACGTGGCGTCGCATGCCGTCGCGACGCGTCGCCACGCTATAATATGGTTATAAATACAAGTCAATTATAAAATTAAAAACGAATAAAAAAACCACTACTAAAATGAATTTAATAGGCTACTCCGGATAGAACCTGACGGAAAGGTAAACGGTAGGTTATAACGCTCGTGTTGTATAGCTATAGATAGCCTTTGCGCCAGGTACGATCCGGAGCAATTATAAAATAAATAATGTGAAAGCTCTTGTAAAATATGGTGTAAATTGTTTTTTTTTGGCGCAATAAAGCATTGTTGATGCGAAAGCGTCCAGCGGCGAGATGGGTCAACGATATCACCAAAGTCGCAGGTCCTACCTGGACGAGGACTGCACAAGATCGACGCAGGTGGCACATGCAGAGGGAGGCCTATACCCAGCAGTGGGATAAAGAGGGCTGTGGATGATGATGATGATGAAAGCATTGTTTATTTATTTGTCCACAGCAAGGAGGTTCACCGTCAGACGTGCTGTTGGCAGTCTCCAACAACGTGGTGAACCGCGCCACATGCGCTGAAGCCTACTCCGCTGCCCCCTGGCCTCGCTCCGTGACCGATAACATGATCTGCACTGGCTCCTCTGATGGTGGCAAGGATGCCTGCAATGGGGATGAAGGTGGACCCCTGTTCTTCGGAGGTGTAGCCATCGGTATCAACTCGTGGGGACAAGGGTGCGCCCAGGCTGAATACCCTGGAGTCAGCACCAGTATTTCCGCGTACAGCAACTGGATTTTAAGCAATGCTGTGTAAGATTGGGAAGAGCTTTTTCTTCTAAGCTACATAAATAAAGTTGTTTAAGCTAAGATTTTTTTGAGTATTTCATTCGCATAAATAGCCCCTATACGTTCCCACTGCTAGGACTAAATAGGCTACTTTTTGTTCTGAAAATAATTGTGCCTCCCGCGGGATACGCAAACAACTTCAAAATAATGCAAACACAACAGTCGGGTTCACAGTATGATTACTATTTAGTTATTATAAATCTACTTGATAGTATATCAACATAATAATATGTACTATGTGTTTTAAAAATATTGAGATCAAAAATTATAATAATAATAATTTATGAATGGTTATGATCAATATATAATGGAAATATGTTTACAAAACTAGTAATATTTCAGTCACAACTCGTTGTTGCTAACAATTGAAATAAAATGCACCTCAGAGGCATTTATTTATAAAACTATACGTAACATAAAGAAAATTTATAAAAACCTCAGTTGACAACGGTATTGCAGCACGCGCAAGTTTTTCAAGCGTAAAAATTGACTAACCGACAATAATTTGTACTTTTGGGCAGTAATATTTGCCGATCAGCCGAATTAAAAAAAAAGAAAACTGGCAGTTTTATACTAAATGCCATGTAAAAAAAAACAGAGAAGTCAGAAATATACTATGCGTCTAAAACTACATGGACTAAAAATGAATAAAATAACTAACAAAAAATTTCACGTACGAACGGAAATGTAAATTTCCAAACAAAGGCAAATTTAGCTCTTCACAATCACGACAACCACCAAATTTAAAAAATGATTGAATATTTGGTCGGTTAGTAAGGAACAAAAAGTGAAACATTACTAACTCCAAAATGTCGAAGCGACATCAAAAGTCATCGGAGAAGGACGTGAGTAAGACTAAACGACGCAGAAAATTCTGGCGATTACAACAATGTATATAACTCAATATGGCCAAAAACTCAAAATGGCGGTTAGATAGTTTTGCCTTTCCAGCGTCGATATGTAAAATAACTTCTCTCTCTGTCTGCCGCCCCACAGTTCAGGCAGCTTGACTGACCTAGTGTGTAAGGCGCAGCGCACTATTGGCCATTTTACACTCATTAAGCAAACCATAAATGTCATATACTAATGTAAAGAAAAAAAAGAAAAAAAAAAGGTAAGATATAATAATAAACTAAATTTATTTACACTAAAAATCTTTTTTTTTACTTAGTAATTAATGATGGCTAATGATGATGATATTTGTTTTACTTATAATGAAACCTACATACTGATTACTTATATACCAGTCAGTCAACGACATTTCTTCAACGACTTTCGTTAGTTTTCTTAAACAGTATTTAATAAAAGGCTTAACAATATTTGGCAGGTCTGCTAGTATACTTATACAGAAGATTATCGGTCGTGATCTTCTTGAAGTAGTTGTAGATGGGACAAACAGTAGGTACACGCCTCGCGATGACACGCAATTTCTCTTTGGCGCACTCGTTTAAAGAAGTACCCACGATTGTCCTTATTTTATCAGTCTAGCGAGTGGATGACCTCCCGAGCGGTCTAGTACCTTCCACATTGACCTGTACGACTAGGCGCTCTATGGACAGATTTTCACGCCTCGAAATATGACCAAAGAAAGAAAACCTGCGAGACTACCTTATAAGCACTTGTTATTCGGTTCCATATAAATGATGGAATTTAAAGACTACTTTTATCTCCTATAAACAGTTTGGTCTCGCAGTAACTAAGCGAGGCAAAGGTAGCATGAAATTAAAGACCTTTGTAAATCCAGACGGCTTTTAATCTTAACTTTAGTAACACTCATACGTTTAGTTAACAATTTAAACAGCGTTTTGGACTATCCAGTTGGTGTAAGGCGAAACTTTGGTGCTGACGCCAGGGTAAGTTTCATTGGCGCAGCCGTGGCCCCAGGAAACGACACCGACCAATACGTTGACACCTTCGTAGCCGTAATAGAGAGGACCACCGGAGTCTCCTTGGCAGGCGTCCTTACCGCCAACGTCTAGGATACCAGCGCAGATCATGTTCTCAGTCACCACTCCGGGGAAGGGACGAAGGTCGGCGTAACGTTGACGGCACAGCTCGAAGTTCACAGTGTAGATAGTGACGTCCAAGAGCTCGGAAGAAGCGGAACCGCCTTGCTGTTTGGACAAAGGAGTATATCATAAGAATTGGATTGATTTTCTAAATGATAAAAAATTACCTTCAATGAAATAAGCCGGCTCTCTCTTCATATGTTGCGATATACGAGAAGGGTCCATTGTGTGTTTCCTCATAAATAACTTTGAGATCTTATGTATATACCATAATGAAACAATAAATTTATTTGACTTTGACTTTGGATGCTTGATGCTGTTACGAGTATTACAGTATAACCTAGAAAAGTCTAAGCAACATAGAAACGATATATCACCAAAGGCAATTGATATATCACACGTTTGCACTCGGGGTAAATAATCATAATATTTTTTTTAGCTTTTTTTGTCCCATTGGTGAGCTTTAGTGACCAGTTTGTGTCATGTTCGTCTGGATCATGACGCCACCTTTGTCTGGATCGACCCCAAGATCGTTTAGCGTTCAATACGGTTCGGTTTTGTTTTGGAGCGCAGAACGGTGTTATGAATCAATTTGACGTCCAGGATAATGTGCTCCATTGCCATTTGGCAAACCTCAGGCAGTCCGTTGCTTCTTCGTAAATAATTATGATCTCAAAAAATAGTATCCCAGTCAATGTTGCCGACAGTATTCTTCGCTGTTGTATCAGATTTTGATAATAGTTCGTCAAATGTATATAAATTCTGGAAAAAGACAGATGTGAAAAATAAAAAGATTCTTACAGAAGTAGCGCCCCATCCGACGTGAACGACTGGAGAGTTGTCAGGCAGTTCGGCGCCCTGGTTCATGATGCTGGCGCTCTGGATGACAGGGTTGTAGTTAAAGGATCCCTCGATGCGGAGGAGGGAGATATCTCCATCGTAATTGTTGAGGCCATAGCTCGCATGGTTGTAGACGTTAGACAGCATGAAGAGACTTCCGCCGGAGTTACGGATGGTGGTACCGGCGCGGATACGACGCCAGTCTATCCTGTAGGACCTGGAATGAACAAAAGCTTTTGACACCTCTTGTTGTTCACCGCGGGGCATAGTTATCTACGATGATCTCCGGACAAGAGAGTCAGGGGTAAAATTTTCATTAGCGTGATTCCGAACGAGAAATTTGATGGTTTTGTGCGGGATGCCGTATGACAGTGTCATAATCTAAATTCAAATTATTCTTACCATCCTTCAAAGCAGTGAGCAGCAGACAAGACGTATCGGTTGTTGATGATAGTAGCGGCGCACGACTGGCTCCAGGATGTAGACCACACGCTTTGGAACTCCACCTGGACAGCCGAGGGGTAGTTCTCCACCGTGGTGGGGGATCCCCCCACAATCCGGTTGGGCTTGGCAGACACCGCTACCACTGGAAATTGTAATCAAAATTGTTAATTCAGCTTCATCATTGTTTTCTTCACAATCCTTTACACGATAGCGATGCTGAAACTATGGGCCTTCTCTCATAATGAGAAATATACAGGCCATCTACTAGGTTGGCCAAGTGCGGGTTGGTGGCTGACACACTTCTTAGGATACTGTGGTTCTCAAACATGCCGGTTTCCTCACGATGTTTTCTTTCACCATAAAGTGAGAGCAAATCCACACATAACTTGAAAAACAAGGTTTTAGTGTAGGGTCGGATCGAATCTGGAATCGTCAGATTAAAAAGCAGACGTTTTTCCACCGAGGGGACTTGCTAGCTTATTGTTTCAGTGCACTAACCTGCTAATAAGGCCACGGCCAATACTTTAAGTGCTGCCATGTCTACTGCTTGCTGACACTACAAGAAACCACCGGGTTTTGATATTATATACCAGTATATTATCGGATCTAGAGATAACATTCGGATTTCTAAGTATTTTTCAAATCTTTGGCGCAGGGAAAACCAGATATAGTTATTAATTAATACGTAATTAGTTTGATAATTTGTTGATTTCAGACTGGTAGGTACAATTTTTAATCAGAAAAGATTAACTCTTTTCGGATAACTGTTTTTTTTTGTTTTAATATAATACAGATTGGAGTAACATACATACATAGTATTTGCTAACAATCTAGAGTGGGAAACGCAGTGACTCATGCGTTACTTTACGGAAATCCATTGTAGATGGAAGAAAATCAGAAATATTAATCGATATAAAGTATTTAAGTATGTAAAATGTAGTGAATCAATGATGTTAGCAACCATAATACCAACCAGAAATGCTTTCGTACAAGGCTAACCAGGCGTGTTTGAAAAAATAAGATAAAAAAATAGTGTACTTTCGCTGTGACCTGAAACTAAGTTAAGAATAGAACGTATGAAATTTCTTTTGGAATTGTGCTTAGACTGCTTTACAAACCTCCACTCAACTCACACCAGTATGATTAATCGACCTTCTTACACACAACGAAGTTTCTCTTCCTTCGACTGGGAAAGAGACTTTTGATCCCGCGTTTGAAGAGTCAACACTTCCTGAAGATTCCTTTCTTGTGGAAAGGTGAAACACGTGTTGAGTAAAAGCTACCGAGTCGTGATAAGCAACGTTAATACTCGTATTAAAATTACTTATATGTTTCAGATGGATCTGGCATGTGAAGAGTCCATTCACGTGGAGTGGAACAGCCGCGTTAGGTTTCTGTTTCAGCTCTGTTTGGCGAGAGAGGATTCCAGCTGAGGGGAGAGATATAGAAGGGATATAATAGCCTGCTAGAAATTCATGAAAATGAAATGTACCAGAATAAAAAAGATGTTATTCCTTATTGTTTACGTAGGAATATAGGTAAAGTTCTACCAGCAAATAGACTAGCTAAAGTACAGAAACAGGGATGTTATACAAAAATATTAATGTACAACAAGTTGCCAGAGAAAATAACAAATCTTAATAGTAGTATGTTTAAACAGAAAATAAAGAGTTTTTGTGAAAGTAATTCCTTTTATAATTTAAGCGAATATAAATTTGTAAGTTTATTTAATTTTATCTAACTAATGTTTTTAAGTATTAAGTAATTATTGTAGTATGACTTGCCTTTAACGTATGTTATTTAGGGCTAATAAAGTTCTGTATTTCTGAATTTCTGAGAAGCTTCGTTGTGTGTAGGAAGTTTTTTTTTTTACTTTTAATGGGCTTGCGCTTGACCACAATTCACCTGATGGTAAGTGATATTGAGGTCTACGGTGGATCGCGCTTACCTAGAAGGAACCGGTTCACTCTCGCCTTGAAAATCGCTAGATTGTAGTCATTGGGGAACAGGGAATTCGGCAAGGAATTCCAAAGTTTGGCGGTTCGGACAACAAAGGTGGAGGCAAAACGCTTAGTGCGTGCCTTAGGCATCTCAACTGTAAACCGATGCCGCCTTGGCGTTTCCCTGCTCGTCCGATAGTGTTTGTTACGTTTGTGTGTGATGTTTGTGTCCGATTGGTTACATGTTTTGACGTGACAACGTCTTAAATTAGGTTGCGGCTGGGAGTCACTTATGAAAAAGTGTAACGCCCGGTAACGTTACGATGAGTCACCGAACGAGAGAGAGGCCCGCCGAATGCCTTGCGTCTCTCTCCCACTCAACTATGATCGGTCTGCCGCGCGCGCAGCACGCGGCAGACGTTGTCAAGTATAATCTTCGCCCGAAAAACCGACTTTACAGGCAACCATTTTTTTTTTTACGTAAGGGTGGTTGCAAGCCAGGCGAGCACTAGAAAACGCCCTACCGCTATTCTTAATGCTGCTTTCACGATTTTTTCCTTCACCGAAAACTCGAGCTCATTGACGAGGATCGAACCCTACCATTGGGACTTAAAGCGACCGCACGCCCGACTTAGCTGTTATCGCTTCATAAATCTGCTTCTGGAACAGTAGCAGTTATTACAATATTATTTTATCGCTACAGTAGCTACGAGTATATATTATAATTATATCATATCAACATACGTCATTAAGTATTTAATACTACCCTGATATGATACAAACAAATTAGGTTAGGGCTGATAAAATTGACGTAGGCTTATGAGCTTAATTACTTAGTTTAAAATTCTGGGCAAAAAATTTGGTATCCAAAGTTCACACCTTACGAAAAAGCCACGGAGAGGTAGACTCGCTTATGAAGGTTCCGTACCATTGTCTTAAAAAATGGCAAAAAAAAAACCATTTATTTTTAATTTTTAAAAATCGAGAGAGTTTAAAAAATGAGTGTGGCTCGATGGTAATCTAATCAATAAGAATGGTCGTATTCTAATCAATCAGACGGCCCCTGGTTCGATGGACTTGTTTTCAGGTTATGTATGGATTTTCACTCGTTTACAGTGTTTTACTTTACAGTGAAGGAAATCATCGTGAGGAAACCGACACGTTTGAGGACTGCAATATCCAAACACGTGTGTCATCCGCCAACCCGCACTTGGTCAGCGTGGTGGTTTATGGCTTTAAACTCTGTTCTAATGAAAGAATGTCCCGATTCCCAGCGGTGGGAAAGTATAGTGGGCTGCTTATGCTTATACATTCCATGCGTATGCCCTCTTAGCTCTTCTCAGACTAATTAGAACTAACTGCCTTATCTTATTTTTACTAAAATCAACAACAAACAAATTATCTGATCATAAATAACATATCAAATCCTGAAGACTAGCAAGTAGTGATAAATATAATTGCTAGTAATTGCCAGATTAATATTATTTATTGTTTGTAGATTACAATTATTTTTTACCTACATAGTGCGATAATTGTGTTGTAACCAATAATTACATTGATTAAATTATAATTCATGGGAAGACATGATGAATCACTTATAAAAATATATTTTAAAAAAAATATTTTTCCTCACATAAAAATGAATGAATTGAATGAATGAATGAATTATTTATTGTCCATGAAACTAGGTACAATAGGTGTTATATTGATTGTCATAAAAAACTTATAACTAAATTAAATATTATTCCGCTAGTTTCTACCCAAAGGATTTACAGACAAGAGCCAGTAAAATTGATAATATTTACAGTCCGTATGTATTTAAATCATATTTTACATAACTACTTATCATTTAGGAAGAATTTAATACTTTAATAGGCTTTTTTTCTACATAGAAGGCATTGAATTTACATATGGCGCACAGACGTGGTCTGTGACAGAACAGAAGCAGACTATTCAAGCTATTAATTTAAGCAAGCGTAGATCTATTCTATATATAAAAAAAAGACTGCTCGGCGTTTGTCAACGTGCAATGGAGCGCAATATTCTTGGAGTCATGTTAAAAGAAAGACAGGTTACGCAACACCACACTGCGCTCCAAAACCAAAATAGTAGACGTTACGCAAAAAACAGCTCAACTAAAATGGGCCTGGGTACGTCTGTCGCATGCTGGACGACCGCTGGGCAAAGGCCACCACAACATAAGTGCCAAACACTACCTACTAGACCTGGAGGAAACGGTGGCGTGACGATCTATGTAAATTTGATAAGGACTGGGCCACCAAAGCCGAAGACCGGGCTGACTGGAAGGCGATAAGGGAGGCCTTTGCCCAGAAGTGGGACACGACAGGCTTATAATAATAATAACAAACTTTTATACACTGGGCCAGGCTGGACGGCCGTCCGACGGTCATGCATTGTAGCTAGGAGCAGTCGTACGGGCGTTGTAAATACCGCTTGCGCGATTCGGAACGAGCGCTCTGATTGGTAGATGCCACAAGTCTTTTGCATGACCACCCATCCATGTCCACATCAGCCGTTGACTGATGTGGACATGGATGGCTGACTGAACTCAATGATCTCGTCAGATCACCTTAGTTTGTCGAGCTACAGAGCTACATAATCTTGCAGCGCTACTGCAAACCTACGAAAAGTGATTGATTATATTCAAATTTACTGCACATTGTATTAATTTTATTACGTATTTAATCATCAATGGATTAATTTAGGAATTTCCTGTAAGTATATCGCTTAGCGTGAGGATTAACTAATAAATTAATTAATATAACGTTCGTCTGTTTGATAGATAAACAGATAAACTGTACGTTATATATTGTGGTTATTAATTTTGACATTTACTGTGAAGTTAAGGGGCCAAAATGAAATTCACCTGGATTCTTGTGTTGGCAGGTAAAAATATACTTTTATTAGATAACAAAAAATAAAAATAGATTTATGTGTGCCTTTTCTAAGAAAAAAAAGCAAAATATGTAATTTCCATGACAATTTTAAGGGATAAATGGGGTTGTTTTTACACGCTTTTTATTAGCTTCACCTGTATGTTAGTTTGTAACCGACTTTTTTGGGCGCGATTTTGACCCACTTTAAACAGCCAGATTTCGTTCAAACTTTGTAGATTTATTGAGGACTGATGACAATACATTAATTTGATAAAATTATTCCATTTTTTTGTATTTTGTAAAACTTAAAACGGCTAGATAAGCGTGTTTTTTAGTTTTTTTTTAACTATTATTATTTTACCGCTTTCTCGTACTGTAATGCACGTGCTTAGCTACATAATGTTAAAACAAAGGAAAACAGAAAAAAAATTGGCCATATGCGAGTCGAGCTCGCGCGTGAAGGGTTCCGTACCATTGTTGTATGGGAGCCCCCCTTAAAATGTATTTTCATGTAATTATTTATTTTTAAAGTTAATTCGTTAAATATTCTGTGAATGTATAGAGGGTATACTAAATGTCGTTATAAAGATGGAGTAAAAATGCTTTAAATTACATTTTTGTATTTGAGCCCCGGTCAAATATTTATTTTATAGTATGATTGGATCCTACTAATATTACTAGTTTAATATAGAACAACAAAACAAAACTAGTAGTTATGATAAAAATTAAATTTAAACATGACTTGAGAATTAAGTTAATTTAATTCAAAGTCAAAGTATATTTATTAACTTTGACATTAACTTAATTTAATTTGATAGTAAATATATATTTTACATGTGCTAAAAGCTCCCGTACCATACCATAGTAAAAGATACAAATAAAAACACGTTTAATTTTAGTTACTATCACGGTTTCTGAGATACAACCTAGAGACAGACAGGCGTTGGAGGCAATAGAGCGGCAAGTGAAGAGGCTAATTGGCAATAATGCTCTTTTCACGGTGAAGCTGCAGAGCCTTGAGCATCGCCGCCTGGTGGCCAGCCTTTCAGTTTTTTATAGGTTACATTTCGGAGAGTGTGCAACGGGATAGCATGATTTGATCCCCCCCGCCCCATTCCACCATCGGACGAGTAGGGAAACACCAAGGCGGCATCATTATACTGTGGAGGTACCTTAGTCGCGTACTAAGCGGTTTGCCTCCATCTTCTTTCAGTGCGTACCGCCGAAGTGTGGAATTCTTTGCCAAATTCCCTGTTCCCCGATAACTATAATCAAGCGGTTTTTAAGGCAAGAGTGAACCGGTTTCTTCTGGGCAAGCGTACTCCACCTTAGATCGCATCAGGTGAATTGCAATCAAGCGCAAGCCCATTAAGAGTTAAAAATGTGTTTGCTGTACCGGCTTCTACAGAAGGTAGTTCCACTTGATTGGTGAAAGCGACTGCGAAGCATTGGAACTCACTACCCGAGTCTCTGTTTCCTGAGAGGTATCATCCGGGGGTCTTCAAAAGTACAGTTAATAGGTATCTTCTAGGTAAGCGTGCCACACCGTAGCGGTGCAGCTTAACATCAGGCTGGCTGTAGTCAAACGCTAATCTATCAAGGATAAAAAAAAAGAAAAAATAAGCGAAGTTCTAAAGTGTGTGTTTGTATGTTCGTTTGTAGCGGCAGTCTGCGTCAGCGCAGAGCGAATCGTAGGGGGTGAACCCACCACCATCGAGCGGTACCCCAGCATCGTCCAGGTGGAGTTCAGGAACATGCTCCTCTGGACCCAGTCCTGTGCTGCCTCTGTGCTGAACAACGTCTACCTGCTCTCTGCTGCGCATTGCTTTGAAGGAATGTAAGTAGATTCACTATTAATAAATTTTCTATATGTATCTTTTTATTATTTGTTTGTGTTTTTGTGAAATTTAATTGAAAGTACCTAATTTAGAATTAATATGGGTCCTTGAAACCTGAATCAAATAAATTTATTATTATTATATTATATTAATTAATAGTTAGTTATATCTTATTGTTTTCTGTTGTCGGTCCACCTCAATGTTCCGTATTATAAAGCGGTATAAATACTAATAGTTTTAATTTATTTTAATAGTTGTAATTTATTTTTAATTTACCATTAGTTTTTTTTTGAAGAGATCGCTTTAAGCGATAAGGCCGCCAATTGTGGTACACTAATTTGTAAGCTCTTTCTTTTTATTTTTTTTATATATATTTTTTATATATTTTTTTTAGCTTTCTATCTATCTATCTAATTTAATTTTTAATTAATATAAAGCCTCAAATCAGCTACTATTACTACTACTACTATGATGGCTCGCTAACCCCGAAATGGATCCTGGCCTCCGACACCAAGAGACGCCACTTTTCTCTATCCTGTGCTGTCTCATGCCAGTCTGCGGCATGAAGTGCGCTCAGGTTTTGCTGCACTAAGTCTTCCCAGCGATTTCCGGTGTAGCGCAGCTCTGCATAAAGTGCTAGTGTCCAAGCTCCTTAGTAAGCGCACGAAAATTCGTATATATAAAACCGTTATAAGGCCAATTTTAATGTACGGTTGCGAAGCCTGGACACTTACACAGAAAGAATAAAGAAAACTTCTAGTTACCGAGCGTAAAGTGTACCGGAAAATTTTTGTTTGAGGATCGGGCTGTGAGGCGAGCGTACTTAGAACGACCGACCGGACGTCGGCCAATTGGTCGTCCCTAGTACGCTCGCCTCACAGCCTGACACACTCTTTAAATACACTAACATACACACACACACACATGCAAATACACGCACATAAGATATTCTGACAAACACACACACATTCATACATTAAAACACATAACGTCATAGAATTCACTAATAAATCACACACATAAAATAAACAACCACGTATAATATGCCACTACATCCATAAATCGTGTCCCCTCTTAACACGCCCCTAAGAAGAGAAACTAGCTCTCATAAACTCAGGGTATCCTAGTGTGAGAGCTAGGGACCTATACAAATACTTAATAATCGATAAAAGTTTAATATGATAAATTTTGTTGCTCAAATGCTAATATTTTATTAATTATTGTTTATTAAATGTAATTTGTGTAATAAACAAATCCTGGAGCCGCTTTATCACTTTGTGCTTATTGCCGTGGAGACCCTGGGCTGTTGGGGCAAGGATGCTAGGGCTTTGCTCAAAGAAATTGGGCAAAGGCTTAACAAAACGACCGGTGACTCCCGCTCCGGATTTTTCCTGGTGCAAAGGATAGCGATTGCCATTCAGCGCGGGAACGCTGCAAGTCTAATGGGCACCTTTGCACCGGGGACTATTAGGGGCGGGTTATTTATTTAGATTTAAGTTATTTGTAATAAATTTAAATTAATTTTGACATTGTGGAGACGCGCGCACGTCCGTCAATGCTTTGCAGGAAACATAGCGCACGTCTCCACATCATATTGTAAATTGACAACAAACAAATTAATATAAGTATTATTATTTACCAGCAAATAAAACGTTTCCGTTCCTTTTTCCAGCTTGTTCAACGTGAACAGTCGTCGCATTAGGGCGGGTACCACGAACCGCCAATCTGGAGGCATCGTGATTGGAGTCCAGCGTCGAATCAACCACCCCAGCTACGGTTCCCTGGGTAACGATGGTGACATTGCCTTGGTGCAGCTCGCATCCGCTCTAACTTTCTCCGACCTGATCCAGCCCATAGCCGTCGTCAGCCAAGGGTTCGAGCTGACTGACAACCTTCCCGTGGTCCATGCTGGTTGGGGCGCTGTTAGAGTAAGTTTGGCTTCTTTTTTTAGCGTGGAATCAGTAAAGACTATTAGTCTAGTCAACAAGTGCCTTTTTGGTCAACTTTTTTCAGCAGTCTCCGAAAATTATGATTGAGGTGTCATTCGATTCGGAATGGCATCTAGATAGTTTTCGAAAAACAATGAAGTTCCGCAAAAAAAAAAGTTTTTGACCACGGATTATTGTTTATTGATCTGTCCTGTAGGCACCTGAAATTTTCAAATTTTAATTTTCATATTTAATAAGTTTAAATAATCATAGGTTTCATAACATTTAAACATCTAAAAAAAATTTTGACTGTACAGTTTTATAAAAATCTTTAATTTTTTTGTGTACATGAATGTCCATGTCGTTTTGATATTAGGCCGTTTTGCTACTAGGTCATGTTGCTAGTAGGACGTTATGCTAATATGTCGTTTTGCTTTTAGGACGATCTGCTAATAGGACGTTCTGCTTAAATGTCCTTTTGATACGAACCCATTAATTCCTTCATTCGTATTAAATATGAAAATTAAAATTTGAAAAAATTCAGGTGCCTACAGGAAAGATCAATAAACAATAATCCGTGGTCAAAAACTTTTTTTTTTTTTGCGGAACTTCATTGTTTTTCGAAAACTATCTAGATGCCATTCCGAATCGAATGACACCTCAATCATAATTTTCGGATACTGCTGAAAAAAGTTGACCAAAAAGGCACTCGTTGACTAGACTATATGACATGGGCAAGAATTAAAATTTACAGTTTTATCGTTATCCTCTTCTATAAAATATATGCCAGATTCAGTGTTGCATACAAACACAGCACAAAAAAAGGCATGACTTTACTATACAATTGAATCTATTACAATATACACAGAAATACAAAATATATTTCAATTCAAGTCAACCTTACCTGTATCTTAAGATTGAGTTTCGGCTAGTGCTCGTAAAAAGACTTTACTTAATATTGTCTTAGGGTATCTCTGGAGATCTGAGTTTCTGGAAAAAAAGATAAATAAGAAATGTGTGAAATGTGTCCTATCATTTATTATTTTACAAGCAGAACCAACAGACGCAAAACCTTACTCTTCTTCTTTCCTCTACAAAACTACTATTGTTGCTTGAAGTCATGGGGAAAAGCGGATGGGTCTCTGTCGCTCTGCATAACAGGACCTTCTGGTACCTAGTGCTAAGCGCAGCGACTCTTCATTACATGACCTCCTTACGGCATTAAATAGAACCTATTTGTATGTTCACTTTACCTACTTGTACTTATATATATACTAGCTGACCCGGCAAACTTTGTTTTGCCTCACTTAGGGGTTTGAAAAATAGATTTACCATAGCAGCGCCATCTATTGATTACTTACTCAACCCAGTCGAAAGGTATCGACATCTGTTACAATCATTTGGAGTTAACAGATAATTGTGACTGTCAAATAATAACAGACAATAGTTAGCAATAAATTAAAATTGCGACTATAATTTGAGATTGAGATCCTATCTCTCAAGTTGGATCGAACTGCACATGGTGTGCGAATTTTATTATCGGTTAAGTGGTTTAGGAGTCCATTTAGGACAAACATTGTGACACGAGATTTATATTACTAGCTATATTACTAGCTTAATTATATTAAGATATATTACTAGCTGACCCACCAAACGTTGTTTTGCCTTCGGTAAAAAATTAAAGATGAACAACCCTTATCACTTAGGGGTATAAAAAATAGATAGTAGCCGATTCTCAGACCAACAGAATACGCATATATTTGGTAAAGATCAGTCAAGCCGTTTCGTAGGAGTACGGTAACTAACACTGTGACACGGAAATTTTATATATAAGAAGATTACTCCTTGTTGTAAATATGTTGTTTGCTGAAATAAAAAAAATGTATTTGTATTTGTATATTTCCTCTACAGCAAGGAGGTCAATCCTCTGCCGTTTTGCGAGACGTCACAATCTACACTGTCAACCGAGCGCTATGCACGGAGCGTTATGCGAACATGCGGCCCCGACCTGCCACAGTCACTGAGAACATGATCTGTGCCGGCATTCTGGACGTCGGAGGCAAGGACGCTTGCCAGGGAGACTCTGGAGGCCCTCTCTACTTCAATAATATCCTCGTAGGCGTCGTGTCCTGGGGCAACGGCTGCGCTATGGCCGAGTACCCAGGAGTGAGCACCAGGATATCTTCCTACACCAACTGGATTATTCAAACTGCTGTCTGAATTGATTAATTAAATGTCGATTTTATTGTGAACATGGCTTAAACTGATCGTGTTTTATTTAACTTTCTCCAAAAATAATACATAAACAAATATTAGGACACATTCACACACGGTTGGTTAGCCCCATACTGAACCATTTCTAGCTGGTATTATGGTTGCTAACACAACTGATATACTACATATACATACATAAATATTATATATAAATACATATTTAACACCCAGACCCACAGCCAACCAATTTAGTTAATCACAAAGATGTTGACCGGGCCGGGAATCGAACCCGGAACCTTCTGATTAGCAGTCCGGCATGGTAACCTTGTCGTCAAGGTATTGAAATAAGCATCTCTTTATGTATTTTACGAGGAACTTCAAGTTTTTGTAGTTTCCCTAAAACATAACCTTAATCGTCTTTGTTGGTAATAAATTATTTACAAGTCAATCGTTTATACATTAATATTGAATAGTAATAAAATAAACAAAACAGACATAAGTAAATGTCAAAAGTTACTCAAAATTCAAAAATTCAAAATGTTTTTATTCCTACATAATTTAATATCCCTAACCCTCAAACTGGACTGACCGCCCGTGTCATGGAGGTTAGTTCCATCCAATGACTAAATTACAGTGTCGTACATCAGTTAATAGGACTACAATTATTAAATACTAGCTGACCCAACAAACTTATTCAATACAATTATTCAATTCAATTATATATTACGCACTTACTTCGGCCCACGTGTAAGTTTGGCAATCCAGCGAGGTAATGCTGCCAGCATTTTAGGCATCTCACCCGCGGACACTTAGGTTTAATCTACTATTTGCAAGGTTTTTTTTATTGTTAACATATGATAGACAGACGTAAAAAGTATTATGACAAAAGTGTCACATAGATAATTGTATAAATAGTCTATCCTATCACCATGATCATATTAATGACTTAAATAAACTTTACATATCATATATTAGGAAAATAAATAAATAAGTATAGAATAACAATGTAGTATTTAATGATTCTTTCCTATAATGTATTCTATGTCCATCTCCTGGTTCTAAGCTACCTCCCCACCAATTTTCAGCTAAATCCATTCAGCCGTTCTTGAGTTATAAGTGGTGTAACTACCTAGTAACTTATAGTAAATCTAATTATCTTTTAGTGCAACGATACATTTAATCTGTTTTTTTTTGGAATACGACTTTGTATTTCTGAACATTTTCACTTATAACATTTTCATTTATAGTTTTACGACAAAAAGTTACTGCACCAAAGTTATAGAAAATTTAATTTGCAACAAAAAACGCTGACAATTTTTTTATATCTGATAAGTTAGTCAGTTTAAGAGATATGTCGTAAAAACCGTTTCAACCCCCATTTTCAAGATGGCGGCCGTGGGACAAGTTTGGCGACCCCACAGACTTGATTTTAGCTTTACACTTACCCCCCCTACACATCAAAAAAAATATAATTGCGTCCTCTAAAAAACGCAAGGTAAGGCCTTAAAAATATAACATTTCAATGGACTACTAAGTGATAAGAGAAACTGGCAAAACAACGTTTGCCGGGACAGCTAGTTGTCAATAAAATCAAATCGAAATGACAAAGAACCGTTGTAATTGTAACTAAGTATTAGTATCGCATGTCAAATGCTGTTATTAATGTCAGAATAATTAGAAAGCAATTGCATGCCAGGTTTATTTTTGATGTCAATATTTCTAAAAATAAGTTAAATACAAATAGCAATATTGCAACGATTTATTTTGCTCGTTAGAATATTTCTTGCGTTTGACCACAAATGTCTGTGCGTTTGACTGAAACGTAAGTTGTCGTTGTTAAAAGGCGCCATCTATGTAATTTTGTTGAAACTATTTAGTCAACTCAAACACTCATTTCAAAGGAAACTAAATTAAATTGGTATGTAGTACTAGGTTAAAATAATTTTGTAATGTTGATAAAGATGGCGCTAGTAATACATTAATAAAAAAGTCACTACTATGCGAGCCAACTAAGAATAGGACTTTCATTAAAATTATATTATAAAAAATTATTTAAAGTAAAATATTTATTTGTTGAAATTTGTAACTTTATTTAATTTAATCTAAGTAATATTTTTTAAGTATAAGTAATTATTGTAGTGTGACTTACCTTTAACTAATGTTATTTATGGTAAACCTCTGTTGTGGTCTAGACTTCAACAGAGGTTTAGCGTCTGGCGATCCAGCGAGGTAATGCCGCCAGCATATTAGGCACTTACTAGCACTAGCTTACCCGCGGACACAGACTTAGGTATGATTTATTATTTGTAATTAAGGTTTTTAATTTTCCAATTATTGTGAGGTTTCTAATTACACATAATACATATTTTATATTAGCATAATAAATAAAATAGTTTGTAATTATTTAAAACTAACAGCCAGCCCCTGCTTCGCTCGGGCTATAAAAATCCAAGCTGTGAAGAGAACCAAAATATAGCCTATGTTAGTCGGGGAAAATGTAGCTTCCCAACGGTTAAAGAATTTTTCAAATCGGTCCAGTAGTTTCGGAACCTTTTTGCGTCAAACAAACAAAAAATTAAATATTTCCTCTTTACAATATTCGTATAGACTAGCAGCCACTCCCAGCTTTGCATGGGATAAACAATAATCCAAGTTGTAAAGAGAAACAAAATAAAGCCTATGTTACCCGGGGATAATGTAGCTTCCCAACGGTGAAAGAATTTTTCAAATCGATCTACTCGCGTCAAACAAACATACAAACAATCAAAGTTTTCCCATTTATACTATTGCTCGTAGATAAGTATCGTAGATAAGTATGAAAACTGAAAATGCTAATGAAAATGATAAATATTTATATACTAATTTATTATTATGAAAAGAATTTCCTTATTGAGGCAAGTGACATGGGTACCTGAAATTTCTGTATCGGACGAAAAACAGAGCTAAAAGTATGAGCACGATGTCTTTTCATTTGGCGATAGTAATACTAATCTGCAGCATGATTCAGGAGCAATAAATAAAATTTATATACACATTACACATATTATCACGCATAAACCACGCTGACTCTATTCAATAAGCATTTCTCCGAACAGTAGGTACACCAGCATCAAAATAAGCCATTCTGAAAAAATCTGACAATAAGCCATTCTGAGAAAAACTGAAAATAAGTCATTCGCAAATGATGCCACTGACAATAATAATGAACTAGAATAATTAGAATAGTAACTTGGCCGATTAAATGATTCCACCGTCCACGCTTAAAATACCGCGGTGCGCGGGGCAATAGCTACCCGGCTAGTATCGGTGGCTGACCTTGATGCGACCAATCGCGTGCGAGCTTTGTGTGTGTGTTTCGTTGGGATAGCAGTATAATTGTGTGCGTAGATGGATCCAAATTCTAAGCGGCAATTGTATGGGGTTACTCTTCCGTTTATTCTAGCTTTTTTGCCCAGATTCAGAACGAGCGTTGTGATTGGTGGCGAACAGTGCCAGTGAGACTACGCATACTATACACTGGCAAAAAATATATTTGGCAAGTTAATGCAAAAATGTTTCGCCCGCTTTGCTCGCTCGGTAATCAATTATAATCTTAGTGTTTCATAAACAGGAAAAATATTGATATTTTTTTATGGTTCCATGCAATTTTGTTGAAATGATGAATAGGCTCTCGTTTGACACAGCTCGCCTGATGTTAAGCTACTGTGGTCTAAGATGTATCACGCTTGCCTAGAAAGAACCTTACCTCACTCTAGATTTGATCCCCCAAATTGTAGTTCTCAGAAAAGTTCCAAAGTTTTACAGTTCTCACAATGAAGGTCGAGGCAAAACGCTTTGTGCAAATCCTCGGAACTTCGACAGTGAATCGGTGTCTCTTCGCTGTGCCTTGCTCGTTCTGTAGTGGAATGGAGAAGCGGGAATTACATTGCTTTCGGAACAATCATTTCAATGCTCAAAAAAGAAATCTCCAGGAAATTTACAGCAATGCAGTTTGAGTAGGAGTTGAGAAAATGTAAATTACATTGCTTTGTAATATTTTTTTTATTATTATCAACTAACTGAAATGCCCCTTTCTAAAAGTAAATGAACTAAAAAAATAAGAAATAATTCAAATTCATTTATTCCAGTATCGCTTCTTAAATAAAGACCCAGTTTAGCTTCTTAATTTGTCTCAATCGGTAACTAATATCTAGGCCCCTAATTTCAAAAGTAATTCACATAAATATAAGCCACAACATTAAAGATTAAGCAATGCCAGTTGTTAAATTTACAGCCGTGTTTAGATAAACTAAATTAGATAGATAAAGTAAATACATTTTATAAAAGGTATGAAGTATGATATTTCCGAGGCTCCGTCACTTTGGGACTCGAAAATGTCGGCGCACGTCTTAGCTTTACTCCTTTTAATAGGTGAGATTAAAAAAAACATACATTCATCATCATCATAAATAGAGTGACAGTGGTGTTTTTTTTAATAATTAAGTCCGCCAAACATTTTATACACAACACATATAAGCAGTCTAGCAGTCTAGTCTAGTGACACTCGTCTAGTTCGAAGTAGTGTAAGCCTAGTTGGAATTTCTGGCAGCTCTCAAGGAAGCTGGGATATACTTTTAGGTCGTGGGAAAACTGATCACAATACTGCTATGTTGCTAAACGTCCAAAAACATATTTTAAGAAAAGAAAACTCGATAAAATTCTGGGCGTAGAGCATTTTCTAATCCTTTCCTCTAAAAAGAAGCCTAAGCATCTAGCAGTATATTCCAGCAGTCAATCACACCAGAATAGACATAACCTGCAGCCTAAGTCTTACTAGATCACGACCTTCTGGTCAAATACTGAACTGTACAATGTAAAAAAAGAGATTCAAAGCAAAAACTATTGATTTCCAGGAACAGCCGTTGCTGAGTCTCTAGGCGTGCCAAGCAGCATCGAAGAGTTCCCAAGTCAAGCCCAGGTGGAGTTCTACGAGGGAGGAAGCTGGCTGCAGCGGTGCGCTGGCTCCATCATCACTAACAAGCACGTGCTCTCTGTCGCTACTTGCTTTGATGGAAGGTACGCTAATATTTCAAGTTAGGATCAGCTAGAGTCTTATTCAGACCTAAGTGGTTAGTGAAATCTGATAGGTCACAGATTTTTCTCGTTTCAATGGAAATAAACGATTTATTGGTTTGCAATTGTTTATGGTTCTTAATAGGAAAATATGGTTCAAAACACATGAAACACAATTCTGACATCCAAAACGAACCTTTGCTCTGAACCTTGACTCCAAGTATTTACCTTTTTTCAATGGATCAATGGAGCGCAGCCGGGTTATGAGGAATTCTTACCACTAAATCCCCCTCGGTTCCTAGTCTCGATACCTTATGAAGGGCTCCGGGATTTACAGGTTTATTCAAATTCTAATTCAAAATTTTCTTTATTCAGACTACATGGGTTAGTAATTACAACTTATATAATAATGTTAGTATCTGGTGAAAAATAAAAATTGGAAATGTGAACAAATCTGTCCTGTACACATCACTGAGATGATTCTGAGTCATCGGAAGGATGCTCGAGTTACTCGCTCATCACTCTCAGATAATGCTTCTGCACAGGAGAGCTCAGGTCCTCCGCCACAACTTTCTTTATGGTGTGAACAGTCAAAACAAGAATTTCCTAAAGTTATTCTGGTATCCTAATTCCAGTTCCCTGAGTTACCGACGCCTCAGAGTTGGCGACTCCATCCGCGGTTCCGGAGAGATCTTCTTGGTGAAAGAAGTAATCAACCATCCCGACTTCGGTCTTCTGGGCTACGATGCTGACATTGCTATTGTCGAGTTGGAAGAATACCTGACTCTTGGTGACACCATCAGACAAGCTCCCATTCTCGGTCAGGGCATTGAATTGCCTGGAGGTCTGAGGGTGGTACTTGCTGCATGGGGGACAACTGCTGTAAGTATTTTTATATAAAATAGGCCATTGTACCATTTTTCTCCGTAAAGTGCTCCATTTTAATAGGGCCAAAAGAAAATTGTTCGTTAATTTTGTTTGATATCTTTAAGATATGACTCCTCAGCTTGTGATAGTGCTTTTCGTGTTATTTCTAAATTGGCCAATTGCTACATTGTTTTCTATTTGTTTGATTGATAGTCGTTTGTTTTCAATTAGATCTAAATTAAAAGGTTTTATTTTTGAGCATCAAAAAAGGGGGAGACACTACTAGTTAACGACACCAGCGCCATTTAATTCTCTTACTAACCATACATATTTAATTTTTTGTTATATCTTGTTTATTACATTCTTTATTTAATCTTCTTGTTTTATATTCGTGTTGTCATTTACCGTTGTTCTCTATTATATTCTGTCTACCGGTTTTCTAAAGCGGTTTTAATATTTTCTGTTTCTTACAACTTATATAATTGCCTGTACTAATTCTTTATGTACCGTGCGTGACGTCACAGCCAGCCTCAACGGAAGACCAGCGTTGGTTGATCTCCAGCAACCAGCATTATGCTGAGTTAAGGCTGTGTTGTGACAAATTAAAGTGTATTCACTAAATTTATATGTATTACTTTAACTATTGCATTTTGTTTAAAAATCATGTGTGTAGCTTTCTTTATTTGTAACATTAAACATTTTCCTAGATTTGTTTCTAGATACGTACCTTTCACAAGTAAAAGATCAGACGCCATATCATGATAATCGTCCCAGTCAATTATATCCCACTGCTTAGTACGTTCCCCTGCCTTGCCATCTCAAGATGTCAGTGGGTCGGATGACACGTTACATTGTAGGTCAAAGTCAAAGTCAAACCATTTATTGCAATATTATTTAATATATATTATATTAGTCCCGGCTGTTAGTTTAAGTACAAGCAGTCGTTAAGCCAAGTCTGAAGCTTTCGGGCGGCTTGAAAACTCTTGACACCAGAGTTTGGCCACTAAGCCCTTACGAAGAAGGAAGGAAGCTCAAGATGTGACACACAACCATATTCTTTTCTCTGCTTCAGGAAGGTGGCAAGGAGTCCAGCGATGACCTGTTCTCTATCTCGCTCTCCGTCACCGATGGGATGGAATGCTTGATCAAGTACATCCAGGATACCTTTGTCACTGAGAACATGATCTGCGTCGGTCTCACCTACTACACTGGAAGAGACTTTGACTTTTCTGACAAGGGAGGTGCTTTGTTCTACGAGGTAAGTTGCTCACAAAATTGACCTTTGAATGGGCTAGGACTGAGCGTGGTTGCGCAAAAGCATATTATGAATATTATTGCGGGTATACACTTAAGTGTAAAAACTCGAAAACCTAAGAGAAATTCACTATAATAACGTTTTTCGAAAAACTAAGAGAAATTCACTATAATAACGTTATAGTGAATTTCTCTTAGTTTTTCGAGATATACACTTCGAATGGAAAAAAAAATCCATTTGGAAGTGCATTAGTATAAGATCCCAGGGCCCCCAGACGTTACTTATTTTTGAAGTAACGAATTTTACGGTATAGACACTCTTCTATGTGTTTGAGAGTGTGTGTGTACTAACTAGTTTGACTAGGCGGCCCGTTCACAGGTAGCAGGTAACAAAGGTAGACAAAAACATAACTTACTTTTGTTAAATTCGAAGTGCTGATTTTTATATATGTCACATAGAATATTATTAAAAATAATTATATCATATTGACAGACCGTTTCTGTGGGCGGTAATTTCTCCCAGACGCTTGAAACCTCATAAAAAAATTACCGAACTTTTGTTATATTCGAAGTCTTCTGCTTTATATATGTTGTTTGGGGGGTTATTTTAATACCTTTTGTGTACAGCCAGACCAATCCGAAGGGCCAAACATTCTCCCAGACACAATCAAAGTTCCGCTGTAAGTGCGAGTGTAGGGGCATTATGCAAGCGCTTGAGCGTGAGCGAGAGCAATATATTAAGTTTTCAGAACTACTCTAGTAGTTATGAGGTGTTTAGTTGTTCAGTGTGTATTAGACATGCGCAGAATGTGCCACTAAAATGAAAAGATATGTACATATCTTTTTATATCAGTGAACTATATCTTTCTTTTAGTTCAGTAGTTCATTTAGTTCAGTACTAGTTTTCTTTCAATATTTCATTCAGGGCATCGCATCTCTGTCACCTTGGGATAGAGTTTAAATTTGCCTGGTTAGTCAGATTCGCCGAGTGAGTGAAAGAGGCTATCATGTATCAATTATCCATACGTACAACAGAGCGGGACAAGCATAGATAGTCCAGAATACTCCCGATGTTTTCATTCGAGTCTCGAGTCGTTCTTAAACGGATGAAAGAACTAGTGAACAAAATGGAGAAATTCAACGCAAATTGTTTATTGAAGAATGTGAAG
This sequence comes from Mellilla xanthometata, assembly GCA_035578125.1. Lineage (NCBI taxonomy): Eukaryota > Metazoa > Arthropoda > Insecta > Lepidoptera > Geometridae > Mellilla > Mellilla xanthometata. Next base: position 3,453,926 of record JAPUBQ010000035.1, read on the forward strand.
CAGATATAAATAGATTTGAAAAGAGCATTAAAAGAACACCGTTACTCAATTTTTCTCAAGATTATTTGAAGAAGCAGAAAACAAAAATTGCTGGTAAAATTCAAGAAGTGCGTGTTCAAAGAGATTTATTTGGACGTATGCTATCTTATCCTATAACTCCAGTGCCACTATCCATGTGCCATTTTGATGGTGCCGTTTGTAAAACTCAAAAATCTGCTTTAATGAAATCATTAGAGAAAAATTGATACATGATAGCCTCTTTCACTCACTCGGCGAATCTGACTGACCAAGCAAATTTAAACTCTATCCCAAGGTGACAGAGATGCGATGCCCTGGATGAAATATTGAAAGAAAAGTAGTACTGAACTAAATGAACTACTGAACTAAAAGAAAGATATAGTTCACTGCGGCGAATCTGACTGACCAAGCAAAATTAAACTCTATCCCAAGGTGACAGAGATCACTCGGCGAATCTGACTGACCAGGCAAATTTAAACTCTATCCCAAGGTGACAGAGATGCGATGCCCTGAATGAAATATTGAAAGAAAACTAGTACTGAACTAAATGAACTACTGAACTAAAAGAAAGATATAGTTCACTGATATAAAAAGATATGTACATATCTTTTCATTTTAGTGGCACATTCTGCGCATGTCTAACACACACTGAACAACTAAACACCTCATAACTACTAGAGTAGTTCTGAAAACTTAATATATTGCTCTCGCTCACGCTCAAGCGCTTGCATAATGCCCCTACACTCGCACTTACTGCGGAACTTTGATTGTGTCTGGGAGAATGTTTGGCCCTTCGGATTGGTCTGGCTGTACACAAAAGGTATTAAAATAACCCCCCAAACAACATATATAAAGCAGAAGACTTCGAATATAACAAAAGTTCGGTAATTTTTTTATGAGGTTTCAAGCGTCTGGGAGAAATTACCGCCCACAGAAACGGTTTGTCAATATGATATAATTATTTTTAATAATATTCTATGTGACATATATAAAAATCAGCACTTCGAATTTAACAAAAGTAAGTTATGTTTTTGTCTACCTTTGTTACCTGCTACCTGTGAACGGGCCGCCTAGTCAAACTAGTTAGTACACACACACTCTCAAACACATAGAAGAGTGTCTAAAATTCGTTACTTCAAAAATAAGTAACGTCTGGGGGCCCTGGGATCTTACTCTATATTGTTCATTATAATATTTGACATAAAATCAATAAAAGCCAGTGTGTTCAGCCACTGCAGTTAAAAGTCTATAGCTGTACAAAGTTCAACCTTATATCTACGCTCCACAATGTCGTATTTCCGTTGCAGGACACCCTGGTCGGTCTCCTTACATACGGAGCATCGGCTGCTGACAACCAATACCCAGTGCTCGCTACCTCAGTCGGAGCCTACGCTGATTGGATCATCACGACCGCTGCCTCATGATGACATAAATGATAACATCAGTATATTTCCGCGTAGAAAACGGACACACTTACAATACAATACAATAATTTTATTGATAACTCCTTGTTACATGTCATAATATATGTCAAAATTAAAACGATAAAATGTATTCTTTTTATTCTTCTTCACCTTCTCACCTTCATTTAGATGGGGTCGGAACAGCAAATCTTCTTCTTCCACTCTCCTCTATCAGACGTCATCTCCACACTCAATCCTTTCTCTCTCATGTCTTCATTCACACACTCCATCCATGTCTTTTTCGGGCGGCCTCTTGCTCTTCTTCCTTGCACTACCATTTCCATACATCTTCTAGTGACATGCTTCTCCTCTCTACGCATCACATGTCCATACCACGCTAACCTTTTACTCCTTATTTTCTCCCTCATTGGGGCTACTTTCACACTTCCTCTGATGTACCTACTTATTACAATACAAAAATAAAATAGATTCGATATTCATCAATAATCGTTTAAATTCATAAATTCATCTATGTCATAAAATAATTTGTCAAGTAACCAAGCTTTAAGTTTAATTTTGAATCGCGTGATGGAAGCTGCAATTCGCATACATTATTATTGCTTACACACAACACACACACACACACATCTTCATGCCACACACATATACAAACTATGCGTGCCGACTAAGAATAGGACTTTCAAACCGCCATCTTGCTCAAAAATACGCGCTAACGTCATTACCAAAGTGTATGGTGGGCAAAAAAAATGTAAACAAATTATATTCAGTTCATATGTTTAATGTACGCTGTTTTGCTATTTCTTATACATATTACGGCAAATTAATTATGAATGAGTAGGATTTTAAAGTAAAAGCATATTTATATATTTTTTTTTTCATTGGTCAATAATAAGAGTTTATTATACTGCTTACAGCACTTAAGTCGAAACTGTCCAAAACCAATGTCTCGTCACGTGATTTTTTTTAGGTGTTAATAATTTGCCTTCGGTACTTCTTACCTGTAGAATTAATTAATCCAAAATTATCCAGTAATAAAATTAAGAAAAATTAAACATTAATTAAATTTATATCTATGAACCAAAAAAAGTAATTATTATTTTACGCTTTTTTCTTTGCTGGCAGTACTATTTTGACAGTTATCGTGTGAAGTTAAGCAAGCGCGATCCTATTCTTAGTTGGCACGCATAGTACATACATACATTTCTTTCTTTCTTTCTTTCTTATATCCCGCAAATAAACACACAACACTATTGTTTAGAATTTGTAATGTAACTAACTGGTATGAAAGAAAAAAAAAGTCCTATACAAATGAATATTTTTTTTTTTTTTTTTATTTAATACATAATTCAATATTCTGTGTAAGTAAAGGGGGTCTACCAAATATCATTATAAATATCGAGTAAAAAACTACTTAAAAATTACCCCTTAATATTTAATTTTTTTAATTTTTAGTATTTGTTGTTATAGCGACACGGGAAATACATATCTTGTGAAAGTTTCAGCTTTCTAGCTATTACGGTGTCTGAGATACAGCCTGGAGACAGACAGACAGCGGAGTCTTAATAATAGGGTCCCGTTTTTACCTTTAAGGTACAGAACCTTAAAAAAGAAAAGAGTGGCAGTCGTGACATCCAAATTTTCATTTATTTGAACAAAATAAAACAGTTTACAAAGTTTAGCATCAGCATATTTTATTTTACACAGCCTATAGAAATACAGTGTAAACTCTATACCTATAACGGCACTGAAGGGACTGTGCAATGTATGGCGTTATAGAGAGTGGTCATTGAATGGAGAGAATGTGTCACTGTATGGAATGCTAGAACAACTAAAGCCAATTGATTTCGATGCTTAAGAGAGTTTGTCGTTAAATCGAGTGACGATACATGGAGTATACACTGTAAAATATATATTGAAATACATCACGTAGCGTGAATTGTTGTTGATTTTATACATAATAGTACGGAACCCTTCGTACGCGAGTCCAACTCGCACTTTGCTAATTATTTATCGATATACTGGCAACCGTAAGTGATAAGGCGGTTTACCTGCTCCAATAGCACGCAACAAGTGTATTTATTCAATTAATCATAACATCATGCACTTTATCAATAATCCCTAGATTAAATATTGATAGATAAAAGTGTATCTTTATTATTTTGACAACCTCTTTGGCGTAATGGTTACCATGACGGACTGCCAGTGAGAGGGCCTGTTTCGATTCCCGGTACGGCCAACATCTTTGTGATGAATCAAATTTGTTGGCTGTCGATCTGGCTGTTAAGTATGTATCGATATAAAGTATTTATGTATGTACATATATGCAGTCTACCAGTCGTGTTATATATATTTAACTAAATTAACCCGTTCAACGCGGCACAAGACTTTTTTGAATGAACTTTCAGATATTCACTTTCCTATGTTTTTTTACGCAAGACCTTGTAAGTAGACATTTAAGTGATATCTTAATATAAATAAATCTCGTGTCACAATGTTTGTCCTCAATGGACTCCTAAACCACTTAACCGATTATAATAAAATTCGCACACCATGTGCAGTTCGATCTAACTTGAGAGATAGGATAGTTTAAATCTCAAATTATAGTCGCAATTTAGTTTATTGCTGTCTGTTATTATTTGACAGTCACAATTATCTGTTAACTCCAAATTATTCTAACAGATGTCGATACCTTTCGACTGGGTTGAGTAAGTAATCAATAGATGGCGCTGCTATGGTAAATCTACGAACGTGTCATATTATAAGCTACACTATCTTTTTTCATACCCCTAAGTGAGGCAAAACAACGTTTGCCGGGTCAGCTAGTATGTTTATATATTTTTGTAACAAAACGATGGAAAAAATAGAGTCCAGGCTTTGTAATCGAGATATTTACACAAAATAAACTAAAACTAAGACTAAAAGCTCTGACTTTAACTCAACCTAACAGCTGAGACCTGTAATTTAACTCGCCATCCGACCCACGGCGCAGATGTAAATTGCAGTTTAGTGTAGTCATATTGATCGTTGCCTAATATCAATGATCGTATCAAATCCCCTCAGTTAATCGAGCTTCAAACACTTTAATAACGATGAAGAAGGACAAAATCTTAAAAATATACATTGAATAAAATTGTTTTGAAAACAAACAACCGACTTCAAAACCATAACTAAAAAGGCAAAAATAATTTTATGCCTACATCACATCAAGAATAATATATATAAGTAGAATCGAAGAGTTTATTTCATATACTTATAAAAACTATTTTCAATTTTTATTAATCCTGTATTCTTGGAGTCGGTGCCAGCAAAGAAAGACAAATGAATAGTGTTTTTTTTTAACAAACATTAAATTGTTCTTCTTAGATGACTCCTCCTCTTTTTTTAAGGTAAGTTAAAAAGAAAGTGGCTTTTAAAAAATATATTTTACTAACAAATACTTCTTAAATACAGAAATACAGAACTTTATTAGCCCTAAATAACATACGTTAAAGGCAAGTCATACTACAATAATTACTTAATACTTAAAAACATTAGTTAGATAAAATTAAATAAACTTACAAATGTCATTAAATAAATATTCTACCCCATTAAATACTACACACATTAGCACTTGTTTTCCATGTTTATTAAATTTAAAATACTACTGTTTACACATGAATAACTGATTACACATGACTTAAATTGATATTGCAGATTTAGGCAGCGTTGGCGACGACCCAGTCGCTGTATTTAGAAACGCTGGTGGTGATAACGGGGAAGTTTTGGTTGCCGAAGGGGGAACTCATAGACTGAATGCCGACAAGAACGTTCTGGTAGTAGACAGGATTGCCGGTGTCTCGAATGTCACCGTTGCGGCCACCGTAGCGCACATCACCGACGCAGAAGGCGTCGTCGGGCACGGAGTACACCGGCGAGAAGAGGTTCCACCGCTCCGCGCAAGTAGCTGCGTCCACAGTCACAAGCTCGATGCTGTACAGATCACGGTTGGCAAACGGCTTGCCTTCCTGTAAAAAAAATAAACAATTTAATTTCAGCAATACATTCTTCTAGTTTCATCATCATCATCATCAGCCTATGCTCGTCCACTGCTGGACATAGGCCTCTCCCAAGGCACGCCACTTGGCCCTATCCTGTGCTTCTCTTCACCATCCACTACCTGCTACCTTCTTGAGATCATCGCTCCACCTGGTTGCAGGGCGTCCTACACTACGTTTGCCGAGACGCGGTCTCCACTCTAGAACTCGTCTACCATAACGGTCATCGGTTCTTCGGCAGATATGTCCGGCCCATTGCCACTTCAGCTTGCTTATGCGTTGGGCTATGTCGGTGACTCTTCTAGTTTATTTTATTCTACTATAGAAATTTTCGCTAAGTAACAAAATACAAAATTATTTATAGGTGCATAAATATTTACATGGTGCTTATTGAAGCCTCTGGTCTCGTACTAGTTATCAGACCGTGTTACGAAACCAGAGTCCTCTTCCAGTTTTACTATTTAACAATAATGTGCAAGGTTAACTAATGGGTTAATCATTACATTAAAACGCAACGAATGGTTAAACTAGTTTGTAAACAAACGAGAGCGGTCACTCACACACGCGCATTGCTTATCGCTGCACAAGCGAGACGCAAATACCCGCCTGAGTCAATAGGTTTTTCAAGGTTTTTAATATTGAATGCATTAGGGAGATCAAGTATACATGTACTCTGTCTCCCTGAATTTGTGCTCAGCCAGTCCAGTCGGTCTAGCAATAAATGTGTACTGTCCTGTGAACGACAAAAGATCCACAACCACCCATTCATCTATGAGTTCTGGGACAAGAGCAGTGTTTACTTTTTGTTTCCTGAAGCGTCTCACATTTGTTTATTACCAAAAGACTAAAATTAAAACAATATTATGTTCAGTTAGTAGCGAAAAGTGCTCATAGTTACTAAAGATACGGTTTGTAAGTTATTGCGTAATAAACGTTAACGTCAACTAATATAGTAAGTTTAAGAATAAGTTTAAATTGCTTAGAGCCAAAATTACGGTTGAAGGAGTATTATAATCTGGCTTTTTGCTTTTGATTTATGATAAGTCTTAAAGTAATCATTTAACTTGAAAGTGAAAAAGAAAGTACTCACAGCAGTAGTTCCCCAGCCGGCAAGAGTGACGCCCACGAAGGCCGGAATAGTGAAATCCTGTGAGACGATGGCAATTTGCGCGATGGTATCGCCTAAGATGAGATTGGTAGCTAGACGGACTATAGAAATGTCAGCCCCGGACTTGAAGGTGCTAAAGTCTGGGTGGTTGAGGGCACTCTGGACTTGGACGATGTCACCGCCCGGGTAACGAGTGGCGGACCCAGCACGGATACGACGCAAGCGTGGAGCGTAAGTTCTGTAAACATATTACCTCCGTTAGTGCATCATATGCAAAGAAATAGAACAAACGATTGATTTCCTGGCTAAGTTTACTAAATCTAAAATTAAATTAAAATGTACACTATACAGCTAGGCATTTGACGAGCAAGGCGCTTAACCACACGAGTTAGCGACCCAGAAAGCCAAGTCTAGAATAACTGGCTCTCAAGGAGGCTGCCGAAACACACCGTTAAGTGACGGATTTTGAGGGTGAAATAATACGCTTGAAACTTAAAATATTGTAAAGTAAAGTAAAATATTAAATCTGATTCCTACCCTCCCGAAAAGCAGCGAGCGCTAGATAGAATATGGAGGGAAGTAATGATGTTGCCAGCGCAACCCTGAGCCCAGACAGGACCGGCTCCAATCTCGATCTGCACGATGCTGGGGTACTGGTCGATAGTGCTTTGCATTCCAGGAGCAGGAGTGTTGATTTCAGGTATTTCGGGGACCTGAGGCGGCCACCAGTCGGGCATTTGGTCAGGCAGGGTGGGAAACCAGTCGGGGAGCCAGCCTTTCTCGATAAGGAACTCCCGGATCTTGTCATAGACCTCCTTGACCTGAGCTGCGATGCCGGGCACTGCGTCTATGACCTCGGGCAGCTTCTCAAGGATGTGAGCGATCAGCTCTGGGAGCCTCTCCACAATGGTGTTGAGGATGTCACGGATCCTGTCCACTAGTGCAGGGATCTGAGCAAGAAGTTCTGGAAGCCTGTCAATGAAGGCTTCAATGAGAGCGGGGACTCTATCGATTATTACTATGATAATCTCTCTTATTCTTTCGCGAATGGCAGGTATGGCTTCGATGATCTCGGGCAGTCTATCGAGCAGGTTCTGGATTGAGTCGGGTAGGTTCTCAAGCAGCTCTAGGACCCAGTCAGGAATGACGACGTCAGGGAACCAGTCTGGCAGGCTGATCTTCTGCGTCTCCACAGGACCCGCGGAGGCGCAGCCTGGAGAAAAAGCTACATTTAATTTTGACCCACAAACAGACCCACAGTCAAGACTTACAAATTAATCACTTGGAAAATCAGGCACGAGAGTCGAAACTCGGCTTAAATAACATTTCAAACAAATTTCCAACCAAAGCAGTTATGGGAGTCGTTTCATGTTATTTTACTTAAAACACCGCGGCTGCAAATTAAGTTGAGCTTTTAAAATGCTTTGAATGTTTACACAAGTATTAAATACAGTTTAAAAATATTGCTTTTATTGTATGTTGTATGTATTTAAACAAATATTGTACACACATTTTTTTTATATATACTTGTACATGAGTGCATGTACTGTGACTTGCATTATTTATTGGCAATAGGTGCAGCAGACCAGTACCAAAGTTTTCTTTCTATGTAGCTAACTATACATCGTGAGGAAAGCAACGAACTACAAGAATAACAAAATTCGAAGCTGGGTCTAATCTGCCAATATGGGCTATATTTTATTTTTTTGGACACATTTCACACACGGCTGGTTAGCCCCATACTGAACCATTTCTAGTTTGTGTAGCTAACACAACTGATATACTTCGTAAACATACATACAAATTTTATTTAGATGTATATTTTACACAGCCAACAAATTGCTGAGTTGCGACTGTATTGCGGCAAACTAAGGTGTTTTATTTTTAATGTATACGTTTGTTTTAGGTTTTGTGTTTGCCAAAATAAAAAATAATTTTTCTTTTCTTTTCTTTCTTTTCAAAATTTAGTTAATCACAAAAATGTTGGTCGAGCCGGGAATAGAACCCGGAGCTTATGATTGGTAGTCCGGCATGGTAACCATTACGCCAACGAGGTCGTCGGACCATATCCAGCTTAAGGTCTATATATCTCTCTTCGTGAGAGAAGGCACCGAGTGAGGAACTGCTTATGTTTAGTCTAAAGTAAAATCCACTTTATTTTAATTATTTTTCTTCTTCGTATGAGCTAAGTGGCCAAGCTCTGGTGTTGAGAGTTTTCAAGCTGCCCGAAGGGCCTCTTACTTGGCTTAACGACTGCATTCACTACTTTAACCCATCCAAACACCGTCCGCATCAACCATTGCTTAGCTTCGATGATCGCGTAAAATCAATCATCTTTTATTTTTTATTCTTTTTACTATCACAAACAGAATACATATTAAGTATATTCAAAATATTTTACCTAAAAAACCTGGGTTTATCTAAGGTTCTCACTACTTTACATAACAAATAAAAGACGCGTTACATAGCATTAAAAACAATAACTAGAACAAAAGAGCGGAGACGAGAGACCTAAACTAGCCGAGCTAAATCTTTATCATGGTTTTCTGTGAATAGTCCTGAGTGCCCAATATAATAGAAAAAAAGGTAAAAGACACAAATAAAATAAATCTCCCTTACCTGCCAGAAATAGTAAACAGCAAAGGATTGCCACCTTCATCTTGAGTTGACTACCATCCACCGAACTGAATACTCTGCCGGCTTCAAGATACTTCACCGCTTTTATATCTGTAGCTGGTGCATTGTCACTTATCATCAAAATTATCAGTTACATGTTATTAACACTACACAATTGTAAATTAAAAATTTAGAAAACCTCCGAATAAGTTTATTGACGGCAGCCATTTTAGATTTGGAATTTATCATATTGTGTGTTTTTACCAGTTCAGATGTTTAAGGCCATTTCAAAGTTGGAATTTATCGTCTATTACCTATATAAAAATAATTCGGATTGTCCTTCATGCCCGGGCCGACAAAAATCGACCTACAGGTAGATTTTTTTGCGAATCGAATTTTCCCTGAATTTTGTTTTCTATAAACCTCACGAAGCCCGAGACCTTTCCAACAAATGCTGTACCGTGGAAATTGGTTCGTGCGTTCTGGAGTTGTAGCGTCAGCAGCTAGTAATAATATGTATTTTATAAGTCAAGCCGTTATTTATTATTTTATTTTATTTATTTACTAATCAAGCCGTCCACTTAATACACATATTGAGGGACTGTGAATAATATGTGATCTGCCATTTTGTGACGTCGCCATCTTGGATTTGGAATTTATCATGTGCTTAAGAACACTCTCGCTTGACTAACAATTTTTGTTTGAATTCTTCAACACAAGGTAAATTTATAACACCCCATCGTTTTCGCGACAGGAGTAAATAGGTAATAGGTATAAAAGATTACCCACTGCAGAATAAGACCTATTACTTTCGAAAATCCATGTTTTTCAATGTGCTTAGTTGTTATCGGCTTGCTATGGAAAATTCTTAACTGATTAATGCATATTATATTATTGCTGTTGTTACTGCCGATATTAACTCACAATTTATTATATTTTGCTGTGATTAAAAAAAAACAACAAAAAAATATTGTAGGCGTGTAATTGTATATATTTGTTACTTCTTCGCGGTCAAACGGCTGAACCGATTTTGATGAGATTTACTATGAAGATAATTTAGACCTAGGATTAACACATAGGCTACTTTTTACCTTGAAAACAACTGTGGTTCCCGTGGGATACGCAAACAACTACAAAATCTATGTTACTCCTTCACGCTCCAACAGCTGTATTGATTTTGATGAGATTTACTAAGAAGATAGGTTAGATCTAGGATTAACACATAAGCTATTCTTTATTCCGGATTAACTTGTTTTTGTCCTGAATTAGCGCGGGTAACATCGCGGGGCGCAACTAGTCTAGAAGGAAACATTTGAAAATTGCCTTCCTATTGCTCACACTCCTTATGTTATGCAAGCGAGAGGACAAAAACTTTCACATGTTTTCTTTTGACGTGACAACGTCTTAAATTAGGTTGCGGCTGGGAGTCACTTATGAAAAAGTGTAACGCCCGGTAACGTTACGATGAGTCACCGAACGAGAGAGAGGCCCGCCGAATGCCTTGCGTCTCTCTCCCACTCAACTATGATCGGTCTGCCGCGCGCGCAGCACGCGGCAGACGTTGTCACGTAAAATCTTCGCCCGTAAAACCGACTTTACAGGCAACCATTTTTTTGAATTTATTTAAACTATAGTTAATTCATAATGTGCGAAGTTATCTCGCGCCCCGGTTTCACACGGGATATAAAATAATATAATAGAATAGAATATAACTTTATTGTACAATCACATAAAAAAAGCTCAAATTAAAGAAATAAAATATTTACACATAGAATACAAAGGCGGTCTTATCACCTATGGTGATCTCTACCAGGCAACCAGGAATGGAGAAGGACAGTACAGATAGAAAAGAAGCTAATCTAAGTCGAAAAGAGAAACAAATATAGTCTATGTCACTCGGGGATAATGTAGCTTCCCACGGTGAAAGATTTTTTCAAATCGGCCAGTAATTTCGGAGCCTATTTGCGTCAAACAAATAAAATATCAAACTTTTCCTCTTTATATGTATGTATCTTTAGGGCGAGGGGTTTTGATGTAGTCTATATAGATTTTATTTAATTCTATTATTTTTGACATGTAACAACTACTCTGTGTAAATGAATGTTAATGATAATAATAAATAAATAAATATTAGGACACATTTCACACAAGGCTGGTTGACCCCATACTGAAGTTTAAGTTCGTATTATATGGCTAACACAACTGATATACTACCTATACATACATACATACATATTTTATATAGATACATATTTAACACCCAGACCGACTGCCAACAAATTTAGTTCAGCACAAAGATGATGGCCATGCCGGGAATCAAACCCGGAACCTTCTGATTGGCAGTCCGGCATGGTAACCAAAGAGGTCTTCAATTGTTGTAGAATGTATTTAATGAGAATTGTATCCATAGTAAATTTGAAATAATATTAATATAATAAAAATGAAGTCGGTTAAAATACATTTTGTTAAAATCTTTATCTATAGAGAAAATAGAATAATAATATACACACTCAACCTCTATATCATGATAATAAACACTCAACCTCTTGTTGAGAATCGTACTACGTGAGTAAACAAGTTCCAACACTTGTACTTCAAAATATATCTTAGGGGAGAAAGGGGTAATGGGAGTCACTTAAGCAATATATTCTCCAAATCAAACATTATTGTAGTTATGGTGATAGTTATTTATTTTTAATGTAATATACTTCATCAACTATCAGTCTGATAAGTTTCATTAGCTGTAAAAAATATACTTTTCTATTTATAATTATTTTAAAAAATAATGACTTTGACTACCATTGCCCGCACATGCGGGTAATAATAATCACTATACTTATTTGGTAATGGGAGTCAGCGAATCCTAGCAGTTGTCACGCACGTAATCTTCAACTGAATCCCATCCGGTGCAGCTTGCGCATGCCCATAGCCCACAAGATATGCATCTGTACCAAATCTCGTTGTTTCGGCCAAATTTACGAATTTTATGAAGTTCTGCGCTCTGTGCGTTGTGTCAGAAGACAATTACGCTTTATTTGTGCTCCTCGGTCGAGTTTTCGGCATCTGCCAAATAAAAATGTACGATATAATTAATCGTTTGCACGTTATAAAAACTGCGAGTAATGAGACATGGGCGATGGTCGACTCCTATTACCCACAGACGCTCGACTCTCATTACCCGAAAGAGACTATTTGAAAATTTACAGTTATAAAATAATTATTTTAGACTTTATTACATTAAACGATTTACAAATCCAATCTCAAACGTCATAACTAAAGTTTTAACTTGAACTAATGATTAAAATACATCATAGTAATGGACTTACGTTTATTTTGTTCACGTAAAAAATTATATGAAATTGGCGCGAAAACGTTATGCGGCAATATTTTCCTAGCGCTTGGCGTGAACTCAGGGAGCTTTGGGGACCGGTGCGGGGTGCATGGAGTGATGTTGGTTGCGAGGCAACAATAACTCTAGGCTTTTGGTTTCTTTAGTTATTTTAGTGACTACGATTGCCCACTGACTCCCATTACCCCTTTCTCCCCTATATCTTTAAATGAGCAATTCTTGTATATACGAGTATATATATATCTCGGAATCGGCTCCAACAATTTCACGAAATTTAGTATATAGGGGGTTTCGGGGGCGATAAATCGATCTAGCTAAGAATAATTTTTAGAAATCGTCATATAAAAAAAAAATACCGAGCAAAGCTCGGTCAACCAGGTAGGTACTTTAACAATAATGTACTTAAAGATATCAATAGAATAAACACAGAAAATACTGAGAACTACCAGATCGCGGAAACGGCTCGTCGGTATATCAAGACACCATGGACTTCTTCGAAGGAGCTAATTATTAACAACGGGCTTATATAAGCCCACAGCAACAAGTGCGCGGCGTCATTCTTCCGTCATAATTTCCCTAGTTAAGTAGTATTTACTACATTTGCATAAAACTAATATAGGTAATTCAGAAATATATTTTTTTAAAACAGATTAATTATGAAACTTTTTAACTCGTGTATTTTTAGACACACTTAGAGCTATATATTCGTGTTTTCTTGAAACGACTTCACTAGAGTCACGCAATCTCTATACCACTATGCGACTGCAGCGCGCTGCGGGATTTAGCGGCAGCTAGTCTTGTTGCTTGATTTGCAGCGCCATCTAGGTTTCATCGGTATGGGGCGGGGAGAGCAGTGGCAATGCGCTACGCGGTCCTGCATCCCTGCCCCCGTGGTAAGATGGGACACCGTGAGGTTGTAGTCGGTAGTGACGCCCCTCTGGCCCTCGAGCGCGACATACCCCGCCCGCCTCGTCCAGGCTTGTGGCGGGAGATGCGTAAATGCATTTCTTCCCGAAAAAAAAAGATTTCATCGGTAATAACGACAAAATTCCGCACCACGCTTTATTGTATCGGAATTAGCAATCATCTAGAGATGATTGCTATCATCTAGAGATGATTGCTAATTCCTATACAGACGTAGACCTAAGCATTCTGACTATATTGCCCTTATATAGAGTTCTTTCTTTAGGCATCCGTTCTGAGAGGGTATAAACGGAACCAAATTACCTTGACTCTGCTGTCCGTCAGTATGTCCGTTTGTCACCAGGCTATATTTCAAGAACCTTGATATTTAGAGAATAGAAATTGTTTTTTTTTTTTGTATTATTGAAGAATTGGCTTACGTTTGACCGCAGCTTGCCTGATGTTAAGCTTGATTGTGGTCTAAGATGCTTGCCTAAAAGGAACCTATTTACTCTAGATTTGAAGACCCCCAAATTTGTACTTCTCGGGAAATAGAGACTCAGGAAGAGAGCTCCAAAGCTTCGCAGTTCTCACAATGAAGGTCGAAGCAAAACGCTTTGTGCGAATCCTCGGAACTTCGACAGTGAATCGGTGTCTCTTCGCTGTGCCCCTGCTCGTTCTGTAGTGGAATGGAGAAGCAGGAATTAAAATTGTCAAAGATGGTGTATTTCTATTGTTGCTTATAACATTAAGTAAAAAGTAAGTAAGTACAATATAAAATAAGAATTTAAGGCCAGTCTGGTTCAGAATTTGAACTTCCTTTTTATCGTCGTATTTACCGTGCTGCTATAATAACAAAAAGTAACAAAGCAAAATCCCTAACAGTATTATATGCAGCGATTACAAGTAACTAACCAAAGGCGCTATGAGAGCAAAATAGCATAGTACAGTGTAAACTCCATGTAACGTCACTCGATTTAACTACAAACTCTCTAAAGTATCGAAATCAATTATTGGCTTTAGTTGGTTTAGAATGTAATCTAATTCTGAATTTTCTTCTCTCCAATTAACGACCACTCTCTAGAACGGCATATTTTTTTTAAAATTCTATCCTTATTCACGTCAATTTTTACTAATGTAACTAAATAAAAAATTTACAAACTCCTATTTAATAATTTATTGTCCAAATACATAAAAAAATAAATTAAATAAAAAACAACACAATAATGAATAATTAAAACCTAAATTACATATATTAAATGATACGCCTTACAATATTTTATGTTGGCGGAGGATTATCTTGGATTTAAAATAATTAATCATAGTGTATTATCATAACATTCGACTAGTCAAGTCTTTTTATTTGATGCCCATATTGAGTGATTTGAAATAAAACAAGTCAGTCAAGTCAGTCAAGCAATTTTGTAACCGCGGCCATTTTGGACCGATTTTCATTGAAAATAGCTAAGAACACTCTCGAAAAAAAAACCACATTTCCAACATGAAAAACAGTAGAAGAAAAAAATTAATATTTAGGGTACTCCGATGTGATCTAAAACCAAATTAAGACAGGCAAAGGAAAAATCAAAATATTAAAAATAATATTTTAGGTTTTCTACAATAGATTTTTCTATCTTAGGTTATAAAAAAAACAGTATTGAAATCGATAAATCCGTTGCAGCACCAAATACAGACAAACACACACACACACACACAAACAGGAACGTAAAACTTATAACAGCCCGTTTTTTTCGGTGAAGATTGAATAGATCATAATAGTCTAGATCGATCAGTAGTAAACAACTTAATCTACATAAGCTAGATACCTTTATCAATCAATCTGTTTGTGACCAGGTGTAAGTTTGAAAAATATTCCGACGGATACGAATTTAATCATTAAACTGTAGCATTCTGCTTTTAGGGTTCCGTGCCCAGAGAGTACCAACGGGACCCTGTTACTATGACTTCTCTATCCGCCTACCATCAAGATGTATCTCATAAACCGAAATAGACTAAGAAAGAGAAAAGAAAGAGTTTTGGTGAAAGTAATCTCATTTATAATTTAAGTGAATATATGAATATGGAACTTGTAGAATCGTTATTCATGTGTAAACAGTAGTACAGGCATTTTAAATTTAATAGATATGGATAAAACAATTGTTATTGTGTATATTATTCAATGGTGTAGAATATTTAATTAAATTTTGAAGTTTAATTTAACTAACTCTTCGGTCAAATATATATACCAGATACATTGCATACAAACAGAGCACAAAAAATGGCATGAGTTTACTATACTATTGTATCTATTAAAATATACACAGAAATACAATATATTTTTAAATTCAAGTCAACCTTACCACTGTATCTTAAGGTTGAGTTTCGACTAGTGCCGTAATAAACATAAGCTATCTAACAGCTATACAACTTTATGACCGTACGCAGTGAGCGTTAGAAAATTCAACTGTATTACTATACTAATAACGCTTAAATTCCTCAATCACAAATAAGACCACACTCTTACTTTTGGTCTTATTTTCCTTGCCATTTTAGAGACATCACCTTAAATCTAACTAGTCTTAAAGACAATAAAGTTCTGTGTTTCTGTGTATCTGTGAAAAAAAATCATAGATCATGTATTTCCGTTGTTGCTATAACAGAATAATATTCACATAAGTGTTTTTATTCGATTTCGTTCTTGATCTTTAATAACGACAATGATATTATTATATAAATAACTGAAGTGAAGGATTTTTAAGTGAAATTTAAGTGAAGGATAAATAAATTCCCAATTTCATCGAATTAGTTAAAATATACGGCCTTTACGCGATAACAGCCGTAGATTCATAATACAGCCGAGAAATGAAAAATAAATAGGCTTATTGCTGCAGAAACGCTTCACTCGCTCGGTCGCTCAGCACCGTAATGAATGTTTTGTTTTGATGTCATTTATCAATCGAACCATATTCTTATCAATCTGACGTAAAATTATTATGCAGTGCAAATAAAATTAAAATTAGCCAAGGGCGAGTTGAACTCTCGCATGAAGGGTTCCGTACCATTATTGTATGAGCCCCCATATTTATTTTACTTAAATTTTGTAATTTAATTTGATATCCAATATACTTTTGTGTATTTTGTGAAAATTTTAAGTGTCTAGCACCTACCGTTATTGATATATAGCAAAAAAATTCGAAATAATTAGCCAATTGCGAGTTGGACTCGCGCATGAAGGGTTCCGTACCATTGTTGTATGGAAGCCCCCTTAAATATGTATTTTATTTAAATTTTATAATTTAATTTGATAGCTAATAATTATACATTTATATATTTTGTGAAAATTTTGAAGTATCTTGCAGCTACCGTTATTGATAAATAGCAAAAATATACGAAAAAAACACGTTTATTGTATGGTTTGATCCTAGTCGTAAGGCTGAGATTGAATAAGTTTAGTCATTGATGGAGACCAATGACTTGTTTTTCAAGTTATGTGTGGATTTGCACTCGCTATACGGTGAAGGAAAACATCGTGAGGAAACCGGCACGTTTGAGGACCACAATATGCGAAGACGTGAGTCATCCGCCTTCCCGCACTTGGCCAGCGTGGATTATGGCCGTTGTCTCGTGAGAGAAGGCCTCGAGTCCTGGCAATGGGAACGTATAGTGGGCTGCTTATGCTTATGCTGGACAAACAGATAATGGTGGCGATTCAGCGGCACACACGACTAAACTAAATTTAAAGAAGCCCCGCTTCTTTTCATCTTAGGTCGTCAGAAAGAGACGGCACGTTCTGAACCAAACACAAAACAACTAAAATCACGTCAAATATGAAAAATGTAAGCGATTTTAGAGCGCACCCAATTGTATCAGCTCTAAATCTGACGTGTTTGACGTGATTTTAGATGTTTTGTCTATGGTTTAGATCGTACCATCTCTTTTTGGTCATTTATGACGAAAGAGACAGAGCTACTTTAAATTTTCGTGTGTGCCACTGAATCGCCACCAATGTATTATTAATCATTTGGGTAAAACCCAGCATGCCCTCTTATCTTATTGACAGAACAGGTGCTTAGCGAATGACCGATTTCATAACGAAATTATAATCATATTATAATTATGTTTACAGCCTATTATTTGACTTAAATTGCAATATTATCATTGTCATTATCTATGTATGGTCTGTAGTTTAGTTATTAACTTTTCGTTAGCTTTGCCATCCAACGTGGCAATGCTGCCAGCACCTTTTTGGGCACCTTTTCCTCTACCCCTGGACTTTTGTAGGTTATGTTTTAGTTTAGTATTTCATTTTTATGTTAATGATAAAACTTATTTTTTCATTACTTATTTAAACTTAATATACATGTATTAATGAAACTTGCGATATATGTTTTTATTTCGATATAGATCGTAAACGGTACAAAAAAAGTCAAAGTCAAAGTCAAACATTTATTGCATAATTAAATGTTATGAAACAGTATCTTTGCTTAAATAACAATTAATATACCCATGGATAAAATAGCTTGAGGGCCGTTTAACTAGAACTAGTACCAATCAGACTTATGAATTAGATATGAAACTGGTTTAGTATGGGGCTAACCAGCCGTGTGTGAAATGTTTTCTAACAACCGTGTTTGAAATGTGTGTATTTGGCGTTTATTTATATTACAGTAAGCAGCATGTCTTGTCTTCGCACGGGCTAGAAATAATCTGAATGGTTAAATTATAATCTAAAAGATACCTACTTATAAAACAGCTAGGAAGTTTCAAAATTATATTTGATTCGTTAAAAACAAACCATCAACCGTTCCGTAATTACCTAAATATGGATTTTGCAGGTATTGAGTTCCGCCTGGTGAAAACTAAAAATTATTGAACAGAACTACCCATTGCTATAACATTATCGGCAGGCGTTAAGACACAAACTGTATATTAGTGTGGCAGCGACCTATCGCGTGCGAGCTTTGTGTGTGTGTTTCATTTGGATACCAGTATAATTATGTGCATAGAAGGATTCAAATTCTAAGCGGCAATTTTATGGAGTTACTCTTCCGTTTATTCTTGTTCGCTGGATACTCAAAAATCTCAAACAGCATTATTGACAAGCCACGAATACCGAATATCAATTGTCATGTTTTGCTATCTCGTGTTACAAGATCTTTGCAATGGCTAGCTGTAAAGTGTAAAATGAGAAAGAATAATAAAACATGATTTTGAAATCTAAATCTATTTATTTCTTAATAATATTACTGTATTAAGTAAAAATAAACATCAGTCAGATACATCTACGCACACAATTAAACTTAATTCGCCGTCCCCGGAGAATAAAATGATAACTGCCATTATCTTCGTTTTAGTGTTATTCCATTTTTGATATCTGTGGGTACTGATACATCTGCTGAATTTTTTTCGTGACTCTAAAACTGTTAGTTACGGAAATATAAAATATTGCAATGTTATTCGATTATTAGACCGATGCCTAAAGTTACAAGAATATAATTGTATTGTTATATTACCAAAATATTTTTAAACTTATAAGTATGACAAACAGTCATGAAGTTATATTTTCGTAAAAAATATTCGATTGGATAATGATAATAGCAGTTATCATTTTATTCTCGTACAAAACAATCTGTGCGCTTCGTATAATGTTCTGTTAGTAAAACTATTCGTGGTGCAAAACATATTGTCATGCTCTGCTTTCACTTAGAAGTTACGGTAATAGTGTGAAAGTGTTATTGTTTATTTACACATACCTTTATTCAACAATTATTCAAATACATGCAATCAAGGACAATAAAACAGAGCTGTCAACAAAAATAAATCAAAATAAAATATTCTATAATGACAATCAGTCGTCATTCTCATATTATAGTACTATTAATATACGATGTTGATGTTGAAAGAAATGAACAACACCATCTAATGAAGCCATTGGTTTAAATGTAACATCCAATAATACTTCCGATAGTATATTGTCGAAACAAACGGTCACTGATAATATTATGAGCAAGATACCTAATCGTCAGGATCTAAGACTAGGAGAAGAAAACAATGAATATCACAGTCTAGTAGGAATAAAAGACCAACCCGAAACGGGTTCATGTAGTGCCAGAATTTTTAGACAAAACAAGCATAAAACCTTAAAAGCGTGAAAAGATAACTGATGAGCAGTCAGTACATGGAATGCCTCGTTTAACTGCTGTCTTTCACCTATTATTTCCTCTTGCATCATGATAAGAAACAATATTATTAAAAACACACAGCACAGCGGTTACACACCCTCTCATTAAAAGTGCACTTCTGTAATATACGGGAGTTGCACCCAAATCTCGCTTCTGTCCTCCACCATCTCGAGACATACAGACCTCACCTATTGTTTCTTGCGGAGACCCAAATGAGATGTCCGTCTGACGTGTCGTACCTTTCCTACCCAGGGTACACCCTGGAGCACCACTTCAAACCACGCGCGGGCATATGCTTATACGCCCGTGACGACATCTGTTTTCGGCGTCTCCGTAAATTTTAAGATCCCAGCTTCACGGTGCTATGGGTACTGGTGGACACAGGCGTGGAGAAAATTCTCTATGCCTATGTCTACCGGTCGTACAGCGAAGATTTGGAGACAACTAGGCTCATTGAGTACCTCAGCGAGAGGGCGGATGAAGCTCAACAGGAGTGCCCGTCGGCTCAGCTTGTGTTATTAGGGGACTTTGATGGCCACCACCAGGAATGGCTGTATCCATAACTAGACACCAACCATGCTGGACGAGAGACTAGGAAACTTTCTCTTACGTTAGATCTCACCCAGCTGGAGGCAAGTAGCCACACGGGTACCCGACGTTGACTCTCATACACCTTATTGCTAAGGCCTTCTGCTGACAACTGATCCAGACCGGTACTCAGTGGCGATTTCATCGCCACTGGGTCGATCCGACCACTGTTTGGTGAAGTCTGTATTTGTCTACTCCCTGCCAGATCCTAGCCCAAAAGACTCTAGGTGGCTGTGGCGATACAAGTCAGCAGACTTGGATGAGATGCAATCTTTCTTTGCATCCTTCCCTTGGCAGCCTATATGCTTCTCTTCTAGCGACCCTAGTGCCTGCTCTGATGCCGTGACTGATGTGTTGCGTAAGGGCATGGAATATTTTATTCCTTTTTCTGACGCACCATTTTTATGTAAGGCTCGCCCATGGTTTGGGCCTGAATGTGGACGTGCTGAGGCACAAAAACATTTGGCGTACCAAGCCTGGGCTGAAACTCGGCAGCGTAAGGCATCTGATATTCGTGATAAAAAGAGAGCTTTTAATAAGGCTGCCAAGTCCTGCAAGAAGGTTATACAGAAGGCCCGTTTTGACCATATTGGCCGAATAGGGACCAAACTGGCTTCGTACCCGGCGGGTAGTAAAGCGTTCTGGCCCCTAGCCAAAGCGGTCGAAGCTAACTTCTGCCGTCCCTCGCTGCCGACCCTGCTAACTACAGGCCCATATCAGTAACGTCCGTACTCTGTAAGAGTATGAAACGTGTTCTGAATCGCAGGCTCCTGGCATACCTAGAAGCGAATGACCTCCTCAGTGATCGACAATATGGCTTTTGCCGGAACCGATCTACTGTGGACCTTTTAGTGTATGCCACTCACATCTGGAGTAAAGCCATTGAGAAATTCGGAGAATTTCTAGCGGTTTCTCTCGACATTTCTAAGGCTTTTGACAGCTCCTCCTACGGTTTGTCCTCTGGTTTCCGTGTGTGGATTTCCGACTATTTGAGAGAACGGTATATACGGGTGGTCATTGATGGCTGCTCGTCTGATCTAATGGCAATTCATGCCGGTGTAAATTTGTTTTCAGATCACAGCAGAAATACACCACATATTTCAGATTTTCTTCCAATTACAATGGATTGCCACAAAGTAACGTATGAGTCAATAGGTTATATCAAGCCCTATCCCAAGCCATGTGCTCGAATTGCAAGTGTTATGCACTGAGCTTCTTCTTATAGCAAGGCTTTGCATGATGATCTCATAAGGCTTTTAAAGTAGGGCATATATCAAATTAAGTTATCCAGACGCTTACAAAGTGTTTTTTGACTTCAAGTGTGATTTTTATTCATTATTATAGAAAATAGCTGATTAGTGGTAACTTATAATATCAATAGAAATTACCGTTTTTTTTTAGTTTTGTAAAAACTGTGTCCATTTTAATATTTTATGTCAAAGCATGACCAGATTCTGAGGCATGATGGCCGAAATTTAATATAACATTAGGATTTGTGAATACTTACCACACAAAGTTTTATTGTAATAGCTTTTAAACAACATAGAGTTAGACAATGATAAGGAGAATAAGACGATATTAATGCATTATCATCTTCAATTGTACCATAATAAACTACCGAATAAAATGACAAGACAGTGATACAATATCAAACTTTGACTAAAAAGTACCGAGAATAAAATGATAAGTGACATTATACAACTCAACTGATGATTAATTTTGACTAACTTCTTATTTTTTAAATATCTTTATTATGCTATATTATATATGTGTTCAATTGAAGTATTATGTATGTATAAAAAATTAGCTTTACATAAAGGTAAGAACCATCTGCCTCCGACTAGTATATTTTGAGAAATTAACAAAAACATGTTTTTTGGCTCTCCTGAAAAGTTGCGTTTTTACAGTTATCATTTTATTCTCCGGGGACGGCGAATTGTGTGCGTAGATGGATTCAATTTCTAAGCGGCAATTGTATGGAGTTACTCTTCCGTTTATTCTAGTTCGCTGGATACTCAAAAATCTCAAACAGCATTATCGACAAGCCACGTAGTATAAGAGCTGATCTTGGTGCTGACTCCAGGGTAGGTGTCGTTCCCGCAGCCTTCTCCCCACGACACGATGCCGACGAGGATGTCTGCGTAGTAGAGAGGACCCCCCGAGTCCCCCTGGCAGGCGTCCTTACCGCCCACGTCCAGGATGCCAGCGCAGATCATGTTCTCTGTCACGATGCCAGGAATGGGATGAGCAGCGTAGCGCTCAGTGCAGAGCTGATGGTTGATGGTGTATATGGTCACATCTTGGAGTATCCTGGACCCGAAACCACCTTCCTGTCATTCGATTTAATAAGTATGTGTATTAGCAATTCTATGAGAACAAAATAGAATTTATTTATTTATTTATTAGGCACTCAGACAGATTACAAACATTCATTTTAACATTACTAAACTACAAAGAACAAAAACAAGTCTGCAATCCTAAAAAGAGTACACAGCATGTTAGTGTAAACTTAGTAAGAAGGAAGGTTCAGATATATGTACATACAAAAAAGGGGTAATCTTAAGTACTTAACAATTTAACCTATAACTTATATTATTTCTAAATTGACTGAGGCTGTTACTAAATACATCCAGTTCAGTAATGTGAGTCTTACATTGGTTGTTATCTGAGGCGTCACAACATTTGAGTACCAGCTCGTTATATGAGTGACACATGCGCTGTATAGGACTATATAGGGACTATATATATATAATGCATCAATACAAATGTATTGATGCTTAATAGGCCGCCTGGCAGATGTGAACATTATTTTGTAAAAGTAATATGCAGAAAAGAACATATTGTGATAGGAAATAAATATGTCGTAATGACAAAATAAATTATTACGATTTTATTTCCAGATAAAGATGACTAATACGAACGATACAGTGCTAACTCTTTATAACGACACTGAAGGAACTGTGCACATTAAACGGAGAGAATGTATAATTGTATGGAATACAAGCTAAATAAACTAAAGCCAATTTATTTTGACGCTTTAGAGAGTTCGTCGTTAAATCGAGTGACATCACATGGAGTTTACACTGTAATAGTAAAAAAAAACACCTTTCGTACCCAAATAGAGGTTTCTTACCACAGTATCCCCCCAGCCGGCGTGTACGACAGGCAGGTGGTCCGGCAACGCGAACCCTTGCACCGGGATTGCCACTGGCTGGATTACCGCGCTGAACGTGAGCAGAGTAGACAACTCTACCAGAGAGATGTCTCCGTCCACTCCCCGACCGGCCGTCATGTAGGAAGGGTGGTTCAGGCTACGCGCCACACTGATGACGTCACCGCCCGAACCACGGATCGTGGTTCCGGCTCGGATGCGGACTGTGCTCACGTCGAATATTCCGGAACTATTCAAATGTTTTTAGAAAGAAAGATAAAAATAAAAACCATAAACTAGGTTTTTAGAATTTTTCACATAAATTTTGAGGTTACGTGAAAAAAGTAAGTACACAAAAGTTTTAGATCTTTTTATTACCTACAACTTTGCCATATAACTTTTTTCGATAGGACTTTTAGTTTTGCCGGAAATCGAGAAAAGCCGTTTTTTGCCCTTAGGAACTCACCCCCATCCCCTTCCCGACCTCAGATCGTCCATAAATTATTTTTCCTTTCATTTTTATAATATTCCCCTCCTTTTGTAATGGGTTTCATCCTACTATTATTATATTATAAACTATTATATACTATTATTTTATTTGGTTTTAAAAATTATAGACTTAAAAAAATACTCTAATTAATGAGTAATTTTTTTAAGTTTGTCAGGCAAGTTTTAGTATTATCGATACGCTTTAGGTCGTCTGGTAACTTGTCAAATATTTTAGCAGTATCATACGGTCAACATAGCAGCATAAGTCGGTTAAAAAGCTCGTAAATCCTAGCCATTATATTATGGAACTGCTTATGTAATAATTAAAATAGGCATGATTATTTACTGTACTTTGTAAACTGTTATCGTAAAGCATATTATATGTATATTTGCACGAAACAAACGGTCACATTTACTTAAAAACGTTGGATATACGTCCGACGGGTTTCGACGCATTACGAGCGACATCATCGGGGACGAGCTTGACACGGACTGTCACCGACGAGATCCGCGCGCAGACTGGCAAAGCGCATGTTACGTGGCAACGCCCGCGCCCCGCGCGTCTCGATCCCCACGAAGCTCGTAATGCGTCGAAACCCGTTGGACGTACATTCAAAATTTTTAAGTAAGTGTGACCGTTTGTTTCATGCAAATATATGATTATTTACGCGTCCCAGAAGCAATGCGCAGCGGAGACAACATATTTCCTGGTGAGGATGTTGGCTGCACACGTCTGACTCCAGAAGATGAGGAGTCTGGTCTCCACCTGGACGATGCCGGGGTACTGCTCGATGGTGGTGTCTTGACCGCCGATGATGCGAGATGCTTGCGTATGGACAGCTGAAACATTTAAGATAAGATAAAAGATATGATAAAGATTTTTATTGCTTCTTGGGTATGAGCACGGATTACACAAAACAAAACAAAAGTAAACTTATATTTAAGCTTTTGAGTCGTGCGTAGCTGGTTCATTGCGCCTCGCTGTAGGTTTTTTAAGAACCTGTGTCGCAAGGAAGCAATCAGTTTCACTCCGCTAGCTTTTGTATACACTAAGTACATAACTGATACGTACTTAACACTCCGACAGACATCCGACAGATTTAATTCATCACAAAGATGTGAAGCCCGTGCCAGAAATCGAACCCGGGACCCTCTGGTTAGCAGTCCGGCATGGTAACCATTACAACAACGAGGTCATCGAATGGCATGGTGTTAAAGGTTGTGGCGTCTCGCCAACATTCAAACCATCGCGCTGCTGCGCGAAACTGGCAACACAGCTAATCAGCGCTCGCTCCGGGAGCGTCGGCGCACAGAGCTCCATTAGAGAGAACTCGACTACGACACAGGGGGTTGTGAGGTTAACTGTGTAACAATGTGATAACAGAATAAACTATATTTAAGAAGCTTTGAGGTGTCTCATTTATAAGTGTAAGATACCCCATCGTTTTAAGGTGTTTAATCTCAAATATTAATAGGCAGCCTCAAAAATACAAGAATGAGTACCAATAAAACAGGTAACTTTATATTTTTCAAAGATGTTTCAGTTTCAGGGTCGAGAGTTTTCAAATCGCGCTGTCCTCCGATTGCTTGTACTAAGACTAACAATCAGCTGAGACCTTCATTTTAACTAATGACCAGACCTACGGTAACGTCTTTTCGGAAATTACACTGTCAGTTTCCTGGATGGTCATCCATGTAATGATTAATACACACAATATAATAGAATAATACCAATGATTTTATCACAAGGTAGTCAGATATTTAAAAGCCTATTGACTCAGGCGTTACTTAGCCGAAATCCATTGTAAATAGAAGACAAAATTAAATATTTAGTGTACTTCCGCTGTGATCAGTAAGCCAAATTAAGATAAGCAAAGGAAAAATTAACACCTCCACTACAAATCACACCAGTAAAAACTAATCCCTAATCTACCCTAACACAATGAATCGTCGTGTTAGTCGGTCGGAGGAACACACCAACTATTTTTTTTATATTTAATTTTTTCCTTTACTTATGTTAACTTGGGTTTCAAATCACAGCGGAAGTGCAGAAAATATTTAATATTGTCTTCTATTTATTTTAAAGTAGTTTTTAGCAAAATAAAGACTAAACAATATTCCTTACCAGCCAATAATATGATCCAGAAGAACTTCATCGTACTTGCCTAAGACACGATCCAAACTGATAATGAAAATGAAAATTCATATTTTATAATGCTAATCTTTTAGAGATAGTAGAAGATTCAAAAAATGTTGTCTATCTTAGTTTTTTATCGAAAGGGGATCCTAGTGACTAATATTTATCAGAGAAAATTTAATCCCATGCTTACGTTAGATAACGAATCCAGATACGAGTACGTAATTTGAAACTGAACAAGATTAGTGATTATTTAGATCCAGCCCAGGTAACCGTGAAGCCACTTTATGTCTAGCAGGATTTAGATTCCAGTGAAGGAAAACATCGTCAGGGAACCATAGCATATTGGTTGAGCATTTTCTAGAGATGGATAGACCACCGCCTGGTTAGACCTTCAGGTTTTCAAGTCAAGTTCAAATCCTTGTTGACCCTCAAGTTGAATAACAATTGTTTTGCTATCTCGTGTTACAAGATTTTTTTTATACTATGATGGGATTGCGCTTGATCTGAATTCACCTGATGGTAAGCGATATGTGTATAGTGTAAATTGAAGAAGAGTAATAAAACATGATTTTAAAATCGAAACTTATTTATTCCATAACAATAAATAATTTATCTTAAGTGTATACAGTATATTAACTTAACGTATTAGTAAAAAAAAATAACAGTCAGATACTCAACAAAAATCTCAAACAGCATTATCGACAAGCCACGTAGTATAAGAGCTGATCTTGGT
Source organism: Mellilla xanthometata (assembly GCA_035578125.1). Lineage (NCBI taxonomy): Eukaryota > Metazoa > Arthropoda > Insecta > Lepidoptera > Geometridae > Mellilla > Mellilla xanthometata. Next base: position 3,480,661 of record JAPUBQ010000035.1, read on the forward strand.
GCTGACTCCAGGGTAGGTGTCGTTCCCGCAGCCTTCTCCCCACGACACGATGCCGACGAGGATGTCTGCGTAGTAGAGAGGACCCCCCGAGTCCCCCTGGCAGGCGTCCTTACCGCCCACGTCCAGAATGCCAGCGCAGATCATGTTCTCAGTAACAATGCTTGGTCGAGGGAGGGAAGCGTATCTGGCTGCGCAGAGTTGGTGGTTGATGGTGAAGATAGATACAGTTTGGAGAGAAGTTGAGCCCAGGTTTGCGCCTTCCTGCAAAGTGGAATTAGGAAAATGAAAATGAAAAATATTTATTTAACTTATTACTAGATTACATATTCTCTTGTGACTACTTAACTAGGCTAGAATCTAAGTAGTCCAATTCAACCTGTTTGCATTTTAAAATAAACTTAACCTCTAACAAGACTAATAACTAATAAAACATAAAAAAAATGAGTACGATAACGTTACAAACTAAGACTTATAATAATATTAAAAAGATTTTCTGTTGCTACGTATGACAGTGTTATTAACCAAGACTGTATTAATCATCCAGCATTTTTTTATTTTGGCATCCAGCATTTTTTTATTTCTAAGGTCACAAGCTTTGATAACGTTACTGTATACGAAGGCATTAATAAAGTCACCAAACCGTTGAGCGAAACATGTGTCTACTTGAACTTGAGTTTACTATTCTTTAACTGTACCTTTTAACAGGCCAAATGTCTCGGTCCTGTGCCAATCGTATCCAGGTTTGACAACGTTCGTGCAACTGATGTTATGTCGTCGACCCATCTTGCCATCGGTTTTGTCTAGCTAGTCTTAGCCACCATTCGGTCACAGCCTTTCTCTACCTGTCAGGTTATCATCAGTTTGCCTTGCCAGAACTGTATTTCATTTCAACTATTATTATGTTTTAATTTCGAAGCCTTTATTTCCGATAACATTTCTGGAAAATATTTAACTAATAACTTAAAATTAAAGATCAAATGTGACGAGCACAGGTTGGTGGTATTCCTAGTTATAAAATCTCAAACTCAAAGTGTCATAGAAATTCATGGATCAATATATCACAGAATGGCTTCTTTTGGACCACTCCGTATTATATATTTTTTCTATGCTTTATCGAATTTTGGTATCAAATCATAGCTGAATTTCTGAATTCCTTCAATCTCCAACATTAATTCTGCTAATATAACATTCTTAGAGATGTAATTTAAAATGGAAGACGTTCAATTGATGACAGGTTATAAAAAATACTCACAACGTAGTTGATGATAAGGGTTACTATCAAGCCAGTAATTGGCACGTCTTAGCAATCCGTTTCGTTTTGAGGTTTTAATATCACTCCTTTTTAAACTGTTATCGTAAGGCATATTATATTATTTGCACAAAACAAACGGTCACACTTACTTTAAAAAAACGTTGGATATACGTCCAATGGGTTTTTTAATAAGTGTGACCGTATTTTTCGTGTAAGTATATCACTCCTTTTATTCAAAGAGGATCCAAAAATACTCACCACTGTATCACCCCATCCAGCGTGGGTGACGACCAGACCATCAGGCAGTTCGTAGTATTGGGGCAGGATTCCTATCGGCTGTATCACATCACTGTACGTTAACGGAGTAGACAGTTCCACCAGAGAGATGTCTCCATCCAGACCGCGGTTGGGAGAGAGGTAAGAGGGGTGGTTGAGACGGCGACGCAAGTTGATGATGACTCCTCCAGAGTGGCGGGTGGATGTGCCGGCACGGATGCGACGAGAGTTAATGTTGAAGAGCCTGGAATATTAAAAGGTCACATTGGTTAATCAAAGATCTAATACGATGAAATAAGGAGGCATTGATGTATTGTGAAAAGTTACATAACACAGTTTGAAAAGTACTTTGGGAGCCTTTGGATGTCTATTTTTGTGTAAATTTTGATAGCCTATCCTATTAATATAACAAATACGAAAGTTTGTGTGTGTGTGTGTGTGTGTCTGTTTGTTACTTCTTCACGCTCAAACAGATTTTGATGAAATTTGGTGCAAAGATAGGTTAGACCTTGTATTAACACATAGGCTACTTTATATCCCGAAAACAATTGTGGTTTCCGTGGGATACACAAATAACTTCAAAATCTATGTTACTCCTTCTCGCTTCAACGGCTGGACTGATTTTGATGAAGTTTACTATGAAGATAGGTTAAACCGTGGATTAGCACATAGGGTACTTTTTATCCCGGATTAACGTGGGTTACACCGCGGGGCGTACCTAGTGTCAAATAAGTGTATTTAGTTTTTTTTTATTCTACTCACACGCCCCAGAAGCAATGCGCAGCGGATACCACGTATTTGTTGTTGAGGATGTTGGCAGCACAGGTCTGGCTCCAGAGAACCTGCAGGTATCTTGACTCCACCTGGACCAGGGAAGGATAGCGCTCGATCGTGGTGGGGTACCCTCCTATGATGCGGCCAGCTTGCGCCTGGCAGACCACTGCTGGAATGTAACATAGTTGATAAATTACTCACCGGTACATTTCAGTCCACTAATTTTTGGGTTCATGTGTATTCCAAAAAATGTGAGACAAGTTTAGTTGTGTGCACTGTACTATGGATGAAAATCTGAAATAAATAAATTATTATTATTATTATTAGAAAATATAATCCTTGCTTGTTCATCAATGTTGAGCACGAGGCTAAGAAGCAACTTTCCACTCTTGTATAACAGATAACTATTTCGTTCGAATTATATTAACGTCTGCTTTTTAATCAGACGGCCCCTGGTTTGATCTCGGCCCTACACCAATGACTTGACTTTTTTTTTGACATGTGTGGATTTGCACTCGCCTTACGGTGAAGGAAAACATCGTGAGGAAACCGGCATGTTTGACGACCACAATATCCGAAGACGTGAGTCATCCGCTGACCCACACTTGGCCAGAGTGGTGGACTATGGCCTATATCTCTCCTCGTGAGAGAAGGCCCCGAGTCCCAGCAGTGGGAACGTATAGTGGGCTGCTTATGCTTGATGTCAAGAGTTAAAAATTTATTGATTTAGTTCGAAATAGGGAACCTAGTAAACTTGTGATAATTTAAAATTATTGCGAGGTTCAAAATATCGCAGGTTTGGAATAACTAGAGTCGAATATATATAATACTAGCTGACCCGGAAAACGTTGTTTTGCCTCACTTAGGAGTATGAAAAATAGATAGTATCCGATTCTCAGACCTATTGACTACGCATATAATATTATAAAATTTGGTAAAAATCGTTCAAGCCGTTTCGGAGGAGTACGGTTACTAACATTTTTACATGGAAATTATATATATAAGTATAATGCAATTTTGTCTGACCTGCTATTAAAAGTATCCACACAAGCTTCATGATTCCGGTCTCACAAAGCGAACTGTTTGCATGATGTTTATATTCTAAACTTTTATCACTATAATCGCTATGCTACTTGTACGCTAATCAAATTCCGCAAGTCATGTCTATGATACATTCAAAAACGGTTTCTGCTTGTCAGTTCTTTTGTCACAATGCTCTTCGTTTTCTCTTCTGCGACTTGGTCTAATCGCAGAACGTAGGGTCGGGACAGCTTGTTTTTGTGCTTCGACATAAAACATAAAAATAGCTTTATTTAAGCTTGGATGTTACAATAATAATAAGTAGGAACTAGTGAGTAACTTACTAAATATTTCTGCTTATTTGAGCTGAACCAGACCACCAAACCCGAACTGAGTTACAAAACTCTTATATCGGGATTATGGTACCTTCACAAACAAACAGTGTCAAAATAAACTAAATTTCTCATGTCCTCATATTCTCAGATATACAGTTCTTTTCTTCCTCGTATGAGCTAAGTGGCCAAACTCTGGTGTCGAGTTTTCAAGCCGCCCGAAGGCCTCTGACTTGCCTTAACGACTGTTTGTACTAAGACTAACAGCCGGTACCTACAATTAAACGTGTCATCCGACCCAGATAAAATGCCACTTGAAAAACAGACAGTCGTGTGCATGGTCCCATCCAAACACCGTCCGCATCAACCGTTGCGCGTTGCTTAGCTTCGATGATCACGTCAGATCACCTTAGCTAGCCAAGCTACAGGCGCTACAAGTGAAATCGCGGGGCAAAACTAGTCAAATATAATAGAAACACTACATTATGCAAATAATGTTCATGTACTTTAATGTGTCTAATCCCGATTATTATAATCTAGCGACTAATGTTATATCACTAGAGTGACGCAGGACTTTAATACAATAGACAGATAGCTATTGATATTAAGTATTCATTGATATTAATTAGTTAAACTCATTCGGGATATTGTCACCACCAATGTTGCAGCCATAGAATCATATTTATTTAATATTTATAATAATAATAATAAAGATTTATTTTTCAGGCAAATAACCCATAATAATAATAACAAAAAAGACAAAATAAAATACTAAATCTAAATATACAAGTTATTTCTTATTTCTGTTCTAGTGTAAGTTATCCAAAATATATAAATATGTTTTACCATATCCATTTTTTTTAGTATCCATGGTTCAATTATCTACTGCGCCCTGTGTTATCACGTCAGAGCCTATAGGCCGCTTGAAAACTCTCGACACCAGAGCTTGGCCACTTAGCTGAGGGCATGTACACCCCTCTCTTGTTTTTATATCACTGTCCTACCTTTGGTTCTCTGGAAGCACTTTTAGCGATAAGGCCGCCATTTTCGGCAATAGTTTTAAGTTACTTTTGTAAATAATTAAATGTGATAAGTGTGAAATAATAGTAGTATATGCAACTGTCATATAATGAAGGGTATTAAAACACGAGTGTGAGTTTATGAAACGAGTGCAGCGAGTTTTATGATAGTATCTAACGAGTGTTTTAATAACCGTGTTATATTATGCTATTGCATACACTACTTTATCTTCACTAATGCAATTAATCAAACAACAAGAGTAAAAGCTGACTATAGTTTAAGAACTTGCCGCCATTAAAATGTAACCAATGAGAGCGCAGCAGCGCGCGCAGGGCCAATCAGGAGCGAGCGCGCGCTGTTTTTTCTTATTTAATTGGCACAAGATCCTAAGAGTTTTGTGTATGTAAGTTTAGTAGTTTCGACGAAGTTTTCACGTACCTATAACCCAACTGTTTTCAAAAGCCAGCCTAATACCAAACTTTTATACAACTTGTATGAGGATTTTGACATAAGGCTGGCCAGGTTAATTGGTCGCGTTTTATTGATGTTATAATGAGATTTTACGATATCGATGTGGATATTATACCACCATGTGAAATTGCTTGAATTGAGTGTTTTGTTGTCTGCGCTATAACAGTAGTAATTATAAGTCAAGTATTGGAAACATAAGTAGAATATTACAACATTAGTGTAGATAATAACATTTATTATCTAACTGCAAATTTAATGCACTGTAGATGAATAAGTAGTTCAAATGCTCTTGTATTCTAAACAGCCACTTCCAAAATCCAGTCAGTATAGGAGCTGACTCTAGCGCTGACTCCAGGGTAGGTTTCGTTCGCGCAGCCTTGTCCCCAGGACACTATGCCTACGAGGATATCATTGTAGTAGAGAGGCCCTCCGGAGTCCCCCTGGCAGGCGTCCTTGCCTCCAACGTCCAGGAGACCAGCGCAGATCATGTTCTCAGTGATGAGACCAGGGTGTGGCAGTTCGGAGTACCGCTGCCTGCAGAGCTCTCGGTTGATGGTGTAGATGGTGACGTGACGAAGGATTGGGGAACCCTCGTTTGATCCTTCCTAAAATATAAACATACGTTTTTACCTTTAAGGTACAGAACCTTAAAAAAGAAAAGAGTGGCAGCCGTGGCATCCAAATTTTCATTTATTTGAACAAAATAAAACAGTTTACAAAGTTTAGCATCAGCATATTTAATTTTACACAGCCTATAGAAAGAAATACAGTGTAAACTCTTTATAACGACAATGAAGGGACTGTTCATTTAAGAGAGTGGCCGTTAAATGGAGAGAATGTATCATTGTATGGAATAAGCTAAACCAACTAAAGCCGATTGATTTCGACGCTTTAGAGAGTTTGTCGTTAAATCGAGTGACGTTGGTCTTCCATTGAGGCTGGCTGTGACGTCACGCACGATACACAAAGATGAAGTACACGCATTTACATATAAGGATATACAAATAAACCGGATGGTGAGCATACTCTAACTTAAATTGTAGTGTTTAAGTTTGTATATAGTATTTTAATTGTTTTTTCTCTAACAGGTATTTGTAAATAAACCGGATTATAAAAGGGAACATAGAGGTAGACAGACAACAGGTAACAAATAGATAAAATAGAGTACAACATTAAATGACAACACGAAAATACATAAACACAATCAGATACTTACATACACATCACCCCATCCAGCATGTACGACGGGCAAATTATCCGGCAAATCGAAACCTTGCGGCGGTATCGGCACAGCTTGCACTGTGTCTCCTAACGTCAGGGGGGCCGCCAATAGGGCAATGACGATGTCTCCATCGTACCCCATGAAGGAGGCTCCGAAGGTCGGGTGGCGGAGGAACCACGTGAGTTCCACCACGGTGCCGCCAGAGTTCTGGTTTGTGGAACCGGCGCGGATGCGACGGTGTTCAGGCATTCTATTGAAAAAATGATATTTATGGAAATATGACTTTAATTTAATTAAGTATCAATATAAATAAATCAATACTACAGTAAATATATGATGAGCTCATACAATAAATCCTAAAATTCCAATTGCTATTATCACATAGATTATCCCTAAATATCCAAATGTTTCTTTTTTCCCTCTTTCTTGGTAAATAATATGAGGTATTATTCCAAATCCTGGTAAAATTAAAATATAAACTTCAGGGAAGCCAAAAAAAAAATATGTTAATGTTAAGACTAATTAAGATTTACATATTTCATACGATTTCGGGAATGCCACAGATATTCATCAATGCACACACAACCAACATTATATAAATTGAAAATAAAAAAACTATTCTTGTTATAGGAGCAAAACGTATTGTTAAAATTGCTTAAAGTTCATTCAAAAAACCTATATGAATACCTACTGAATACTTACTCGTATTTTGGTACCAATCAGACTTATGAATTAGAAATAAATATCCAAAATTAAATAATGTTTTTTGAACCAGTTTTTTTATACCGGTGTGAAGTTGGCAGCCAAAGTTAGCAGCCAATAACCCGACCAAATTAAGAAGGTCAATTTTGAAAAGTTAGCAGCCACGCTATTTTCTCGTGAAATACAAATACAATTAAGGTACATATGTACTAAAACTGTTGAAAAACCCCAAGACATTCTAAATAGCAAAGAAAAATATTGAAAATGGAAAAGTATTGATGTTTTTTCATACATGAAGTTGGTATGTTTATGCAGACTTTTCTGAGGGTGCGCCTGATATAGCGAGTATTAAATAACATAGACAATACTAAAAGCTACGTTTGCTGAAAGTTTCAGACCGGCAGTGGGCCTGCTTCATACTGAACCTATGAGTTGAAATCAAGAATTAACCAGAATACTCCGGGTGTAACGATGGCTGCTACTGTTTTGAGCTATATAAACCTCTGAAATCTGCACTAAAAGCTAATGATACTGAAAGAAGTCAACCTATTGTATATTTTAAAAGAAAAATCAAAGTATAGTTCAAAACAAAATACTCATGAAACACTAACTTAAATATAACTTTGGTACTTTTCACCACGCCGATATGTGTGGGCTACAAAAATAAATTTCTTTATTAAAATCTAGACTTTTGACAAATTATAACGATAAATAACACTATTGCCTAGTATACTAGAAAACTTCAGCCCGTTAGGGGGTCAGCTTCATGCAAAACTGAGGCAACAAAAAAGTTATGTCAAAAATATTTTTTGTGTTGAAAATTATGACACAAGGCAGACCTTTCTGAGGGTGCGCCTGATTAATCGAGTAATGCATATGATAGATATAGATGTAAGCTACCTATGCTGAAAAATTCAGCCCGGCAGTGAGTCCACGTCATGCAACACTGAGGCAACAAAATAGTCATGTACAAAATATTTTTATCGCGATGAAATCTATAACGATCGCCAGACTTTTCTGAGGGTGCGCCTGATATAACGAGTATTATATAAGATAGACAATACTAAAAGCTACGTTTGCTGAAAGTTTCAGCCCGGCAGTGAGCCTGCTTCATACTGAACCTACGAGTTGAAATCAAGAATTAACCAGAATACTCCGGGTGTAACGATGGCTGCTACTGTTTTGAGCTATATAAACCTCTGAAATCTGCAGTAAAAGCTAATGATACTGAAAGAAGTCAACCTATTGTATATTTTAAAAGAAAAATCAAAGTATAGTTCAAAACAAAATACTCATGAAACACTAACTTAAATATAACTTTGGTACTTTTCACCACGCCGATATGTGTGGGCTACAAAAATATATTTCTATATTAAAATCTAGACTTTTGACGAATTATAACGATAAATAACACTATTGCCTAGTATCCTAGAAAACTTCAGCCCGTTAGTTGGTCAGCTTAATGCAAAACTGAGGCAACAAAAAAGTAATGAAAAAAAATATATTTTGTGCTGAAAATTATGACACAAGGCAGACCTTTCTGAGGGTGCGCCTGATAAATCGAGTAATGCATATGATAGATAGAGGTGTTAGCTACCTATGCTGAAAAATTCAGCCCGGCAGTGAGTCCACGTCATGCAACACTGAGGCAACAAAATAGTCATGTACAAAATATTTTTATCGCGATGAAATCTATAACGATCGCCAGACTTTTCTGAGGGTGCGCCTGATATAACGAGTATTATATAAGATAGACAATACTAAAAGCTACGTTTGCTGAAAGTTTCAGCCCGGCAGTGAGCCTGCTTCATACTGAACCTACGAGTTGAAATCAAGAATTAACCAGAATACTCCGGGTGTAACGATGGCTGCTACTGTTTTGAGCTATATAAACCTCTGAAATCTGCAGTAAAAGCTAATGATACTGAAAGAAGTCAACCTATTGTATATTTTAAAAGAAAAATCAAAGTATGGTTCAAAACAAAATACTCATGAAACACTAACTTAAATATAACTTTGGTACTTTTCACCACGCCGATATGTGTGGGCTACAAAAATATATTTCTATATTAAAATCTAGACTTTTGACGAATTATAACGATAAATAACACTATTGCCTAGTATCCTAGAAAACTTCAGCCCGTTAGGGGGTCAGCTTAATGCAAAACTGAGCCAACAAAAAAGTAATGTAAAAAATATATTTTGTGCTGAAAATTATGACACAAGGCAGACCTTTCTGAGGGTGCGCCTGATAAATCGAGTAATGCATATGATAGATAGAGGTGTTAGCTACCTATGCTGAAAAATTCAGCCCGGCAGTGAGTCCACGTCATGCAACACTGAGGCAACAAAATAGTCATGTACAAAATATTTTTATCGCGATGAAATCTATAACGCTCGCCCGACTTTTCTGAGGGTGCGCCTTATATAACGAGTATTAAATAAGATAGACAATACTAAAAGCTACGTTTGCTGAAAGTTTCAGCCCGGCAGTGGGCCTGCTTCATACTGAACCTATGAGTTGAAATCAAGAATTAACCAGAATACTCCGGGTGTAACGATGGCTGCTACTGTTTTGAGCTATATAAACCTCTGAAATCTGCACTAAAAGCTAATGATACTGAAAGAAGTCAACCTATTGTATATTTTAAAAGAAAAATCAAAGTATGGTTCAAAACAAAATACTCATGAAACACTAACTTAAATATAACTTTGGTACTTTTCACCACGCCAATATGTGTGGGCTACAAAAATAAATTTCTTTATTAAAATCTAGACTTTTGACAAATTATAACGATAAATAACACTATTGCCTAGTATACTAGAAAACTTCAGCCCGTTAGGGGGTCAGCTTCATGCAAAACTGAGGCAACAAAAAAGTTATGTCAAAAATATTTTTTGTGTTGAAAATTATGACACAAGGCAGACCTTTCTGAGGGTGCGCCTGATTAATCGAGTAATGCATATGATAGATATAGATGTAAGCTACCTATGCTGAAAAATTCAGCCCGGCAGTGAGTCCACGTCATGCAACACTGAGGCAACAAAATAGTCATGTACAAAATATTTTTATCGCGATGAAATCTATAACGATCGCCAGACTTTTCTGAGGGTGCGCCTGATATAACGAGTATTATATAAGATAGACAATACTAAAAGCTACGTTTGCTGAAAGTTTCAGCCCGGCAGTGGGCCTGCTTCATACTGAACCTACGAGTTGAAATCAAGAATTAACCAGAATACTCCGGGTGTAACGATGGCTGCTACTGTTTTGAGCTATATAAACCTCTGAAATCTGCAGTAAAAGCTAATGATACTGAAAGAAGTCAACCTATTGTATATTTTAAAAGAAAAATCAAAGTATGGTTCAAAACAAAATACTCATGAAACACTAACTTAAATATAACTTTGGTACTTTTCACCACGCCGATATGTGTGGGCTACAAAAATATATTTCTATATTAAAATCTAGACTTTTGACGAATTATAACGATAAATAACACTATTGCCTAGTATCCTAGAAAACTTCAGCCCGTTAGGGGGTCAGCTTAATGCAAAACTGAGGCAACAAAAAAGTAATGTAAAAAATATATTTTGTGCTGAAAATTATGACACAAGGCAGACCTTTCTGAGGGTGCGCCTGATAAATCGAGTAAAACATATGATAGATAGAGGTGTTAGCTACCTATGCTGAAAAATTCAGCCCGGCAGTGAGTCCACGTCATGCAACACTGAGGCAACAAAATAGTCATGTACAAAATATTTTTATCGCGATGAAATCTATAACGATCGCCAGACTTTTCTGAGGGTGCGCCTGATATAACGAGTATTATATAAGATAGACAATACTAAAAGCTACGTTTGCTGAAAGTTTCAGCCCGGCAGTGAGCCTGCTTCATACTGAACCTACGAGTTGAAATCAAGAATTAACCAGAATACTCCGGGTGTAACGATGGCTGCTACTGTTTTGAGCTATATAAACCTCTGAAATCTGCAGTAAAAGCTAATGATACTGAAAGAAGTCAACCTATTGTATATTTTAAAAGAAAAATCAAAGTATGGTTCAAAACAAAATACTCATGAAACACTAACTTAAATATAACTTTGGTACTTTTCACCACGCCGATATGTGTGGGCTACAAAAATATATTTCTATATTAAAATCTAGACTTTTGACGAATTATAACGATAAATAACACTATTGCCTAGTATCCTAGAAAACTTCAGCCCGTTAGTTGGTCAGCTTAATGCAAAACTGAGCCAACAAAAAAGTAATGTAAAAAATATATTTTGTGCTGAAAATTATGACACAAGGCAGACCTTTCTGAGGGTGCGCCTGATAAATCGAGTAATGCATATGATAGATAGAGGTGTTAGCTACCTATGCTGAAAAATTCAGCCCGGCAGTGAGTCCACGTCATGCAACACTGAGGCAACAAAATAGTCATGTACAAAATATTTTTATCGCGATGAAATCTATAACGATCGCCAGACTTTTCTGAGGGTGCGCCTGATATAACGAGTATTATATAAGATAGACAATACTAAAAGCTACGTTTGCTGAAAGTTTCAGCCCGGCAGTGAGCCTGCTTCATACTGAACCTACGAGTTGAAATCAAGAATTAACCAGAATACTCCGGGTGTAACGATGGCTGCTACTGTTTTGAGCTATATAAACCTCTGAAATCTGCAGTAAAAGCTAATGATACTGAAAGAAGTCAACCTATTGTATATTTTAAAAGAAAAATCAAAGTATGGTTCAAAACAAAATACTCATGAAACACTAACTTAAATATAACTTTGGTACTTTTCACCACGCCGATATGTGTGGGCTACAAAAATATATTTCTATATTAAAATCTAGACTTTTGACGAATTATAACGATAAATAACACTATTGCCTAGTATCCTAGAAAACTTCAGCCCGTTAGTTGGTCAGCTTAATGCAAAACTGAGGCAACAAAAAAGTAATGTAAAAAATATATTTTGTGCTGAAAATTATGACACAAGGCAGACCTTTCTGAGGGTGCGCCTGATAAATCGAGTAATGCATATGATAGATAGAGGTGTTAGATACCTATGCTGAAAAATTCAGCCCGGCAGTGAGTCCACGTCATGCAACACTGAGGCAACAAAATAGTCATGTACAAAATATTTTTATCGCGATGAAATCTATAACGATCGCCAGACTTTTCTGAGGGTGCGCCTGATATAACGAGTATTATATAAGATAGACAATACTAAAAGCTACGTTTGCTGAAAGTTTCAGCCCGGCAGTGGGCCTGCTTCATACTGAACCTACGAGTTGAAATCAAGAATTAACCAGAATACTCCGGGTGTAACGATGGCTGCTACTGTTTTGAGCTATATAAACCTCCGAAATCTGCACTAAAAGCTAATGATACTAAAAGAAGACAACCTATTGTATATTTTAAAAGAAAAATCAAAGTATGGTCCAAAACAAAATACTCATGAAACACTAACTTAAATATAACTTTGGTACTTTTCACCACGCCCATATGTGTGGGCTACAAAAATATATTTCTTTATTAAAATCTAGACTTTTGACGAATTATAACGATAAATAACACTATTGCCTAAAATACTAGAAAACTTGAGCCCGTTAGTGGGTCAGCTTCATGCAAAACTGAGGCAACAAAAAAGTTATGTCAAAAATATTTTTTGTGTTGAAAATTATGACACAAGGCAGACCTTTCTGAGGGTGCGCCTGATTAATCAAGTAATGCATATGATAGATAGAGGTGTTAGCTACCTATGCTGAAAAATTCAGCCCGGCAGTGAGTCCACGTCATGCAACACTGAGGCAACAAAATAGTCATGTACAAAATATTTTTATCGCGATGAAATCTATAACGCTCGCCCGACTTTTCTGAGGGTGCGCCTTATATAGCGAGTATTATATAAGATAGACAATACTAAAAGCTACGTTTGCTGAAAGTTTCAGCCCGGCAGTGGGCCTGCTTCATACTGAACCTACGAGTTGAAATCAAGAATTAACCAGAATACTCCGGGTGTAACGATGGTTCAGTATGAAGCAGGCCCACTGCCGGGCTGAAACTTTCAGCAAACGTAGCTTTTAGTATTGTCTATCTTATTTAATACTCGTTATATAAGGCGCACCCTCAGAAAAGTCGGGCGAGCGTTATAGATTTCATCGCGATAAAAATATTTTGTACATGACTATTTTGTTGCCTCAGTGTTGCATGACGTGGACTCACTGCCGGGCTGAATTTTTCAGCATAGGTAGCTAACACCTCTATCTATCATATGCATTACTCGATTTATCAGGCGCACCCTCAGAAAGGTCTGCCTTGTGTCATAATTTTCAGCACAAAATATATTTTTTACATTACTTTTTTGTTGCCTCAGTTTTGCATTAAGCTGACCAACTAACGGGCTGAAGTTTTCTAGTATACTAGGCAATAGTGTTATTTATCGTTATAATTCGTCAAAAGTCTAGATTTTAATAAAGAAATTTATTTTTGTAGCCCACACATATCGGCGTGGTGAAAAGTACCAAAGTTATATTTAAGTTAGTGTTTCATGAGTATTTTGTTTTGAACCATACTTTGATTTTTCTTTTAAAATATACAATAGATTGACTTCTTTCAGTATCATTAGCTTTTAGTGCTGATTTCGGAGGTTTATATAGCTCAAAACAGTAGCAGCCATCGTTACACCCGGAGTATTCTGGTTAATTCTTGATTTCAACTCGTAGGTTCAGTATGAAGCAGGCCCACTGCCGGGCTGAAACTTTCAGCAAACGTAGCTTTTAGTATTGTCTATCTTATATAATACTCGTTATATCAGGCGCACCCTCAGAAAAGTCTGGCGATCGTTATAGATTTCATCGCGATAAAAATATTTTGTACATGACTATTTTGTTGCCTCTGTGTTGCATGACGTGGACTCACTGCCGGGCTGAATTTTTCAGCATAGGTAGCTTACATCTATATCTATCATATGCATTACTCGATTAATCAGGCGCACCCTCAGAAAGGTCTGCCTTGTGTCATAATTTTCAACACAAAAAATATTTTTGACATAACTTTTTTGTTGCCTCAGTTTTGCATGAAGCTGACCCCCTAACGGGCTGAAATTTTCTAATATACTAGGCAATAGTGTTATTTATTGTTATAATTTGTCAAAAGTCTAGATTTTAATAAAGAAATTTATTTTTGTAGCCCACACATATCGGCGTGGTGAAAAGTACCAAAGTTATATTTAAGTTAGTGTTTCATGAGTATTTTGTTTTGAACCATACTTTGATTTTTCTTTTAAAATATACAATAGGTTGACTTCTTTCAGTATCATTAGCTTTTACTGCAGATTTCAGAGGTTTATATAGCTCAAAACAGTAGCAGCCATCGTTACACCCGGAGTATTCTGGTTAATTCTTGATTTCAACTCGTAGGTTCAGTATGAAGCAGGCCCACTGCCGGGCTGAAACTTTCAGCAAACGTAGCTTTTAGTATTGTCTATCTTATATAATACTCGTTATATCAGGCGCACCCTCAGAAAAGTCTGGCGATCGTTATAGATTTCATCGCGATAAAAATATTTTGTACATGACTATTTTGTTGCCTCAGTGTTGCATGACGTGGACTCACTGCCGGGCTGAATTTTTCAGCATAGGTAGCTTACATCTATATCTATCATATGCATTACTCGATTAATCAGGCGCACCCTCAGAAAGGTCTGCCTTGTGTCATAATTTTCAACACAAAAAATATTTTTGACATAACTTTTTTGTTGCCTCAGTTTTGCATGAAGCTGACCCCCTAACGGGCTTAAGTTTTCTAGTATTTTAGGCAATAGTGTTATTTATCGTTATAATTCGTCAAAAGTCTAGATTTTAATAAAGAAATTTATTTTTGTAGCCCACACATATCGGCGTGGTGAAAAGTACCAAAGTTATATTTAAGTTAGTGTTTCATGAGTATTTTATTTTGAACCATACTTTGTTTTTTCTTTTAAAATATACAATAGGTTGACTTCTTTCAGTATCATTAGCTTTTACTGCAGATTTCAGAGGTTTATATAGCTCAAAACAGTAGCAGCCATCGTTACACCCGGAGTATTCTGGTTAATTCTTGATTTCAACTCGTAGGTTCAGTATGAAGCAGGCCCACTGCCGGGCTGAAACTTTCAGCAAACGTAGCTTTTAGTATTGTCTATTTTATTTAATACTCGTTATATCAGGCGCACCCTCAGAAAAGTCTGCATAAACATACCAACTGCATGTATGAAAAAACATCAATACTTTTCCATTTTCAATATTTTTCTTTGCTATTTAGAATGTCTTGGGATTTTTCAACAGTTTTAGTACATATGTACCTAAATTGTATTTGTATTTCACGAGAAAATAGCGTGGCTGCTAACTTTTCAAAATTGACCTTCTTAATTTGGTCGGGTTATTGGCTGCTAACTTTGGCTGCCAACTTCACACCGGTTTTTTTTATTGGTAAATTTGATTGGTACCAAAATAATAGTTCTTAGTGTAGTTCTTAAGGCGGCCCTTAAGCTATTTTTTGTCATTTTTTCCGTTTATGATTCATAGCGAAAAAACTGCAAAATCAAGATTTAGCTTTTATCTTCGTCTTAATTTAATTGTATAGGTTTTTTTTAAATTAAATATAAAGTATTTTTTTACAGAAGAAAGACGCATGTTACAGATAGGAGTGTGTAGAGATGACGGCTGATAGAGGAGAGTGGAATAGGTCTGCTGTGCCGACCCCACCTAGTGAGATAAAACAGGAGATGGAGGTTGTTTTATCACGATATTGCCTTCTAAAACACATAAACAACTTACGGAAGCTACCTTATATAATACTACTACATTAATAAGTTCCTTTATAATTCCTATTAACTTACATGCCAAACATGAAGCAATGTGCCGCCGACACGACGTACCGGCTGCTCAGTATGACCCCCGCGCATTGCTGGTGCCAGAAAGTACCTCCGTATCTGAACTCCACCTGGACTATGCTGGGATACTCCTCGATGGTGGTGGGATCACCGCCGATGATGCGACTCGCGAGCGTTACGGAGATTCCAACTGTAAAATAATGTAACAACAGGGAAACTACAAAGAGGCATCGTTATACCGTGGAGGTTCCAAAGGCGCGTACTAAGCGGTTTGCCTCCACCTTCATAGTGCGAACTGCGAAGGTGTGGAACTCTTTGCCTAGTTCTCTGTTCCCTGAGAGCTACAATCTGGCGGTTTTCAAAGCAAAAGTGAACCGGTTTTTTCTGGGTAAGCGCGTTCCACCTTAGATCATAATGTCGCTTGCCATCAGGTGAATTGTGATCAAGCGCAAACCCATTTAATGTTTAAAAAAAAAAAAACTAAATTATGTAAAAATATTAGATAAAAATAAAGAGTGGAAGGTTCGTGGTATGGATATGTGATGCGTAGAGAGCAGATGTATGTTACTAGGAGATGTATGGAAATGGTAGTACAAAGAAGAAGAGTAAGAGGCCGACAGAAGAAGACATGGATGGAGGGTGTGAATGAAGACATGAGAGAGAAAGGATTGTGTGTGGGATGACGTATGATAGAAGAGAGTGGAAGAAGAAGATTTGCTGTGCCGACCCCACCTAAGTGGGTTAAGGCAAGAAAGTAGAAGTACATTATGACATCTTTTCTTTTCTTGACACCTGAGTTATTTTTTTTATTAAATAAATAATAAATTACGTCCCTGTTGGCATTGAAAATTGCTAAGAACTAGTATTCAAAATTACTCAAATAAATTTTGATTCAGATAAATGGAAGAAAACAAAATGTAACCAAAAGAAAACGAATCACTTCAAACAGTAGGTATAGTAAAAAAACAGATACATAACATTTACATGCATAAAATTTATATACATTATATTATAAATGTAAGGAATAATTACCTGCTAAAAGACCCAAAAATATCCAAACAAACTTCATTTTCACAGCACAAACTCGTCAAATCGACTGAGTTTGAAGTGCTAATCACTTTATCATAATGAACTTCAAATTATCAACGACTAACCCAAAATCGTAATCCTTGGACTTGTTTGAGAATTTTGCTAATGCAAGCTATAATATTATTATAATGATTATAATCAAAGATAGATAGATGTATGTAGTGACAAGAATGGACGAGGTAAGAAATTAGTATATTAGAGGAAGTTTGAAAGTGGCACCTCAGCCAGAGAAAGAAGACCGAAAGGTTATCTTGGTATGGGCATGTTATGCGAAGAGAGGAGATACATGTGACTAGGAGAAGTATGAATATAATTGTACAAGGTAGTGGAAGTAGAGGTGGGCCCAAGAAGATCTGGATGGATTGTATGAAAGAGGATATGAAAGAGAAAGGAGTGAATGTAGATATGACGGCTGATATAATAGTATGGAAGCAAGAAACGGGCTGTGCCAATCCCGCATAGTAAGAAAAAGCGAAGACAAAGAAGAAGATTGTAAAAAGTTGGGAAGGAATGATAAATTTGATATGACGAGAGATATAAAACAGGAGATATGGACCAGTGAACATACCAAACATCATCATACCAAACATGAATGCCATATTCACTACATTTCTGTAAAAAAAAGATGTAGCTAATCTAATTCTACGTCAATCTTTGTTTTGCACTCGAAAAGTGATTAAATACGAAATACGGGTATTAAGTAAAAATTTGCTCAGCATTTATTTGTTAGAGGAAATAGTTCCAAAGTTCAGAAATACGAGAAATTGTCGAGATAGAATCTTCATTTAAGATAACTAAATAAATAATGAGTTAATTTTATTTTATTAAAAGTAGTAGTACATATTTTTTTTTTTATTTCCAATGTAAATGACTTCCCAAATGTGACGAGATATTGTGAGGACAGCAAATTATTTATCTTTATCTAAACAAAATACCTTACTCAATATTCTTACAGTATCTATTATATACAGTATATTCCAATACTTTGCGACCTGAATTCCGTTCCATGTCGTTTAGCAATTCACAACGTCGTAAGAAGTGATTAAATCGTGCATTCATCAGATTTATGCAGGTGTCTCAGGATCTAAATAGAAATGACGGCGCTTCGCCTGTCATACGAGTCATTTGTATTAGTTTGCTTTGAACGTAGTCGCTGGTAATAGTTTTTTGACGTGACAACGTCTTAAATTGGGTGCGGCTGGGAGTCACTTATGAAAAAGTGTAACGCCCGGTAACGTTACGATGAGTCACCGAACGAGAGAGAGGCCCGCCGAATGCCTTGCGTCTCTCTCCCACTCAACTATGATCGGTCTGCCGCGCGCGCAGCACGCGGCAGACGTTGTCACGTAAAATCTTCGCCCGTAAAACCGACTTTACAGGCAACCATTTTTTTAAGTTTGAAAGTAGCTCCAGTGACAGAGAAAGTGAAGAGCGGAAGTTTATCTTGGTATGAGGAAATGCATGTGACTAGAAGAAGTATAGATATGGTTGTACGTGGTAGCGGAAGTAGAGGTCGACCTAGGAAGACGTGGCTGAATTCAAAATTCAAAAATTCAAATTCAAAATAATTTATTGGCACCAAAAAAAATACATATTTTTAACATTAAGCTCTAGTTGCCAAAATAGGCGTTAGCCCGTGCCTTGGCAGCTAGTCCTTCCCAAATTGTGTAAATGAGGATATGAAAGAGAAGGGAGTGAATGTGGATAGGACAGCTGACAGAATCGTGTGGAAGAGGAAAACTTGCTGTACCGACCCCACCTAGTGGGAAAAGGTTGAAGAAGAAGAAAAAGTAGTTGCTGGTGATATTCTGTGTGTTGATCGAAGCATAACATAGCATAAGCAAATTACTATACGTTCTCACGGCTGGGTCTCGGGACCTTATCCCACGGGGAGTGAGATATAGGCCATAATTAACCAAAACACAATAGCGCCAATAGCTCGGCTAGCTAAGGTAATCTGACGCGATCATCGAATCTACTAAGCAACGGTCGATGCGGACGGTGTTTGGATGGGTGACCATGCACATGACTGTCGTTTTACAAGTGTCATTTTCATCTAGGCGCTACCGTGGGTCAGATGACAAGTTAAGTTGTAGGTTGAAGGGAAAAAGGGATAAAAAAATTGTATGAAAATCCTCTGTTTTTGAACTTCTAGCAATGAAATTTGGAATAAATAATATCCTCTTTAAGACTAAAATAAGATGCGTCTACTTTTTTAGATACAAAGATGATGAAACTAAAAATAGTAACCTCCATACGATACGATAACATACATACGATAGTATGATTAAATAATAACATACATACGTATTAGAAATATAATGGCTATATAAAATAGGCACGTGACTAGGATGCTATATAAACAACTAATTATAAGTCTGGATAATTGTAGTTTTTCACAGGTTACACCAAAAAGCAACCAACACGAGGGCTGAGCCACGGGCAACAGCTACAACTAGTTATTTGATACCAAAATTATTGTTCACTATTCACTACCCGCCAGAAAATCTAGAAACTCATTTATTTGTCGACTTCAAAAACCCATTTAGCTCCGCATTCCTCACTAATCATCCGAGTACTAAATGTCATCTATAACTGAGATAAGTCTGGGTCCCATGCTGTTTGCTAAACGAAACCGCGTTTGTGGTTAGACCGTTTTGGAGGATTTTTATTACAGAAGCTAGGCATTTTACTCATCTGCCGGATGTCTTGCATGTTTAAAAAGAAATAAAAGAGGTTTTGTGAAAGTAATCCCTTTTATAATTTAAGCGGATATATGAAAATGCAGAATCGTTATTCAGCACTAGAAAATACTTTCTTACCATGCTGTGGTATTTTCGCGATATTTTCTTTAACCAATAGTTTTTAATGTAGAACTGTCACCTAGTATAAAAATATATTTCTTACAACATTACTCATATTACCAACCTGTAAGTATATAATTAGAAGAGAAATTTATAAGTAGTTCTTATTATTATAGTATTAAGTAATTAAATTTAAGTAGTCTTAGCCATGCCCTATTAACTAAGCAAAGGTGCAAATTTTTTGTTCAACATAAATTATGTTGGTAAATAAAGATATTTTGACATTGAATTTTGAAAGTTCAGTAAGGTAAAGGCACCTTATTCCGAGGGGTTCTAGAATTGGCACCATATTCCGAGGTATTTAGAAAAATAGCGCTTACAAGAGATTTAATTAATGAAAATTTATGCAAGATTTTGCATTCAATAGATAATATATCTTTGCGTAATTTTATCATTAAAAAAGTGGGGTCATGTGTAAACAGTTTGAAATAATCGGTTAGAATAGCGACAGCAGCTGGCTCAAAAGCACGTTTTGGACATACATTTTGGACCCTGTGCACGTGAATACCATGTTTTTTTAAATAGTGTTTTTCTCGTTATTTTTGTACTCTGTGTTTACTTCTTTGTGTTAAACTATTTAAAAAATATGTTTTTAATCTAAAACACTTAACTTTTGTGCATTTTTCTGAGTAAATTAAGCCCAAAATTTATTTCGAATTTACCGCGGCATTAGGTGCTAAATATTTTAGTCAGTTCCTAATTACGATGTATACCGCGGAATAGCGATTTCATAGACATGATCTATATTTTGATTTTCTGGGTTGTTTTTATGATTAAGGGTATCTCAGTTTGGATTTGACAAATTAAATATTAAATGAATATTAAAATCTATTTCCGAGGTAAGTTTTTGCATCAGATTCACTAATGATAGCATGTAATAGATGACTTATTTACCTATTTTATTAATTTGTTGTATGGAAAAGATAAGAAAGAAAATTAAAGTTCATATTTAATCTAATATAAGTGTTAGCAAGTAATATATATATTTATGACGATATTGCAAATAAGATTTTTTCTGTATAAAAAATATGAAAAATTTATACATTTTTTAGTACTCGGAATTAGGAAACATGATATTTTCATATGAAACGCTATTCCGATGTACAGTAGGTCGGGATAAGGTTCTATACGCACGTAATTCCGCGGCACAGACTCAAGTAAAATACAGAGTGTTCACAACTTGTACAGGTAACAATGTAGTTTTATTTAGTTTTAGTAAATGCAAAAACTAAATAAAAATTTAAAAAAATACTATTCTCCTATCATAATCATTAGTAACTATCACAAACTAAGACAGATAGCGGTAAACGTTTATGAATAATTTTCAAATACAAATAATGTATGTACTTATTACTATTATTTTACATAATGCCTTGCTTGGCAGAGAGCCCTATATTAAGACGTTTGTATTACTGGATAGATTTGATTTAACTTAATATACAACATGTTGCTTTGCAAATGTGAAGAGGTAGTTTTACTCCACTAGCAGAGCACGAATAAACTATGGGCAACCTTGAAATCGAAAAAAAAAGTCATTTGCTGTTTCATATATTTTGTCGACGATCAACGAATTTTTTGTATGGAACAGATGTTTTTTTTCTCCATCTCAAGGTTGCGCCATCGTTTATTCATGGTCTGCTATTGGAGTATACTTACCTCTACAAATTTGGCGAGAATGCAAAGCAACACGTTGTATATAGCTCACTTCTTTGTTTATTTTTTTTTAAAGATTAAAAAGGTGAGATTATTCAAATTGTTAATTATTTCTTTTGGTTATAGGATAATGAAGCCTAGAATAAAATATACAGAAGACGATCTCCAAAATACATGGATCAAAAAGTTCTCATTGTTAAGAAGTTTAGTAACAAATTGTTCGGTGAATCTTCGGATAGTTCAACGTAGCTCTTTAGGAGCCATATTGATAATAATAACGTGATTAATAAATAATTAATGTGAATAAATAAGTAGTCATTTTTTAAACAACATGTATCATTCCTACCGGTTCCATTTTGTACACTCGGAATTAGGGACCAAATACATCGGAATAAGGATTTTTACATCGGAATAAGGGGCTTAGGACTTTTTTCAGATTTAATTAAATTTTAAATACAAAGTTCAACCCAATAATGAAATATATAGTCTATTTGAAAAGTAAAAACAATAAAGCTTCTAAAATAAATAGCCAAACTTTTAAAAAGGTTCTGTTAATGCCTAATATTCAATATCCTTTCAAGTTTTGGTGAAAATACCGCGGAAATAGGTGCCTTTACCTTATTATCGATGGAAATCGAACCTACATATAAGATAAGACCGCACAACTAACTAAGTTTTCATCGCTTCGAAACCTTTAAAGCACCGTATTCGACGTTACAAAAAACATTAAACGCGCGTTGTGGTAGAAAACTGAAGAAAACGCGTGTTGACACGTTTGCTTAGCGAATAGCCCTTCAGGAATGCATAGCTGATTGGTCTGTGTATGACAGAACGAGCGTTAGGGGTTACCTGAGACCGCAAATAGATGCAGGTGGCACGGAATGCAAGCGAAGGATGCAGGGTTGACCGGAATGTTAATTAAACATTTTGACAAATAAAGGATGACTCTTGATCTTATTCTTATTCTATGATGGGGGCGATCAGACCTGCACTGACAACCCGCAGGAGGCGTATTGTGCATTTCCCCCTACCAACCTACCCAAGCCATCCAAGGTCCTTAAAGTAACGGAGCAGGGTATGATAAAGGAATTAAGGATGATAAAGGAAGATGAAAACTGGGTGGGATGTTTATATCTTCGTAAATAAATAAATAATAACGTGAACGGAACGAGAACGTAAATGTAAACGTAAACCTGAAAGATAACGAAAACTAAAACGTAAACGTGAACGTAAACATAAAGGTAAGGGTAAACATAAAGCGGAATGGGAGCGCTATAGGAAATCTGATCACACAAAAACACCTTCAGAACTACGGTGTCCTTGGAGGAGTGGTGTGGTGTCTCTGTCGCACTTCACCGCCCATTAGTAAGTGATAGCCGGGTTTCACAACATTATTCAAAATGAAAACAGTAATTAACTGAAAGGAACAACCCTGCAAAGGGTAATTAGTTGTTATTTTCGACTGCACTGGTTGATACAAATAGATCATCGTTAAATCACGAGGGAATTCCAAACATTACTGCTCGGTTTACTCACCACTAACTGTGGTAAACATTTTCTTTTTAGATCTTCCAGGCATGCTTATGCTTGATCACAATTCACCTGATGGCAAGCGACATTATGATCTAAGGTGGAGCGCGCTTACCCAGAAAAAACCGGTGCACTCCTGCTTTGAAAACCACCAGATTGTAGTTCTCAGGGAATTGGCAGCTTCCTCTAGCAACCTATCCTTTTTTCCAAATTTGGATGCCCTGATGCGGAACATGATTTAAAAATTATATGAAATGTAAAATATCTTAATGTAAAGGAAATATAGGCAATTTTATTTAGGAGTCTAAATATGTGAAATTAATTCCGAATTACAGTGTAAACTCTATATAACGACACTGAAGGGACTGTGCGTTTTATGGCGTTATAGAGAGTGGTCGTTAAATGAAGAGAGTGTATCATTGTATGGAATACAAGCTAAACAAACTAAAGCCAATTGATTTCAACGCTTTAGAGAGTTCTTCGTTAAATCGAGTGATGTTACATGGAGTTTACACTGTATTTTTTATATGTCAGTGAAATAAAAAAATCTTATCAAAATCTTTATAAAAGCAACTAAGCTCATACACAATGTTTTAAGCCATCAGAGTTTGTATTTAATTACTATGATAAGATGATAAGAGAATTTTATAAACGTTTCGGCAGTTCGAAATGTTTACCTTCGCGGTTTTACTGAGAAACATCCTAAGCTCCACGTTCTATTTTGACTCTTAATCCGTTGAAATAAAAAATATTTTATCTTCCTACATCACTTTCCCACTAAAGAAGTTATTTAAAAGTACACTTTGATGTTTATCGAATGCGTATGCGCATCGGTCACGAACAAGGCCTTTCACATCATTATCATTAGCCTGTATATTTTCGATGCTGGGTATAGGCCCTCTCTATAGCTTGCTATATAATCCACCAATGTATAAAATAAGGTTTTAAATTGTTCACATTATTATCCGATTCTTTTTTATATAGATTTGGAAGTAGCTTTGCGAAACAGGGTTCTCTTAGTGCAGAAGCCACAAGATATCTTTAAACCGTAAATTAATTAGATACCAAAACAACGGATTTTCGTAAAACTTATTATGAATGGACACGACTGTGTTTTTAGTTAAATAAACTATTAAATAACAGATAATTCTTACAAGCTATGAATTAATTCTGATTTGTTTATAAAAACAGGAAATGATTAATTCAGAATAAATTCTGTAATGTCTCGTTTAAGGTATATTGTTTTTTTGCTTAATGACTCAATTTTGTGTGAAGTTTTTGGTACTTATTTCATTAGAGTTTACTTTAAAAAAACAAATAATCGATTCTCGATTTTTATTATCAAAACTTGCAATTAAACACTAATACAAATATTTTTTTAAATGTATTTTGAATGGCCAAATAACTGCCTTAATACAAATACTTAACTGCCTACTTGATTATTTATTGCCGAATAATTTAATTTCTGTAAATATACTTTGAATTCATATCTTAAAACATAATAGTACCCTGATTGTATCGCTAAAACAGCTAAATGATAAATAGCAAATAGACAAAATCCCTAAAATCATTACAGATTCTATTCCTGTACAAATGAATTACAACCTTATACATACATAATATAAGATCTATTTTACAATATCCGAAGAAGCACTACTTGAGAAGAAGACTGGAGACTCAGAATAAGGCGCAGGAGTGGTCACATGAGTGTAAGACTGAGTCTTGTACGGAGCAAAAATTTGTTGCAGCATATTCTGTTGTTCCATTAGTAAAGTATTAAGATGTCTCATTTCTTGATCTATCTTCTTTAGATTAAACGTCGTCTGATCTAGCTTTTCTTGCATGCCTTTTAACTCTAAGTTGACGTTTGCATTGTTATCGTTTGACTGAACCTCATTCCGGAGCTTCTGAGAGTATTTGTTCTTATAAAGAATTTCTTTGATCGATCGCGGCGATTTGACTTTGTTCAGTTGCGCAAGCTCGTATGCAGCCATCATTATCTCCGTAGGGAGTCGATTTTCTCTTGGATTTAAAGGTTTCACACTGAGAATAACTTTACCGGCTTCGGGAGATACTAGGGCAGTTCTATAGACATATTTATGAAGACATTTGGGAAGTAAAGCACTGAACATACCCATTTCTACGAACAGAATCAGCTTGGTTTGGCGCACCAGTTTCGAAAGGCCAGCGGTCTTTCGCAAACCTTGAATATCATGAACCGCTATACCGACAAGCAAATTCATAAGGATGATAGTTACAAACATTAGAAAAAGAATGAAAATAATCTGAGACGATAACTCAAAAGAGTATGGTGGATCTTTTTCCATAGGATCGTTGATGAGAATGTTCAGATTCAATTCTCCCACCATCATTGAAAGAGTGCTGATGAAGCCCATTAAAGGATTGGAAAACATCTCTTCGTTAGGGAATACTACGCAGAAAGCGATGGCAAAGCCCAAAAGAAGGCAGATGTAAGCTAGTAAGAGTTTGAGAAACTCGGATAACACTTTCTGGTACATTGCAACGTAATCTCCAAACATTGGCATCTGACCCATCATGAGCATGAGATTCGTCCAAGCTCCCAACACAGCATAGCCTCCAACATGGTTCTGCCAACTGTAATCGTTATGTATATTGTACAGAGAAAATACTGAAAGCAGCACAAACCATTCCATGAGATTCTCAAACGTCGTAAAGTACTGATAAATACTCGAATACCCAGTAATGCCCGTCAACTTACGTATAATTTCGAATCCTGTGATCGATATCAACACCCATCGTTCGAGTTCGATCGGATTATTTTTCAACATATCTCCTAATATCGATTCTTTTTGACAAAGTTCATTGGGTATTCCGTATTTCTTTGAATTCACACCCTGGCATGCTTTTGCAACGGTCGTCAATACATAAATGGATAGAAAAGTCACAAACAAAAAACAGAAAATAAGTCTGGATATGTAAAACTTCCTTATCTTGCGCCATTTCATAAACAAGAACGCTGCGCATAGCGGATGCAACAGTATGTCTTTCTGCCCCTCATCAATCAAACTGTTCAAATATGTAATCTCGCGAGGATACGAAAACTTCAATAACTTGCCGAAGTCAAACTCTATCTGCACTTCCTCGTTACCTTCTATGCAGCGGTTCAGTGTTATTCCGCTGTCTAAATTGTGTCTTAGAATGGCGAGAGATTTTGGCGTTTTTCTCGCAATAACACTCAAAGCTGTGTGTCCCTTCTTTGTTTTCGAGGTGACGTCAGCTCCAAGAAAAATTAAAGTTTCCACGCAAGGTATGCGACTGTCCATTGCGGCGAGGTGAAGCGGGGAGTAACCGTATTCATCTTTCTTGTTGACTTGTGCGCCCCAACCTACAAGCATGTCAATGACGTCACACGACCGCTCCGAATGAGTGATTGCGGCATGAAGAGGTGTTCTCTTGTCGTAATCTTCAGCATTTGCATCTGCATTTCCGTCTCGAAGCAACACCTCTACTGACTCCAAACTTGAACACCTGGCGGATAAATGTAGAGCAGTTGACCCTCTATAATTCTTAGTATTTGCTTTGGCGCCTTCAGCTAAAAGTAACTCTATACATTCCGAGTACCCTCTAGCCGCCGCCAAGTGTAACGCCGTGCATTCCTTATCTCTTTGTTTGGTCATGCCATTCACGCTTATCTTTGTCTCTTTTAGCAAATACGCGAGACAACGGATGGCACCTAATTCAGCAGCCAGATGGAGAGCGTTGAGTCCACCTGAAGTCACGTACGCAGGGTCCACACCTTTCTCGATAAACAGTTCCATGCATTCGACAGCATCAGTTCTAACTGCGCAGTGAACGAGGTTATCTTCGCAGCCTGCTCGTTGCACCACGGCATGTAGAGATGCGCCATTAGCGATTAACACTTCAGCTACTTCCAGTGAATTTCCAAATGCAGCACAGTGAAGGGGTGCGAAGTATTTAGGTGCAAAGTCGACATCAGCACCACGTGACAGTAAATAAACAGTTGCTCTGGCAGCTCCACTGAACGCAGCTAAATGTAACGCCGTCAACCCGGTCGGGTCAGAGTAGTGAATATCAGCTCCCGTGTCCAAAATGCCCGGGAGTAACTCGTCTCGAGCTAGGAACGCGACCCACAGTAAAGTCAGATTGACAACAATTTCAGGAGCTGAGGCGATATGCTCCTCAATGTTATCGGCTGTGATTAGACCGCACTCCACGTCGTCGAAGAATCTAGTTGCTCCCAAATTGTGGGCTTTTTCACAGAGCCCTCGTCTCACGGCGTCTTCGGTCAGCCTGGCGTCGGGATCTGATGCGATGACGTCAAAACTATGGTACATGTTCGGGGCATCGTCGGCTGGTGGTGAAGGTCCGACGAATAGATATTCTTTAGCTTTGCCTGGTTCTCGCGCTGACTCGAGAAGGTCGATGGATCGGACTTTGTAGTTGTTGAGGGGGAACTCTTCTTCCCTAGTCCTAGATCTGATGCTGCTGGACAGCCTGGATCGGGTCGGTGTTTGCGCCGTGGGCGTCTGCAGCGGAGACGGCCACCCCATCTCGCGGTACCCGAAATTGTCCATGGTCGAAGCGCGACTGTGCGCCGCAGTCTGTCCTTATCTTATCTGTTAGTTCAACATCTCAGGACTTGTATCTTGTGTTTGTTGGCGTGATTTATTAAGCTATTTTTATTGCTGTGCGCAATTATGAATACGTAATGTTGTGTTTGGAGTTTTTGGGTACTTAATTTTAATTTCTTAGTATTTGATGTTACTTTTCTTTGTTACATCATTCGTTTTGTATTAGTTGTAGTCAGTTCTTATATTTTCTATTAATTTAACTTCTTCGGGTAAAAATGTTAGTGATTGCTTCATACATTAATGCCTTAGTAAATAAATGTATTTTTAGATAAAACATTTATAGGAAATATAATTAGAAATTTTAGTTTATTATAGGATATATTTAAGATGAAAAATAAAAATAAAGTCACTATTTTATCCGACTAATCAAGCTAAAATTAACATGTCTTAGTAATATTTTTTTATGGTTTATTAACAGCAAAATCCGGGAGATTTGCGAAGTTATATAGGTAACTAAAATAGTGACAGTCCGTCAACCTCTTTAGATGTACTGAATAAATATTGAACCTCTTCAGCGCTTGCCCAACGTCTACATATAAGTAG
This sequence comes from Mellilla xanthometata, assembly GCA_035578125.1. Classification (NCBI taxonomy): domain Eukaryota; kingdom Metazoa; phylum Arthropoda; class Insecta; order Lepidoptera; family Geometridae; genus Mellilla; species Mellilla xanthometata. The sequence continues at coordinate 3,508,932 of JAPUBQ010000035.1, forward strand.
GTTGATATATCTTCTTTGTTTGGACTCTGTGTAAATGTTTGTGTGTATATTAAACTTTTCTTGTTGTTGTTTTGTTTTACTAATACCTTCGGTTTTCTATGTTTTCTTTATAACCCTAGGTTCCGTGAATGAGTAATGACTTTCTTCTATATGAAGTTTTTAGGCTAGACGTTCTAATGTTTGTTAGAAAAGAATAGAATATCCAATATTCGTGATAACGTATATATACGTATATAATGATAGATAGATAAACGCTTTATTGGGAAAATTAAGGTACAAGTCAAAATAAAAAGTAACAACACAAATGTATGCCACAAACGGCGGCCTTATCGCTAACAGCGATCTCTTCCAGGCAACCTTTGGATAGAAAGGAGTTGAAAAGGACTATACCAATATCATAAAGCACTTTGGATTTTTTATTTATTTAATGGAGATTAATTCTATATTTGCTAGAAACTTAAATTTATTTTATACATGCCACATTTGTATAATGTGGCATTAAAAATACATACAACCCAAAATGTTAACTTTTTTAACACCAACCCCTATTTTTTATGACCATTTTACAATCATTTTTCATCCCGCTCGATTACTGATCAATTATAGTGTTTTAACTGTACAGCAAAACAACGTTTGCCGGGTTAACTAGTAATAGTAATATAAGTATAGTAATAGTTACTGAAGTGTTGGTGTTTTGTCGTGTCTTAACTTTGTAAATATTTAAAAATAATGAAGAAATGTGTAAAAAAAATAACTAGTGAAGTTTTTTTTTACGTGCTGTGTTATTTTATCTTGACGCGTGAATCAAAACAAACTAAAAATAACATTCTTCGCCCATTGGTTTGTAAAATAAATAGCGCTATATTTAGAAGGTATTAACTTCGCTTTATTAAGCAAACCATTTTGTATCTTGATAGCAGTTAACGGTCTACTAATCACCTAACTCGTTTCTAAACACACTTTTCCTTCAAAGACTATACCAAATACCGAAGGTTTATATTTCACTCGTGTCATATTCATCTTCTTCTTCTTAAAAATATTTAACAAATTACCAGACGACCTAAAGCGTATCGATAATATTAAAACTTTCCAGACAAAATTAAAAAACTTACTCATAACAAAAAGTTATTATAAAATAGAAGACTTTTTAAATGACGGAACATTAAAAAAACCAAATCAATTAACAGGGTTGCTCATCTCCAGTAAATAATTGCAATGCCTTATGGGTAATTACATATGTAGGTAACTGTAAATTGACATAATATTGCAATAAATTCTTTGACTTTGACTTTTCGTATGAATTAAATGACTGAGCTCAAGCAGACCGAGGGCCTTTTTCTTGGTATGAGCTAAGTGGCCAAGAACTGGTGTACAGGGTTTTCAAACCGACCTTAACTTCTGCTTGTACTAAAAAAAATCTAGGCTGGTTAACCCATACTAAATCATTTCTAGTTTGCTAACATAACTGATATACTACATATACATACATACATATTTTTATAAAGATACATATTTAACACCCAGGCCCACAGCCAATAAATTTAGTTAAACATAAAGATGTTTGCCGTGCCGGGAATCGAACCCGGAACCTTCTGATTGGCAGTCCGGCATGGTAACCATTACGACAACGGGGTCAAAAAACTAAAACAGCTAGGACATAAAATTTAGCGTGTTATCCGACCCGCGGCAGCGGCCATATGTAAATGCCATTTTAATGACTCTTTTATGTGGACTGCCCACCCATCCAAAGACTGTCCACATATACAGTTGCTTAACTTCGGTGATCTCATCAAATCATCTTGACTGAGCTAACAGTAGCTACTAACCTATACTATACTAGCAGAACGCCCCAGCTTCGCACGGGCTGTAAAATAGTCTAAGTTGCAAAGAGAAACAATAAATAGCCTATATTACTCAGGAATAATGTAGCTTCCCAACGGTGAAAGAATTTTTCAAATCAGTCCAGTAGTTTCGGAGCCTATTCGCATCAAAAAAAAAACAAACAAAAATCATACTTTTCTTTTTATATATGAGTTTAGAATAGACATATTATCTCTTTACATATTCTTTGCAGATGTCACTGTCAGGTGCACTATCTTAACTACGGCGCGTGCGCAGCCGTATCGACGATCTATGTCCAGTGATCGAATGTGACAACTCACCCGGCGGGAATCGAACCGTGCCGTTATGTTACTTGATACGTTTCTTTGGTAGTGTAACCTTTGAAGACACTAGAGATGTTTACACAACCCTGCAGCCTGGGTGAAAAAATAAGGCTGCGGAATTGCCCCAGCCTGTTTCACATCAAAAATAACAACGAATTCATCAACCTCATAAAATTCAACACAACGATTGTTGGAACACATCTCGGCAGTAATTTTATCTCAAAAACAATATTGTTTCAAAGAAAATCTTCTTAAACCAAACAAAGATATGTCAGACAAACGTAAATCATACACAAATATGTTTTACTAACTGAGCACTGCGGGTTTACCCGCATATTTTATGGGAGGGTTTATAATTATTTTTACACGCTTTTTATTAGCTTCACCTGTATGTTTGTTTGTAACCGACTTCTTTGGGCGCGATTTTGACCCACTTTAAACGGCCAGATTTCGTTCAAACATTGTAGATTTATTGAGGACCGATGACAACACACTAATTTGATAAGCGTGTTTTTTTGTTTTTTTTTTTTAAACTGTTAATTATTCAAACTCATTTCCACTTTAATGTAATTTCACATTAGAACTAATAAAATTGCGTACATACAATTGTATTAAGAGTATCGTAATATAATTTATTTTCTAATATTTTATTTATAAAAACTAGCTGACCCGGTAAACGTTGTTTTGCCTTAAAAAATTGATAGTAGGCGATTCTCAGACCTACTGAATAAGCATATAAAATTTGGTAAAAATCGGTCAAGCCGTTTCGGAGGAGTACGGTAACTAACATTGTGACATGGAAATTATATATATAAGAAGATAAGATATTATAACTGTCAATTTATTTAATAGACTCAATTATATGAAAAAAACTACACAGTACAAAAAATAAACATAATTTCGGTGATACCTTCTTATTCGTATGTGATACGTGGCTAAGCTCTGGTGTCGAGAGTTTTCAAGCCACAAATATAATATTGACACCTGGTCAATATTATTATCAGTGGCATCCATTACGAATGGCTTTTTTTTTCAAATACGGGGTGCAGCCTGAAAGTAGACAAAAGTAGCCTGCCTATACTTCGTATAATTTCAACAAATCTCTTTCAGCTAATTATGCTGTTATTATTATTTTATAGAGTGACTAGCTGACCGGGCAAACGTTGTTTTGCCTCACTTAGGGGTATGAAAAATAGATAGTGTAGCTTATATGACACGTTCGTAGATTTACCATAGCAGCGCCATCTATTGATTACTTACTCAACCCAGTCGAAAGGTCGCGACATCTGTTAGATTCATTTGGAGTTAACAGATAATTGTGACTGTCAAATAATAACGGACAATAATTAGCAATAAATTAAAATTGCGACTATAATTTGAGATTTAAACTATCCTATCTCTCAAGTTGGATCGAACTGCACATGGTGTGCGAATTTTATTATAATCGGTTAAGTGGTTTAGGAGTCCATTGAGGACAAACATTGTGACACGAGATTTATATATAATATTAAGATAAGAAAAACATACAGACAAACAAGATATGTTGAATATTAATATTAACATAATGACAGCTGTTTCTGCGAATTTGTCAGCACGTTTCTGATCATTTTCATTAAACGTGCTGAAAAATATGAACCTACTTTGTGAAGAAACACAAATAAGTAGGTATGTATGTGTGTGTGACGAATATGTATTTGTTTCTTTTGTTTGTCAGATATTTATGGTCAAATTATAGTAATAAAAAGCATAAGCACTTTATTTCATACGTTTTCTGAGAGTCATATTTTGTTGTTGTGAAAAAAATCAGTATCGAATGTTGCTGTAAAGTTTTTATCAGGCGTTATGACATTTTTAATTGATTCAAATTCAATTGGATATTTCTTTTTATGACTGGATTTTAATAATTATTTCAGTTGTTTCTTTTGTTTAACATTTATTCATTTTAAATGCAATTAGTCAAGCAAAATAAACTTACAACTGGACTTCCTAATTATTTATTTTACTTGATATACAATATGATATTCAAGGTACAAGTGCCTGGCATAAAAATAAACATAAGCAGCCCACTATACGTTCCCACTGTTGGGACTCGGGACCTTCGGGAATATTAATACTTATAATTATGATGGAGGACTTAAAATAAACTTAAGATAATAACATTATATATTATAGCCATAATCCACCACGCTGGCCAAGTGCGGGTTGACGAATGCCTGGAATATCAGTATAATATACATCTTCTATATATTTTATGTCTGTAAAATAACTTATCCGGTACTTAATTCCGCTTCTGTCAAGATAGTAGGAATAATTTCTTCTTAGTTTTTATCGTAATAGGAATCTCAAATCTACTACTCTTCACAGCTATATAAAGAGTGAGCCAGTTAGCCTGTATCTAGTTTGGCTGTTAAATTTTAACTTTGTAGCATCTGCTGCTCGGCTAAGTAAGGTGATCTGACGCGATCACCGAATTAAGGCAACAGTTGATGTTATTTATAGAAAGTGGTATTTACATCTAGGCACTATCGTAGGTCGAATGACACGTTAAATTGTAGGTCCCTTAGTCTTAGCAGTTGTTAAGACAAGTCCGAGGCCCTTTGAAAATTCTTAAAACCAGAGCCTGGCCACTTAGCTCATACGAAGAAGAAGAATGTTTTTTTTTTAATTGATGAGATAATAGTTAACCTTAAGCAAGCAAAACCGTAGAAACAAATTAGTGAAAGCAATAAATAAGCTTCTATCTCAGAATCTTGATTCTTAACCGTCGGTTAAAAACTCGATTTCCTGTCTGTGAACGTGTCTAGGTAGCTATATATACATAAAGTGGAGTTTATCCGGTCTGTAGCGACTATAATTAATTAAAATCTGTGATAGGCAGATTATTGAAGATATCAGTTACTAGCTTTAAGCCGCCGTTAGCTATAGAAATCTGGGCCTCAGAACAATAAATATACCTACCACTTTACAAGAACCAAATTAAAATAGCTAATAATACAAATTTACATAACTTAAACAAAATCCAACTTCATTTTACGACGCCTAAAAAGTTTTGTTCTTTACGTCAAAATACGACTTTGCTATTAAAATTTAAGCAGGCTCTATCGCCAATGAAAACTTAGAACTATAAATAGCCTCCCTTCCTCACAGTCAGTTAACAAGGTCATTGGCCCACTCGATAAAGAGCACAATCTGTGGTTAAAGCAAACAACAGAAATAAACTGTTTACATGCAGTTCAGGATGTTTAAATATACACTGTGCCTATTACTAAAGGTGTTTTTATAGCGCCTGTAGCTCTGCTGACTAAGGTGATCTGACGCGTTTTCAGTATTTTTAGATTTTATCACCCACAGGGCACGAATAGCATATTTCAGAGAATTAGCTGTGACAGACAGACAGCGGAGGCTTAGTAATAGGGTGCCGTTTTAACCTTTTGGGTAGGGAACCCTAAAAAGTAAAACTACTTACACTTATAATATTACCAACATGTCAGTGAATAATTTTGAAATTAATAATAATTTGAATGTATATACCTAGATCTATGTAAATATAGTATTGAGTAATTATTTTAAGTAGTCTTAGCCATGCTCTATTAACTATTAACTAAGCACAGGGTGCACATTTTTTGTATTAAAATATTTGTGTTGCTAATAAAGACATTTTGAATTTGAATTTGAAAAGTAAGTAGTTTGCGATAGGTGCATTTTTTAACAAATTACAACTTACAGGCATTTGACTAGCAAGGCGCGTAACCACACGAATCACGATTCAGCAACTCTCTGATCCAAGGTGGAGCATAACTTGTCTGGAATAACTGTCTCTCAAGGAGGCTGTTAGAACACTTACCTACATGTTTGACGGCAGATTGTCAACTTGAAGGTGGTTACTAGATATATTATGTATGTGCTTCTACAAGAACGCAAAGATTGTGATACAAAGGCATGATACGGGCAAAATCATGAATATACAGTTGTTTCATAATAAATCATAAACTATAAAAAATACTGAAAAAATAGGTTACAGACCGACTTAGATACATACATGGCACCAATCAGATGCAATAGGAATAACCCAGGACTTAGATTACATACATGGCACCAATCAGATGTAATAGAAAAAACCCAGGACTTAGATTACATACATGGCCCAATCAGATGCAATAGGAATAAAACAGGACTTAGATCAAGACCGACTTAGAAACAGGACCGACTTAGATAATATTCATACATGGCACCAATCAGATGCAATAGGAAAAAAAAACAGGTTCAAATGTTATTTTAGATTTTTGAATCAGTTTTTCTTCTAATTTACAAGTCTGCTTGGTACCAAAATTTGTATAAATATTCTTAAGAGTTGTTCTTTAGACGGCCTTTAAGCTTTTTTTTACCATTATTTACCGTTTATACTTCACTAGCTGTTGCCCGCGGCTCCGCCTGCATGTATGTAGGTCGTTTTGTGTAACCTCTCCCTCTCCCTTTCGCCCTCAAAAATGAATAATTTTCCCGGTTTTTTCCACATTTTCCTTTATTTCTTCGCTCCTAATAGTCATAGCATGATGTTTTATAGCCTTAAGCCTGCCTCGATAAATGGTCTATCCAACACAAAAATAACTTTCCAATTCGCACCAGTAGTTCCTGAGATTAGCGCGTTTAAACAAACTAACAAACTTTTCAGCTTTATAATATTAGTTTAGGAAAAACTGTAAATTTAAGATCTTGCCCTTGCCTTTAGATTTAAAATTAGGTCCCCTTCCTCAATATTTTACCACAAGTAAACCTGAGGAACACATACACATCGCATTCCGAATGCCAAGGTCTACCCACGGCACCGACCGCATCATTTCTGACTCAGCCGAGCAGTGTCGCCTTTCAAATACTTGTTTGTGTTTGCGAATAAGTGTTAAAATTAAATATACCCACCCTTACTTCCTTGTATTAAATCTGCATATATGTAGGTTTTCTGGATGAGTTTGCTATTAACGATCCAGCTATTTGTTGCACTTATTTGATAAAGTCCGTTGTATTTTTGGTCTTCTTTTTAAAGACTATATTAAGAAAATCTATCATCTCGCTAATATTATAAATAAATAAATAAAATGTTTAGTGTTCATATAGTAAATGCTTATGACCCAACTTACAAGTATATAATTATCGTTAATATAAATACATATGTATAAAAATAAATAATATACATATTAGAACAAACAATGATTTTTGAACATAGCTAATTTATTAGGTAGTTAGGTTGGTAGATGTCTGCACTTTGCACTAGTATAAGATATAGCCTGTATGGCAGAGCTACAGATCCCTCTTTTACCAACTTGGTAGAGTAAGAAATTTGAACTATAACATACATACTTTTGTTCCGAAAACAATTGTGGTTCCCGTGGGATTCGCAATCACTCCAAAATCTATGTTACTCTCTCACGCTCCAACGGCTACACCGATTTTGATGATATTTACAATGAAGATAGTTTTGACCTTGGATTTACACATACTCGTAGGCTACCTTTTAACCCGAATTAACTTTTTGTTCCAGCCGCGTGTGTAATGTGTCCTTATATTTAATTATTTATAATATTTTTAGAAAAAAACACTCTTAAATTAATCATTAAATAGTTTTGTCCTCAACAACTAACGCTGTATAGTTTAGTACAAATATAATCGGATTACAAGGCCGATTTACACCCGCCCTCGAACAATAAACTGAAATAAGAGTACAGTGCATTACACTGGTTTGGCACGTGCGGGTAACAATGCCACTTTATGATCGCGGACTGAGAGGCCTTTCACATTGGCGAGACTTACAAATAGTTTTTTTATTGTTTTTTAAACAAAGGATTTTCGCAAAAACGACAGCGTGCTATAACTTTTAAATCTGTGTGTGTTGTGTGTGAGTGTGTGTGTATATTTCACCATAGACCCCGAAGAGGTTATATTAAGTTTGCAACATTCCACCCATACAAACATATTGCAGTCAAAACTTCATGTAACGTCACTCGATTTAACGACGAACTCTCTAAAGCATCGAAATCAATTGCATTTGGTTTGTTAAGCTTGTATTCCATACAATGATACATTATCTCCATTTAACGAATAAAATACGCATATAAAATTTGGTAAAAATCGGCCAAACCGTTTCGGAGGAGTACGGTAACTAACATTGTGACATGGAAACTTTATATATAAGAAGATATATAGATATCTCTATTTACACAAAATTCCACTACTATAATAAAAGCGAAAGTTTGTGTAGTATGTTTGTTAGTCCTTCACTCTCATACGGCTGATCCGATTTAGATTAATTTTGTCGTGGATGTAGAGTAGATCATGGGTTTACACATATGCTACTTTGATTTGTATTAATGTGAGCAATGCCACGTGGCGCTGCTAGTAATACATACTCTAACACACTGTGAAAGACCGAATCAACTATTAAAACTGGAAAGTTTATTTGTAGTACAATCACCATGAGGAATGTGTGTTTGATTGCTGATTGATTATTGCTTTGTTTCCAAACTCGAACTGATTGGTAACCATTTGTTAGTTTCATTGCGATATTAAAATACTAAAGTAGTAACATCTGTATAAAATGTATGAACTATTATACACTAAGATTGATTGCTGAATTAAAAAACTAAAAAAACTACAAAATTTGAATTGAATCCCAGAAGGGAAAAAAAGACGCGTGACTTACCCTTAAATGTTAGTAACATTATGACGTCATTGCTAGCTAGCTAAACACAGTCCTAGGGCTTCGCAAATTAACAACTAAACGAAGATTGTACGAGGGTGAATCAAAAAGTTCTTAGAAGTGCATATATATGAAACCTTTTTGGATAGAGTTCGATATTGAAATTAAAGAGTGTCTATCACACTATATTTATGCAGACTGTCACTTGTTTTTGTCAGTTCGTTCGCATGTAATATTTTTTTTTGTGCAATGAGTTGCTAAAAAGTTAAAATTATGGATAAAAGTGAGTTACGTGCGGTGATAAAATATCTCAGTTTGAAAAAAATGTCTACGAAGGAATTTTTTTTGGACATTCAGCAGACATTAGGGGGTGATGCTGTACCCTATTCTACGGTTGCGTACTGGGTGGCTGAATTTAAAAGAGGTAGATCAAGCTGTAAAGATGACCCGCTTTCTGGGCGGCCTTCAACCTCCGTTACAGAAGAAAATGTCAAAAAGGTTGAGAATCTGGTTTTGGAAGACAGAAGAATGACTATAAAACATATAGCTGAGATCCTAAATATATCTTTTGGTAGCGTTCAATCCATTTTAATTGATTCACTGGGGTTCAAAAAAGTGTCTGCAAGATGGGTGCCACGAATGTTAACCGACGAAAACAAAAAGCGACGTCTGGAAATTTCCAAGCGTAATCTCGAAAAGTTCCAGCGTGATTCGGATAATTTTTGCCGTCGTTTTGTCACCATGGATGAAACGTGAGTCCACCATTTTGATCCTGAAACTAAAAGACAAAGCATGTCTTGGAAACGACCATCCTCTCCATCCATTAAGAAATTTCGAGTTGCTCCTACCGCTGGCAAAGTTATGGCCTCTGTGTTCTGGGATAGTGAAGGAATCCTTTTTATTGATTACATGCCAAAAGGCCAGACGATTACTGGACCCTATTATGCAAATTTAATCCCGAAAGTGCGTGAAGCGATTAAAGAAAAACGTCGTGGGAAACTGTCGTTGGGCGTGTTGTTCCTTCAAGATAACGCTCCTGCTCATCGATCGGAATTTGCGCTCAACGCAATCCGCTGTGCTGGCTTCAATCTCCTTGACCACCCACCATATTCTCCGGACTTAACCCCAAGTGATTTTCACTTATTTCCAAAATTAAAAGAGGAAATTCGTGGAACAAAATTTCACGATAATGACGCGGTTATAGCTGCCGTAGAGGACTTTTTCGAGAGTCAAGAAAATATTATTTTTCACAAGGAATAAGGAAGTTAGAAACGCGTTATTCTAAATGCATTGCATTGGAGGGAATTATGTAGAAAAATAAAATATTATTATTTAAATCTTTGCATTTTTTAATATTGATTCCAAGAATTTATTGATTCACCCTCGTATGTGCTAGGTTTCTATTCTAAAAACAACAGATCAGTTTCTTGATTTATTTCACCCGTAAGTTCATTGGATATATGCTTTTCGTGTAAGTGCGTAAATATGATATTCTTCTATCTTTCTAAAGGGTCCACTCAAATACTTTGACCCTTTATAAAGAAGATCGTCTACCATAGGGCTATTTTCTGTCGTCGTCCCTGTCATAAAGAGTTCAATTAGAATCTTGACTTCTTTCTTCGTTTTATCATCCCATTCAAATTTCAACATGTCTATTATGTAATTGCAGAACTCACTCAAAACCTTGTATAAGCTTTTGTCGTTTACATCGTTTTTTGACCAGCTTTTTATCGTCTTCATGACATTATCAATCTCTATATCCATGACTTCGTTGCCATTTGTTTCCAATGCTTTATCAAACATATCCATCAAGAGTCTTGCTGCTTTTGTTTGAACAAAGATTGTTTGGCCCATTTTCTTAAAGTAAAGCAGTTTCTTGTCCACCACTTCTACCATCAATGTGAACAGTTTTCTTAATTCTTTCGGCTGTTGAATGAATCTTTTTGCTTTCGTACTAATTTTGTGAGCCACAATGTCATTCATGATGTTTCGAATGAACCCTAATCTTCCGCCTATTATTTCTTCAAGAAGTGTTACCAACCTAACGAGTTTTGCATCAGATAATAATATAATTATGTCGAGCAATTTAGCAATTTGATCTGTAGCTCCTGGGTAGCATCTACATATATTAAATTCATGACAAACGTATGTCATTGTGGCTACCTTCTCATTTTCTACTTCTGTTTTAATTATCTTTGCAAACACAAAGTTGTTTACCTCTTCTCGATTTTTGTGAAGATATTTTACAATACTATCGAGTAAATTTTGGGAATTGTTCGCAAATATTAAATTGTTTGCTTGAACTATGTACAAGTAGTAAAACTGTAGTTCTAGCTGATATTTAATTTCATGTCGTGTCATCACTTGGAAAAGCCGGTACAACTCTTCTCCATATTGTTTTGCTATACTTGCAGAGACTGGTGTTATACTAACCATGGAATTCAGATGTTTATTCATATCGTTACCAAGTTTCTCAAACCTTATTTTTGACTCATTCACTAGATGTTCGTAAAATTCTTGATCAGTAACGCTCAAATTTTGGCATGAGATTATTTTATTTTCTGAAACGTTTAAATATGTATCATCAAGTCGGTAAGTAGATAAGTATCAATTGAATTAAATACCAAATTTAAATGAATATTCAACTTAAATTTATTATGCTTATAACTAGATAAACTTACGATGGAAAATTAAAATAGAAAACAAAAGTATTTTTAAATTCATGTCAAACCTACTACTGTATTTATTGCTCGTTAGACAGAAAACAATTGAAATGCGTATTTAATTGCATTTTAAGGGATTCGCATTAAAAAACTTCATTCTCTATTTATGTAGTTATTATTTTATTATACCATAATCTTCTTATAATTGCTATTCGAAAAAATATTAATTTTTATTCATTCAAGCATTGATATCTCTTCTTATTTCTTCTCTGTTAATGTATTTATACGTTTTTATTTCTTAAATTCATTCAAATTAAAAATAATAATTAAAATTCAATTGTCCATCAAATATAAACACATAGGTAACGGTCAGCTATATTGGCAATTGTTTAAGAACCTTTTTTTTTTTTAATTAACAATGTGACAATAAAGTAAACACAATAAAGTTTACGAGTAAATATTATATTTGAAATTGCTTACACAACATTCATTCTGTCTGAAATAGCAAGCATAATATCTTTTCTCAAATTCCTTGAACCTTTCGCCAGGAGTTCTTTGAGCAAATCATAATTTTTTGTATCTCCTGTTACGATGTATCCTATGAGGACTTTAATTTCTTCTTTTGTTTCAGAAAACATATAAATGTTTAAAGTTTTTACCATGTTTCTGAAATGTGACTCTATCAACTTCAAAATATTAGTACTTTTCTGATCTTTCCAATTACCAAATTCTTTAGCCACTTTTGAAAGTATATATTCATTGTAATCCTTCCCTGATTTCTCGAAACTTTTATCAATGATATCCAGGAAGATTCTTAAAGCTTTTACTTTTTTCTTTATATTTTCTACTGCGTTAAAATGTAGTACGTATCTATCAGTCAGAATATGATTTACAACAGATAGAAAATCTCTTACATCAGATACATTGTTTAGAGAAGCAATTTTTCTTTCTATTGTTGTGACGGTATTCTCATCTACAAGAGATTTAAAAAACTTTGCGTTCTTTTTTAAAAAGCTTTCAAACATATCTCGAAAAGCGATAAGTTTCTCATCTTCGAGTAAAAGGATTTCTTGCAATAAGTCAGCCAAATTATCTGAATAAGTTGGATATGATGTGCAAAGTTGAAAGTGATAGCATATATATTCGTAGTTGCCCTTCTTTTTATCATATATGATTTTTTGAATTTCTTGTCGCAATGAAAGAAAATCAACATCCACGTACATATCAATACTTACAAAAGACATAATTGTATCGTATATCAATTTACTTCCAGTGACGAATATTCGATGACACGATTCAATAATATTAAAAAGATAGTACTGCCAATCCATTTCGTTTTCAAGTAGTTCCTTTCTTTTATTTATTAAATCGAAATAGCTCTCTACTTCTGTAGCATAATCTTTAGTAACATTATTGACAATCTCAGATATATTAAAATGAATTTTGACCACGTGCTTTATTTTAGTCGCAATCAAATTTAGTTTCCCGTATCCTTCTTGTATTATATCACTTTTCAAATCTTCTAAAAAGTGATTGTTTGCACCTATATTGCTTTTATTCAATTCATCAATAAAATTTATTGTAAACAGTTGTCGGACTTCTTTTTCATTGCCTTTTTCAATTATATATTTCAGATCAATGAAAGTTACATTAAATGTATCTGTTGACACTGTCGAATCTATTTCTAATTTCTCTAAAACTTCATGATCTGTAGTCGTTTTGTTATGATTGTATATTTTCGTTTGATTACACACAGCATCTGAAAAAATAAATCGTTTAAGATTAAACATTATTTCTAACAAAAACATAACATCACAATGTACGATTAAATTACAATGAGTAAATATTATAATCCAGAATATTCGAAACAAATTTATCATGTTCAGTTCGAAATAAAATTTTAGAAACTTATCAATTTCGTAGTTACCGTCATGTAATTAAAACTTGAAGAACATAAAACATTTTAATCGACCGCTTAATATAAAATAATAATCAAAATGTTTACAAGTGTAAAATAAAATTAATTTTAATTACCTTCTTAAGATATTATGGGCGGACTGAGCATAGCGTAAAACCAAAAGCTGTAATAATTAATATTACCAGCTAAGATTTACTCAAGAACTAGTAATCTCAGAAAATGATACTCCATATTCAGTGGTTCGTACTTAGGTAGGTTTAAAGAAAAAGGTCAATAATTACGACATCAAAACTGCGGAATTTTCTTTATAAATACTCTAAAATATAAAAAAAAACAAGTTTAATTTCATTTTATTTTAACTTTTTACTTATGACAATAAGATAGATTCTTATCGTATAGAACTGGAATTCAGTGTGTTGTCAACTATCTATACTTGGCCTGGTGACGGAGCTCGTTAAGCTGAAGCATTTGTGAATCTGAACTATCATAGTTTGGATTCAAATAACCATGTTTCAAAAATTTTGAACCTTTACTAAACAGATCTTCATCTATCATCACAAAATACCTTGATTTTCCTCTTATAATCATGTCAATCAAAGTCTTAACTTCATTCCTTATCTCAGATTGTTTCAAAAACGCTGTAAGAATATTTTCAGTATAAACGATATATTCCATAATTACTTTCTGTACATCGATACTGTCATCACTGTCCCAAGCGTTTAATCCAATTATGACATTTTCCGCATCTTCACGCACAGATTTATCAGTTTGAGTCTCAAAAGATTTATCAAACAAATCAATAACTATTCTCAAAGCTTTTTTCCGGAGTTTTATACTTCCGTTTAAACTTCTAAAAATGTGATGTCTCTTTGTTATTATTTTAGAGTAATAAATAAAAAGTTCCCGTGCCTCAGTCAAATTATTTTGTAAAGATTCCATGTTTGAAAACAATTGAGCTGCAATTTCTTCGTCAATGATTAGCTTTAGGAATCCTGCTTTCATTGTCAAAATATCATTAAACATTCCCAATATGGTTTTTAATTTATCATCTTTTAATGATGAAATAACTTTGAAAATATCAGCTAAATAGTCAGAGTACCCTGGAAAATGTCGGCATATATTAAGTTTCTCGCATAAATGTTGAAACGCGGCTGTTTTAACATCTTTTAAAGATTGTTTCACATGACGTGTAAGATTAGCAATTGCAATCCACGTTTCATCAGACATATTATTTGTCCTTATTTCAGAAATACTCGTATTCATCAGTATAAAACTTTGTGTTTCCAACAGCTTATGAGTGGTAGCAATAAAGTCTATGATGAAAAGTTCTCTATCAAATTCACACTTCACAATCCGTTTTCTCAAACGGTCATAAAAATATTTCATATTAATGGAATATTCTTCAGTAACATTTTCTAATACGGCAATATCTTTGCTATGCGTGATTTGACTTATTTCATGGTCAAGTATTTGTTAAGTGATATCTCCCCATGTTTTTATTTGATATGCCATTTCATAAATCACTGCATTCTTATAGCTGTTGCCTATATTGGTTTTCGCGAAAGCAAATTCTAGTAAAGGGTATTTTGTAGTTTCTTCAGTGTTTTTCTTTGGAACTTCTGTTTTAGTTGCATCATTGTTGATTGGATTGATGGTAGTTGAATCAAAATGATTTGTATAATCGTAAGCTTCTCCTAATACTGGCATATTGTAACACATTGATAGTGATAAACCTTTAAGAAAAATGGTATTTGTTAAGAAGAATAATAATAATAGGGCATAGCAGAGGTCACATAGGACAACGATTTAATATTTTTTTACCGTAAAAATGTAGGATTTTATGGACAGGTCATATTTAAATGAAGAAACTTACATTGTAAATTAATAAAACAAATATACAATTTCAATTTCATTTTCAATAACGGTTTCTGCTAATTGAAAAGATTGTGCACTTTCTACTAAGGTGTGTTAATTAAAATGCAAATCGTCTCATTAAATTGAATAAAAAGTGTAAATGCCACGAGAACTATTTAATAGCTACTCGTATCTAGCTGAGTCTACGGAGTCACCTGTGTTACTCCGAGGTTAAAAAAGCCTATGCGTCAATCTACAGTCTAAGCTATGTCCGTAATTTTATCTATATCTGTTGAGCCGTTTTAGCGTGATAAAGTAACACACATACAGACTTAAACACACAAAAACTTTCGCATTTGTTCGCAACCGATTGTAACGAAACAGAACGATCCAAATTATATGTAACTAGTTACGCCCTATAGCACTACCCGCGTTAATTTACGACAAAAATAAGTTAATCCGGGATAAAAAGTAGCCTATGTGTTATCCAAAGTCTAACCTTCATAGTAAAACTCATCAAAAGTCCAAGAGGTCCAGCCGTAGGAGTTCGATGATCTAGAAGTTTATACTATTTATTATCAGTACACCTCGTGAGCTAGTTTATCTATTAATTCCCGCCTGCTTAATTTGAGTGTTCTGGAAAGTCTTCTTCTTCTTCTCCTTTACCATTTCTACTAGGTGGGGTCGGCAGAGCCTGTTTTTCGCTTCCACGCCACTCTATCAGCCGTCATCTCCACATTCACTCCCTTCTCATTCATATCCTCCTTCACACAATTCATCCACGTCTTCTTTGGTCTTCCTTTACTTCCGCTACTTCATATAATCATATCCATACTTCTACTAGTCACATGCAGTGTTCTGGAAAGTGGACTGAGTAAATGTGAACATTCATAACACAATTATCCACGTCTAGGCTTGGTATGGAGTACCGTTGGAGGACTCTCCCGTGATGTGGGGTGATGAGGACGATATGCAGACAGAGATGTAACACATGTGGGGGACAAGACAAGAGAGATTAGTTGAAAAGTCTGTTGAGGGACTTATTAAATTCAATTCATTTATTTTTTCATCTCTTAATATATATAAATCTCGTGTCACAATGATTGTCCTCAATGGACTCCTAAACCACTTAACCGATTATAATAAAATTCGCACAACATGTGCAGTTCGATCCAACTTGAGAGATAGGATAGTTTAAATCTCAAATTATGGTCGCAATTTTAATTTATTGCTAATTATTGTCTGTTATTATTTGACAGTCACAATTATCTGTTAACTCCAAATGATTCTAACAGATGTCGATACCTTTCGACTGGGTTGAGTAAGTAATCAATAAATAGATGGCGCTGCTATGGTAAATCTACGAACGTGTCATAGAAGCTACACTATCCATTTTTCATACCCCTAAATGAGGCAAAACAACGTTTGCCGGGTCAGCTAGTAGGAATATATAACAACAGTTATAAGACACTTGTAAAAAATACATGAGAAAGAATATGTGTAAGAATATTTACAAAAGTAAAGCGTTGCTATACAAAGAGGCAACTCGGCTGGCATTTTAGGTACTCTTCCAACTGACACTGGTCTTTTAGTTTATTAGATACCTATACTTTTAGTTTTGTAAGTGGTTTAGTTTTTAATTTTATAATTTATTGTAAATTAGTTTTAATATATTATGAAATAAATGACTGATATACTACATACAAAAGTAAATATATAGATCACATTATTGACAAAAAAACAAAATTAATTACATTACTTCCGAGGAGACGATGCCTTTGGTTGTCCCAGAGCATCGCTCGTGCCGATGCATATGCAGATGCGTAAATGCATTTCCTCCCAAAAAAGGAATTTGAACAGCAGAACGCGTAACCTTACGAGTTTTTTTTTATACAGTCTTTCTTCCCCTAACATAATTGGGGACATTTTGCATCTAATATTAACAAAATTGCGTTTGGTATACTTACATTAATAAATGTTTCTGGACCTAGCTTATAATTTAATATGAAACTAATATTTTTAATTAATCCAAGAAAAATGATAATACAAGTCAATTATAAAATTAAAAGAAAATAAAAAAACCACGAATAAATAAAAAAAGCCCTTTTTTTCAATTCATTTTATTTATTAAAAAAAAACACTAATACCCAGGAATAATTTAATAAATATTATTTTTTTGTTTCAAGCAAGAGACGTGAATGTCTTAGTTCTTTTTTACGTGAATAATAATAACCTCGACCTCGTTAGCGCAAAGGTTACCATGCCGGACTGCTAATCAGAAGGTTCCGGGTTCGATTCCCGACCCGGTCAACATCTTTGTACTTATCTAAATTTGTTGGCTGTGGGTCTGGGTGTTAAATATATATTTATATACAATATGTATGTATGTATATGTAGTATATCAGTTGTGTTAGCAACCATAATACGAACGAATGGTTCAGTATGGGGCTAACCAGCCGTGTGTGAAGTGTGTCCTAATAATGTGCTTTCCAGAATATTTAAACATCTAAAGTTGTGGCGCTTTATGACTTTTTCAGCTACATCTTTGCAATATTATAAACGACACGAGTTTGCGAGTAAGGAGTGAAAACAAAATTCCTCTACCTCTTATGCCTTGACCCCGACTGGCTGGCTATAAATCAAGTGGCTCGGCTCATAATGCGGCAGATGTATAGCTCCCTCATTGTGGACACTTTGTAATTGCAGTTATTTCTGCACTTACAGCTAAACGCCCGTATTAGTACGGTTTCCGCTGAGAAATGGCCAATTTGGAATTCCGAGATTCCTCTCTATGATGTAGTTTGTTACCTAGTAATTCTTAGTTAATTTATTCAATAAAATAGTCAGAACAGTTATTACACCATAGCGCTAACTATTTTAAATGTATAAATTAAACGAACAAATACGCTCACAATGTTAATAATGCCACTACAGAAGACATCGATATTTAAAATTTGACATTTAATCTAAACTGACAAACATAGTTAAATGATTAATTTCATAATGACATTTTATAAAATAATTGATATTTCTTTGTACATACTAAGACCATTGTATAATACTTTCACATCTTGGTATTATTGACATTTTTTGATAATGTTTACTTATAATCTATAATAATCTTTTGACATTATTTTGAAATATTATTGTCTAACTTAAATCATATCAAGAAATTAATTTTTAAATCTATTGACATTTTGCACACCGCATATGCGGTAGCGCTTACAAGGGGCTCTTCTTAATATTTTCTATGTTTATAAGTATTTTACCTGTGGCTACGCAAATAAAATTAGTTTATTTCATTTTTTGGATTTCGGATATAGCGTTAAGATATGTTATAGCTTGTCGCGTTGGGGCCTTAACTAAATTGACGACCTCGTTGGCGTAATGGTTACCATGCTGGACTGCTTACCAGAGAGTCCCGGGTTCGATATACGGCCAATATCTTTTTGATAAACTAAATTCGTTGGCTGTCGGTCTGGGTGTTAAATATGTATCATTATAAAGTATATATGTAGTATATCAGTTGTGTTAGCAACCATAATACGAACTAGAAATGGTTTATACAGGCCTAACCAGCCGAGTATGAAATTTTCCTAATATTTAAGTATTTAATTCTAACAGTTTTTCTATTTCCACACGTCTTGTGAATCTTCTTCGTATGAGCTAAGTGGCCCAGCTCTGGTGTCGAGAGTTTTCAAGCTAAGACTACAACCGGGACCTACAATTTAACGCATCATCTGACTCATGGTTGTGCCCAGATGAAAATACCACTTCAAACGACGGTCATGCACATGGTTACCCATCCAAAGACTGTCTGCATCGACCGTTGCTTAACCTCGATGATCGCGTCAGATCACCTTAGTTAGCTGAGCTACAGGCCCTTCATACCTAATATATTATGGTATTTATGCAATTAGTAATCGTTAGTGCATCTAGGTTATTTAACGCAAACTGCCTAGCCTAGAAAATGTAGGCGCTAGATCCAGTGCATGAATTATTTTATCTTAGTGTTGTTTGCCTTGTGTCCTATTATGTAATTAAATTAAAATTACTACAGATATTAAGTTAGGTATCCGAAGAATGATTAGATTAGGATTATGCAATTTGCATCTTATATATTGGTATCTTATGTTTCACTGGATTTTCCATACCAGTTGCCCTGTTAGACCACTAAGTATTTTTTCTTGTTTAGGGAATACGAGTATATATTTCACTTTAAATGCATATACATATGCAGTCTACTTCAAGTTCCTACTGCTAGGATACAGCGCCTTCTCTCACAAGGAGACAATAGGCCATAATCGACCACGCCGACCAAGTGCGAGTTGGCAGGTATCTATCCATAAGCATCCACTATACTTTTCTACTGTTGAGACTCAGGGCCTTTTCTCACGATGAGTGAAATATAGACAGTAGCGATATAGATAGAAGTGCAAGTTGGCGGATGACACACGTCTTTCGGATATTGTGGTCCTCAAACTTGTAGGATTCCTCACGATGTTTTTCTTTACAGTAAAGCGAGTCAAATCTACATGAAACTTGAAAAACAATTCATTGATGTAGGACTGGGATCGAACCAGGAACCGTCAGATTGAATGCAGACGTATACCCACCAAGCCACACTCGCTTTTAGTTTAAGTTTAAGTTTCTCTAAATGATTAAGATTAAATGATGAAGAAAAGCATTAAAATTGTCACTAGTCCATTAAAATTACAGTAGCGAGTATCACGAGTATTGGATTACAAAAAAAATATCCAACAATTGTGTACCTTATATACACAAGAAGTAATAAGAAGCTAGGAAGACCTAATTTTCCCACAATCAAGTATTATAGTTTGCAGAAATGTTTGTGGTCTAGACTTTAGTTTTATGATACCCTTACCATAAAACCTAACCCCTATCTGTAAAGGACAATAATGACTAATCAATAATGTAACACCTGTCATTATGAAGAGCTTGTTTTTAGGGTTCCGTACCTAAAAGGTAAAAACGAGACCCTATTACTAAGCCTCCGCTGTCTGTCTGTCTCCAGGCTGTATTTAGAAACCGTAATAGCTAGAAAGCTGAAACTTTCGCAAGATATGTATTTCCCGTGCCGCTATAACAACAAATACTACAAAATAAAAAAGAGTTATATGAAGGGGGTCCCAATACAATAAACGTGTTTTTTTCGTATTTTGTTGCTAAATATCAATAACGGTAGTTGCTAGATTCTTTAAATTTTCACCAAATATATAAATGTATTTTAACTATCGAACTCAATTATAAAATATATATTTGAGGGGGGCTCCCATACAACAAACATACGAGGGTGGATTAGAAAACTTCGCAGCCTAACACATAAATACTTAAACTGTTTTAATGTAACCATGACAACTCTGGTTGTCAAATTGACAAATTCTATCCCAATAGACTGTATTTAAATTTGGCTTTATTTCGTGCAGCGTTTTTAAATAATTTAATTAAAAAATAATATAAGGAAGGCTCCCATACAATGGTACGGAACCCTTCATGCGCGAGTCCAACTCGCACTTGGCTAATTATTTCACCAAAGTAACGAGTAACCCTGAAGAAGAACTTAGGTATCCTACGACGCAGGTTTCTTGAATTCACACCGGCGTTCTCTTCTCAAGGTTAATACAATATTAATACCTACATACCTGTTCGATCGCGATACATTATTATTATTATTATTGAAATGGAAATGCTACTACTGTGATTGCCCGCGGCTCAGCCCGTGTGTAGGTCGCTTTTCGCATCTGCTCCACCACTATGCTCCAAAACTAAAAAGATTTTTAGTACATGCTATGTATCAGAGATGGCGCTATATGTGATAAGTAAAATAATTAGTTATTAGAGGCTAAGGGAAGGCACTGAATCCTCGTGACACAGGATTTGCCTCGTGTGGGATTCAGGGATAAACCAAGTACATTAACACATATTTTATACTTTTAAGCCTAGTACTTATTTAGTCATAGTTTGTGTTGATATACAAAAAAATTACAACTTTTGGTAAATAAAGATGTTTTTATGTTATAAATTGTTTTCCCTGTTTCTCTCTTTACTGTTGAAATTTTCCCTGTTTTGTTACAAACCTCACGGAGCCCGAGACCTTTCCAACGAATGCTGTACCGTGGAAATCGGTTCGTGCGTTCTGGAGTTATAGCGTCAGGAAGGAAACCCCGACTTCTTTAACTTCATTACCAAATCCAGAAATAGGGAATTTCTCGTAACTTAGATTCATACTTACTTACCTAGTACTAGTAGTAGTTTGACTTGTAACTTTGGTGTTATCAATAAATGATTTGTATTTTTATAATTATTTTACACTTTTTCCAATATATAGGTATATCAATGCGGGGATTAATCGTACGAAAAATTCTGCTATGTCAAATGTCATACTTTAAAATTTCTATTTTTCTTTGGAATATAGTGATTTTAACAACTGAACCTCTGTTTCTATTATACCCAACGCAGTAAAAGTTCAGGCAAAATCTTTATTTTAAATTTTGTTAAACATTGTACCTAAATCACGGTAAAAAAATATCGATAAAATTACTAAGTACACGTAAGTTACGGACCTACCTAAAGTAGTATAAATATTCTTACATCGATCGTCTTTTTCGTAATTTTTACCTCTTAGGATTTATAGTGAAACAACTGTTATTCAAAATTTTATCGTTGTTTTTGCCAGAGTGAATCAATTAGGCAAATAGATTAATAAAACATTTCAATATTTTAGTAACTACACATGCCCAGAGTAATTGAATTAAGTTACTCTCAATTTTGTTCTGCACTTATACCTTTTCTCTTTTCGACACAAAGGAGTTCCAACAGTCCTACGGCAATTTTTGGCCCTTTTCCAATTAGAATCCTGCCGAATGGGTTACCTGGCTTCTTACGACTAGCCTAGAAGTGGCCACCCTAACAAACTCCAGCCAGTCCGCCGCGTCGCTTCACGTTGGCCGCACGCCGGTTCGCTCGCCGCTTCTTTTCAAAAATCGAACACCGAATTTCGAATTCAGAACTCAGTGAATAACATTTGAAATAACGTTCTAAATTTGATTTCTTGCGTTAAATAACGTTAATAACTGTTCTATGGACTGAAACCCGAGTGTTGTGTTGCCGCAAGAGAAAAGCAATCTTTCTAACGTCTCAGTGCGTATCTCAATCGCGTGAGTATGAGATTTTAAAGTTATTTAACTGTACTTTCGTTGAAACGCCGGTTCTGTTCGTAGTAAAAGGTATTAGCAGACAAGCGGCTGTGTAACGACCTTTGAATGGAATGGTCCTAGGTATTTTGCCTTCTTACGAAATAATCTATAGTAGGTACCTATGTACCTAGGTATGTATCATATCTAACAAAGATAGTAGGTAGAATCAAACTTTTATTTATTAATATGTTACTTATTTACTTATCAATAAAATTGGCTTATACTTTGTGTTTTACAATGATATAATCTCAAAGAGATTTAACCTCAATTGCTAGTTCTCACTAAAAACTAACTAGGTAGGTAGGTATCTGATAACAAAAAGATTTGAAGTGGTTATACCTAGGTACTACGAGTATTTGTCATTTTTGACTCTAGTTTTAAGTATCTTAAATAGTCTACTTTAATAGGTATGTGTGTGAAAATAAAGATTTTCGGTCTTATTAATAAAAAATGCCTATTGTAGGTTTATAGCATACTATAGCTAAAGTGTTCAATAAGCATTTAAAGTGTTCTGTAAAGTTTACTATTAATAAACGTACTATAAGCCTTCAATAACTAAAGTAGCCACAGATAACGAAATCCTTGCCAGTATGACGAAAAAGTTAAAGAAGAACGATGTTAACCACAGATTATTTGTAAATAAAGGTGAAATGTGTCCATAAACACAAAATTTTGTCTATACTCGGACACAAACAAACGTCAAAAAGTCATTATATTTTCAAATTTCGGCAAAAACTGATAAAATAAAAATGAATAAAAGACCTATAAAAAGCCAAATAAGTAAAAATTGGCTGGAGGAAGATAAGGTTTGTATATATGCTTGCAGTTGAACATCGTTCTTTCATAAACGAACATTAATTTGTTAACATCAAAACATTGATCTACGTATCAACTTTTATTTTAATCTAACTTTATATGTGAATATTTGTTGTTTTAGCTTCAATGCCATGGCAAAGACCAACAGGACCTTGCACCAAAGACCTCACTCTCCTCATGCAGCTGCTCAGAAAATTTCTAATGCAGAGATAGCCTGCAGGCAAGAGCTGCATGCGGCTTAAATGGCCAACGAAAACCAAAAATTAAACGAAGAATTGTTAAAACTAAAAATATTTTATTATAAAAGTAAAACCGAATGATACACATAGAAATACTTTTATTAACATTTTTATTATTAAAATACTGTCATTTAGTACTATCATCTGTATTGATTTATTTATTACATGAGCAGTACCATTGTGTAAAGACTTATCTTTATATATAATTCAGGGTGAGACACAGTGTTTGTTTTTTTGTATTTCTTCTCTGGCCAAATTAATGACAAACTCTGCCGTAAACTTTTTAGGGCGATACCGTTTTCTAAAATCTTCATCGTCCAGAGAAAACGGGTCAAACCTTTTTCTATAAAGTTTTTGCTGTTTTAAATTGCTTCGATAGTAGCCAAACTTTGTCACGCTTGCATTATGTGGTATCCCGAAAACTCACTACTAAAACTCAAAAGAAATAACAAGAATCTACACAGTCACAAAATACAAAATTTGATTGTTTACATTGGTGTCCAATGTCAGGAAATCAGCTGATGACAGATAGTCGGCCATATTGGATCTTATTGCGCCGCTATTGTACGGTTATAGTAGGGGCCTGGCCACTATAACTTTATAGTAGGCTTAAAGAACTGTTTAGCGCTATAGTGCGTTTATTAATAACGATTTTCGTCATTTTTGTTATAGTGATGTTAAAGAACACTTTAACTGTTCCATAACTTTTTATTAATAAGACCGTTAATCTATACTTATAGGTATCTAAATATGAAACGAGGTATATTAATCATAGTCAATTACATCTATATTTACATACAAGGTATGACATATAAAAAATATAAAATAAATATTCTGACACATTTCACACGCGGCTGATTAGCCCCATACTAAACCATCTCTAGCTTGTATTATGTCTGCAAACACAACTAATATAATGCACACACCTACATCGATACCGACAGCCAACAATTCCTCGTTAAACTGGAATAAATCGTCCGGGAGATACCTATGATACCTACCTTCCAATCACAGACGAACAAAAAAAACACGGGTTCGTATCAAAAGGTCATTTAAGCAGAACGCCCTATTAGCAGATCGTCCTAAAAGCAAAACGACATATTAGCATAACGTCCTACTAGCAACATGACCTAGTAGCAAAACGGCCTAATATCAAAATGACACCTTAGCTGAATGGCCTAGTACAATTCAATACAAATTATTTTTAAACAAATATAAATTCATGAACTTAAATCTTGAATACCAGATTTTCCCATAATACAAATGTGGTAACATTTGCAATCAATAATCATCGAATATAATTATTTTTAAATGAGTCATATAGGTACCTATATACCTATAACCTGTCGTTTTAGCGTCAGGGTTTAAAAACCTTTTGTTTTACAAGTTATGACTACTTAATCTTGCAAAAACGCCGGTTAGTTATAGTTTTTCCTTGACACAGTGAGCAGTGCTGCAACCTGACTAAGATTGCATTTCAAATGTTAATTTTTGATACCATTTTAAGAAACGCACAAATTAGAATCTTGCGCATCTTCTCTGCAACGACCTCGTTGGCGTAATGGTTACCATGCAGGACTGCCAATCAGAAGGTTCTGGGTTCGATCTGAACTAAATTTTTCGGCTATCGGTCTAGGTGTTAAATATATAAAATATGTAGTATATCAGTTGTGTTAGCAACCATAATACGAACTAGAAGTCGTTCAGTATGGGGTTAGCCAGCCGTGTGTGAAAAAAATGACTAAGGTTTTAGTTATGTTATTTCACAATAATATTCATGAAATAGCCACGTTGAGTCTAGCTGCCTGCTTACTTAGTTATCTACCTCGTCTATAATTAATAAAGTAAATAAAAAAATATTTGACACAGATTCACTAATAATTTTTCATAAAAACCAACCAAGTTAAAATAATATTACCTAAATTAAATTCCGTAATATTACTGACATAATAAGTACCGCTACTTAAATTGGGCAAATTTATCTACCTACTCGTACATCTAATTAGGAATGCTAATAAAAACTAGTGAGAGGCGTTTGACTCGGTAAATCTCTGCAAAACTACAAATTTTCAACCTTATTGCTGTTTAATTAAAGTCAAAATTTCTACAATAGCATATTATAAAGGAACTAGGTACGTAACTGCTTATCAGCAGTATAACATAACAATATTATCAGATTAGCTTGACTCTGTAACAGGATTAGCTCAAGGACGCGCCTTATGCCCCTCATTTTACAATGTATTCGTCATTGTTTTATGTGGTTTACGTGACGCGTGGTATCTTCCGGCTCAAATAAAAGGGCGATAAGGTTTCAAAGTTAAAGTTAATGAATTGACATCATCATCATCATTTTCAGCAAATTATTGCAGTGCTTGGTGCATGCCTTAAAGACCTGTAGGAGAATGGTGGCCATTTAATTCGGTTCAGTGCTAATTGGTTCCAATTAAATAGAGTTCATAGGTTCCTTCTAGGCAAGCGTGATACATCTTAGGCAACAGTAAAGCTTAAAATCAGGCGAGCTGCGGTCAAAAGCAAGTCTATTTTATCATTAAACAAAAAAAGGCCTGTCCAGGTACATTCAACCTGTGATTGCTATCTTCTTCTTATGAGCTAAGTGACAAGACACTAGTGTCTAGAGCAATGTAGGTCCCTGGCTGTAAGTCTTAGTACTCCCCCTAGCCTCGTCTGGGGCCTCTAACATGGATTAAAGGCCGCGAGTACTATGACTTACAGCCAGAGACCTACATTTTAACGTGTCATCTGACCCACGTTAAAGGAAATGCTAATAGTTAACTGACAGTCTTTTGTTCACCCATCCAAAGACTATCCGCATCAACCCTTAGGCAACTTTGGTAATCTCTGCATTAAAACATAACTGAATTAAAACTTTGGTAATCATTTCAGTTTACCGTAGCTAGTTGAGCTTCATATTATTATAAATATTCTACATAAAACAATAATTAAGATAATACGTTAACTGACATAATTCAGTTAACAATTGTAAAGGTATTTCTCAAGGTTATCAACTTTTGTTTCTGAGTAATTATAAATACTCTTATAGAAGTGGATAATGAAAGGCTCGTTCATGCAATGTCGATCATACAAATATGAATTGATGGTTTTTGATTTTAAAAAGGTAGCTGTATAAAAGTCTTCAGTTAACTGGTGGAGGCTTTTGGGAAGTATGGTTCGTTTGACCCTTCTTCACTTGTTTCTCTCAATGTTCCTTGTTTTAATTGTCTTGGAAACTTGTTTACTAATTAATGTACGAGTACGTGTTCTTATATTTACGTAACCTTTGAACCTTAACTTTTAATTGCTCATTAATGTATTTATTATTTCAAGCTTTGAAGTAAAACTAATTAGTTAGCGTTAATTCTCCACGGTACCACCATAGCTACCTACCATGAACATTTTTATCTCATTTATTCATTCTCGAACTCCATTGTTACAAGTTTTTGTCATTATCTTTCGATCTAAATTCCGGACCTTTTGTGTATTAATGTATTTTTTAGTCCTTGGCGAGAACAGTGGTCGACCTTGCTAGGTCTTAAATTACGAGACACTCTTATTACTCCGATGCTCTTATCTGGACATTTTCAGATTTTTTAATTCTTCTTCTTCATCATCGTATTAGCTAAGAGCTCAAGCTGTAGTGTTGAGAGTTTTCAAACTTCGATTTTGAATCAATGTGTATTTTAAAAATGTTGCTTATTGTACAAAGCTAAAGTAAAGTTATGTTTACAAATATTTTTAAATATCTCAGAAGATAAATCTTTAGTGCTATTTATCAATGTAAAGAACATGAGTATGCAATCAAAAGGGGAATTAAAATTCTCAAGAATTTCAAGCGTTTCCTTCGCCTAGTTACCAATAACTGTTTCTTACAAGATTGACATTTATAGATGGCTATATGTTCTCGTAATTACTATCTAAGTCCCGTATGCAAATAAGCCTCCGGGGCACATTCTATCATTGTTTTTAAAACCGGAAGCCGAGGCGTGTCTGCATACATCACCGTCTTTAATACTGGTATTAATTGTCACTCCAATATATTCGAAAAATACAGCTTTCTCTTCAAATGCCATAAAATAACCTACAATTACATGCAAATTTTGATATATTTTCTTTAACATCGTGTGTGATGAGTATATTCCGTACATGGCCTCAATTTAATGGTATTTATCGTGAAATGTCGCTTTAATAAATATCACTGCATGAATAAATCCATAAACTCTTACATAAAACAAAAGTTACTGTACGTGATTAAAACCCACGTGAATGTGAGTCAGTACACTGTCGCAACATAATTTTCTCATTAAAATCAATTTAAGACGTCCTTAATTCGATCGGAAAGAGATCACTTTCAATACCAAATTTAATGCTATAATGGACTTAATCTCAAACCTGTAAAGAATTTAGGTCAATCTTATCAAGAAAGTATTGAACTGATACCACGGGAGAAAGCACAATAGATTCTCATCTGATTTGACAACCACATTAACGAGAATGTCGGCCAAAATAGCTTGGACGACGTCACAAAGATCAAACTCGAAAATACGATCGATCAAAACATCAAATTTAACCGCCACTTAATCTCCAATCTTAGCTTCAACGTATGACATGTTTTTGCATACAATATTTTACACTTTCACTTTACCATATATCATTTCTGTATTTATAATATGTTTAACACTTTCTTTGTAATGTCTCTTATGTCTTATCTGATTGGGACCTAAATGAACAGTAGCTTTGTTATAAATCATTTATGAATCTATGTCGATATATTCTTTAGTATGCATGAGTACGCTTCAAACGAAAGTGTTTTCTATTCCAGCGATTATTAAGTTTAAAATTCTGTGTATCTAGAGGATGTCGAACGGTTTATAGAAATTTAATTTGCAATCGCGGTATGTCCGATGCGGTGGAATATTCAGTATTTTTTTATCGGGAGCGTAATCTTTTTGATCCACTATGTTGCTACTTTAGTAAATTAAATCAAGTGAAGTGGGCAATTTAATTTTTTATGCACGAGTATGTAGATGCGATAAAAGTTTTGCTCTATTATTTTGTTCAGGCTCTATTGGTTGTACTTTGTTTTTAAATAGTGGTCTGTGCGGCATCTCAAATATCCGTTCTGATGTTTACTAGCCCTTATCGTTTATATATTTTGTTTTTATTTATCCTACTTTGCTTCTTGTGTTATATTCTTTGTTTTTACATTTTCTGTGAAACTCTCTACTAGAATTTATATCAAGGCATTGTCCTCATCGATGCGAGTCATAGCGCCGCCTACGTGGATTATCTCATCGCGATATATTGCCGTGGACCAATTTCTCTCGATATTGTCTTATATGGAACACTTACTCATACTTAGAGATGTGATCAGTGTTGTCGATAGAGATCACGGAATCTAGTGTGGCATTTTATAAAAGTATTGAACGAACATTATTTTGATGGACTCAGGATCGTCTCAGTCTTTGCATCTGTTTAGTACGACTCTGTTCTCTATTCCTATTCTCTTCGCTACTAGCACTAGTTATTAAGTCGTATTTACTAACCCATAAACCTTTTTGTAGTCTAAATAAACAAAATATTGATTTGATTTGATTTAATCAATTGAAATTGAAGTCTGTGCATATCATATAGCTAGAAGCAAGGAAAAAAGTTTTTACATAATTATACTGTTTTTACTAATTTCTAATATTTTATGATTAATAATATTGGAACTTAATAATTTTGCATTTCTTAATTCTTTTGAGTTATATTTGTTTACAACTAGCTGCGCTCTGCATTGATACTCGTGAAAAGTAGCTTGTGTGTTAATCCATTGTCTCAACTATCTCCATGCCAATTTTCAAGTAACTAACATACACGCTAAGACACACACAAACTTTACAATTATACATAAGAGCTGCATTCACAATAATACACATATTGCTTAAGTCAAGTACATCAGAGAAAATTGTGCCAGTTTTCATATAACATCGATATCGGTAAAATGATCCATCCCTACAACTTCCTTATCTGTGTTAACGATATTCCAATCATTCGCATTGGAACCGATGTTTATGTTCATAACGGTTCGAGTCTTCTTTCTTTTTGTTTAATGTAATGTCTGTCTTGTGTGTTTTTGCAATGTTTTTAATTTTCTGGTGCATACTATTCTTTTGCGGCAATTCATAGATTTTGAATTATACTATCTTTCTATATCTTATCTTGGGTTTTCTACCTATCTTGTGTTTATATGCTTATTCTATCCAATCTTCCGATCACAAGTTCCAATAACATACAAATTAAAGAATCCTTAAAAAAAAAATTAAAGTTTTAAGCATCGCAGCTAGATTGTGATCAGTTAGTTTTGTATCATTGTTGCATGTTGAAATTGCTCGATATATTATGTAATTTTTCCGGTCTTTTCAACTACTGGGCGTGCAGGGATACGGCTAGGAGGCACCAACGTACAGTTGAAGTTCCAAAAACCCGTACAAAGCGTCGCTTCTACATTTTTTGTGCGGACAACCAAACTGTGAAACTGCTATATCCTCACTGTCTTCAAGACGAGAGTGGATCGTTTTCATCAAGGCAAGCGCGCTCCATCCTACAACGAAATTTACCATCATGTGAGTTACGGTCAAGCGCAAGCCTATCTATAATAAAAAAACACCGGTTTACTCCACAAACAATCGCGTTGTAAGTGCAAATTAACACCTTGCATAGGTTGCAGTAGAGCTGACGTAACGTATTGTTCAGTCGGGTTACAGTGTGGGAAACGTTCTGTTTGCTTATCTTTACGCTTTCGACACATCGCGACTTTGTTTTGTTTTTTTTTTCATTATTTTACTTTGCTGACCTTGTTTAACATATATCATGCCAGAATCTTCAAATTTTTCTAAAAAGGTCTAAAAAGAGTTGCGTTGCAATATCAAGATGTTATATTTTATTACCAACGATATTGATGGGCGATGTAAGCAATGTCTCATATTAGAGACTCATCAACCGCAAAGGCGAACAGTGTCGCAATCAAAAGCGAGTGTGGCTCGATGGTAATAACGTCTGCAGACGGCCCTTGGTTCGATCCCAGCCCTACACCAATGACTTGTTTTTCAAGTTATGTGTGGATTGGCACTCTCTTCACGGTGAAAGAAGCTCTTATAACATCGTGTTGAAATCGGCATGTTTGAGGACCACAATAGCCGAAAACGTGTGTCATCCGCTAACCCGCACTTGGCCAGCGTGGGATTATGGCCTATTTCTCTCTCCTAGTGAGAGAAGGCCTATATCTTTCTCTTATAGTCCCAGCAGTGGAAACGTATAGTGGGCTGCTTAGGCTTATATGCTATGCCTTAAGAATTATAAATTCTTGTATATAGTAAGTATACAAGCTATCTGGCTAAAAAAATAAAAAATAAAAAACCGATGAAATTAATTTAACAACACATTTTAATGTTCCAATTTGTCACAAGATTTTTAAACTTTTTAAAGTGATCTAGTGGTTGCTTTTTGTAATACTATAAAATATGGTGCTTCTTATCTTTATGGCTCCATTCTTCTGAAATGGAGTATTATATGGCTAACTATAAAATCTAAAATAGAGCTTAAAACTGGTCAAGTGCGTTGGCAACATTAAAAGGGTTGAGGGTTCCATCTAATAGAAACATTTTGATTGTATTAAATTTGAATCTTGTAAAGTACAAGTGTACATAAATAAATTGAATAAAGTTATCATTTTGTGGTAGCTACCAACTTGGATTTGAAATTTATCACAGTGTATGTATTCTACTAGTCAAGCCTTTTCATTTGATACGCATATTGAGGCAGATGTGATTTTTTTTTATTACATTATTATTTATTTACTTTTAAATATGTATTGGAATTTGACTTGGCATTTCTCAGTTTCGTATTTTGACTGAATTAAATTATTGTTAATTTAAATGATATGCACCAGTATACCAGAAGTAGTGTACCACTATATTTTATTAAACCCAAAAAAACAGGCCAATTTCAGTCAGTCTTGAACACAATATATTTTGTGTGTTCAATATGCTCCAAAATAAAAAATCACATTGTTTTAAAAACAAATCGAAATTCAATAGAATCAATATAGTTAGATTGGCTATTCATGTAGTTAGATTTTAAGAGTTAGATTTTAGTATAATTAGATTTGCTATTTAAACTAGGATGATTGTCAAACTAGGCATGCTCCTCTTTAGGCCAGGCCTTAACCATATGTCGCTGTCTCATATGGAAAAGCACCCTGTTGGTTAAATGTCTAGTGGCAATGATTAAAAATAAAGATTTTTTTACAAACGCTATAAATAAAAATAAAAAAAAGCCATAAATAACAAACGCTATACGGTGTGCTAAAGGCGGAACCCTAAAAAAATACTGTGAGGTTTTTGAACTCAACACTTTACTACAGTTTGCGAAAGATTTTTATATTTATACTATCTACATACTTTTTATGCTACCCGCGTACGTATCCTGCTTGTACTACTCGTATATATTAAAGTTAAAGTCAAATCATTTATTGCAATATTATGTTACTTTACAGTTACATAATTACCCATAAGGCGATGCAATTATTTACTGGAGATGAGCAACCCTGTTAATTAATTTTTTTTTTTAGTGTTCCGTCATTTAAATAGTCGTCTTTTTTATAGCTTAGCTTTTATTATGAGTAATTAATTTAAGTTTGTCAGGAAAGTTTTAATATAATCAATACACTTTAGATCGTCTAGTAATTTGTTAAATATTGTAATAGCCATTGAATGTGGGCCCGAGCTCTCTGCATTTCTAATCTACACCTTGGTACTTGCAAATTGTATTTATGTCTGAGTATGGGTTTGCGCGATATATCTGCTATATTTCGTAAGTAGTACATAAATCTAAATGATTAACTGCTTTTTCTTAGCGAATGCGCGATGATAAAATAAAACTATAATCTAGCCTACTAAGCTAATAAACAGTATTACTTTAACATAAACTACTAATTACGTAAAGTCTCTAAGAATGTGCCGATTAGCACATTTCTTGTTAAGTCGAATAAGTTGTTAATGTGTCCTATTTTTTAGCACTAAACACTGATTTTGTTATCACTTAAGATTTAATACAAAACTACACTAACTCGAATGGTTTCGTACTTAAGTAGCTTTTTATACATCTATTATTTTATTTTTACTACGCTCTTTGAAATAATTAACTTAGTACACACCCAGTTAAAAGCTAATAAAATTCGCAAAAATTTAGTGTGAGAATTTTGGCAAACATAAAAATATTATTATATTTTGCGTAATTCGCTTCCACGTTTATAGTACGGACGGCCAAACTGTGGAACTCCTTGCCGGAATCCCTGTTCCCACTGAACTACAACCTAACTGTCTTCAAGGCGAGAGTGAACCGGTTTCTTCTAGGCAAGCGCGTTTCATCTTAGACTGCAATATCACTTAACATCAGGTGAGTTGTGGTCAAGCGCAAGCCCATTAAGCGTAAAAAAAAAGCTAGAACTAGATCGTCCGTCTTATTTATATTTGTAGATAGCTAGCAAACATCTGCTCTTGGCCAGACCGTAAATCACGCGATTTGAACTATTTAGTTGCGCACACGCCGGAAAAATCACAAGTCAATGTTTCTAAACAAGATATCCATAGACGTTCATGCGTCGATGAGTAGAAAATAGTGAGAGAGTTAACTTCTGTGTTTTTCACTTTCTTGTCAAAGTTTACAGTAAACCTGCACTATATGGATAAGAATAACATTTTCTTATCCAGTAAATGAAAAAAATAATATTAGAAAAAGTTAGTCTGGAAAAAAGCATGGTCAATAGTTAAACAAAGATTGGCATAACTGAAAGAAAACAAGCTGAACGCTGTTTTACACCAATTCGATTTAATTCTAAAGAATAAATGTGCATTGAAGACACCTAAATTTGAACATTAAATAAATAAAACTTGTTCATTAAACTGAAGTGCAAAAACATAGATTGTAACTAACAGTTCATGATGATCATTATCAGCCCGTAGACGCCCACTGCTGAGCATAGGCCTCTCTTCTTGTACGCGAGTCAACAGTTACGTACGATTATATATTGTCTTCTACGTAAAGTAGTGAGCACTATCCGTCTGGTTGATGAGTACTTCATTATATTACTGATAAAATGACAACAGCTTAAAATAACACTGAGAGTGGACTGTCCAATATGCCGTAAAAAGCATTTTTCCTTGCACACAAATAATGCGAACGACCAAACTTCAAGTCAAAATGTGCCATAATCCTTATTACAAAGTTAGGTCTAGATTTGTAATAAACTGTAACTGCGGACATAAATTGTGAGGTTCGTCGCTTAACCCGACATGCGACATAAAATAAAGAGAGGCTGTTTTTATTTGAAGCTGTTTCTCTGCTGGAATGTGCTACTCTGCGCAGCTTACAGCAGAGCGGCGCCAGGTGGCGCTAATTATAGCTCGATCCAAACACGGGGTCAGACTTCCTCAACTCAGGAGAGGGGGGCTACTATGAACTGAAAGGTCTGTAGCTCGGCTAGCTAAGGTGATTTGACGCGATCGTCGAAGTTGTGCTGTGGTCGATACGTACAGTCTTAGGTTGGTTGACCATACAGAAGACTGTCATTTAAAATCGGCATTTTCATCGGCTTTGGTCAGATGACAAGTATAACACAAGCTAAGTGGCCAGGTTTTAGTATAGAAAGTTTTTAAGTCGCCTAAGTTCAGGTTTTTAAATCACCCAAGATCGTTAAAGCCATTCCTCTGACATGGCTTTAACGACTGATGTACTGAAATTAACAGCCGGAACCTACAGTTAACCGTTTCATCCGACCCATAGGAAGCCAAATGGCAAATCCACATAATATTTAATAAACAACACGTCTTGCACGGTTATCTATCCAATTTTATTGTTTTAAATAAATATATTTTGACATTTTTTTCAAGTCATAGAAATTACATAAACATGTTTAAACAAAAAAAAAACTCAAACAGATGTCACAGAAATTAAAGATCGCATCAGTTAGCCAAGGCACGGGAGCACTCAAACCAGAATAGTGTTTAACATGTCAAAGCAATATTATTCCCATATTGTTTTACGCTCATGGTAGCACCCGAAAGCCAGATGTGAAGCGGAGAGTTCGTGAGATTGCTTTTTGAGGAATTCTGGCCAACCGCAGACTTAGGTGAAATAATAACTGTATAGTACTTTGTACTGGTAGGTAGGCATTTAAAGGTAAAAATTTTGAAGACCTCGTTGGCGTATAGGTTACCATGCCGGACTGCCAATCAGAAGGTTCCGGGTTCGATTCCCGGCCCGGCCAACATCTTTGTGCTTAACTAAATTTGTTGGCTGTGGTTGATTTGTTGGGTGTGTTAGCAACCATAATACGAACTAGATATAGTTCAGTATGGGGTTAACCAGTCGTGTGTGAAATGTGTCCTAATATATATAAAAAAAAAAGTTATTTACGCAAGATAATTAGGGCGGCTTTGGCAGGCTCTGACTATACTGAACTCATAAAAACTCACGAAGTTTTGGCTTGCTCATTCTTTTTTTTTACATTCGTATTTTTTATATATAAACTAGCTGACCCGGCAAACGTTGTTTTGCCTCACTTAGGGGTATGAAAAATAGATAGTGTAGCTTATATGACACGTTCGTAGATTTACCATCGCAGCGCCATCTATTGATTACTTACTCAGCCCAGTCGAAAGGTATCGACATCTGTTAGAATCATTTGGAGTTAACAGATAATTGTGACTGTCAAATAATAACAGACAACAATTAGCAATAAATTAAAATTGCGACTATAATTTGAGATTTAAACTTTCCTATCTCTCAAGATCGAACTGCACATGGTGTGCGAATTTTATTATAATCGGTTAAGTGGTTTAGGAGTCCATTGAGGACAAACATTGTGACACGAGATTTATATATATTAGGTACATTTATTTCAATATTACTCGTAAAAAACCAGTAAATTTCTTCGCACAAAGCACGTTACAAGTGCATGTGGGCGGGGACCTGTCTGTCTGTATACCTATAGCTAATAATAAGAACCTATAGGTACTCGGTACCTACACGTAGCGACCTTGCTATTCCGACTGCCTCTCACTTGTTTAGTCGAATCAGTTGTTGCAGTGGAATACAGTGAATAAACTCAAAGATTTTTTAAAAAAGGGATCGAAGTATAAAATTTTGCTCCTTGAGCCTTCTTTTAAATATAATAATAATAATAATAATAAAATTATTTATTCGGGCCAAAAATTAGTGAACATATTTAACAATTACAATTTTCTCCAGTATTACAATATGTTAATTTAAATATAGCTAAATTAGCTTACAATGAAAATTATTATAGTTCTAATTTATTACAAAATTGTAAGATTCTAATTTATTTATTTATTATTTATCTAATTTATTAGAAAATTAAATGGAAGGCAAAATTAAATATTTAGTATACTCTCGCTGTAATACTTTAAACTTTTTTTTTATAAGTAATTACCTTATTTGAAACTTATTTTTTAAGAATTAATATCAATTTTTCTACAATAAATGGGCTTGTGCTGAATCACAATTCACCTGATGGCAAGTGACATTATGATCTAAGGTGTAGCGCGCTTACCCAAAAAAAACCGGTTCACTCTTGCTTTGAAAACCGCCAGATTGTAGCTCTCAGGGAACAGGGAGCTTGGCAAAGAAGTTCACACCATCGTGGTTCGCACTATGAAGAAGGCAAACTGCTTAGTACGCGCCTTTGGAACCTCCACGGCATAACGATGCCGCTTTGGTGTTTCCCTAATCGTCCGTTAGTGGAATGGGGCGGAGTTATTTCTTTAATTTAGTGTTAAGAATCGTTTGATTTCCAAAACATGATTACGTATGGCGCGCCCATAAAAATTCACATAATATTTAAGCGAATCGCCTGAAGCACTACAGTATGTGTATTATACGAAATAAATTCATAAAACAAGTATACAGCACTAAGCTGGGCAACAAATTTTCCCTCTCTTTTAAAAGAAGAGAAAAGATCTATTAGAAAGAAAGAAAAAAAATGTTTTCGCGTATAGTGTACCTATCTTGTTTACTGACTTTTAAGTATACTGTGAACAATATCTTTAGTACCTGCCTTAAATATCTTGTACAATAAACACAAAGATGTGATTAATAACTGATCAAGTGTAAATGGAATCAGCTTGAATGTCAAAGGTATAAACGATTGAAATACTTCGTATTGGTTGTAATCAACAGATTGTATTTGTTGATTATTGTAGTACTGTTCTTTGATATATATGTGACCTTTTGGTAATGCGTTTTAGATCAAAATCGATTTTAAATCGATAGTTGATTGTGAAATGCGATCAATGGTTTGAGTTTGAATTGTTTGTTTATATAATGCTACTTAAATACATTTTAATGTCTGGTTATCATTATATAAGTGAAGGCCAAGGTAAAATATTTGTTTTTATGTTAGTACAAAGAAAACACAATTACAAGAGCAAAGCTAAATATACGATAAAACAGAAAAGTCTTATTATTCCAAGTTCATTGATCATAACTCAAAAAACACTTTTTAATTAACGACGTGGCTCGACTAACTAAGTTGATCTGACGCGATCATCGAAGTTGACAACGTTGACAGCGGTCGATGCGAACAGTATTTGGATGGATGGTTAAAAGTCTTATTTTGTTTAGCCCTTTGTATAAATGTTATTATTTAAATACAAAGCTTTGTAATTTTTGTTTTTTGCAGGCCCTTAAAGCTTAATTAAATTATTTTTCTAGTTTATTGTTATCAGACAAATTTTTAGGAGCCTTAATTCCTTAAATACTCGTATGGATATAGTATAAGGAATGAAAGTGTGAGAGGCATGCAAGTGAGAACTGGA
Organism: Mellilla xanthometata; assembly: GCA_035578125.1. Classification (NCBI taxonomy): domain Eukaryota; kingdom Metazoa; phylum Arthropoda; class Insecta; order Lepidoptera; family Geometridae; genus Mellilla; species Mellilla xanthometata. Next base: position 3,546,390 of record JAPUBQ010000035.1, read on the forward strand.
ATCAAAAGTATAGCGTAGATCAGGCCCTAAGACACTTATTTAGTCGGGGTATGGTGAACAAAAAAAAAACCGTTCCCATGATACTAAATACCGGATGCTGTGGGAGTCTTGTATGTTTGTTCTACAAGTTTGTTTGGGACTAATTAGAGACTAACTACTACAAGACTTTTTCTAGGTATTGTGTCACAGGTATTAAAAAAAAGTTAAAATATCTGTCACCATGCATCTTACAGTGTGTTCCGCCTGTCTCCCTGAGAGTCAGTTAGCCAGACTATGCGTGTTCCACGATAGCATAGCCCAGAGCGTCACTTGTGCGATTATGCGTTTATTGCCTAACTACTATTGTGTAAAAAAATCTGAGAAGTATTAAATTTATTTAAAGATACTACTTTACATACTCGTATTAGCAGTATTATGCAAAAAAGGTTTTTTTCTTTTTATTCATGAATAGGCTTATCTTTGACCGCAGCTAGCCTGATGTTAAGCTTGACTGTGGTCTAAGATGTATCACGCTTGCCTAGAAGGAACCTATTTACTCTAGATTTGAAGACCCCCAAATTGTATCTCTTGGGAAAAAAGAGACTCAGGAAGAGAGTTCTAAACTTCTTCGCAGTTCTCACAATGAAGGTTGCTCTTCTGTAAGAGTTCTCTTGTATCTTCTCTAGATACATACTCGTTGGTGTATGTTTGTTACTTCTTCACACTCAAACAGCTATTTTAATTTTGGTAAAATGTATGGGTATAGTTTAGACTCAGAATTAACACACAGACTACTTTTGATCCCGGATTAATGCAGGTAACGTCGCAGGAGCGGCTATATATTCTTATAACCGCCTGAACACTTCCTAAAGTGATTATTTCTTTTAATTATTTCGACAAAGTGATCCATCGATCCGCATCGGCTATTAAAACAAGCTACTTGACTGGTTACTGGTTCCAGTACTGGCGTATTTAAGTTATTAGGTAACCACTAGGTATGGGTTATGTCATTGAATAGTTATTCAACTTGTTCTGCCGAGGCTTGGGTGTAATTGGTAATTTGTTCTATTTCTAGTAGATTAATAAGTGTATTAAAACCAGATAGAAGGCATAGTCAATGTAATAATGAATGTACTTGGGTCGTGTTTAGTTGGAAGCTGTCGGGTGCATTCTTCTTCTTCGTATGAGCTAAGTGGCCAAGCTCTGGTGTCGAGAGTTTTCAAGACGCCCAAAGGCCTCTGACTTGGCTTAACGACTGCTTGTACTAAGACTTACAGCCGGTATCTACAATTTAACGTATCATCCGACCGACGGTAGTGCCCAGATAAAAATTACACTTGAAAAACAACAGTCTTGTGTCCACCTATCCAAACACCGTCCGCATCGACCGTTGCTTAGCTTCGATGATCGCGTCAGATCACCTTAGCTAGCCGAGCTACAGACACTACTTTTTATAGATTTTAACGTGTGATTCAGTGAACACTGTTGACAGTTCCATCAACAGAAATTAACATTTTCACACCTCGTGGTTTCACACTTGGCTGTTTGTGGTTTATGCAAAAACTGGACAAATATAATGTTACAGAGGCAACTGGATTGTCTGCTTGTAGAAAAACACTGTTTTTGTTATTGTCTTTTACATATTGGATTACTTTAGTGGTTCATATTTCAAGGTTGTTGGTATCCCAACCGTAGCTATAAAAGTCGTGTCAGGGAACTTTGGTCGAGTCGAAAGAGTCAACGGAGCTATAGGGTTTCTAAGCCTTATAGTTATTGTCTAAATGTACTTCATAGGTATTACTAACTATACAACCATTAATGTTTTCTTTAGCTAATTAATTTGTAGTATAACTGTGTTTTGAAATTAAAATGGAATGGATTGCCTCCTACTGTGTTTTCTTAGAAATATAATTTGTGATATTTCAAGGCTAGAGTGAAGAGATTTGTTTTAGACCAACGTGCTTCATCTTCGGCCACAGCTTCGCTTACTATCAGGCGAGTGGTGGCCAAGCGTAGATCTGTCTAATAAAAAAAACTATTTTAATGGGAATTAATGCATCCTGACGTTTCGACCTAATTTTTTTTTTACTTTAGCTGTGAAAAGCGAGTGCGAATCGGTGGGCAAGCGTCTGATTTTCAATAAGACGTATCCTGGTTCGATCGTGGCCCTGCACCAATGACTTCTTTTTCAAGTTAGGTGTGGTTTTGCACTCGCTTTACGGTGAAGGAAAACATCGTGAAGAAACCGACATGTTTGAGGACCACAATATCCGAAGACGTGTGTCATCTGTCAACCAATAATAGCGTGATGGATTATGAACTATACCTCTCTCTTCGTGAGAGAAGACCCCGAGTCTCAGCAGTGTTTAACTGTGAAATATAATCTAGCGTTGCTTCACCCTCACCACAAAAGGAAAACTCTTAGAATCCAATTGATTCCCAACCAATTTACAATCAAACACACCATTCACTAGCTCTGCAATAAATGGCCTCCTAATTCGCTAAAATAGACCGTCGTGACCAAACCATGGAAGGAATCTAAATAGACATCTAACATGTAATCCAATTTTTACGCCATTTACAAATTATAGCACATCCTATGTGTGTTGTGTTCCCACAGGTTAAAATGTAATCATTGAGAGAAAATGTACGGGCGTTGATTGTTGACCAGTATATGAAGATACCTGGAAAAAGTATCAGGATATCTATTTGTATGACCACTATAGCTCATATAAGAAGATTTGTATAGCTATTATCGTTCGTAAAACTTTTCCAAAAGGCGATTATTTTTCTAAACGGCTCTCATACAACAAACGTGATTTTTTCAATGTTTTTCTCGATTTTTATAATGACACTAGGTAAACATTGGAAATATTTTAATACACATTATATTTTAAACTAAATAAAGTTAACTAAAAAGTCAAATTTTTAAGATTAGCTCCAACACAACAAACTACATTTTTGTAATGTTTATAGATAACGGTACGGAACCCTATATGCGCGAAGCCGATTTGCAATTGGTCAATTGTTTCTGTTCTATCGTTCTATCACTAACGTTGGAAATAGGTGTGTTACAATTATTCCATTCCGTTGTCATTTCACCAACATCATTATTCATCTTTTTGATTTCATCATTATCATCTTAAGGTTTTGTTATCGCACTGCTAAGCATAGGCCTCCATAACTGTTCCAGTTCTAATTATTTTTGTCATGTAACAACACTGTAGCTTTTACAATTACATTTGTGAAAATCATTATCATTATTTTCACCCCTTGGCCTCTCTTCGTGTACGCATACATCTACTAATTACGTGTATGTATCTATTAAGTGTTTGACCTTTTACAAGACCTATATTATGATAGCTTGGTTATATATTTACCTAAGTAATTTTAGTGAAACCTTTGTCGTTTTTACTCGCAGATACGAGTAGCTATAGTATCTAGTACTACAGTCAGAGGTCTAACATCTCTGGTCTTCCATCAGTCATTAGTCCGATGAGCCGTGTCTTCCGACCCATTGTCTTCTGTTCTCACATTAAGCTCTCCTATAGATTTGACCTGGAGATTGTGGATCACTGTTACCTCACGTGGATTACTTTATTATGTGAGGAATTGCGAATATTTAGTGAATTAAGTAAAAATTTTCAACATTGTCTCAAGATCATGTTGAACTGTATTTTTTGGCATTGTTTAAATTAATAGGTTTTTATAGTTGCAATATGAAGAAACACATTTATTAATACTTACATTTATATAAATGTTAAGTTCATATCACATAAATTAACTGGTTATATTGTTGCCTGCGGCGAAGAGCGTTTGCCTAAACCTAAAAAAGATTATTTTTATACTATGGTTAAAATGAAATAAAATATTTTTTAACAGCTTAAATCTAATTACCGGAAAAGAGAGAATCCGGAAAAGTATGTCGTAAGTGCCTTTGTTGTTGTTTAAATATTTTGATTCCCAGCTTTTGCAGTTAATCCAAAATCTTTAGCGATGACTCATAAAGTCACGCCTAGAATTTCATCGCACGTTTTTAGTCTGAATTCTGGGCGTCTGCGCAATTAACCTCAACAACGTCTAAAATTACGGCTTCCTCCTTAGTCTCTACTTTTTCTGTTACTCTATTCTTTACAAAAGCCTTCTACACAAAAGCCTCTTTGTCAGTCCTTGGCGTCTTGTCGAAAATTAAAACAATGCTACTTCACCTAGCCAGACAAAACAGCTGTTAGACACGTAGGCCCTTTACTACTTCCTGTCATACTATTTTCAACTTTATCTGCAGGAAATAGAGCTTAGTATTCTTTTTCAGCTTCTCAGTCAATGTCATGGTTAATTCCTGCAGTCAAATTCAAACGAATTCAGGTCGTATGCAACAGTGCTAAGGTAGATTTTTGAGTGACTGAATGATTGATTTGTTTTGCATCTAGGGAAACAGACGATGGGATTGTGTCGCTAGCTATAGTATATTCTGTGCTTTGGTCTGGAGTTTGAATTAAAAATGGCTGTTTTGGAGCCAGACGGGCTTACTATATAGCTATTGTTTACTGATACTTAGTAAGAGGATTGTCTGGGTTTCCAGTATTGTGGGTCTTCATATGTTTGTCTATGCGTAACGTACATTTGGGCATACATCTTAGTATTGGACACATTATAAAATACGTGCAATATGTTCTTGGTATCTATATCTTCACTATCATCTACCTCCGTCTTTCCATTACTGGATATAGGAATTCTCGTCTCTTTAATACTCTACTAAATACTTCTAATATTTCTACTACCTACTTACTACATTTTGTCTGAATATTGAATGTACATTCAATTTCAATTTTAATAATAATATAACAATATCATTTAACTTATGTTTTTAGAAAGATTTAGGTGGCATTTATCTATTTACTATTGAATTTATGTATGTACCTCGTGTAGGATTCATGAAGCATCTTAATGTGCATTATGACATGAATATACTTAAAAGCCTAGTTCCTTTAATAGATTTGTGTCAATATACAAAAATGTATAAATTTTTGCTCGCTAAAGATGTTTTTATTCTTTTTGTTTAAGTTAATTTAGCGTTTGACCTTTTATGAGAACCAAACTAGACTGTATCGACCGTTGTTAACTTCAATGATCGCATAGGACCTTAATGATTTGAATTACTGGAACTTTTTAAGTCTCCCAAGAGAAGTCCCGCGATCCTCTCATATTCTTGATCTGCTGCAGCAAAAAATAGTCCTAAAGTGAAACAAGCGGATACTTCAAGTCCTGTCCCCCATCGTTACGGAGACATTAGCAACAGTTTACAATTCCGTGCAGGGACATTCGCGCATCCTTTCAACATTTCTTCATACCGGCGGGCCGGGATACGCGAGCTGCTATCGAGATTGGCTGTTTCCTTTAGCATTACTTGTCTTGTCGATGTGTATAATTGCCGTGCAAGGTCGTTTACAATTCCAAGCGCGGTAACGCCGCCAAGCCTATGGCCACCTTTGCACCAGGCGGGTTATTTGATTAGAATATGATATGTTTACATAAATATTTAATTTATTTTATAAACCTAGATTTTAAACCAAGAAGTGATTATGTTTACTGTGACTTTAATTTTATTTTGTTTACAATAAAAAAAAAATTCTTTGACAGATATTTCTGATCTTATTTTTATTTGAACCTATCTGACCTGGTAATAGTTGGTTTGGCGTGTAGTTTTTTTTTTAATTATTATATTTAAATTAAGTAAGATGATACAAGTATACTTACACAATTTAGAATACTTTTTTATGTTGGATAGGCAAGCGCTTGCCGGGTGCCGTGATCGCAACTCACTGATGTTAAATGATGTTGCGATCTAGGATGGAGCGCGCTTGTTTAGAAGAAACCGATTCACACTCGCCTTGAAGACAGTGTTCAGGGGGAACAGGGATTCTGGCAAGGTCTATATTAAAGTAGCAGCCATCTTTAAATTAGAATTGCAATAAAATCATAGTGTATGTATGTATCCGCCATTTCGTGGCGACAACCATCTTAAACGGATTTTAGTCAAACTTTGAATGAATAAATTTAAGATCCGTGCATCCTTACAAGATCTACTAAACCGAAGACTCGCCAAACTTTGTTTTAACGTCCAGGATTTAAATATACGTATTTTTCTTTATCAAAAGTACATTGAATAAGCTGATGATGTTTGAAAATCTGGAATTTGACCTAAAAACTAATATTTTTGGTTTTCATATTTTTAACCTATTTTGTCTCTTTGCTGTTTTTTTTTTTGCTGCTTTGTACCCTTTGTCGCTCTGCTTGTTGCCCAAAGTCTCCAAATCTTTGTTTAGTTCTGTTGCATCGATTTTATTTGCAGATTCATTCGTATCCAGAAATGTTTCTCGTTTTCAATGCCAAGTACGTCTCTCTACTACTAAACATTTGCAAATAATTCTCTCTGTTATTATGAAAAACTTGTCATGCATGTTCCTAACATACAAGACACTCTTCGACATACCCATGATGTTATATCATAGACACAGACAAAAATTACCCTTATTGCCTTAAAAATAAGGCACACACACTTACACCTGACCCTAGAAATATTCCTGAAGATGACTATTGAGAGTGGCATAGCAAATTGAGCTTTAAGATTATGTTAATAGATGTTATAGTTGCTATTCGAGTGATCGTTATCAACAAAGGGCAAAAGGACATGTGCAAAGGTTCCAGAAGTATACATAATGATGGATTCGCCAGTTGCATCGCTAATGTTGCTTATTTCAATGCCATTGTGTTTGAGATGGCTTTATGAATATTGAGGACTCGAATGTCTTTGGAAAATTATAGCGTTCATATGTGGTGTTAGCGTTCTTATGAGTCAGGTTTAACTTGTCAGTAAATAAAACGTTAAAAAGTTTATGTTCTCTTTTTCTCGCTTGCACAACTTAATTGGTGTGAGCAATAATCAATATTTTAGTAATATTATTTTAAAATTAATTTATAAATAAATTTATTATCATGTTTTAACATTCATAAAACTTTGCAAATGGTCCCGTATCTTTTAAAATAAACGTGTTTCTGATCCTTTACATGGAAATTATACTTTCATTTTTACTACACTTTTAATATTTATTTCCTTAATGTTTTTTCACGTTTCTTATGAAAGTGTATATTTGTTACTTCTTCACGCCCAATCGATTGTACGCCCATAGATTAGAACCTGGAATAACATATATCCTTTTTATCCTGGACTTACGTGGATAACAGCGAGGGCTTCAACTAGTATATAGTTACTAGCTGACCCGGCAAACGTTGTTTTGCCTTAATAATTATTTCTAAATATACAGTAGCCGATTCTCAGGCCTACTGAATACGCATATAAAATTTGGAAAAAATCGGTCAAGCCGTTTCGGAGGAGTACGGTAACAAACCCTGTGACACGGAAATTTTATATATAAGATATACATATGTACATATAGCCTTAATTTCATGTTTCACTATATCGCAATCACAAGCAGCATGTAGTTCTTTAACATCTATATTATTTGTAAAATTGAATTCCATCACTACACAAAACCTTTTTCTGGAAAAGATCGCTTTAAGCGATAAGACCGCCAATTAAAAGAAAGAAAGAAATGTGTCTATTTTGCACAAATCATATAATAATTTCAAGAGTAATCAATATAAAGTAATATGCATGTGCACAAAAGAAGCAAGTTCAGAATGTGCTGCATGATCACTAGGTATTTCAGTGCTGGTTTTCAAATTTGTTCTTAACTGTGATACACACTATTTAATCAGCGCAGGAGTAAGTACTTAGTGCTCAGCATTATGCTGAATTTGCTCCTTTTGTGCACACACTATTAATGATAGTTATATGTTTATCATAAATTGTAAGTGTATTTTGTTTTGTGCACAATAAATTTATTTTCTTTCTTTCTTTCTTATTTAATTTTATTTTAGTTTAAGTAGTTACAATTTTCGTGTCCAATAAAGAAATATCTATCTGTTTATCTTTTTCCCACGGTTTTTTTCCATCTATTTATCTAAATCACCGCCGTTACGCGATCCCTTAATTAAATGTCGAAACGAATCGGAAAATATTTAGTTTAAACCGCAAGGTCGCCGGAAAACAAGAATTCCATTAAAATTCTTACTCAATCCGTTCATTGACCTTCACCCACTGTTTTTCGGTCATGTTCCTTTGAGAATTGGCAAATTGTCAACTATCGCGGTTTCCACAATGAATGGGGAATAAAACTATATTGTTTACTATCGGAGAAACGTGTAGGTGTTTCTTGAATTGTTGCATTCTTGCTGACGTGTAGAACTGAAGTAGGTTAACAGGTAACCAATTCGGATTTTCAGGCTTTGACCTGCTTTTGTTTTCTTGTATTTCTGCTGCTGACTGTATTTATTGATTTTCCTATACCAATATTATAATAAAAATAAATAAATAAATATTAGAACACTTTCACACACGGCTGGTTAGCCCCATACTGAAGCATTTCTAGCTCGTATTATGGCTGCTAACACAACTGATATACTACATATACATACATATTATTTATAAATACATATTCAACACCCAGACCCACAGCCAACAAATTTAGTTAAGCACAAAGATGTTGACCGGGCCGGGAATCGAACCCGGAACCTTCTGATTAGCAGACCGGCATGGTAACCTTTACGCCAACGAGGTAGTCAAAAATACCAATATTATGAGGAAAATTTAGATTTTTTGTTTATTTGTTTGACGCAAATAGGCTCCGAAACTACTAGACCGATTTGAAAAATTCTTTCACCGTTGGGAAACTACATTATCCCTGAGTAAGAAAAGCTTTATTTTGTTTTTTTTTTGCAACTTAGATTATTTTATAGCCCGTGCGAAGCCGGGACGATCTACTAGTTACTTATAATCTTGTTATGACACGTGTGTAAAGTTAATGCAGTGAAATAGTTACAGGCAGCCTGTAACTATTTCACAAAATGTTTGTTTTAATTAAACAATATTTTTACTGTATTTTATTTTCTGATATAATCTTGCATGCTGATGCAAGTAAAAATAGATGTATTAACACCAATAATTCTATCTCTTTTTCTTCTTTGCCTTCACCTTTTCCCACTATGTGAGGTCGGCTCAGCCCGTTTTTTGCTTCCACACTCTTCTGTCAGTTCTCTTCCACACTCGTTAATATTATGAAACTTGCTGCGCTCGTTTCATACACTCACACTCGTGTTTTAATACCCTTCATTATATGACAGTTGCATAAACTACTATTTTTTTTTATGAATAGTCGTTTAGTTCTCTTTTAAACCCACGAACCTTCTGGATATAAGGCATCCGCACGCCCGCCTGAACTTCCATCGCTTCAAAACAGATTGCATAATAATAATTTAATGTAACTGCAGCTCAGAATAGGGTATGTCCACACAACATCAACAATGGCCATTGATGATTGGATTCATGTTTATTTGTATTGAAAACAATGACCGGTACTGCATTCAATTCTTGAAATCCAATATCCCTTTCAATTGGATAAAACTATGTTACTAGATCACTTGAGTAACAACTATTACTTACTTTCATTTTTAAGTTTGTGATGTTTTACGCTTTCAGGTTACTATACGTTCCCACTGAAGGGACTCGATGCCTTCTCGAGGAGAGGAATATAGGCACGCTGGCCAAGTGTGGGTTGGCGGATGACGCACGTCTTCGGATATTGTTGTCCTCAAACATAACAGTTTCCTCACAATGTTTTTTTCCTATACCGTAACCATAAGCAGCTTACTGTTCGTTCCCACTGTTGAGATTCGGGGCCTTCTCTCACGAGAAAAGAGATACAGGCCATTATCCACCAAATTGCCCAAGTGTGGGTAGGCGGATGACACACGTCTTCGGATATTGTTGTCCTCAAACGTTCCGGTTTCCTCACAAGCAAGCGAGTGCAAATCCACACATAGCTTGAAAAACAAGTCATTGGTGTCGATTTACAATCTGAATGGACCGGGATCGAACCAGGGTCCATTCAGATTGTAAAATGCAAACTCCCTACCCAGCTACTCACGCCTTACGCTTTTATGACTGATCCACAATTTGACGTAACGTCCGATCTACAGTAGCGCCTGTAGCTTGGTAGCTCGGACAGACATGGTCACCCATCCAAAGATTGTCAGCATCGACCGTTTCTTAACTTCGATGATCGCGATATGATTCGATTTTTATTTTATGTTCTTTATTCACGTACAAATAATTAACACAACTGCATACAAAGTTGAGCATTGCCTAAAATTTGTACATTCATAATATCTATAATACTTATCAGGCTAAACACCTCTTTAAAGATTTTAAAAACTTAATGTTGGCTATAAAAGTCGAATGATTCTTATATTTATAGAGTACTAAGCAGCATACATCAATCTAAGAATAAATTAATGAACTTATTGTACCAAGTTCATGACTACAATCTAGCGATTTTCAAGGCGAGAGTGAACCGGTTCCTTCTAGGTAAGCGCGATCCACCGTAGACCTCAATATCACTTACCATCAGGTGAATTATGGTGAGGCGCTGACCTATTCAGAGTAAAAAAAAAGGTAATCTAAGAAATTGGTTTAGATTACGAACGAAATTCGCGAGTATTAATGAACTAGCTGTATTATTTTAAATTTACGAACTAGCTGTTTGTGATCGCGGTAGATCACGTTAATAATCCGAGCTACAGGCGCTACACCTATAGTACTTGTTATAGTATAGTATATAGTGGAGGAAGTCATATGAATATCGCCTCATTTCCTACTTAGGTGGGCGTTGAGAGACTTTTAAGGTTTCTTAATCCAGGATTAAGTTTCTATCATAGTTGTTTAATCCTGGACAAGGTTCAAGGACTGTGATTGCTATAGGTATTCAAAACATATCACAGATAAAAAAAAAACCGAAAACTATTATCAATAAATGGTTTATGTAATGGTTTTAAGTCAATAACTTTACTTTAGCGATTTTCAAGGCGAGAGTGAACCGGTTTCTTCTAGGTAAGCGCGCTCCACCGTAGACCTCAATATCACTTACCATCAGATGAATTGTGGTTAAGCACTGACCTATTCAGAGTAAAAAAATTGGCTAAGTAAGAATCACGGAAGAGAAAAAAACAGAAAAATACGAATTTGACGCGAGACGAGCAACTCGACTCGATGTCAGAACGCGACTGGGATCAGTTAAGCGTAACAACTCTTAATAGTGGCACGCGTGCCACGCCTACTTAGCACTTCCACTGTTTTTTTCTCTTCCGTGGTAAGAATCGAACTCGCGCATGAAGGGTTACGTACCAGAGGCTTAGTGATAGGGTCCCGGTTTTACCTATTAGGTACGGAACCCTAAAAACGTAAATTAACTATCATTTTAAGATATTCTTTGACGACCTCGTTGGCGTAAAGGTTACCATGCCGGCCTGTCAATCAGATGGTTCCGGGTTCGATTCCCGGCCCGGCCAACATCTTTGTGCTTAACTAAATTTTTTGGCTGTGGGTCTGGGTGTTAAATATGTATCTATATAAAATATGTATGTATGTATATTATGTAGTATATCAGTTGTGTTAGCTACCATAACACGAACTAGAAATTGTTCAGTATGGGTGCCAGCCGTGTGTGAAATGTAAAAAAAAAAAAAAAAAAAACTCTAGACGCGACTCGAGTGAGCCGACTTGTTTATGCTTTCCAAAGTAAACTCGGATTGTCGGAATCGAGTTCATTACCACTCGCCAAGGTTGGCGGACATTTGGCAAGCTTGGGCGCGATAATGGAAGACTGATGATCTGATCCCCGATACGATTTTAGTTGCTTGAAACGTGCGACGGTTGGTGTGCGTTGGGGTTTAAAAATAGAATGTAAAACTGTACTTCTTTTAGTAGGGACCCTATTACTAAGCCTATCTGTCTACTATCTGTCTTTCCAGGCTGTATCTAAGAAACCGTAATAGCTAGAAAGCTGAAATTTTCATAAGCTATGTATTGCCCGTGCCGCTATAACAAGAAATGCTAAAAAAAATAACTAAGGGTGGTCCTCATACCTCCTTCATTGTACGTACTGCCAAGGTGTAGAACACCTTGCCAAATGCCCTGTTCCCCGAAAACTATAATCTTGCGGTTTAAGGTACGACTTACGAGTGAACCGGTTTCTTCTGGGTAAGCGCGTTCCACCTTAGATCACAATATCGCTTGTGCGCACCATCAAGTGAATTCTGATCAAGCGCAAACCCATCATAGTATAAAAAAAAAATACAATAAACGTGTTTTTTCGTACTTTAACGAGCCCTTTTATTTGATACCCATATTTAAGTAGTCTTGACAAACATGTTATCTGTCAATTTTTATCTGTCAAAACCCTCAAACATTCAAAGTCAATACTAAAAACAAACAAGTTTTACGACGGTAGTTCTGTAACATCAATTCTAAAGTCTGTTAATTATTTTAATTACAAAATAGCAGTATCGGGTCGCCTCCGAATCCGGTTGTTGAGAATAATATTATCAGATTATACAGAGACACGCGTGAGTGAGGAACCGATATATTATAAGGCTTCCTAATTTGATTAGCATTTGCGTTTAACATCTTTGACAAATGCTAGATACAAACAACTAAGAAGCGCAGTAAATAATAAAAAAATTAGACATCCGACTTCATTTCTTCTTCTTCTTCGTATGAGCTAAGTGGCTAAGCTCTGGTGTCGAGAGTTTTCAAGCCGCCCAAAAGCCACGAAACAGTTACGAAGTCACACACACGCTTCAAACTTGTAAAACTTTTTTATTTTTTGTTTGCGTCGTGGTCTTAAACCCATTAAATTCCATTTCAAAGTAAACAAAGTACATAGATGACCAAATTAAATATTTAGTGTACTTCCGCTGTGATCCGAAATCCAAATTAAGACAAGTAAAGGAAAAAATAACTATGATTAATTAACTAAGATTAATTAAGATTAACGTTACCTATCACAATTCGGAAATTCTTAACTCTTTATTTTTTTTATTAAATTATTTGGATTTCGGATCACAGCGGAAGTACACTAAAAATTTAATTTTGTTATCTATTTACAATGGATTTCCGCAAACTAACGCCTGAGACAATAAGTTATAAACAAAGTACAGTTAGATCTATCCATCAGAATAACTAGATGTGACACCGAACTCCGAGGACGCGGATTAAACCTAAAGAGAAACTTGTGAAACTATATCTGACCAAGAAAGTGTATCTCATACTTCATTAGCGTAGCCATTGTTGCGGTAATGCTTTGAAGGGAATTAATTCAGAAAATATTGTGACGGAAAATTGGTTTAGCCAGCAGCCGTAACGTTGTAGCGGTTTAGATATTTTTATCCCATAGGAAACACGTTTTTTTACCATAATAGGCTTGCGCTTGACCACAACTCACCTGATGTTAAGTGACATTGGCATCTAGGATTGATTCTTAAATGCTAGGCTAATTCATCGAAGATAAGTAACGGTCAATGCGGACGGTGTTTGGATGGGTGTCCATCCACAAGACTCGTTTTTCAAGTAGCATTTTTATCTGGGCGCTACCGTGGGTCGAATAAAAACACGTTAAATTGTAAGTGCTTGGCAATTTTTCGAACTTGAGGCTGGTAGCTATCCTAGCTAGCTATAGAAAATGCTCCACCATCATGCTATGGTAACCTCACGATGTTTTTTTTTCACCGAAACCAAGAACTCTTTGGCGGGAATCGAACCCACGTCACCTAACCAAACCTTACCTAACAAAAAAACCGTTTTGATTGTCAAGTACATGAACCATTGCTATCAAGTTCTTGTACTACCTAAAGAACATAAAAACGAAATATTAAAATTTTATGTGACTATTGTTTATTAATTTCTAAGACATCCGTTTGGTTTATTTTATTTTCTTTTTGTTTATTAATGTTTAGTATTTTCATCTTCTTCTTCCTTACTTTTGTCTCACTAGGTGGGGTCGGCACAGCAAATCTTCTTCTTCCACTCTCCTTTATTAGTCGTCATCTCCACACTTAGTCCTTTCTCTCTCATGTCCTCATTCACACACTCCATCCGATTATGTAGTTTCTATGACTTGAAAAATTGACGATATAAATGGTATTTGTTTTTGTATTGTTTCTGAACTACTGATCTATATTTTGATGATATTCATATATCTCATTCGAAAGCCAGTTTTAATACGAGATTAATCTTGATTAGTTCCGTTCTTAATTCTTTGAATACATTAGCATAATATTATATTACTATTCAGCGCTGTACTATCTCTCAGCTAACTATCTATATATTAAAGATAAGCTAACAATACAAATAAAAACTTGAGAGGTGTCAAGGAACACCCGGATGGAACGAAGTTCCGAAACACTTCAGAATTCATTATTGACGTGACAACGTCTTAAATTAGGTTGCGGCTGGGAGTCACTTATGAAAAAGTGTAACGCCCGGTAACGTTACGATGAGTCACCGAACGAGAGAGAGGCCCGCCGAATGCCTTGCGTCTCTCTCCCACTCAACTATGATCGGTCAGCCGCGCGCGCAGCACGCGGCAGACGTTGTCACGTAAAATCTTCGCCCGTAAAACCGACTTTACAGGCAACCATTTTTTTTATTATTATTTACAAAAAAACCTATATACACTCAACAAAAATAATTGTCGCGACACCACACAATTCAATGCGAAATAGAAATGAAAATATCTGGCTTGCTTTCTATAAGAGAGAGAGAGAGAGAGAGAAACATGCGCACGCCGCACAGCTTACAATAGCTTACTATAACAAAAAGTGTCGTGACAACTTTTCGTAAGATTTTTTTCGTCCAGCGCTTTAGTGAAATTATGAATACGAATTAAAAAAATAACATTTTAAGTTAACTGGACAGTTTTGCTTTCGTCGGTCTGTCTGTATGTACATAATTATGTATCTCTGTTGGTTCTTAAGGCCGTATTTTTATTGAAATGGTAGTTAGTACCACCTATGTACCAAGTGTCAAGCTTGATTAAAAATACGAGTTCTACGCCAGAATCAACAAACATACCAAGAAACGAAAACAAAATTCGCCAGTAAATGCGAACTTCACTCGCTCGGTCAATGTTTACACTAAACATCATAAATATCAAGATGTCAAAAGAATGTATTCAAATAAGGATGGGAAACAGGACAGGTCACCTTGAAATAAATACTCAATTTTGAATTTAAATCGGTATTATCACCAGATTAAACATATTAAAAAGAAAGGCAGTTTCCGTGCGAAAGTCGCAAAAGAACGTATTAATGTAGATTTATGTGATTTTATGTGAGAACTAGGCATAGGTTAATTATCTGCTAGCTAATATTTACTATTCCCGATCTTTGATATTTTTTTTCTAGATTCTTCAAGTTCTGAGCCAATATTTAATACTAGAGAGTTCATTGAAAGAACTGTGGACTTATCTATACCAATAAATGATGAGGAAAAGTTTGATTTTTTGTTTGTTTGTTTGACGCAAATAGGCTCCAAAACTACTGGACTAATTAGAAAAATTCTTTCACCGTTGGGAAGCTACATTATACCTGATTAACATAGGCTGCGGTTTGTTTCTCTTTGAACTAAATTTCTTGGCTGTCGGTCTGGGTGATAAACCTTACGATATAAAGTATTTGTGTATGTTTATGTAGTACTTATATCCGTTGTATTAACAACCATTATAATTAAACTAGTAATTTGGTTTGGTATGGGGTTAACCAGCCGTGTGTGAATGTGTATTTTTTTGTATTTAATTACAACATACGTAATATATGTATCTATATAAAATATGTAGGTATGTATATGTAGTATATCAGTTGTGTTAGCTACCATAACACAAACTACAATTTTTTTAGTAAAGGGCTAACCAGCCGTGTATGAAATGTGTCCTAATTTTTTTATTTATTTAACTGCGTTAAAAATATCAAGAAGTCCTTAATCAGTACCGCTAAAGGTATCTTAATAAGTAATGTCAAATACATTAACTTTCTTTCCGTGGGCAGAAGCTTCTAACAAGTCACGTGTGTCACGATCTGGTGGGAGCTAAAAAAATATAATTATGTTCTTACTGGGACTTTCGTGACTCTTTTTGCTTCTGAATAATTATTCATTCATTCATTCTTTGCGATTTGACAAAGATTTCTGACATAGAAACGCAACTTTATTGGCCTTAAAAAACATACCTAAGTTAAAGGCAAGTCACACTACAATCATGATAAAGGCAAAATCTTGAATCAACAGTTTTGTTGCCCTAAATCGTAAATGGTAAAAAATATCGGAAAAATAACTTATTAATATAATAAAAAAAACAGTTTAAAAAATCTATTTTTTTTTGCACCAGTGTTTTTATTTCATATTGATAACTTTGATTGGCATCAAAATAAGTATAAATATTCCCAAAGTTATTCTTTAGACTACCTTTAAGCTGCTGGTTCGATATTTTTTTCATTTGATACCACTGAATACTACACCCCATAGTTATTGTTTTACCATATCTATTAAATTTCAAATGCCTATACGACTTTTTACACATGAATGACAAGTAAATTTAATTCTGCAAGAAGTATCACGTTTGCCTAGAAGGAACCTATTTACTCTAAAATTTAAAGACCCCCAAATTGTACTTCTCGGGAGAAAGAGACTGAAAGAGAGTTCCAAAGCTTCGCAATTATCACAATGAAGGTCGAAGCAAAACGCCGGGCGGAAAGCGCTTCGCTTAAATTTGTTTAGTACAGCTGAACTTGGTACAACAGCTCCTTAAAAGATATATGCATTAAAAAAACCGCCTGTACTTTGAACCATAGCAGAATAATAATTTCCATTAAGATTTACGGTTTATGCTATTTTTAGCCGCATTTATATTTACTAGGCCACGTGAAGATCAGTAGCCACCTGAGATCGTAAATATTTACAACGCCAATTAACAACTATGTTTTTAAATATTTTGTTTGATTTGGAAGCCAGTTTTGCCATCAAACGAACCGAGTCTTTTTGTGGCTGTTTCATTATATGTTGATTGACAAGTATAAATAAAAAATTTGGAAAAACCTCGGTGACATTTTACTGTGGCGGCCATCTTTGATTTGAAATATAAAACATATTACGTTAGTAACGCTTGAGTCGATAGGTTATCCTACTAATATAATACATTCGAAAGTTTGTGTAAGTGTGTATGTTTACTTCTTCACGCTCAAATGGCTAAACCGATATTGATAAAAAAATTGCGCGAAAATAGGTTAGACTTTATATTAACACATAGGCTCTTTCTCCCGAAAACAATTGTGGTTTCCGTGTGATACGATTGGACCGATTTTGATGAGATTTACTATGAAGATAGGTCAGATATTTTATTAACACATAGGTTACTGGATTAACTTCTTTTGTCCCGGATTAACACAGCTAGTTTATCATAAACGCATGGTTAAATAATATTTTCTATAGTTATATACGTAGCCTATTCACTCACTTTAATCTAGTGTCAATCTATTGTAAACTAACTAAACAGCTTTCAAACGGAAATAGCCTTTATTCCAGACCATTAAAGTTGAGTTTCGAAACTTACCTTTCAGATTCGTTATACAATAGTTGCGTGTCGAACGGAAGAAAAGAAATAATGGTTACAATTAGTTGTTGATTGCAAACGCTAACGACTGTTCTATGACCTATGTTTAGTCTCTAGAGTTGAGACATTAAGTTATTATCTTTTTGTTTTTGCAAGTTAATTTAACTAACAAATTATGTATGTACCAGTTTACACTAATTCAGGATAAAAAGAACCTAAAACATAGGCTACTAGGTAGACACTATCTTTATATCAAATTTTATCTAACTTGATTTACCACACTAACACACACTTTTCGTTTTTAATTTTAATGGGATAGTGTGATGGGACGGAGTAACATAGGTTCTGGAATTATTTGGCATAAGCAGCCCACTATACATTCCCACTGCTGGGACTCAGGCCCTTCTCTCACGAGGAGATAGATATAAGCTATAATCCGCTGTCCAAGTGCGGGTTGGCGGTTGGCACACGTCTTCGAATATTGTGGTCCCCATACGAGGAGGTGTCCTCACGATGTTTTCCTTCACCGTAAAGCGATCCACAAATATCTTGAAAAACAAGTCATTGGTGAAAGTCCAGGATCAAATCAAGGGACATCTGATTGAAAAGCAGACGTGTTTACCACCGACCCACACTCGCTTCTTCGAATTATTTGGAAACCACAATTATTTGCACGAACAAACGGTCTTACTTATAAAAGAAAAACGTTATACAAGTTTTCAAGCAAGTTATACTACGTGGGTTTTTCCTTGATCACAATTCACCTGATGATAAGCGACAATGCAAAGTAAGATGGAGCGCGCTTACCAGTTAAAACGTGCCTTGAAAACCGCTAGATTATAGTTTTCAAGTTTTATTAAATTTTTTGGCTTCCGTACCTAAAACGGTAAAAACGGGAACCCTATTACTAAGCCTCCTCTGTCTGTCTGTCACCAGGCTGTATCTCAGAAACTATGATAGAACGAAAGCTGAAATTTTCACAGCTATGTATTTCTTAAGAATAATACTTAAGCACTTAAGACCAATAATTAAAAAAAAACTTGCTCTAACCAATCCGATGTCTACGCGCTTTGCGTATCATGACAAAAGCATTTTCACTCACCATTGTAGGAATGTACCATCTGCCGAGACATACAAGGTTTGTCCTGGAATCTCTAACCTCTCACAGTTTTTACTTCACTCTCACCCGATGTCCTCTTCTGGGTTCTTTGCTAATCTTACCGTACAGTGTAACTTTTTTAACAAAGAGCAAATTAATATATTTGACACTAGCAGATCAAAATACAAATACAAATCATTTATTGATAACACCAAAGTTACAAGGCAAAATCGTTCTGGCTTCGCACGGGCTATAAAATTAAGCTGCAGAAACAAAATATAGCCTATGTTACTCAGGGATAATGTAGCTTCCCCAACGGTGAAAGAATTCAAATCAGTCCAGTAGTTTCGGAGCCTATTCGCTTGAAACAAACAAACAAATTGGTATAGATGTGATAAAGTTATGTCAGTTATATGGCTCTCCTTTCTGTAAAAACGACAGCTTGTTTATTTTATTATATTTCTGTGCCAGTTTGTCAATCCGTTACGTTCTATCTGCTGACGCAATTAGGAAGTAGATTTGTATAGCTTAAGACACTTCATTAACACAAAGGCTAGGTATTTTTTATCTCGAATAAAACCGCGGCGCGTACCTATATTTTTGCCTTATTTTTTAACCATTTAGCTAGCCTATGCCTAAGCCGAAGCTTTACTTTAAAGGACCGTAATATCCGAAGACGTGTGCCATCAGCCAACCGCACTCACGCAACCACAGGCCCGAGTTCCAACAGGGGTAACGTATAGTACGCTGCTGATCCTTATACTAACCATAAATATTATCAAATTAATTATTCAAAATCAAACGTCATTTTATACACTTAATAGTTTTACACTTGATCACAATTCACTTAATGGTAAGCGATATTGTGATCTAAAGTGGAGCGCGCTTGCCCAGAAGAAAGCGGTTCACTCTTACCTTGAGACCCCTAGATTACATTCGAGAATTCATAATAAAGAATTAGCTAAATATTTAACGTAGGCTACATTACCGTCGTAGTTGAAAATGTCACCCTGTACAGCTGGCAGTATGGCGTGGCCTGGGTAGCTGACATGAGTTTTTGCCAGTACCCAGCGTCAGTCACAGACGACCGGCGTAATTGGTCTAATGGGATCGTATTGCGCACGCGCAGTTGTGGGACGGCTCCCGGATATTAATCACTGGTACTTAGTTTATTAAAATACATTTTTTTTTAATTATACGTAAGTTAATTGCAGTTCGACAGTTCAACATATAAGAAAACATTAATATATATTTTCATAGCCTAGTATAATTGTATATTTTACTAGCTGCGCCCCGCGGTGTTAGTCGCGTTAATCTGTGACAAAAAGAAAACAAGGTCTTACCTACCCTCGCACCTAATTTCATCAAAATCGGTTTAGCCGTTATTAAGTGCAAGTCTTAAAGGTTGATGTTATGGGCCGCATTGTAACTTCTTCTTGGTATGAGCTAAGTGGCCAAGCGGTGATGGAGAGTTTTCAAGCCGCCCGAAGGCTTTTGACTGCTAGTCTTCCGACCCACGGTAACGCCCAGGTGAAAATGCCATTTGGTATTTAGCTACAGTCTTGTGCATGGTCACCCATCCGAGGATCGACCGTTGCTTAACCTCAATGATTGCGTTTGTTAGATATAATGGTTCGACCAGGTTATAAGTATTTTTAATTTATTTAAATCCCTGATATAGAACTAGCAGCAAACACTTTAGAAGTTTGACCTATAAAAGTATTTTATAATATAACAGTTACTACGTTTACTATAAAATGTATTCAAAAACTCGTACAAAAGAATAGAAAATAAGCGAAACTAGAAATCTACCTCTAAAACGGCTCCTATAGAATCATCATCATCAGCCTTTGCTCGTCAACTGCTGGACGTAGGCCTCTCCCAAGGCACGTCAATGGCCCTATCCTGTGCTTCTCTTCGCCATCCACTACCCGCTACCTTCTTCAGATCATCGCTCCACCTGGTTGTAGGGCGTCCTACACTTCGTTTGCCGAGACGCGGTCTCCACTCTAGAACTCGTCTACCATAACGGTCATCGGTTCTTCGGCAGATATGTCCGACCCATTGCCACTTCAGCTTACTTATGCGTTGGGCTATGTCGGTGACTCTGGTTCTCTGTCGAATTACCTCGTTCCGGATACGATCCCGTAGAGAAACACCGAGCATAGCTCTTTCCATAGCTCGCTGAGCGACTTTGAACCTTCGGACCAAACCTGCCGTAAGTGTCCACGTTTCGGCTCCGTAAGTCCTATAGAATCAAATACGGTAAATTCAATTTCCTATTTTCTGCAAATAAATCCTAGAGCAAATGTCCCTACATAACAGAAACTCCATGCTTACATCCGTGGCTACAGATTTATGGATATTTATTGAAATTGCCCTGTCTACCTTCAAAGGAATTCCATACCAACCATTCTATTTAATATATTTTGATTGTGTTTCATTTCAAAACGACTGAAGTCATTGATAATATTCTTGTTGATGGTCGATGTAAGCAATGTCTCATAAGCGCTGTTCGCCTCTGCGGTCGCGGGACGGGGTGCTAGCAAAGGACGGAACTATAGTGTGTCCGTGCGGTAGAGCAGGACGGACTAAAAAGTTCAGTCATTGTTTTAATTTTCTGGTGTTCGTCATAATTTATGTAATACCTAATTCAGTAATTTACGGATTGCAATAATTAAGTTGACTTGTAGATTGAAATTCAAGCATTCAGGCGGATTTAGACAAATTTTTGCACATATATCTATAGCGTTTATTCTAAGAGCTTATTCTCTTTCGGCACTAGGGGACACATACTATGCTGTCTTCATTCTTTTTTTACATATCTTCTGTGCCTGAAATAAATGTGTTCTTTCTTTTCTTTTAAATAAATGCGAAGTGCATTTTGAGAAAAGAGTTAGTGATAAATCATCATAATTCATGTAGTCCTCCAACGTGTCGGTTTCCTCACGATGTTTTCCTTCACCGTAAAGCGAGTGCAAATCCCACAAAACCTAAAAACAAGTCATTGGTGTAGGGTTGGGATTGAACCAGGAGCCGTCTGAATGACAAAGACGTTTGTACCACCGAGCCACACTGGCTAGTGATGAATCGCTTACTTGTTTCTGAAGAGGGATACGCTATGTACCATCAAGTGGGATCAATATCGTGGTCTAAAGTGATAATAATTTTCAGTAAATCTGTCTCAAATTGGAGAAACTAAGCTTAAAACTGTCATCCGCCTTTTCAGTGTTACTTCGAGGTAAAACATTGGGTCAAATTGTTTCTTTGGTCATTATGTGGTCATTATATTCATATTTCCTTCTGTCACCGTTACGCTGCTAATCTGTGGTCATAAACCTAGATGTTTACATAAAGTACCGGGTTATACACTTACATATATATGCATACTATACATTATTTTGTCTAAGTATATTTTTTTTGGCAATAGATTGTCGTGGTATGGTCATATTATGCGACGTGAGGAAGACCATATAACGAGGAAGACAATGAGTATGAGTGTGGACGGACAGATAGGAAGGGGGCGGCCTAAGAAAGTATGGATGGATTGTGTGAATGCCGATATGACCAGGAGGGGTGTGAATACTGAGATGACGAATGACAGAGATGTATGGAGATGTATGGAAGAAGCGTACATACTGTACCGACTCCACATGACGTGGGATAAGGTGAAGAAGAAGAAGAAGAATTGTAAATAAAATGTATATACAATTTTTAAATACAATTTTGTTAGGTACATATTATGAGTGTAAATTTAGGGGATGCACAGCTGTCTATTTTACAGGCTCTTGCCTAACTTAGACAGCTGTAGATCAACTGTTCGATTAATACAAATGCACTCTCTTTTGTATACATTTTTTTATCCTTTTATTCTAAACAATTTTTAACCGACTTCAAAAAAGGAGGAGGTTATATATTTGACTGTATGTATTTTTTTTTTTATGTATGTTCACCGATTTCTCAGCCATTTGTGGATCGATTCTCAAAATTCTTTTTTTAATTGAAAGAGTATGGTTCTGAATTGGTCCCATTGTCACCAAAATAGGATCTGATGATGGATTCCTAGGGAAATCGAAGGAAAACCTAAAAAGTTAGGTTAGTTTTACGCCCGAAGAGAGATTTACGCTCGTTCGGCTGTACTGATATTCATGAAATTTGAGGTGAAAATAGGTAAGACTATATGTTAACACATAGGCTACTTTTTATCCCGAATATAATAACTGTTCCCGTGGGATGCACCAAATAACACATAAATCTTTATAACTTCTTCACGCCCGAACGGCTGTACTGATATTGATGAAATTTGAGATGAAGATAGGTTAGACTATGTGTTAACACATTGGCTACTTTTTATCCCGAAAATAATTACTGTTCCCGTGGGATGCACCAAATAACACATGACACACACACTGATTTCGCTTAAATTTGATATGGGGGTAGACTAGACCTTGTATAACACGAAGTTTACTTTTTATCTTAAAAGTCATTGCTGTTCCCGTGGGATACCCAAATAACTCAAAAACCTATTCTACATCTTCGCGCTCATAATATGGCAATACAGATTTAACTTTGTAAAATTAACAGCCTAATAGTCTGGCTAACAAAGGTAATCTGACGCGAACATCGAGGCTAAGCAACAGTCCATGCAGCCAGTCTTTGGATGGGGGACCATGCACAAGACTTTCATAAAAAATTGTAAACAGTGGTATTTTCATCTGAGCGTTACTGTGCATCGGATAACACGTTAATTTGTTGGTCCTGGATGCTACTCTTAGTACCAAGCAGTGGTCAAACTAAATCAGGGCCTTGAAAAACACTCGATAGAGAGAGCTGAGAGCTTGGCCACTAAGATCATACCAAGTGGAAGAAGGAGCTATAAAATTTGATATATCATAAGACAAGAACCTCGAACGGATAAGGAAAATATTTACGTCCTCGCTTCGCTAGCAGTTATCCCGCTTCTTTCGTAATTTCCCCCAGGATGTTTTGGGCTTATGACACTCCAAATATTATATATTTTGTGCTGCTTTGGACTTCTTTGTGCTCAAACGGCTCGAATAAATATGGTGAAAAGTTTCGCGCTCGCTTTATTCGCGCATAGCTCGCATCGCTCACATCGGGCTCGCTCCGCTCGCGATTAGTTCTAGTACGTTTTGGGTCATAGCTTATGACACAACAAACATTATGTAATTTGTGCTACTTTGGACTTCTTTATGCTCAAACGGCTCGAATAAATATGGTAAAAATTTTCGCGCTCGCTTCGCTCGCGCATAGCTCGCTTCGCTCGCGTCTGGCTCGCTCCGCTCGCGATTAGTTCTAGTACGTTTTGGGTCATAGCTTATGACACAACAAACATTATGTAATTTGTGCTACTTTGGACTTCTGTATGCTTAAACGGCTCGAATAAGTATGGTAAAAATTTTCGCGCTCGCTTCGCTCGCGATTGGTTCTAGTACGTTTTGGGTCATAGCTGATGACACAACAAACATTATGCAATTTGTGCTGCTTTGGACTTCTTTATGCTTAAACGGCTCGAATAAATATGGTGAAAATTTACGCGCTCGCTTCGCTCGGGCATAGCTCGCTTCGCTCGCGATTGGTTCTAGTACGTTTTGGGTCATAGCTTATGACACTGCAAATATTATGTGATTTGGGATGTGATGTCAACTTCTTGTGAAGTTTATTTGGCTCTCCATAGCTAAGACTAAAATAATATCATTAGTAACCACTAAAAATTTTAAAACAAAATTGTTTTAAAAAACAAACAACCGACTTCAAAACCATAACTAAAAAGGGAAAAATAATTTTATGCCTACTTCAAATCAAGAATATATAAGTAGAATCGAGGAGTTTATTTCATGTACTTAGAAAAAACTTTTTCCAATTTTTATTAATCCTGTATTCTTGGAGTCGGTGCCATCTTAGAAAAACAAATTATTGTTTGTTAAAAAAATCACTATTCAATTGTCTTTCTATCCTGGCACCGACTCCAAGAACACAGGATTAATAAAAATTGAAAAAAGTTTTTTCTAAGTACATGAAATAAACTCCTCGATTCTACTTATATATTCTTGATTTGAAGTAGGCATAAAATTATTTTTCCCTTTTTAGTTATGGTTTTGAAGTCGGTTGTTTGTTTTTTAAAACAATTTTATTTATGATATTTATATGTTGCTGACCCGGCAAACGTTGTCTTGCCTTAAGTACAGTTAAAAACACTATAATTGATCAGTTATCGAGCGGGATGAAAAATGATTAATTTGTTAAAATGGCTATAAAAAATAGGAGTCGGTGATAAAAAGTAAAATTTAGGGTTGCATCTATTTTTAATGTCATATATTAAAAAAATAAATTCGACAAAAAAAGGTCATGTCATGTCATCATTTGTATGTATCATTCATTGATATGTAAAAAAATATGTTAAGGCGATGACAAGGGCAAAGTCACTGTATAAAAAGGGCAAAGTGTTGATTTTACAGTTATTTCAACATAAATCATAAAAGGTAAATAAAAATTTAAAATACAACAGCTCTAGCGATATTTTTACTTAATTTGGCACTAATCAGACTTACGGATTAGAATTGAATTATTTGAAAGGAAAAAGTTTTTCTCAACATCAATATTATAAATAGGAAAAGTTTTGTTTGTTTGTTTGACGCGTATAGGCTACGAAGCTTCTGGATCCATTTAAAAAATTCTTTCACCATTGGAAAGCTACAGTATTCCTGAGTAAAATAGGCGAGTTTTGTTTCTCTTAGCAACTTAAATTATTTTAGAGCCCGTGCGAAGCCGGGACAGAATGCTAATAAATCAAAACGTACGACTTATACGTGAATTACATTCTTCTCGTAAATAGTAGTCAATATGAATAGAATCGGCCTTGCTTTCGGCCCAAAGCCATAGATTTCAATAGACCCGATGACCGATCCCTAATGGGTTTGAAACACGAATGATCTAACCCAATTCTATATAACACTGTTATAGCTAAATCGATTATTGCAAAGTGGGACCAGATAAAGCGATGTACACACTAAATACTTACAATTAAAAAAAATATATATTAAGACACATTTCACACACGACTGATTAGCTCCATACTAAATCATTTCTAGTTTGTACTATGGTTGCTAACATATTTGATATGCTACATATACTTCATACATACTTTATATCGATACTCATTTAACACCCAGACCGACAGCCAACAAATTTAGTTCATCACAAAAATGTTCGCCATGCCAGGAATCGCACCCGGGTACTTCTGTATGGCAGGCCGGCATCGTCGTCTACGTAACACAAATGTATTTTTTATGTTAGTTGGATAAAAAAACGAGTGTTGTTCGGTGGGAAAACGTCTGTCTTTCAATGTGACAGCCCCTGGTTCGATCCCGGTCCAACATCAATGACTTGATTTTCAAGTTAAGCTAGCAAGCCTAAAGTTGCAGAACTTAACGGTGAGTTCTGGCAGCCTACTTGAGATCCAGTTATTACAGACTAGGCAGGCTCCATCTGAGAGTAGGTGACTCTTGTGGTTACGATTCCTGCTTGTCAAACGCCTAATGTAAAAAAAAATGCTTAGAAAACTCTAATGTCTGAACACGGCCTAATATTTATACGGTGGTTTAACACGTTAGCACATCCATTAAAAGCAAACTTTATAACTTAACTTTACGGTTCAAATTCGCAAAGCATTGTTTCGAACCGTAAATTGAATGAAACATAGTGTGCAATACGGGGTTTGTAATTCGAAACTAATTTGAATATTTCTTTCACAGATGCCGCTTGCTGAAAGATTTACTCACTAACGGTAAGCGTTGGACTATTGTTTTGAAGTTTAGGTACTGTTAAATTTACATAAATTATTCATTCATTCATTCATTCATTCAATATTTAAGAACCGGACTCTTGTCCGTGGAGTCTTTTCCAGGTAGTTCTATCTTCGGCCAAATCCTTGACCTCTCTCTCATACGACATGACTTTCGCCTTCTCCTTAATTTGGTCTAAAAATGATCTTCTAGGTCTTCCTCTTCCTCTCCTGGCTTCTATCTTTCCTTCTATGATATTTTTAATGAAATTGTCATGTCGTATAAGGTGGCCTACCATCTTTCTTCTTCTGTTGGCTATTGTAATTAATAAATTATAAACTGATATTCTTTTGCCAAGCTCCCTGTTTCCCAAAAACTACAATCTGGCGGTTTTCAAATCAAGAGTGAACCGGTTACACCTTAGATCATAATGTTGCTTACCATCAGGTGAATTGTGATCATATTTACATTTATTGTAAAATAAATAACTATTATTCTATTAAGGCGAAGATAAGGACAAAATCTTTATGTAAGTAAAATATATATATAATATTCGGTAAAAAAATATCGAAAAGTAGCTTAGACCGCCTAAAGGAACCACTTTAAGAATATTTATACAAATCACGTCTTAATAGTAATACCTACAAAGTGCTATAATTATTCAAAAATTTTTAAGTTAAGTATTATCTCTAAAACTAATTATTACATGAAAATAAAATACACAGTTAATCCTATACAGGAAACAATATTTTTGCAAGTTCTTACAGATATAATAATAATATAGATAATGGTACAGAACCCACCTTACGCAAGTCGACTCACACTTGGCATATTAAAACTAAATAAATAAAGTAGATATGAGCGAAATCAAAAATTGTAAAACTAAAAAGAAAGTAAAGTATGTATGTAACTATAATTCACTTGACATTTATAAGTTCTTGGGTTTATACGAAAATTAAAAGATTTTTTTTACAGGTCAATAGTAATTATTAAGCTAGTTATAAAACGAATGACGTACCGTCAGTGGATTGTCACGTACATCACATAACATCCTAGTTTACTGTTTCATACCGACTGGTTAAGATATGAACTGAGAGCGAGTAATTTTCTTTCTGACTTCAAAAAAGAGGAGGTTATATGTTCGACTGTATGATTTTTTTGAAGGCAAACCTTAATATTCGCGTTAGATCACCTTAGGTAGCAGAGCTAGCAGTGCTACTTATCATAATAAAATAAGTAACATTTGAAAAAAAAATCTTATCATTTATACTCTCGCACAGCATTTTAAAACGATTATCCTACTAAAAAAACATGCGAAAGTTTGTGGGTCTGTGTGTGTATGTTTGTTACTTCTTCACGATTAAACGGCTTAACCAATCTTCATGATATTTGATATGGGAATGGGTTCCACACATTTAGACCTTGGATTCACACATAGGCTACTTTTAATCCTAGACTAACGCGGGTAAGACCACGGAGCGTAGCTAGGAAAAAATAGAACTTTCGAGTGATTTTATCCAAAATCATGTTTTGGAACAAAACAAAACAAAACAATAAATGAAAAAAAAATGGGAATAAATCGATTGATTTATTCCCATTTTTTTTTCATACTCATTATTCCCCCGCTACATCTTCTCCCTCGGACCTCTCCGGGCATGTCGGTGCGCGAGTGTGCACGCGACCTAAATACTCACCCGTAACGGTGCGTCCAGTGCGCGCCCGCCTTTATAGCGGATACAATGCAATACTGCACAACCTAATAAAATAATAATATAATAAATAAATAATTTCAAATAATTTATTTATTTCAAATATCAAATAACTTCAAATAATAATCAAATAATTTATTTATTTATACACAATTTTCACAATTTTATACAATTGGTAGCAAGAATGTTTCTTATACCTATGGTTTTTTACATATTTTGTATTAAGAGCTACAAGTAATGAGCCTGCATCTCCAAACTAAGCGTGTAAGCTTGTATATTAGATGTGCATACTCCCCACTGGACATGTTTGCAATAGTTGCGTTATAATCATTATATATACTTAATTAAAAATACAGTTTAAAATAATAATAAATAACATTTTATTTGGCCAAATAAACGAATTATAATTCGTTTATTTGGCCAAATAAAATGGTGTACATTATAATGGTGTGTAATATAGTGGAATATTTTTCACAAAATTAACTTATTTTTTTACTCTGCATAGGCCAGCGCTTGACCACAATTCACCTGATGGTAAGTGAGATTGAGGTCTACGGTGGATCGCACTTACGAACGCCCTAGTTCACTCTCGCCTTGACAATCACTAGATTGTATTTATTGGGGAACAGGGAATTTGGCAAGGAGTTCCAAAGTTTGGCGGTTCGGACAACAAAGGTGGAGGCATAACGCTTTGTGCGTGCCTTGGGCACCTCAACCGTAAACCGATGCCGCCTTGGCGTTTCCCTGCTCGTCCGATAGTGGAAGGGAGCGGGGGGAATTACATTATGTAATTCAGTCAAACTGTAACTTAAATGCTATTGTACAATAACAAGGTGAAAATGAAAATGAAATGAAAATATTTATTTACCAAAAAACTTATTATAACCTATAGTATATCTAGTGGTTGCTTCACTAGGCGGATGGCCTGAATCGAAACAAGCTTCTTTAGTTACCAATATAATTTATCCTCTAAACAAGACAATACATTGCTAACTTATTTTACTATTTAACTATCGTACATTTAACTTATTTAACTATTTGACCATCTTACATTTAACTTATTTAACAATCTTACATTTAACTTAAGGTATACCCTGTGCTTCACTGTAGGACAAGTCCTGTGTTGCGAAGCACAGTGCCTCCTCGCAAAGTAAACCATATCTCACTAAGCCGAAATTAACGCCTAACTGATCCACTAACCACTACTCTACTATCACAACCGTTAGTTTAACTTTAACTGTCACGTTCATTGTCATACTTACTGAGAATTACAATTAGGCATAGATTGTATGGCTCAGTGGTTACATGAAGAACCTTGCTTTTTTAATGATCTAAACATAATTGACCAAGTGCAAATCGGGTTGGCGCATGAATCGTTCAATATTATTCAGAAAAAAAAGTTATCCAGACTGTAAAAAAAAGTTTTACAGATTATTATTTTTTACCAGATTCATCAAAAAAATAATTCAGATTCCTTTTAAAACGTATCCAGATTTATTATATTGTGTACGTATCTTTAATGTAATGGGAATTTTTGGACTTCCAAAGATCCGCACAAAAAACTTTGCAATTCTCTTCCTAAATCTCTTATTTCATGAGAAGTACTTACCACCTGAAGTTCTGGTGGTAAATAGGTCCTTCCAAGCAAGCGTAGCTTAATATCAGGCAAGTTGTGGTCAAGATCTATATTTTTTCTACAATTCATAGGTTTGAATTTGGCTAAAGCTATCCAGATGGAAAGCTACGCTGTAGTATACGATGTGGCACGCTTACCTAGAAGAAACCTGTTTACTCTACTGTCTTTGGATATTGTGGTCCTCAAACATTTCGTTTTCCTCACGATGTTTTCCTTCACCGTAAAGCGAGTGCAAATCCACACATAGCTTGAAAACAATTCATTGGTGTAGGGTCGGGATCGAACCAGAGGCCGTCTGATTGACAAGCAGACGTTATTACCACCGTGCCACACATAATAAAACTAGCTCAACATCCTCTTTTATAGGTAAACCTGTTCAGAAATAACCTTTTTCTAGTAACCCTCAATACCTAACTAAGTTATCAACCAGTTTACATGAAAACACCATAAAAATAAATAGAAAACTCTATAAATACGTAAAGATTCAAGTAACAGGACCTCCTAGAGTGCAAACTAGATGTCATACACTTATAATAACTGTTATGTAAAAGGTTTCTTTGAAAGTTTTAATCAGGTTTTTTAATAAACCTACAAGCACCTGTAGCTCGGCAAACTGAGGTGATCTGACGCGATTATTGAGTGTAAGCAACGGTCGATGCGGACAGTCTTTGGATGGGTGACCATGCACAAAGTTTTCATTTCAAAAGTGGCATTTTCATCTGAGCGGACCGTCGGATGACACGTTAAATCGTAGGTCCCGGCCGTTATGACTTGGTATAAAGCAATCGGTTAGTCAAGTCAAAAGCCTTCGGGCGGCTTGAAAACTCTCGACTCTTAGAGCTTGGCCACTAAGCTCACGAAGAAGAAGGATAAGGTACTATAACATAAATTAAAATAAAATAAAAATAGCCTTTATTTCTACTACTTCAATACTTCTCATACAAAAATCGAAACTTACTTAACTATTGTTCTTTTTGAGTAATTAGGTATATCATATAATACTAAACACAATTATTTTCACATCTAAAAGATTTTGTATGTATGTATTTATAAATTTACAAGTTTTGTTACAAAACATTGATTTAATAACAGTAGTTTAAATTAATATTATAACTATTGATTATATCTATATATTATATTCTAATATGCCAAGTAATAGTCGCCTTAGCGGCGAAGGCCTCTCCCAGACAATAGAAAGAATAAGGTACTAATGCTGTTCTTTAGACAGCATATAAGTTATTTTTTTAACCGTTTTTTTTTTGACATTATATTGGCTTCCGCTTGAATCAGAATACACCTGATAGTAAGCGACATTGCATTCAAGGTAGAGCGCGCTTCCATAAAAACCGCCTTCTTGAAAAACTGTTATATTTTCGGGGAATAGGGCGTTCAAATCAAATTAAATCAAAGCATTTATCCAGAGAATTCCACACCTTGACGTTACGCACAATGAATTAATTTCTGGTGACCAATAACGAATTTTATTTTCTACACATATCTGTCGCTATTTCTTAACACATTGTAGTCAACCAACGGAGCATGGCCAGTTTCAGTCCATAAATTGACCAGTTCCGTTACAACTTGCCAAATACGTGATTGTATCTATTCTAGACCAATGTGTCCGAATACAGCTCAGACTGGATATGTTATAGAGCATATCACTATAGTTCTTACGGATATAAAAAAAATTGCAACTAAAACTACAGACAAACAAACACACACACAGACAAACAAGCATATAGACTGCCAGCCAAAAGTTTGAGACCGCCAATGAAAACTTTTGTAAGTAGTAAGTATCCCCAAAATAAAACTCAAACTTAAAACTCCCGTGATTTTTTTGCGTGTGAGTGAAAACTGTGAGGTTTACTTTTGAGGTGACAAATGTGAGGTTTACTAATGCTTAGCATAAGCAGCCCACTATACGGTGCCACTGCTGGGACTCGGCGTCTTCTCTCACGAAGAGAGAGATATAAGCCGTAATCCACTACGTTGGCCAAATGCGAGTTGGCTGATAAAACACATCTTCAGATATTGTGGTCCTCAAATATGTCGGTTTCCTTAAGATGTCTTCCTTATTCGTAAAGTGACTCGCAAATCCACACTACTTGAAAAACAAGTCATTGGTATAGGGCCGGGATCGAACCAGGGATTGTTAGATTGGAAAGCCGACGTTTTCCCAACGAGACACATTCCCTATTTTTAAACAAAAAATTAAAAAGACAAATTATGTACAGTCGATGCCACAATAAAAACCCGTTAAAAATATGTTCACATCTGAATTTAATAATACTAAATTACAGTACGTATTTGTATTATCTAAAACTGCTTCAACCGACTCCGCTGTCGAAGTCCACAATTTAACTAACCAAAGTAATACAGCTAGATCATTATGCGATATTAAAATCAGTGAGCCATCAATACTGTTGAAAGGTCCGCTACTTGACTGATGTGGAGAATCTGTCTGTCATCTGGCTAACTGGGGTCTGATGCAGTTATCATGGGGTTATCCAGTGTTGCCAATTCTTACTGATTTTTCTCCCTAAGACCAATTTTTTTTTTCTTTTCTTTTTCCCGAGAAGTACAATTTGGGGGTCTTCAAATCTAGAGTAAATATGTTCCTTCTAGGCAAGCGTGATACATATTAGACCACAGTCAAGCTTAACATCAGGCAAGCTGCGGTCAAACGTAAGCCTATTCATCATAAAATAAAAATACTTATACTTCCCCTAAGACGCTCTAACTATTGACAATGAACTCAACGCGCGCTCGGTTTGAGAACATACTAAGTCAAAAATAATTGGAAACAACAAATTAACTCGTCATTATTTCGATCACTTTAAATATTAGTTGTTTTTCGGTATTACAGTTTTAGCCACGCTTCAAAACACAAATTAAGTTTAAATTCATGTTTAAGTTTGTAGATTGGGTTTCAGGATGTATTATTTGCATAACGCCATTTTCTTTAACCAAAACTCTGGCTATCTCGGTTTATCAGATACGTAGCCCAAAATACGGACGGACGAACAGATGGTCAGACAGTTGGTTCCGTTAGTATCCTTTAGATTCGGAACCCTAAAAGTGATCCACCACAATCAATAAAATATAAATAAAATTAAATAAGCCTTTATTTCTATCACTATTCCAAGTTTACAATTAATGCTAAAGATATGAATATGATCCACCACAATACCATAATATATTATTGCACCTCGTCTTAAGTTCTTTCTTAGAATTGTAAAATTGAATAGCCTGGAAGAGATCGCTCTTAGCGATAAAGTCGCCAGTTAAGGCACTAGCATATTAATTTTATCTTATTGTGAGTGTTTTAATAAAGTGTTTATCTATCTATCCACTTATCTACCATTTTATTTATATCTACAATAAACCACGTTCAGGACCCTAGACCATAGCGTGCAGAATACCTAGCGTAAAGTCTAGAAATCTAGAGCATAGAGCCGTCAAGGACTTCGTGACAAATCTAGAAACCATATTTGCAATTCATTCTCAGATATTTATTACTGTTTAATGTCAGCTTGAATAAAATTAGGTGGCGCAAATCACGGGATCGGGCGATTTTAACCTACGACGCAAAAACGACGGGATGTTGTAAGTTTGTCTAACTTTCTGAGTGATCATAATTCTTGAATTAATTAACCGATTTAAATTTAGTTAATTTTAGTTTGAAATGTATCTCAGGAGTGTTTTCAACTATGTATCATGAAAATCACACAAACCTCCCGTAATATGGGTATCAAATGAAAAGGCTTATCTAGAAAAATTCTGCATTATTAATCATTTCAATTCCAAAATGACGGCCACCGAAATATAATGTGTCTCGTTTTCTAAATTGTTAATTCAAACATGTATAATCTTGAGTTACAAACGTCCATGTAGAAGTAAAGACCACCTGATAGTGCCTGTGACCCGACTTGTAAAAACCGAAAAAGCATTTGTAATTAACAGTGTGAAATTGTATAATTTAATAAATTGAATGTGTTATTCATTAAATTTAAGACAAAGGTTAAGTCTCTGCTAATTATGAAAGCTTATTACTCTGTTGACGAATTTATTCATGAAAAGGATTTTCCGCTATTTGCTACATTATGTAATTAATTTTTATTTTTGTTAATTTTATCTTCTTTTGTTTATAAGTTTTGACTGTAAATTTTGACATTCATAAGTGTACTACGTGTACCTATATTTGAATAAATGAAATGAAATGAGTTTTCAAGAGCCCAATAGCTTTGGGCTCTTGAAATAAGCTACGTTCAATGTGGACTATTCCTCAATACAAAAGGACTATACTTTAAAAGTAGTTCAAGGCTAACATTTTTGTACAAGCAGCCGTCAGGGGCTTGAAATTCTCGAAACCATAGCTTAGCTGCTTAGTCCTTACGAAAAAAAAACAAAAATATTAAACTTTTCAATAGAGTACAAAAATGTCTATTTCACATAAATATGCTAAAATGTGTACGCGGAGGCTCTGCCGACTGTATTAGCGAGGGTTGAGTTGCAGCACTCAGTGTTCCCCAAACAAATTATGATAGCTATAAACAACATACGCAAAATCTGATAACAAACTATTTAATAAATTTATTTCTATTCTCGCGTCCGCCTGTGCCTTACACCGCTGAATAAATCAAGTAACGCGTGACGGCTAGTTTGCGACCTTGCCGCCGTAAAATGCGCTGTAATATGCACATTCTAGAGCGGAAACTTACTAAATACCGCTACATATAGAAATACACAATTTTTACGTCAAAATTGGGAGAAATTATTTAGAAACTAACCAAGATAGCGTGGCTTGGTGGGAAAACGCCCGCTTTTTAGCAGCCCCTTGTTCGATCTCATGCCTACACTAATGGCTTGTTTTTCAAAATGTTGATTTTAACTCGCTTTACGATGACGAAAGCAACCAGAAATTTTCTCAGAAATCATCAGAAATTTTCCTCAGAAACCAACATGTTGAGGATACCAATATCCAAAGACTCGTGACATCCGCAAACCCGCACTTGACCTGCGTGGTGGATTATGGCCTTTATTTCTCTAGGGCTTTCTCTCACAAAGAGAGAAAGTAGGAGGAGAAAGAGTCCCAGTAGTGGGAACATAATATAGTGGGCTCCTCATCAAGTCATAAACAAGGTATTTTCTAAGAATCTGGTATTGTTATTGTTGTTTTGCTGATAACTACAAAAAAGTTTGAAAAGTCAATTATAAATGATCCAAATAACTTACACAGGTATCTATAACAAGCCTTAGCAAGATACAGCGTTTTGGGCAACTAAGCTCAGTTAAACAATAATTAAATAGCAGACTAATATATTAATTAAATTGTAATATAATTTAAAAATATGGTTGACAGTTGTACTCGTAGCTTGGGCAAACTTCAAATTCACAGAAATATTATGTACAGCCAATATAATTTCTGGTACTATTTTGTTTTAAGTTAAAGAAGTAAGATAAAGATTTCTAACTGTAAAATTATGTTTTAGTGTGTTTGTTTTTTCCTTGCGCTTACACGGTTAATCCGAATTGTTTGAAGTTTGGAGATAGCTTCGGATTCGTCTTAACACATTTTACTACATTTTATGCGAATAAAACCGCGTGGCGTAGGTAATAAATAAAAACATTTCCATCATTTGGCTCATGACTTGCACCAACATAAAGCTAGGAATGCTAATCCATGTCTTGACCTTGCCAGATGTAAAATGTTGCACGTGAAATACTAGAGCGGATGTTACCGCTTCAACACCGTTACAAAGTGGTTTTATTTACTCCGTCTTTCACGTATGTGTTAATTAGTAGCGGACCGAATGTGCTACCCTGAGGTATGCCAGTATAACTTTGGTAGAGAAATGTACAAGATTTAAAAGGGTTTTTCTTAAATGTGTTAGAGGAAGGCAAAAGCGTAAGTTTTTGGCACATCACCATCATTTTCAATCATAATAATAATATTGTAGTTGTCGCAGCGCCTGTAGCTCGGTTATTTAATGTGATCAGATGCGATCTCCCACAAACACAGGGTATCCTACTGTGGGAGCTAGGGCACCCAAGTGCTAAAACCGCATTCCATATTTTCTTGTATTAAACATTTCTAGTTTGTCTAGTTTGATCATCGAAGCCAAACAACGGTCGATGCGGACAGTGGTTGAATGGGTGACCATGCACAAGACTGTCGTTTTTAAAGTGGCCTTTAATCAAGGCACTACCGTGGGTCTGATGACACATTAGATTGCAGGTCCCGGGTGTTAGTCTTAGTACAAGCAGTTGTTAAGCCAAGTCAGAAGCCTTCGGGTGGCTTGAAAACTCGACACTAGAGCTTGGCCACTTAGCTCATACGAAGAAGAAGAATGATTTTGTATGGGCTAATCTCCAGTTTCGAGATTTTTTAAACCGTCCAAAGGCCTTTGACTTAACGACTGCTTGTACCAAGACGAACAGTCGGACCCTACAAGTTATCGTGCTAACAGACCCACAGTAGCGCCTAGATGAAAATAATACTTTTGAAATGTCATTGCAATTCGAAGACTGTTCGCATCGACTAATGCTTAACTTTGGTGATTGCGTTAGATCACCTTAGTTAGTCGAGTTACCGGTGCTACATCTTTGGTTAGAAGCGTAAAATTTCTACAGGTTTTCGTACTAAACTCATTCGGAGAAATTCAAAGAATCGAAGCGTAGTTTTAACCAGAATCTAAACACTTCCTTTATTCTTAGATTTAGAAAAACAAACTAACGTTGCGTTTTCCACTTTCACCTATTATCAACAATTTGTTAAAAACGCTGAATAACAGTACTGACCTGAATTATCAACAGAATTGATGCATGGTATGTTTTAGTACTTGGTCCAGTTTCTCATACTAATACATACTGCGTAAAGTGGCCGGCTCTATCGTTTTCAATTTTGAAGATGTTAGAACTGTGATGTAGCCTATCGATACAAGGTCATTGCGTGAATGCTATCTGTGATGATTATATATAACTTTGTCTAAAAGGCGCCGTTGTCTTGGTCTCTAAATCTAGAATCTTCTGGGCAAACTAGCTACATAGAACACAGCAAAGCTTAATATCAGGCAAACTGTAGTCCTACGATAATAGCAGCCCACTATACGTTCCCACTGCTGGGACTTGGGGCCTTCTCCCACGAGGAGAGAGATCTAAGCCATAAACCACTACGCCGGCCAAGAGCAGGTAGGCGGATGACAAGCGTCTTTCGGATATTGTGGACCTCAAATATGTCGGTTTTCTCATGATGTTTTCCTTCACCGTAAAGCGTACAGAAACAAAACCACACAAAACTTAAAAAAAAACAAGTCATTGGCTTGCATCGAACCAGGAGCCTTCTTATTAAAAAGCAGACGTTTTTCACACCGAGCCACACAAGCTAAAAACGATAATTGAAAAAGAAAAAATCTACATAGTATTAAATAAAAAAAACAAAAAACCTATTCTCTAGATTTAGGCTTTCGCTTCTTGACCAATCAGCCTTTCAGTTAAATCTCTACTGCGCTAGATAAATCCATAAAGATCAAATGTTCTAGATTCCGTACAATGCTAACGTCGACTAGTTTATCACCGGACTCCGCCTGTGGCTAAAAGCTTTGGAGCACAAATCAAAGAGCCAATTTAACTGCGCCGCTGGAGCCTTAGCTCCTTGAATTGATAGTAACTTATCTATTATTGAAGGAGAAAGGGGGTTTAGCATTTCGATCTTAGTCTGCTTGGTTGGCTTAGTGGTTTGCGTAGCTGCATAGCGCACCTTTGGATACACACGAAGCTCAGCGGGGCGTACACGGGAAGTGGACAATTCGTCTACCGGGAGAGGAAATAATCTGTTCGTTTTCGTTACTTTTACTTTTTAAATGCTGCGTTTAAAGTTATATATTTTTCCAAAATATTAAAAACTAGCAGATTCCAGCTTCGCACGGGCTATTAAATAATCTAAGTTACAAAGAGAAACAAAATACAGCCTTTCTTACTCAGGGATAAAGTAGCTTCCCAACGGTGAAATATTTTTTCAAATCGGAGCCTATTGGCGTCAAACGAACAAACAAACAAAAACTCAAACTTTTCCTCTTTATAATATTGGTATTGAAAAATCATAAATATTTCTCATATTTAGTTACAAAAATCTAAAATCTAACTAATACAACCTTACTGTCCTCAAGGCGAGAGCGAACCAGTTTCTTCTAGGCAAGCGCGCTCCATCTTAAACCGCAATGTCACTTATGAACAGGTGAGTTGTGGTCAAGCGAAAGCCTATTATGCATCAAAAAAACTCAAAATGATTTGCATTCATTTTTTCCTCCGAATCAGACAATAGTTTGTCCCCTGCCATATGTCAACCGAAGAGTATTTGTCATCGTTTTACTTGGAAAGTCTACTAATAAACTCGTATAAAATTTCCATGTCACAATGTTAGTTACCGTACTCCTCCGAAACGGCTTGACCGATTTTTCCCAAATTTTATATACGTAGTAGTTCTGAGAATCGGCTACTATCTATTTTCCATACTCATTTTATTATTTCTTTTATTAATAGAAATAATTTGTAAGGCAAAAAACAACGATTGCCGGGTCAGCTAGTAGCTATATAAGTTTCTTCAATAAATTACTTTGTCTTTGACTTTGAACTCTGACTTCAGTGATCGATGGGTGCAAAACTGCCGAGCTAGACATTGAAGTATAAGACCGTGTCAAAGGTTTGTACCGGGGCATGGAGGTTGGAATTTACAACACTAAGTATGTACGAGATTGGACTAAGGAAATCAGAATGATGGATTCGACCGCCAACTGGATAGTGGAAGGTGATCTATTATTTCTGATATCTAAATGCGAGGAATGCTGGTTGGAAAGTCTTACTTGTGTTTACAATTTAGTTTTTGGAGTTCCAAACCTAACAGGTAAAAACGGGACCATATTACTAAGCCTCCGCTGTCAGTCTGTCTGTCACCAGACTGTATCTCAGAAAGCGAAATTTTACGGACTTTAGTTTTATTATTTATTTTTAGTCATAGTAATAATATTGTGTAATCTAAGTGGCTTTGCTCTAATATCGAGAGTTTTGCAATGGATCTCTGTCGTGGTTTACCCTAAGACTGCTTGCACTAAGACTAAGAACTGGAACCTACAATGTGACGTGTCATCTTACCCACGGTTGCGCGCAGATTAAAGTGCCTGGAACTTTAGGACTAACCTTAGATTTTTTTGAGAAATAGCTAATCCGAATTGCTTCCTTTTTGTAGTTAATTTAGTTAGTCTATTCACAATAATACTATTGTGAATAGACTTAAAGAAATAAAGTGTTAAAAATGAGCATTCTCGATATAAGAGAGATATTCTTAGAGTACTTACAGTATTCAGTAAATGTCAAAGGTCTTTAAACGGTTTTATAACTCGACACCGGAGCTTAACCACTTAAGAATTAGACAACAAACCAAACGCCTAATGGGTAATCACATGAATACCACCTGGCAACCCCAGCACACCACATTTCAACTCCTCACTATTCCGCGGACAGAACAATAGACACAGAACAATGCGCGCTTTAATTTAAAACCCAGTGTTGCCATATTAGGAAATTCTCCCCTAAATATGGTAAAAGCACTAATAGTGTTGGAATTTATTTCTTAGTTTTAAATATTTTATTACTAGTAGAAAAGATTAAAAAGGTATTTAAAAAAATAAAACTTAGAGAGAAATTTCTTAAGCTTTTATTACGGAAAGAAATGTGAAGCTCCTTTGTGGAGGATATAAGGGAAGGGACACAAATATGACTGGTGTGATTTTTTTGCCACAGGTGAATTTTTAAATTTCTCGTTCGAGTATAGTGGCAAATCTTTGGTTTTCTAGAGTTTTCATGGCACCCAAAGGCCTATGACTTGGCTTAACGACTGCTAGTACTAAGAATAACAACCGGGACCTATAAATTAACGTCTCCCCCGAACCACGGTAGCGCTCAGATGTAATCAACATTTTTAATAGACAGTCTTGTGCATGGTCATCCATCCATAGACTGTTGCTTAACCTCGATGATCACGTCAGATCACCTTACTTAGCAGAGCTATAACATGTCCTATTAATATTAAACGAGTACATGCGAAAGTTTGTACTCGTATGTAAGTGAGTAAGTTTGTATGTTTGTTATTTCTCCACGCTCAAACGGCTGAACCGATTGCAATGAAACTTGGTATGGATATAGTTTAAACCTTGGGTAAACACATAGGCTACTTTTATAGTGCCTATGTGTGTGTGCCTAGTGTGTTTAAATTATTAAAAGAAAACCTTGGTAACCCATCTCGATTCCCCTTTAACGTGGACTACATTTAGTGAGGAAGCTTAGTGAAAATAGATGTTACTCACTTACCTACAATAACAGATGTCACGCCGCAAGCTGTGATGATGTCTCTTGAAAGGTCACTATGTAATTTCAGAATAGCGCTGAAATGGATCACTAATGTTTTCAGATATATATAGGACTATCAGCCAGACCTGGCTTCTCACAGACTATAAAATAATCTAAGTTGCAAAGAGAAACAATCAAACAAACAAACAATCAAACAATGATATACTATCAAAAAGCACATAACTGTAAAGCCTCGTACAGTACCCAACAATAAATACGGCACATCAATGTTTGGAAGGAGACAATGGGCTT
Source organism: Mellilla xanthometata (assembly GCA_035578125.1). Taxonomy (NCBI): domain Eukaryota; kingdom Metazoa; phylum Arthropoda; class Insecta; order Lepidoptera; family Geometridae; genus Mellilla; species Mellilla xanthometata. The sequence continues at coordinate 3,586,832 of JAPUBQ010000035.1, forward strand.
TATATTGTGTTATCTCTGTCATACACTGCTTTTTTCATGCAACAGAGATAAATCTATAGTAAGTATATAAACAAAATAAAGCCTATGTAACCCAGGCATAATGTAGCTTCCCAACGGTGAAAGAATTGTTCAAATCTGTGGCGGAGGCCTCTTACTTGGCTTAAAAACTCTTGACCCTAGAGCTTAGCCACTTAGCTCATACGAATGAAAAGAACGGATTTAAACGCGGTTTTAGTTAACCGAGCTACGGGCACTGCGTCTGAATAACGGCCAAGTGCGTGTCGTGCTTGTATGTAGGATTCGAATATTGCTAAATATAATCATTACATCAGTTACAGCTGTAAATAGATGCTCTCAGACGCTCCGGAGGCGCCCCGGGCAGGGTTGCCAACTCAATGGCACTAACGGGCCATTGAGTTGGCAAGTGCTAAGTAATATCTTCTTCCTTGCCTTATCTGCTAGGTGGGGTCGGCAGCAAATTTTTCTCTTCCATTCTCCTCTATCAGCCGTCGTCTCAACACTCACTCCTTTCTCTCTCATGTCCTCATTCACACACTCCATCCACGTCTTCTTCGGTCGGCCTCTTGCCCTTCTTCCTTGCACTTCCATTTCCATACATCTCCTACTAACATGCATCTCCTCTCTACGCATCACATGCCCATACAACGCTAACCTCCCACTCTTTAATTTCCCACTCACTGGCGCTACTTTCAAACTTCCTCTAAATGTACTCATTGACTGCTAAGTAATATGTCAAATACAAAAAAATACAAAATATTTTTATTTTCCTTTAAATTGTATACGTTTATCTATACTAAAATTATAAAGAAAAATAGTTTGATTGTTTGTTTGACGCAAATAGGCTCCGAAACTATTGGATCGATTTGAAAAAATATTTTACCGTTTTTTTGGTTTGTTTCTCTTTGCGACTTACATTATTTTAGGAGCCGTGCGAAGCCGGGGCGGGGTGCTAGTGAGTGATAACAATGTGTGGTACGTTATAAGGACGCTGTGCCCCGCGCTATGTATATTTCGATCCTGTGCTGCGGGGCTACAGTTTCATCCGCGTCGAGACATTTGCCGTTTTTGTTAATACTCTTTACTATTCAAAACATACTTAGAGTTCAAAATTGGTAGACATTTCCGAAAACACGGACAAATATATGAAATTAATAAAAAAAAACATTTAACAAAATTTTGTTCTGGGTGCTGTTCTAGGCACGTAAATATTGTGCTAAATTATAATTTATCCCTTCTTAATTATAATCTTTATTGTGAGGACAACGAAGCTTTGAAACTCTCTACCTGAGTCTCTGTTTCCTGAGAGGTATCATCCGGGGGTCTTCAAAAGTAGATTTAATTGGTATCTTCTAGGTAAGCGTGCCACACCGTAGACTACAGCGCAGCTTAACATCAGGCAAGCTGTAGTCAAACGCATACCTATCAAGAGTAAAAAAATAAAACCCTCTGTTAAGAGTAAAAAATGTTCCCTCTGAACTATAACCTCACTGTCTTCAAGGCGAGAGTGAATTGATTTCTTCTAAACAAGCGCGCTCCACCTTAGATCACAACATCACTTAACATCAGGTGAGTTTCAATCAAGCGCTTGCCTATCCATCATAAAAAAAAACTAGCAATCAAATTGCTGAGTTGGCAACCCTTGTAGCCCGGAGCAACGCCCTTGAAAGCTTATTTTATCCCTTGGAGGAGTTAAATAGAAGCCACATTAATGACCAGGTTGGATCAAAGATTGTTTACGGAATCTGTTTGTTTGGGCGGAGGCAGGAAATGTAGAAGGTTTGTTTTGGTGCTGAGATAAACATTTCTTTTCAATTGATCTAACAAATTATACATTTAAACAACAAATTTAAGTTTTAGAGATGTTCACTTTTGATTTTTGCTCGATTGTAGATTATTTTGCCCTTGGCATTAGAAGTATGAACTTTTTCTACTAAAATATTTTGCACCCACGAAAATTCTTTTAGCGGATTAACCCATAATAAGAATATTAGATAAATAGTAGCCTATATGTTAAGCTGCTAAGGTGAATGAACGCTATAAGGGTTAGAATATATTATATTCAAAAATGTTCCTTAACTATACTGGGATACTTGTTAGTACCTACGTAGCTTTAAATTATATACATATGGCCTCAGTGTTTTAAAAAATCATATATTATTTATTATATTGTTACTAAAATAAATCTTTGGAGATTATTTATTATCATCAGTAAACTTTTATAAACATAATATGTGAGTAAAAGAGTATTTTTAATGTTTATAGGTATAGCAAATAAAAGTAAAACAAGTAAAATGTGTAGACTAATGTTTTCGAAACCGATGGTGTAGGTTAATAAGTATAAGGTTCCGGGTTCGATATCCGACACGGCCACTATCTTTGTGTTGAACTAAATTTGTTGGCTGTCGGTCTGGGTGTTCAATATATATCGATATAAAGTACCTATATTATGTATGTATGTATAGTATCTATATCAGTTGTGTTAGCAACATAATACAAACTATAAATGGTAAAAAAATACCAAATGTCGCGTGTGAAGTCTAGGTTCATGGTAGTTTTTTTTATGATGGATAGGCAAGCGCTTGATCGAAACTCACCTGATGTTACGTGGTGTTGCGATCTAGGGTGGAGCGCGCTTGCCAGAAGAAACCGATTCACTCTCGCCTTGAAGACAGTGAGGTTATAGTTCAGAGGGAATAGGTATTCCGGCAATGAGTTCCACAGTTTAATGGTCCGCACTATATATGTGGAAGCAAAACGCTTCGTACGTATATAGGAATGTACGGTAGTATAGCATTTGAAACCGATTGCAATTTTTCTGCAATATTATCACAATGCAAGTAGTATCGTGTTCCATACAACTGGTTCGTGTATCGACTGACATAACTAATTATGCAAAACGTGTTATATGTAACATAACATGTAAGTTACTAGAATATTTTACACTATGTACCTTGCAATTATATCAGAATACAAATGCACAGATGATAAAGTCCAAACCTCGGTCGATTTTGAAATTTCGAATAGAAACATCGAGTTTCTTTTTCTTTTCTTTAAGTTTGTATATAGTATTTTAATTGATGGCCATCATGGGCCATCAAGGAGGAGGCCTTTACCCGCTTTTGGGTGCCCTAACATCAATCAATAAAATGCTTCATAATTAAATATGAAACACAATTTGAAGCGACCTAAGTAAGAAGTGAATGAAATGTAATATTTTTAACAAGGGAAATAAAGGGTTTTTTATTTTATTTTATTTATTTTAATTGTTTTTTCTGTAATAAGTTAATACTAAGCTTTATAACTATTTTAAATCAAAAATACTCTTAAAAGGCCTTAGAGCTATATTTTTTGTAATTTGGAGTTGAATGTACTATTTTTTAAGAACTTCGCAAAATAATAATCTATTCGTAAAATCGTTTGATTGACATAAGTATGTATTTATCAAACGCTTGCAGTTTAACATTCGAATTCATTAGAACGATCAAAATAAATTACAATAAATACAATACAAATATTTTATTAGGAAAAAATACAGAGGTGAAACGTACTATAAGTAATCACTTCATAGTAAAAAATAAAGTCACTTTCTCTGTCCCTATGTCCCTTTGTATAAGCATAAATTATTAATTATTATAAAGCTCCTTAAATCTTTAAAACTTTGCAACGGATTTTGATGCGTTTTTTTTTATTAGAAAGAATGATTCAAGAGGAAGCTTTATATGTATAATAACATCCATTAAATAAAGGACAAATACTGTTATTTTTGAGGTTTCTAATGTGATGTCGTTAATTATCTTTATTACCGCTTACATTGCAAACGTAGGCTGAACCCTACGAGATTTATCAAAATAATGTACTAATTATTTGTACACATTGAAAAGGTTTAGATCTCCACGATGATATATGTTTTTCTGTAGTGTTGTTAGTATCAGCATTGCACCCGTGCGAAGCCGGGGCGAGTTGCTAGTTTAATACTAAAGTATAGCTTACTTTAGTGTACCTTTTGCCATACGCAAGTAAATATTGCTGGATAAATCAAAAGAAATTGTAAAATTTTGCAGCAACTTAAGTTTCTGTTACATTCTGCGCTCCCACCGTCTATCTGTTAAGCACCTATTCTTGCCTGATAAACTAGGTATTCAGGCCGTTGCGGAAACACTAAGTATCTACGTAGAATAACAATATACTAACTAGGAGATTCAATAAACATACGCAGTAAGGTGAATGAACGGTATAAGGGTTAGAATATATTATATTCAAATACGTTCCTTAACTATACTGGGATACTTGTTAGTATGTAGCTTTAAATTAATATACACATGGCCTCAGTGTTTTAAAAAATCATAATTATATTGTTATTAAAATAAATCTTTGGAGATTTCATCATTAATAAACTTTTATAAACATAATATGTGAGTAAAAGAGTATTTTTAATGTTTAAAGAAATAGCAAGAACCTTATATTGCTTGCTATATATTATGTATATCTATCTATCTATACTATACTCTCCTTGTCCTGACTCATGCATTAATTCATTCATCTATAGGCATCGCAGAGCCCAAACGGCTGGTCCTAGGAGTATGAAATTTGGAGGGTGTATTTGTTTTAGTATGTAGACGTGTACTAAGAACGGATTTTGGAAATTCCACCCCCAAGGGGGTGAAAGGGGGTAAAACAGATATATGAAACTTCTTTGTTTTTGAACTTCTAGCAATGACATTTGTATGGGTGTAACCAAACATAGGCTATATTTTGTTTCTCTTTGTAACTTAGATTATTTTATAGCCCTTGCGAAGATTGATCTACTTATGTGAAATATGTAAAAAAATGTCGCGTTTTATACTGGTCTAACCCGTCACAGCACAGCGCTAGTCTGTCACATGTTCAAAATACTGGACAAAGTTACGTAACTTGTAATCCCGTTAAGTTACACTTAATAAGAGTGAGGCGCCAACTCAAATTATACGTTGCTTTATGCAACTACAGTTATATCGTCGGACATGAACGTTGCGTTGGTTATTAATAAAGAGGTTCGTTGCTACCTAAACTTTCATCATCATTATCATTTTCTTCAGCCCGTTTGCGTCTGTAGCTCGGCTAGCTAAGGAGATCTGACGCGATCATCGAAGCTAAGCAACGGTCGATGCGGACGGTGTTTGGATGGGTGACCATGTACAAGACTGTCGTTTTTCAAGTGGCATTTTCATCTGGGCGCTACCGTGGGTCGAATTACTCGTTAAATTGTAGATCCCGGCTGTTAGTCTTAGTATACAAACAGTCCTTCCTTTCTTAGCACAAACAGGCCTTCGGGCGGCTTGTAAACTATCGACACCAAAGCTTGGCCACTTAGCTCATACGAAGAAGAAGAAGACGAAGCCCGTCTGCGTGCATTGCTGGACATAGGCCTCTCCCAAGCAAGCCACGTGACCTTATCCTGATCTAAGCTCAGCTTTTTTATCAATGTAAATAAAAAAATTAGGAAACCTTTAACATTTTGTGTTGAATTGAATTTTATTACAATGTATGTATTATACACATACATTTTATATCTATTTATGTATTATACACATACATTTTATATCTATTAACATTTTCTTTTTTATGTTTCCGATTTTTGATGTAAACTGATCTAGTTTGTTATCTCTCTAATTATTATCTTTATTTGTTGCAGGTACGTTGACCCCGGCCTTACTTGCTGATAAGAATTGATAAGGTAGACTAGATGAGTCTAGATTTAAGATTTAATTTTGTGTCTTGACTTTGGAGCGTTGAGATTTTTTACGCTAGATGTTTTTTACTTACGTTACTTACACTACGTTTTTTCAGATGTTTTTTTTGTCATGCAATTTTGAGATTTTTTTAGACTAAATAATAAATTGATTTGATAATACAAATTCGTCATATATCGCCGTCGTGCACCCCGTAAATGCTACTTTTTAAATGACAGTTTATGACATATTTTTTACATTTAACACACGGCTGGTTAGCCCATACTAAACCTTTTCTAGTTTGTGTTATGGTTGCTAACACAACTGATATACTACAAATACATACCTACATACTTTACATCGATACATATTTAACACCCAGACCGACAGCCAACAAATTTAGTTTTCCACAAATGTAGGCCGTGCCGGGACTCGAATCGAACCCGGACCCTTCTGATTGGCAGTCCGGCATAGTAACTATTACACCAACGAGGTCGTCAACATCGCCTCCCGTATAAAAACTATCCGCTTCGAAAGTTGCTTGACTTCGATGATTGCGTCAGATCACCCTTGTTAGCCGAGCTACTACATAGGCGCTATATTACAATTTTATGTATGTACATGTTTTAACTAAATGACCAACCCAGTTTGTACTCTCGCCGATCATATATTTAAAAGATCAAAACAAGCGATAAAATCCAAAGGAAATAGATTAAGAAAACATGGCCTCGACCAATGTGGTAATGTATTCGATCCAGTTCTAGCAGAATGTATTTATTTATAGAAGAGAAGATATGTGGTAAACATTAAAATAATTAAAAAAGGGTTTTAATAGCTTCAGTTTCTTTTTCTTAAAATTCTAGAACCAGTCATATCAACTGCCTGTATGAAAAAACCTCATTACTTTTGTTTTTTTTTTGTTTGCAAATTAGAGTATTTAGGGGTTTTTTAACAATTTGAGTACATATGTACCTAAATTGTATTCGTGGGAGCTAACTTCACTAAATCGACCTTCTTAATTTGGTCGCGTTATAACTTTAGCTGCCAACTTCACATCGGTTCTCTAATCTATGGTGCCAAGCTCTAAAAAATGCTTTACCACCATGCTATAGGTTTGCAACAAAATAACTTAATTAACATTAAAAGCAACATGTTACAAAAATGTTGTTGTCAAACTTCCGTTTGTCATGAACCTTGGATTTCCAACTTGTCAGACTTTTAATTTGGATACAAATAAATACCTATGTCGCAAAATGTAGATAAGAAAAATCTAGTTCACCATATTTTGACAGAATATTAGTGAAATAGCAACATTTTGTCATTATGGAATATGTTGTAAGGATAAAATTCTATGTTTTAAGCTATGTCGCCTTCCTCTGGTGTCATTTTTTTTTCTACTCTGAATAGGTCAGCGCTTGACCACAATTCGCGTGATGGTAAGCGATATTGAGGTCTACGGTGGAGCGCGCTTACCTAGAAGGAACCGGTTCATTCTTTTCAAGGCGCTGGGCCTTTTAAAAACTATTATACGCTATACATTTGACCAGCAGGTCATGTATCAACTTGATCTACTAATACTCTAGCCTAAGGTGGCATATGTCTAGTCCAGAATACCTGGCTTTCAAGGAATCTTCCAAAACACACGGTTGAGCATTGATAGATAGATAGATAAATTCTTTATTGGATACAAAAATAAAAAAAACAATTAACTTAAAATTAGTGTGCCACGATTGGTCAAGCCGACATATTTTTGAACTTGAGTGTGGTTGCTAACCAGGCGAGCAATAGAAAATACTCTACCACCATGCTATGGTTTCCTCAGGCTTTCCTTCACCTTAACCTAGAGATCATTGGTGGAGATCGAACCCAAATCTTTAGGGTCTCTTCTTCCTTGTCTTATCCCACTAGGTGGGGTCGGCACAGCAAATTTTCTTCTTCTACTCTCCTCTATCAGCCGTCATCTCTACACTTCCTTTCTCTCTCATATCCTCATTCACACTCTCCATCCATGTTTTTTTCGGTCGGCCTCTTGCCCTTGTTCCTTGCCCTATCCCACTAGGTGGCGTCGGTACTGCAAACTTTCTTCTTCCATTCTCCTCTATCAGCCGTCATCTCTACACTTCCTTTCTCTCTCATATCCTCATTCACACTCTCCATCCATGTTTTCTTCGGTCGGCCTCTTGCCCTTCTTCCTTGCCCTATCCCACTCGGTGACGTCGTCACAGCTAATTTTCTTCTTCCACTCCTCTATCAGCCGTTATCTCTACACTCACTCCTTTCTCTCTCACCTCATTCACACAGTCCATCCATGTCAAAGTCAAAGTCAAAGTCAAAGTCAAAGTCAAATACATTTATTGCTTCGTTATGGCATAATTAAGATGTAATACATTTAAAAGGTAGGTATCACATAACGGACCCTGTTCGGGTATCGCAACACAAGAGGAGTGAGCCGGTTTATTTGCATGCAAAAAATAAATCCTTATCGTTTAGAAATTCGTCAATAGTGTAATAGCATTTATGTAACAATAAAAGTTTTAATTTATTTTCAAAAATACTGTCCTTTTCTATGTCTTTTAACTTTTCTGGTAACTTATTAAATATTTTAACTGCCATTGAGTTAGGGCCAGAACTATGTAATTTTAACCTACTTTTTGGAATTTTTAATTTATTTTTATACCTAGGTTCATGTTTCCGTAAACTGTCTGTTACTTTTGTGAATAGTTCCGGGTATTTTCGAACAAATTTACTGATTTCGTTGATATATAGTGATGTCAAGGTTAATATTTTGTATTTTATAAATAAAGGTCTATGGAAATGTGTTATTTCTATATTTGGTACTTTGATGTTAGCGAGTATGCGCATGCACAGTTTTTGTTGGATGAATAAATCATCCGCGTCTACACTATTTCCCCACAAGATGATACCGTACGTTAACCAAGAATTTGCATACGCGTTGTAGGCAATTAAAGCTGTTTTTTCGTCTGTAGCGCGTCTCAATTCTTTTAAAGCGTATGTAAAACTTGAGAGTTTTGATTTTATCTTTTTAATGTGTGATTTCCAATTTATATGTGAGTCTATATCTAGACCTAATAGGGTTGCCGCGTTAACACATTCTAATTTATTGCTATTATAAGTAAAGCTTATGTCAATAGGTTTTTTCTGGTGGGGTCTAAATTGTATAATTTTTGTTTTAGTTATATTAAGAGCCAAGTTGTGATCGGTCATCCAATTTGTGATAGTATTAAAAATGTCAGTGAGATTGTTAATTAGATTATAATGATTAGTGCAAGATGTCATAATTGATATGTCGTCCGCGAATAGAACACAAGATTCGTCAATTATTTTTGGAATGTCATTTATGTAAATTAAAAATAGAATACACCCGAGTACTGAACCTTGGGGAATTGAATGATTGGTCACAATTGGGTCAGAACGCACTATTTCAATGTCACCGGTATTATAGTCAATATTTTCTATTTCTACATATTGTTTCCTATTTTCAAGATACGATTTAAACCACTCGTGGGTAGGTCCGCGTATACCAACATCGTAAAGTTTTTGTAAAAGGATATTAAATTGAACTTTATCATAGGCTTTACTCATATCTAGCAAGATACCTATGGCATACTTTTTATCGTCTATGATATGTAGTACTTGCTGAATATATTTATAAACTGCTAATGTTGTCGAACGGTTTTTTCTGAAGCCGTACTGGGCATCATCAAAGAAATTATACTTTTCACAATAAGAATATAAGCGGGATTGCATCACTTTTTCAAATATTTTAGAAGATGTTGGCAAGAGTGCAATTGGCCGATAATTAATTGGGTCTTGTTTAGATGCTTTTTTATATATTGGTTTTATGAGAGCTATTTTTAGTTGGTCGGGGAAAGTTCCTTCTCGGAAAGATTGGTTTATCAGTAGATAGTACGGTAGGGTCAGTTCGTCTGCACAATTTTTGATTAGTATAGGTGGTAGTTCATCGACACCGTAGCTGTATTTACTTTTTAAATTTTTAATGATGTGATGTATTTCGCGCGGCTCGGCCGGCCGCAAGAACATGGAGTTGGTGTTTAGTGCGCGCGCGCCGGCAGCAGGCCGCCGCCGCGCGCCCCGCACCCCGCTCCCGCTGCTGTCGATACCGACCGACGCAAAGTACTCGTTGAATGCATTCGCGATCTGAGGCGGCTGAGTAATAATATTATTATTTATTTTTAATTTGATATTTTGCTTGACCTTTTTTACGGTTTTGTTTGTTCTCTCTTTGACTATTTGCCACATTCGTTTAATTTTATTATCAGATTTGTTCATTTCGCGTATGTATTGATTCCGTTTAGACTTATTTACGCTTTTCTTTAGTATTTTAGTATAGGATTTATAGTAATTAGTTAGGGCCGGATGTTGTAGATAAGTTACGAAAGATTTTAGCAATCTTTTGTTTTTACACGATATTCTAATACCAGTAGTTAACCACTTACTCTTTTTATTTATTTTTAGTTTTTGTCGCTTTTTAGGTATGTTTTGATTAAGTAAGGTTATCAATATATCCGTAAATATTCTAAAGTTTTCGTTAACTGTATTCGTTTCCATATTAAGTTCCTCTAGCCAGTTAATTTTTTGAAGAGCTTGTTTGAAATTTTGAATATTTTGTGTGCTAAATATTCTTTTTTCTACTTTCCAAGATGTTAGTAACTTTTTACATGTTAATATATTTTTTAATGTAGTATAAACTCCTAAATGATCTGAAAAGCCGTAATCCTGAACAGATGTGTCCAGTCTAGTCCTTGTAAAATTTGCAAACACAAGATCAAGGCAAGATTCTTTTGTTTTACATATTCTAGTTGGCTCGCTGACTAGTTGGGTAAAGTTATATTGCAATAAAAGGTTAATAAAATCAGTAGCTTCCGAGTCAGTGCCTCGCATATCTAGATTAAAATCTCCGCTTATTATAACATCAATGCTATTGTATTTATCTAATAAGAGTGTAAGTAGTTTTATAATTTGAATATTAAATAAATCGGCTCGTTTCTTGTTCCAATATATAACAATCAAAATAACGTTAATTTTCGTAATTAATATGGCACTAATTTCGATGCAATATTCAATTGAAAGTTTAGTAATATCTTTTATCTCTGTTGATTCATAGTCGTCACGAAGCAGTATCATTGTCCCTCCACCGATGCGATGTTGTCTACAGAACGCAGAAGCTATCGTGTAACCTGTGAAGTTAATCAGTTGTAGTTTCGCCGGTGATAGCCATGTCTCGGTCGCGCAGAACGCGTGCAATGTTGAAAAGTTGTCTTCTAAAAAGTTATTTACGAGATATCTTTTATCAAATAGGCTTTGCATGTTCTGGAGTACAATGTTAAAATGTCGCGGCTCGTTCTTAGTGCGCTTAGTAACGAAAGGAGTGATTTTGTGGTTGGTGTTGTGTACTTGCTCGCGTTGTAGTTGTGCGGTTTAATAAGCTGTCTCTGTAGGTATTGGAGTTGCGTCCGGTGAAGCCAGTTCCTCCAGTCTGTGCCGGTGTAGTTGATGTTCCCGATGGTCTTGATGTCCCGCATTCTATGTTTTGATTCGGAGGGTAAGTACTTACTTTACCGTCAATTATTATTTTATTATTTCTGATAATGGCATCATGGCCGTTTAGTCGCGCAGCGCGGACTTGTTTTTGTAGGTCTTTTCGGTGTTGTAGGGCTTTGTCGTCTAGAAATTCCGATAAAGATAATCTAGTATTTTTAAAGAAATGCCGGTTTTTTAGTAGATACCTAGACATTCGTTTACTTAACAGCTCGATAATAATGGGTCTGCGCATCATGGTTTTCCTGCCTATTCTTGTGAGTTCTTCGATATAGCCGGTCAGATCAACATTCATCACATTACGAAATATATCAATGATTTGTTGATGGAGCTGTGTTTCTGTCTCATAATCAGGTTCGTTTAGGCCATACAGCACGATTTTATTACTATTCCATGATGGTTGCTGTTGTAAATTGTCGTATATCTGGGATTGTATCTGATTGATTTTCTCTTTTAGTTTCTTATTTTCGCCTTCTATTTTTTGCATATTTTCATTTAATGAATTAATTTCTGTCTTCATATTCGATTGTTCATTGGTTACTTGGTGTAAATACTTTGTTAAGTCTTCGCGAAGAGATTTTGTTACTATTTCAAACTTTGTATTAATAGTTTCGCTTATATAGGTAGCTATTTTTTTGTTATTTTCTTCAAATTTCTTTTCCAATAATTGGCTTATCTGTTCAAGCAGAGGTGTATTATCCAGCGGTGCACGAGTAGGGTTAGGTGGTGTTACATATGAGTAGGTATTGTTTATAGTAGCCGTCGTTTCGTCATGTTTTCTTAAATTATCAGTTGCTGACTCATCCAGTGACATTACTGTATCATTCAAGCTGGGAAATTGATGCCTCACTGGGGTATTGTCGTTTCTATTTCTCCTAGTGACATTTTGGCAAGTAGGACATAGCCAAGATTTCTTAAGGTCAGATAAGTTATTCATATAGTACGATTTAGTCATATTGAGACACGCATAATGATATTTGGTATCACAACTTTTGCAAATGACTAATTCGTTATCATCTTTGATACTCTTATTGCATGCGTAGCAGCTCATATTGGATGACTTTTATATCAATTTTTGAAGGAAATATGAATGCGTGACTTATCTTATGTGGTTGTTCCGACGTAGCTTGTAGCACTGTAGGTGTGAAGCTCGTAACTCGTAGAGCGAAGGTCCAGTTTTGTTTGCAGCGGCCGGCCAGCTGACGTAGGTCGTCGAACTCGTATCGGTGAATTTGAAACGCTGTAACCGTTTTTGCATTAATTTGCTCACAGTTTCTTCAATTTTTGATGGATTTCCGCAATTTTTTCCCAAAATGATCCTGCAGTAAAAACGCTGCTAGTGATAATAATTTTCCCACTAAATTCACGGTTTTTATGCTATACAATAATTATTTGTCAGAGAGGTGCGCGAAGTGTGTCAGTATGCGGTCGCGGCGCACTCCCCTTCCCATGTCTTCTTCGGTCGGCCTCTTGCCCTTCTTCCTTGCCCTATCTCACTAGGTGGGATCGGCACAGCAAATTTTCTTCTTCCACTCTCCTCTATCAGCCGTCGTCTCTACACTCACTCCTTTCTCTCTCATGTCCTCATTCACACACTACATCCTTGTCTTCTTCGGTCGGCTTCTTACCCTTCTTCCTTGCACTACCATTACGAACCTAGAACTTTAGGGTAATATGATTTAATTTCATTAAGGGAGTCGCACCGATGTGTCCGCCAACCTTTTGTTACGTTCGTAGCGTCGTCACGCAGTCTGCGCTAACCAACCTTTGTGAAGAGAATTTGATATACCATTGTTACTGACACTGGAGGTCACGCGTTTTAGGAGTCCTTGCCACAACGGAACCCTATAACTAAGTCTGCTGTCCGACTGTCACCAGGCTGTATGTTATAAATTGTGATAGCTAGAAAATTTAAATTTCACAGATGAAGTATTTCTGTTGCCGTTATAAAGACAATAAAGATAAAACTATAAAAATAATAATAAATACCAATATAATAAAGAGGAAAAGTTTGATCGTTTGTTTGTTTGTTTGACGCAAATAGACTGCAAAACTACGGGACTGGTTTGAAAAATTATTTCACTGTTGAGAAGCCATATTATCCCTGAGTAACATAGGCTATATTTTATTTCTCTATGCAATAGATTATTTTAGAGACCGTGTGAAGCCGGAACGGGATGCTAGTATTTTAGATTTTGAAGTGTTGCTCCCATACCACATATGTATAGTTGTTGTAGTTCTAAACGATGTCACTAGATGGCGCTGAAAGTTAGCAGTAGTTTTCTAAATCGCGATGACTAGATTTTTTTAGTAATTAAGTATTACACCTTTGGACTAAAGGACAAAAGTTCGCCATCTTGATAACCATGGTGTTGGATGTGCTTAATATAATATTAACAGATTTAAATATCAATAATAATTAAACTAAAGCCAATATTCAAACGTGGGTTCCGTATCCTTAGAGGATTTTGTGCCTTTTTGAAAAACATACGAAACCCTACGCGATTTCGACTCGCAATTGGCCAATTGTTTAGGTATTAATACAAAATGTTCAGTTATGGAACGGACTGATATTAGATCGAATTTGTCACGATACATTTTTTGCTAAATACACGCAATAGTCGAAAAGAAATCGATACGGTTAACATTATAAAGCTTTTATGTATTTGCTTTAGTTTTTACTTCTTAAATATTTCAGTTATAGCACGGTTTGTTAATGTTTATTTTGTCATTTCCATGGTATTGGCAATTTTAGTTTTTTTTGCTATAGTATAATATTTTTGGCGAAAATAGATTAAGATCGCTACGGTAAATTTTTCTGTTTGCTTAAAATTTACCTATAAAATATTTTAGCGCGGTTGTTTTATGGTTGTTTTTTAGACTTCCTAGGCTTTCAAATAAGATGTTTTTGTAGAAAATATTTTTATCGTCACTAAAAAGAAAGTTATGAATTAATGAATAAATATCATAAATTTTCCCATAAGTCACAAAGATATTACATTTCACTTATAATACTAAACTTCAAATTGGAATCGTCATAAAATAACATTAAAATAAATACATTTTTTTCAGCCTTGTCATACATAATAAATAATTAAACTCAACTCAATTTAAGTAAATTAAATAAAAATAACTTATTAATAAACTACATACTTCATAACAAAAACCATATATTATTACCCGTAACCATATATTGTCATAATACTGTTAGTTTAAATTCTGATTATGTGTTTGGGAAACGTTATTTTCTTTTAGTCTTATTTGCGTAGATTTCATATGTTTTTCCCAAACCTACGTAATCAAATATGTTGAATTGGAATGTTATAGTTTTTCTTTACTTATTAGTTTTTAAATACACTAATCTTATGCATGGTTAAGTTTAAGTTTCTCTTTCCAAGTTTTTACTAGAAAATAGGTAAGCGCAATTAGGTAGAATATTATACGTTTTTATTAAGTTAGATTAAGTTTTTTACGAGAAAAAAAGCCATAACGAAAGTGTTATTTGCGTAGCTACTGAACCTTTTTGCTACTTAACATTACTCCATTGGAGCTTTCTAAAAGAAGTTAATGTCTTACTAGCTAATATAAGTTCATGTTTTAAGGTTCCGTCCCTAAAAGGTAAAAACGGGACCCTATTACTAAGCCTCCGCTGTCTGTCTGTCTCCAGGCTGTAGATCCGAAACTGTAATAGCTAGGAAAATGAAACTTTCACGAGATAAGTATTATAACAACAAATACTAAAAGTAATTAAAAAAAAATATTTACGGGGTCCCCATACAATAAACGTGCCTTTTTACTATTTTTTTTGCTATATATCAATAACGGTAGGTGCTAGACACTTGAAATTTTCATAAAATACATAAAAGTATATTGGCTATCAAATTAAATTATAAAGTTGAAATAAAATAAATATTTAAGGGGGCTCCCATACAACAATGGTACGGAACCCTTCATGCGCGAGCCCAACTCACACTTGGCCAATTATTTGTTATATGTAAAATAAAATAAAGCGCTTTTCAAAATATATGTGGACTTTCAAGTTAGTATTTTCTTTTAGTCTTAGCTTGCTTGGAGGAAAGTAGAAAGACAAGGTAGAAGGACATATTTTATATTTCTCACTTAGTTTACAACCACTCTCAAATTCATAAATTTGTCACCAAGCACCTAATATTGATTTGCGTCTCCTTAACAGCTAGTAATTCCAGACTAGACATGCTCAACCTTAGGACAAAGTATCACTAACTCGAGTGATTACTCGTCCTGCTGTTCACTACACGTTCCCACTGCTAGGACTGTGAGCTTTCTCTCACCAAGAGGAAAATAATCCACCATGCTGGCCAAGTACGGGTTGGCGGATGACACGCGTTTTCGTATATTGTGATACTTAAACATGTCGGATACCTCGCGATTATTTCCTTCACCGTAAAGCGAGTGCAAATCCACACATAACTTGAAAAAACAAGTCATTGGTGTAGAGCCGGTATCGAACCAGGATCAGTCTGATTGAAAAGCAGACGATATCCCACCGAGTCACACTCGCTTTTACTGAATTAATAAATCGTTCTCAAGCCCTAATCCGGTGGCAACCAAAGGCTGGAGGTTATCACGTGAACACAAATACTATTATAACAAACCAACAAGCAGCAAAATGTCACGTTGCACAATTTCAATTTGTTTAGTATCGAGCAATGCGGCGATAACTGAGACCTTTCACACTTTGTTCTGGTCAGGAAACAAGGATTGGGTCAGTGGAACACTGATTGGTCAAGCGTTCTGCTGTACTAGTAAGTTTATACACGTTGTCTTCTTCTTCGTATGGGCTAAGTGGCTAAGCTCTAGGGTTGAGGGTTTTCAAGCCACCCGAAGGCCACTAACTTGGCTTAACGACTGCTTTTACTGAGACTAAAAACCGAAACCCACAATATAAACATGTCATCTGAACCACGGTAGCGCCCGAATGAAAATGCTACTCTTAACGACAGTTTTGTGCAATGTCATCCAAAGACTGTCCGCATTGATCATTGCTTAACCTCGATGATCGCGTCAGATCACCTTAGTTAACCGAGCTACAAGCACTACTTGTCGACTTACCTGCCCTGAAATAATTGAAAGTTCTACTGAGAACATTATAATAGTTAATAAATTGGCCTCTATTTTATTGCTCTGAAGTACAGTGTAGTCCGTTCAGTACCACTTCGCATATAGCATCCAACTGTTTTTAGCGACGAAAGTTTAGGCATTTGTTTGGTTTTAGTATAAACTTGAATAAATAGACATTCGTTTATTATGACTCCGCTTACAACGACTTTCCGCTTTTAACGACTGAATTTCACACATAATTGTCCGGTTACAACGACGAGCGTTGCCGTGCTTACAAAAAAAAGAAGACATAGAAAAGAAGGAAATAAATGAATAGCTATCTCCGCTATTGCCCGCGCGACGCCCCTGATTGTAAATTGACTGTTTATTTTATGGCAGTACGAATTTGTAGAATGAGTGACGCGTAAAAAATCGCTTCCGCTAAACGAAAATGTTTCTCTATTGAAGAAAATAGTGTTATGTTATAATACAACGGTTAGAAGCTGGTGAGTCAAAAGTAACGATTGCGAAGGAATTCGATGTAAATCATTCGACAATATCTACAATTAAGAAAAATAAACACAACAGGCATTTATCTGTAATATCTGTTATATAAAAAACAATCATTTTTTGGTTCGATTAATACGACTTCCGGTTAGTACGACGTGTGTCACCGGTCCCTTGGAAGTCGTTATAACCGGATTCTACTGTACTTATAAATCTGGAAATGTCATTCGTGACTATCAAGAGACAGGTTGTAATAGAAAACATAGAACAGAAACGCGACCATGCTATGGTAACCTCTGACCGCTGCCGCTGTCTGTCCATGGAATTAGAAATTATGATTTACGTGTTTTTAGTAACACGCAACTTATGCAAACAAGTTTTCCGTTTTGTAATACGCTTTCATTAGGTCAGTGGATGTCAGAGTTAATTAGTTTGTTTGAAATATTAATTATGTATAACGACTTCATTTTCTTCGTTTTTGTGTTGATAAAATATGAATGAGAAATATTTTTTGGTCATTAAAAAATGAAACGGTCTTTGCATAAATTAAGCAAGTTGTTTTGTAAGATGACGCATTGTTTATTTTATGAAATCATTTTGTGTAACTAAGTATCTTCCTAATTTTATAAATGCGAACGTTTGTGTGTGTGAATGTTTGTTACTCCTTTACGCTTCAACTGCTGTTTTACTGTATGACTGATTTCAAAAGGATTTTAATCTTAATATAATAAAAATCTCGTGTCACAATGTTTGTCCTCAATAGACTCCTAAACCACTTAACCGATTGTAATAAAATTCGCACACCATGTGCAGTTCGATCCAACTTGAGAGATAGGATAATTTAAATCTCAAATTATAGTCGCAATTTTAATTTATTGCTAATTATTGTCTATTATTATTTGACAGTCACAATTATCTGTTAACTCCAATTGATTCTAACAGATGCCGATACCTTTCGACTGGGTTGAGTAAGTAATCAATAGATGGCGCTGCTATGGTAAATCTACGAACGTGTCATATAAGCTACACTATCTATTTTTCATACCCCTAAGTGAGTCAAAACAACGTTTGCCGGGTCAGCTAGTATCTTATATATAACATTTCCATGTCACAATGTTAGTTACCGTACTCCTCCGAAACGGCTTGACCGATTTTTACCAAATTTTATATACGTATTCTGTAGGTATGAGAATCGGCTACTATCTATTTTTCATAACCCTAAATGATAAGGCAAAACAACGTTTGCCGGGTCAGCTAGTTATATAAATATTAAATAATACCTTGGATTAACATAGGCTACTTTTTATCCTGGATAAACTTAACTTATTCTTGTCTCGATTGACGCGGATAAACCCACGGGGTGCACCTAGTTATTTATATGACGAAATATAAAGTCTCATAATGCATTGTATTTCTTAAAGTTTCGTTAATACTCGTAACTTAGTGATATTTTAGTTTTGACGATCTCGTTGGCGTAAAGGTTACTATGCCGGACTGCTAATCGTTAAAGGTTCCGGGTTCGATTCCCGGCCCGGTCAACATCTTTGTGCTCAACTAAATTTGTTGGCTGTGGGTCTGGGTGTTAAATATGTATTTATATGTAATATGTAAGTATGTATATGTAGTATATCAGTTGAGTTAGCAACCATAATACGAGCTAGAAATGGTTCAGTATGGGGCTAACCAGCCGTGTGTGAAATGTGTCTAAAAAAAAAAACTGTTTTAATGTAGGTATCGCCCTTTTTACTAAAATTTAAAATAACTTTAATTCATTAAGTTCAGTTAACTAACACACAAAGTTTCGCATTTATAATATGTATTAGTACGATAATAACAGAGCTACTAATTCCAGTGATTCAATACATGTTTCCGCAACGTTATTTCAAACCCACAGTAGCGTAACGTTTCACGCTTGACTGTCGTTCAATCGACACATCTATTCATGTCAAAGCTCACAGGTCAAGGGTTAAACTTGTTGGGTAGGATACTATATGGCGGCAATTAAGGTTTTAATCAAAATTTAATTTTAATTGCTTTTTTTAGGACACGTATTGCGTTTTTAAATAAACGTTTGGTGACATAATCTAGAATAAGATAATAATTAATTATTGTTTTCTGACGTTATAGCTGTTATTTTGTAAATGGTTAATTAAGGGATTGTAATTATAATCTTAAGAGAAAAACAGGCTGTGCCGACCCCACCTAGTGGGAAATGGTAAAGGAGAAGAAGAAGAATTATAATCTTAATATTTTGGACTAAAGTAGTACTAACTTTTACTATTCTTAATATACTTGGCGATCTAGCGAGGTAATGCCGCCACCATTTTAGACACCTTACCCGCGGACACTGACTTAGATTTAATGTACTATTTGTAAGGTATTGTTGCGTGTGTGTGTTTTTAATTATATAATTAGTTTTAAATTTTAAACATTTATTATATAATTTTTTAATGAAAAAATTTTTATTTACCAAACAGTTTAAAAGATTAAAAACTAATAAAAATTAAAAAAAAAAAACACTCATAAAATTAATTTAATAGGCCACTCCGGATAGAACCTGACGGAAAGGTACCCATTAGTTTTAAATATTTGTATTTGTATAATATTAATTGTTTTAATAATTACACAGCTCTACATAAAATCTATTTTTTTTTTGTTGCCCTGGATATTATCGCAAATTCTTACGTTTTTAAGTGCCCAGATTACGAATATATTCGTAAAAGTACTAAATTTGCTCGTTTCTACAAATTGAATTTTGAACTATTTACTGTCAAAATTTTAATTTTCAGTCATTTGTTGAAAAATACACGAGCAGATCTTACAAAATCATTGATATTTTCACGAATTGCGTGTATAAATAGACCCAAAATCATCATCATATCAAAGGCAACAAAACCACTGTAGACCAGTGTTATGTTTACAACATAAGGAGTCTATAAAATGCACAATTTCAAAACGCATCTCGGCAAGATGTCGCGGGTCATTTAGCGTTTTCTTACGACAGCCAACTAATGACCTGGGTGTTGATTTATTTGATTTATTTCATGCCGTTTAATGACCACACTAATTTGACCATCATTTGACCCTTACATAAATCACGTTAGCTTTGAAAGGTTAAGATTTCAATATGCGTAAGAAATGCATAAGATGACATAAAAGGTGTGAAAGCGTAAGTGTTAAGGGGTAAATTGGTTGTAAAAAAGTAACTTTCGGTTTCGTAGCTTGACATAAAAATATCATGTCAAAAAGTTACTTCTGCTTCTTCGTATTAGCTAAGAAATGAAATGAAATGTAATTTATTTATCAACATAAATAAATACATTCTTTTATTTGGGGGAAAACTAAATACTACAAATTCAATTAATATTACTTAATGTTAAATCTAATCTAAAATTAATTAAATTAAAAGTATATCTAATCTAAAAAACCAGTGCCAGTGGGAAGAGTACCTAAAATGCCAGCCGAGTTGCCTCTTTGTATAGCAACGCTAATTCGCTGTGGAAAGTAGAGGCCGGCATTTTGGTCACGAGTAGCGTCGACCAAGCGCTTCTTTAAATCGTTGAATAAAGATTTAGCTTAAATAAGATAAATCTTAATTTAAATTCTTATGTTTCTTAGTCCGATTTGACTTATGAGGTATATATATACCATACCGTCTTATAATAATAAGACGGTATGGTCTCGTAAGTACAAATATGTATATGAACGATGTATGTTTATATGTTATACTCTGCGGAGCCGAGACGGGGTGCTAGTATAACATAAGTGGTCAAGCTCAGGTGTCGAGAGTTTTCAAGCCGCCCGAAGGCCTCTGACTTGGCTTACGAATGCTTGTACTAAGACTTACGTCTTAAAAAGTCACTAAATTCAATCTTTAGATTTATTTCATGAGAATTGAGTATGTAAGCACTCACATAAGTAATTCTTATTATAAAGTCATTGTAGTGCCTGTACTCAAATTTAACTGTTTTATCAGAAACTTGTTTGATGAAATAAATTATTAGATCAAATTCTTGCTTGTACTAAGTGTAACAGCCGGGACCTACAATTTTACGTGTCATCCGACACACGATAGCGCCTAGATGAAATGCCACTTGAAAACGACAGGAACATGCCTTACTGTGTCAAAATATGTGGTCGATTTTTTTAAAATAAATATGTTAAGATTGACCTAATCAAATGTGTATATTCATATCTCCAATTATAATGTATTTTTTTTGTGAGAAACATTTTTTCCCATAAATTTGTCGACTAATATAATATCATTCACCTTATCTACTCGTATAGTAAACGAAGAAAATCTTGCAATCAGAGTAATTAAGGACATTTCCACAAGACCTAGAATCTAGATTACACCGTAAGTAGGTTTGTTTACCTTAGTTCTTTAGTAGGAAATCTAAGATTTGCTAGGATGGGTGTATGGATAATGGTTTCTATTTCACTCTCATTTATTTTTAAATATTAGGACACATTTCACACACGGCTGGTTAACCCCATACTGAACCATTTCTAGTTCGTATTATGGTTTCTAACACAACTGATATACTACATATACATACATACATATTTTATATCCATATATATTTAACACCCAGACCCACAGCTAACAAATTTAGTTCAGCACAAAGATGTTGGCCGTGTCGGGAATCGAACCCGGAACCTTCTGATTGGCAGTCCGACATGGTAACCTTTACGCCAACGAGGTCGTCAAAATTAAAGCTTGCTAAACCGATTGCGACAAAATTTAATTTAGAGTAGCTCATTTGCTGACTTCTTTTATCCCGAATAAACATTGGCAACACTGTGAATCGCTGTTTTTTTTACTCTAAATAGGTCAGCGCTTGACCACAAATTCACCTGATGGTAAGTGATATTAAGGTTTACGGTGGAGCGCGCTTACCTAGAATGAACCGGGTCTTTTCAGCTAGAGATACTTACTTATATCGTAATTTGGTTTTGGAATTTTGCGTTGATTACTTCAAAACTCGAATAGACTATGGTGACAATACTTTTGTTTAGACACAAAAATAAAATAGGAAATCCGACTTCAACAATATTATTATTTTATTTTTAAACCCAGAAGAAGGAAGATGCTGAACTAATTTATACATTCTGATTATTATTTGAAAGTTTCTTTAAACACCTATTTGGGTAAATCACGGAAATCGTATGAAGGTCTGTTAAAAATTGAAAGCAAATACCAAAAACATGAAAACTACTTATATGTCGTTTATAACGTTTCCTAGTTTTAAATAGTAGATTTAATCTGCGGAATTAATTAAGGAAATCGTATAGATTCTTTTATATATGCAGGATTTTTTATAATTAAGATAAAGTACGTCCCATTCACGTACCCTGAACCGAGTGTTGCGAAACAAATGAAAAAGAGGCATGATCAGCAATATCGTTTGACGCATCTATCTCTTTTCCACTCCAGCGGCTGATATTAGATGTTTTCTTGATTGTAACACCGTTAAATTATCGTCCGTATATCGGGTCAGTGAAAAACAAAACATTTAAAAGTTAATGTCCTATCGTTTGCATAACCTTACAAGTACTAGCACGAGGAAGCGAGCATTCAAACGCTTTTTTTATTGAATAGAGTTATAAATCTTTTATTGAATAGGTCCATATTCAATACAAAAAGTTGATCTATAGGTCTATCTTTACAGACGTTTTTTTTTTACTTTTTTACTTCATTTTTTACTCGTAAGAATTTGACAAAGAGGACGCGTAACCACAGATAGCGAGATAGCGACACTATGGCCTAAGGTATGGTTAACATGCCTAGTCTAGAATAACTGGTTTACAAGAATGTTGCTGCTGGCTGGAAGATTTTTCAACTCCAAGGTGGCTACTAGCCAGGTGAGCAAAAGAAAACCCACCACTATGCAAAACTTAACAGTTTGTCCTGTATTTTGAAACAATTCTTGGTCACCCTATCATTTACTGTGGTTGCAACACATCAGTCAAACAATAGCCCAGCATTGTGAATTAAAAGCAATTGCGCTAAACGCCCTGTATATAGCTATCATTTTATACCATTGTGCGATTTGAGCTCTGACCGTAATATTTGCCTATACAGACTTATTGAGTAGGCTACAGGAATACTACCGTAGGGCGGATGATGCGTTAAATTATAGGTTTCGTCTGTTAGTCTTAGTACAAACGTCAAGAAAAGTCACATACTCTCGGGTGGTTTGAAAGCCCTCGACACCAGAGCCTACCCACTTAGTATATCCAAAAACGAAGAGTATTTGTTTGAAAAATGAAACATTATTTGCTCATATTAATTATTTTAAATATTGTTTGTGTTTTTTTTTTCTTTGTTATGTAACTAATGACAATAAAATTATAATTAACTTAATTAATTTATTTAAGAGTAATAATATTTAATCAATGTAATTGGATTGTGTACCGTATTAATTAAATTCAATAAACAAATTGAAATAATTAAATATTTTGGACAATGTTCATGTAAAATCGTTTTCTTCTATCTGTATTTTTTTTATTTTAATCCCAACTAGAATTTAATAGAAGTTTAGGGGTGTGTTTATTTGTTAATTCTTCATGCTCAATCTGCTAAGCAGATTTGTATCTTTGTTTTGTTTTTTTTTTGGTATGAAGATAGCTTAGACTCTGGTTTAACACAAAGGCTACTTTTAGCCTTAACAATTTTAAATCTGTATTGAGGGTAGCCCTGTACACAGATTATGGCGTTACGAATGGATATAACATGATTGTTCAAGTTGTAGCGTTCTAAGGTAGACCACACCTCAAATGTTAGGAAATATGCAATTGTAGAAGCAAGCGTGACTCGGTTGTACAAACGTCTGCTTTTCAATCAGACGGCCCCTGGTTCGATCCCAGCCCTACTACTAATTACTACTAATTAAAATGAATGAAAAATGAAAATTGACATTTGATTCACATCATGTACTATTGTATTGATATTATATTACTAGAATTAGATGTGAAAATTTACATTTCATTAATATCATATACATACTATTGTAATGATATTTAGAGCCGGTCTGGGTAAAACTAAAACTTCGAACTTGGACTTTTTTCAACATATATAACAAAATGGGCAAATGTCATTCAACATACGAACGGTTATTAGAATTGAAAATTGACATTGAATCATATCATATACTTTTGTAATGATGTCATATTATTTGACTTGTAACTTTGGTGTTATCAATACATGATTTGTATTTGTAAAAAGTAATTTTTATCCTGGATTAACTTCTTTATGTCCCGGATTATCGCGGGTAACACCACGGGATGATTGCCGTATCCACTTAAAGTTGTTTGATAGTAGTCTCCAAGTGTTCATATGCCGCTAGATGGCGTTAAATACTCGTAGCTATAAGTTAATTTTATTCATCCCGGCAAGCCACATTATTTCTTTTATAACTTCTGAATCGTTTCGCGACATTTGCTGTTAATGTATTATTTTTAGGGCTCATCACAAAACAACATATATTAAGCGTTGATAGCACAAATCTATCGAAAAGATGTCAGATTTGTGATTGAGCTAGTCACGGTCAGATATGACCCCAATCTGACAGGAAGTTCTAGAATAGACGGAAATCGACCCGTTACTTGCTGTATAAAAAACATCTACTCTATAGAAATATCGAGATAATGATAAGGCTCTGTACTTCGATCAAATATCTACCAGATTCAGTGTCGCATACAAACACAGCACAATAATAATAGTTTAAAAAACTAAAAAACACGCTTTGTATATAAAATCGTAATTTTATTAAATTAGTGTATTGTCTTCGGTCCTCAATAAATCTACAAAGTTTGAACGAAATCTAGCCGTTTAAAGTGGGTCAAAACCGCGCCCAAAGAAGTCGATTACAAACAAACTTACAGGTGAAGCTAATAGAAAGCGTGTAAAAAATGGCATGAGTTTACTGTACTATTGTATCTATTACAATATACTACGTCACATAAAATATTTCAATTCAAGTCAACCTTACCCTTGTATTTCTTAAAGTTGAGTTTCGACTAGTCCCGTAACAAAAAAAATAAAAAAAATAATGGGAGAGCGTACCGAGTTTTTTAATCCAATACTTGGGCTGTCTTATGATGGCTTACAGTTATGCTTATCATTAGGATAGGACTGCGGGTTGGCGGATGACACACGTCTTCGGATATTGTGGTCCTCAAATACATCGGCCTCTTCACGATGTTTTCCTTCACCGTAAAGCGAGTGCAAATCCACACATAACTTGAAAAACAAGTCATTGGTGCAGGGCTGGTATCGAACCAGGGGACCGTCTAATGGATAAACAGGCGTTATTACCACCGAGCCTCACTCGGTTTTACATTCCATATTGACTACTTACAAAATAACACCAACGCAAAAGAATCTATCATAGTCGTAGCTTCTAATGTCATTAGTTTACGCAACTCAAAGCTTCAAATTAATTATGTCCGCACATATTATTGTAATTTATGCATGTAAATATATTTAATTAATTTATTACTCATACTTGTCATAGCTGTTTACCACTATCTATTAAAGGTCCTACTGACATTGTAAAAGGGAAAGTTTGTATGTATGTTTGTTCCCTTTTCACGCTCTAACGGCTGTACCTATCTAGATTAAATTTGGTATTTAAATAAATAAATTTTGTTGTTTTGTACGACCCCGTCTGCGTAATGCTTACTTGCCATCCAGAGGATCACGGGTTCGATTCCCATGGCCAACATCTTTGTTATGAGCTAATTTGTTGGCTGTTGGTCTGGGTGTTAAATATGTATCGATATAAAGTATGTATGTATGTCTATGCAGTATATCACTTGTGTTGGCGACCATAATACAAACTAGAAATAGTTTAGTATGGGGCTAACCAGCCGTGTTGTAATGTTTCCTAATATATTTAATTTCATTACTTTTTTCTCTCGTCTGATATATCTCGAATGAAAGCAATTAAGTAGCGAGTATATATAAAAAATATTTATTTTTTTATCTTATTATTTATTTATCTATTTATCTTACAAGTTTAACATTCCTTTTCATCCTCATATAAAAGAGGCATTTTTATCTGAGCGTCACCGTGGGTCGGATGACACGATGTAGGTCCCGGTTGTTAGTCTTAGTCGGTACAAGCAGTCTTTTAGCTAACTCAAAGGGCGGATTGAAAACTCTCGACATCAGAGCCTGGCCTTAACTTAGCTCATATGAAGAAGAAGATCCATATATATATTTTTACATATCTTGTTTTGCTAATTTCATTTGACTTATCCTTATTTATGAAGGCATTACACAGCTCTACAAAAAATCATTTTTTTGTTGCCCTGTTTATCATCGCAAATTGTTACGTTTTAAGTGCCCAGATTACGAATATATTCGTAAGTACTAAATTTGCTCGTTTTTACAAATTGAATTTTAAACGATTATCGTCAAAATTTTAATTTTCATTCATTTGTTGAAAAAAAAACGAGCAGATCTTACAAAATCATCATCATATCAAAGGCAACAAAACCACTGTAGACCAGTGTTATTATTGTTATATTTGTTAAATTGTTTAATATTTTTTTATAAATGAGTCTTCATGTTGAAAATAAATTGATTTGATTTAGAAAGCAAGCAGCGCCGCGTGTTCAGCTAGTTTAGAATTCAAATAAACCTGAGAAATTCGCAGCAGCGTTTTGATTTTCGCAATATCAGAGATATTAATGAACACATCAAATGCAGTTGCGATATTCATATCGTATGCAGGAATGTGTTTTGTAATCTATTACCTGAATCTTGTTGAGATAAAATCTTATCTACTGATGAATAAGTTTAAATCTATGGCGATAGCAGATTTACACAAAAGTTTGTCCTAGAATATTTATTTGCATTAATTACATTAATAATGTTCGTAGATAAATATTAAATATTAGGACTCATTTATAAATAGCCCCATACTAAACTATTTCTAGTTAGTATTAATGTTGATTTTATTTTTTTCAAATTCAAATTCATTTATTTTGTACAGAAAAATATTACAGATAAATAAATATATATAAATATGTACAATACAATATTTTAGGCGAACTAAAGAGGAATGAAAAAAGCTTAAATGATTTTCCGACCGACAGCCAATAAACTAAGTTCAGCTCAAAGATGTTGGAAAACAAAATAAACAGCGCAACTGTGCGCTGAAAAACTGCGCCCTATTGGTCTATCCTGCACTGAGAAATTAAAGAGTGGAAGGTTAGCAGAGATTAAAAAGTGGTATGGGCATGTCATGCGCGTAGGGAGGAGATGTATGCTAGTTGGAGATGTATGGAAATTGGAAGTGCGAGGAAGAAGGGCAAGAAACCGACTGAAGAAGACATGGATGGAGTGTATGAATGAGGACATGAGAGAAAAAGGAGTGAGTGTAGAGACGACGGCTGATAGAGGAGAGTGGAAGAGGAAAATTTGCTGTCGACCCCACCTAGTGGGAAAAGGCAAGGAAGAAGAAGGTATATCCCGCACTAAACATGACTACTGCAAAAAATACGAAACGTTTTAAAAAAATATATGTTTACTTTTATTACTACAAGTTTTCCTATCTCTATTAAATGACTCTCTTTAACGTTAAAATATATACTGTCTCTTGATTGTCGTTAAACAGAGTTTTCACTATTATAAATTTCAGTAATCTTGCCGTCAAAATTATGAAAATGTACACCTTTTGTGTTTTGACCCTTCATTGGCCATGAAATATGAAACTTAGGAAGTAGTAAAAATAAAATATAAATTTTTAGTACAAAATTAAGACAACTGTAAAGTTTCTAGCGGTATTCGAATCTAGGCGTAAAATGAATACTATCTTATATCTTAATAAGGGCAAAGCAGGTTAAATACGCAGTATAGGATATCACAATTCCAAAGGTAACGGTGTAGAATAGCTTTATTTGGCTATACTTACGAGTATCTGTATTTTACCTCATTATTACAAAATTGCAAAAGCAGTAAAAGGCTTGTTTGTTTGTGTGTTTATTTAATATTTTCGTAGAATTTCCTACTAAAGAATAACCTAAAAAATAGACCCTATTGCTATTAGTCGACAGTAATTATAACTAAGGTTTTGTAATAATTATTGTCTCTTATTTGACTTGCCATTAGCATAAGTTTTGAAGTAGATTTGCAACTGACCATAACATATTTTTCGTTAACCGATTTAATGAAACAAAGTTTAGATAAAGCTTTTTCTTTTTTTACGCATAATAGGCTTGCGCTTGACCACAACTCACTTGATGTTAAGTAACATTGCGGTCTAGGATGGAGCGCGCTTGCCTAGAAGAAACCGGTTCACTCTCGCCTTGAAGACAGTAAGGTTGTAGTTCAGTGGGAACAGGGATTCCGGCAAGGAGTTCCACAGTTTGGCCGTCCGTACTATAAACGTGGAAGTGAATCGCTTAGTACGCATTTTTGGCATGTTTACTACCTATAGTGGGCTGCTTATGCTAAACATTTTAAAGTTTTTTCCGTAGCGAGTGAACCAGTAGAACAAAGCTAGTTAATATCAGCACATGAATATCTTACTTTACGCCTCGCTATCGAATATCGACATTCATTTACATAACTTTGTCAACTTTATCTTAACTTGTCTTTAGAATAATGTTATGAGACATAACAACGGTTCGACATATTTGCAAATGATTCCGGGCTGTACTACGAGTATAATCTGGCGGTTTTCAAGGCAAGAGTGAACCGGATTTTTCTAGGTAAGCGCGCTCCACCCTAGATCATAATATCGCTTACCATCAGGTGAGTTATGGTCAAGCGCAAACCCATTTATAGTAAAAAAACCCCGGACTTAATGAGGCGGGTGTCGAAACCCCATCTCCGAACACCCTTGAGTCTGATGCCCCTTTTAGTATTACCAAACGTACTACGCGTTGTCGAAAATGCAACAATCCTATCCCTAAAACCCGGTCCACAAGTGCCCAATACAGCGGCCGCGTTCCCGCGCTGAAAGGATATTGAAACATATGTATAGTACATACATATGTATGTATACATGTGTATACTGGTCCATAAAATATTAAAGGGGGTCCCCATACAATTAGCGTGTTTTTTTCCTATTTTTTGCTACATACCAATAATGGTAGGTGTCAGACACTTAAAGTTTTCCCAAATACTTATGAGTTTATCGGCTACCTATTTAAATTATACATTTGAAATAAAATAAAATATATAAGAGGGCCTCCCATACAACAATGGTACGGAACCCTTCATGCGCGAGGCCTACTCACACTTGGCCAATTTTTCTGTTTAATCTGTCACCGTACTAATAAACGGAATTCCAAACCGAACTTCCACTTTCCAAATCTGACGGATGCAATAAAAACGTTTAATGTACAACTTTTATAAAGAAATAAGGATGAATATTTCACGTTCTTAAGGCTTTTATAATCGAGTGTCAACATAAACTTTAAAATCGAGTAAATCTTCCGATTAAATAAAGTAAAATCATAAAATCCCACTGTGGCGCCTGTAGCTCGGCTAGCTGAGGTGATCTGACGCGATCATCGCAACTAAGCAACGGTCGATGCGGACGGTGTTTGGATGGGTGACCATGCACAAGACTCGTTTTTCATCTGGGTGTTACCGTCGGTCGGATGACACGTTAAATTGTTGGTCTCGGTTGTTAAAAAAAATCCGCTACCTCGTAAAGTTACTCGTAAGTCTTAGTAGTATTATTTTTATATAAAAAAAAAAACAAATACATACCAAATAAAACTAGTAAAGCCTCTAAAACCACCAAATCGGAGTGTGGTTGTCACGCTCTGTTTACCATTGTCTATGGTCAAATATGGCGACCGAGGTCGTTGACCCCGGCCGTGGGCGAAAAGTAAATTAATACTCTAAACTTTTTCAGATCTAGCTAGTATCGAATACAAATACAAATCATTTATTGATAACACCAAAGTTACAAGTCACATAATAATATTATATCATTACAAAAGTATGATATGATTCAATGTCAATTTTCAATTCTAATTCTAGTATAATAATATCATTACAATAGTATATGATATGAACCAAATGTCAATTTTCTATTCTAAATAATCATTTATATTGTTTAAAAAATCTTATATCAGTTATGAAGCTAGATTATATGCGCTAATGCACTATGGGAGCAAAACAGTAATATAAAAATCCTAAAAATTCTGCATAAATGAAAAGGCTACGTTTTTATTAGTTTTATTATCTTTAATTCAGGGTTCCTTATTCCGATTACGTAAAATTCTGTCGATAGCTCTTTAGTTTTTGAAGTACAAACAAACGTGTCGATTTCCTCCCAATTCCCTTACCGTAAAGCGAGTGCAAATCCACACACAACTTAAAAAACAAGTCATTGGTGTAGGGCCGGGATCGAACCAGGGGCCGTCTGATTGAAAAGCAGACATTATTATCATCGAGCCACATTCGCTTTTTAATAAAAAAAAATTAAATATTAGGACACATTTCACACACGGCTGGTTAGCCCCACACTAAACCATTTCTAGTTCGTATTATGGTTGCTAACACAACTGATATACTACATATACATACATACATATTATATATAAATACATACATATTTAACACCCAGACCCACAGCTAACAAATTTAGTTAAGCACAAAGATGTTGACCTGGCCAGGAATCGAACCCGGAACCTTCTGATTAGCAGTCCGGCATGGAAACCTTTACGCTAACGAGGAATAATATTGAATAGTACCTTAGTTTAATTTCCCGGTAGGCTAATTAAGTTTCAGTTATCTGACCCAAAGCAATATCTTTGAATCTATTGAATCCAATTTGGCTTACCTAATGATAATACTTTCCGCCTTACAAACTTGTCTTGTGAATGTAACACTCTTTATTCTAGGGTGGGAGATAGAGACTAATTTTCTTACGAGTCGGAAAAAATAATTACGCGAAAAACGCAAAAAATAAACTAATGGTTACGTTTTTTTTTGCTTAAGGGCAGTGTTTTTGATGTACTCGACCAGCTGTCAAAGTATTTTTTACTCAGAATAGGTCAGCGCTCGACCACAATTCACCTGATGGTAAGTGTTATTGATGTCTACGGTGGATTGCGCTTACCTAAAAGGAACCGGTTCACTCTCGCCTCGAAAATCGCTAGATTGTAGTCATTGGGGAACAGGGAATTCCAAAGTTTGGCGGTTCGGACAACAAAGGTGGAAGCAAAACGCTTAGTGCGTGCCTTGGGCACCTCAACCGTAAGGTCTATCTGTCTGAAAGATAGGTAGATATTGCTTTTAACGATAAAGCCGCCGATTATGGTATAGTGTCAGTCTTAAGAACCTTTACTTACATGTCTTAAGTACTTATTATAAGCTAGCTACCACCCTCAAGCTGAAACGTCACTAAGTACCTGTAGTGTGTTTCGGCAGTATCTTTGTGAGACAGTCATTCCAACCCAGGCGTGCTCCACCATCGGTTCTAGTGCCGCTGATTAGGGTTTAGGGGAAAAAAAGTTAATTGAAAATGTACTTCAAAACGTTTCAACAGTTTTTTTTTATTCAGTCAATTTACAATACATATTATGTCAAATTATAACCAAAGTCACAGTAATAATAAAATGAAGACTAAAAGTACGTCAAAGCCCCTTGCCCAAACGTCAACAGATTAACATAAAATATTTAAGAATTAAAATTAAATAAAATCAAATAGATAGATAGATATACTCTTTATTGCAACACAAAAGGAAATACAAACAAAGAGAAAAATAAATTAACAACTTATAAGTAGTGTTACAAGTGGCGGCCTTATCACTTACAGCGATCTCTTCCAGGCAACCAAAGCATGGAGAGGAAATCACAATAAATATGATATGGGGTGTTCGACAAAGAGATTAAATAATAACTAAAAATAAAATATGTATTTATTTTAATTATATTTTAGGTAAAGGTTTAGTAACCGAATTAAGCGTATGCTCCTCTCCTACATAGCAAGTTTAATTTCCTACGGCTGACAGTCCATAATCATGATACATTGTGACCACTGTCAGTTGTAATCTCGTAAAATCGCCAAGGGGGCTACCACAGGCATCTTAACCCTTAACTGGACAATGTTGTTTTTAACCATACTAAAAATCACACATAAAATTTACATTCATATAAGTTTTTAAAAAAATTTGCGCAATGTAGTTTATAAACAACACACACATTATTGCAAAAAAAGTATAGTAAATTCATGTCTAGATTTTTTTACTCATTTTTCCTAAATTGTAATACATGTCTATTACACAAATATATTTTTTAAAACGTGAAACAATAATCGACCATTTAAGGGTTAAAGTGATCTGACGCGATCATTGAAGCTAAGCAACGGTCAACGCGGACGGTGTTTGGATGGGTGATCATGCACAAGACTGTCTTTTTCCAAGTGGCATTTTCATCTGGGCGCTACCGTGGGTCGGATGACACATTAAATTGTAGGTTCCGGCTGTTAGTCTGTCTTAGTACAAGTAGTCGATAAGCCAAATAAGGTCCTCTAGCGGCATTAAATCCATACCTTTATGCTCATACCAAAAAGAAAAGCATTGTTAGCTGTTATCGTAAGGCATATTATATATTTGCAGGAAACAAACGGTCACACTTACTTTAAAAAAGTAAAACTTACTCTTAGTAAGTGTGACCGTTTATTTCGTGCAAATAATGAATAACGTTTCAATTTTCAGTTTTTTTTATTCAATATAGGTACAAAGGTAAACTTATGAATGTCAATTTACAATATTCTAATGTCATTTTACAATATTACAATGTCCATTTCCAATATTAAAATGCCAATTTACAATATTAAAAACTATGATAGCTATCCTATAGTAGCCACCCTAATGCTACCGTGTAGAATGATTGTATATGAAATAGAATAGAAACTATGTCAGTTTGTCTGTATGTGTCAAGTTACAACACCTCTGTACAGACCCTTGGAAACCGTTGGAAAAATATTTGTTTCCTTAATACGGTATGAAATTAAGAACTGCTTACTTCGGTTAATGCAATTTAATGTTGATTTTTTTAACCGACTTCAAAAAAAGAGGAGGTTCTCAATTCTGTTCTATAGTATGTTGTTTTTAAGGTTCTAAAAACAACATACGGGTAACGATAACGACATAATTTTAACGATAACGACATAATTTTATGGCGTTATAGAGAGTGATAGATAAATGGAGAGAGTGTATTTCATTGTATGGAATACAAGCTAAACCAACTAAAGCCAACTGATTTCGACGCTTTAGAGGGTTTGTCGTTTAATCGAGTGACGTTACATGGAGTTTACACTGTATAGTATATTTTAACACCTTGACTGTCAACCCAAAAATTTAGTTCATCACAAAATAGAGATATCCCGGGCATAGAACCCGGGACCATCTGTTGAGCAGTCTGGCTTGGAAACCATTGCGCCAACGAGGTCGTCGTACGAGTAAATATGCGTTTTATCTAAAGCATGTATGTAAACAAGTTACAAACAACACGAATACGATAATATCAAAAAGCCTTGCACCAGAGCCAGCCGCTCGGTTTGCATTTCATCACGGTACGTAGTCTGAATAAAAATGGCCGCTGGGACATGAAACCTTAAAATTCTTTACCATTTATTCCACTTGCATGTTCTGTTATGTAAGGAGAAGGAATCTGTGTCGCTTTGAACACTTTAATGTTATGTTGGCACTTTGATAACACTTATTCTTACACTAATACTTATTCTAGCACTTACACTTTAATTAACTTCTTGTTCTTCTTCTTCGTATGAGCTTAGATGCCAAGCTCTTGAATAGAGAATTTCAAGCCTGAAAGCCTCTGATTTGGCTTAACGACTGCTAAAATGGCACTTTTAAAAGACAAGAATTTATATGACAGTCTAGTGCATGGTCACCCATCCAACGACTGTCCGCATCGAAAGTTCCTACATTATCTACACAGTACAGCTAGGCATTTGACCAACAAATAAATATAAATAAATATAAATATAAATATTAGGACACATTCACACACGGCTGGTTAGCCCCATACTGAACCATTTCTAGCTCGTATTATGGTTGCTAACACAACTGATATACTACATATACATACATACATATTATATATAAATACATATTTAACACCCAGACCCACAGCCAACAAATTTAGTTAAGCACAAAGATGTTGACCGGGCCGGGAATCGAACCCGGAACCTTCTGATTAGCAGTCCGGCATGGTAATCTTTATCCTGAGATGTTTTCCTTCATCAAAAGCTTGAGCTCATTGGCGGAGATCGAACCTACGAGACGTAAGGCGACAGTACACCTGACTGAGCGATCGTCTCTTAAAACTAACTATAATAGGTATTCCAGTAAGAGGTCAAGTGGCAACTAACAAGCCGGCGCAAAAACTCTAACCATCATCAACCTTATGATTAATATGACCAAAACTAAAGCTATAATCCGCTTCGATATACAGGGCTATTGGTTATTTGTACACAACCTTTTAAAGCTGGCTTTGATATTGATGGTCCACTTTTGGGTCGGATGACATGTTAAATTGTAGATCCCGGCTGTTTATCTTAGTACAAGCAGTCGTTAAGCCAAGCCAGAGACATGAAAACTCGACACCAGAGCTCGGCCACTTAGTTTATATGAAGAAGAAGAAGAACCCATTTTGAAATGGTGTATGATCTCTTAGACTAACAGCCGGGACTTACAATTTAACGTGTCAACCGCACCGCGGTTGTACCCGGATAAAATACCATAAATACCACTATTGAATGACAGTATTGCATTGTCACCCATCTAAAGACTGTCCGCATTCATTGTAACCTCGATGATCGTATCAGATCACCTTAATAACTAAGGTGAGCTGCTAGTCTTAATACATAGAAGACAAAATTAAAAATATTTAGTGTACTTCCGCTGTGATCCGAAATCCAAATTAAGACAAGTAAAGGAAAAATTAACTAAGATTAATTAAAATTAACGTTACCTATCACAATTCGGAAATTCTTAACTCTAGTCGAGAGTCTCGACTTGTCGTTCGAAGAGTCAGCATCTCCTGATGATGCCTTGTGGTTAGGCGAAACACGTGTAGAGTTAAGAATTTCCGAATGTGATAGGTAACGTTAATCTTAATTACTTAATCTTAGTTAATTTTTCCTTTACTTGTCTTAATTTGGATTTCGGATCACAGCGGAATTACACTAAATATTTAATTTTGTCTTCTATTTACAATGGATTTCCGCAAAGTAACGCCTGAGTCAATAAGCTATTTAGTCTTAATACTTCAAGCCAAGCCAAGTTAAAGCTCTTCGGGCGGCTTGAAAACTTTCGACACCAGAGCTTGGCTCATACGAAAAAGAAGACTTTGGTTAACCTCGATGACCGCGTTTAGAGATATTAATACTGTTGATATTCTGTGGCCACCATTATTCTTCATCACATATAACCCTGTAGCGACTGTAATGATACAGACCTAGTAAGTTTCTGAGAACTATAATCAAAAGCTATTTAGAATCGGCACGGATAAAGCTTGGGGCCTTACCATCGCACTGATTCCTTGGCCGATTTGATTTAACAACTATTTTTCCTGGAAAATATGAAATAGGACATGAAAAGCTTAAAAAATGGGTTTTTTTTAAGTCAGACAATAAAGGTTAAAATTGGCTTATAGAAAGATAAAGTAGGTATAATATTTTCGACTTAAAATGAAGTCGGTTAAAACAGTTTGAATACGTTAAAATAGATCAAATATTATTAATAGAAATTCTACTATTTTCCAAACTTTCAGTTGTAATACTATTTTTGATTGAATTTTTTATTTATTTTTTAAGTGAAACAATATTGTTTGTGAAAGTTTATTTGACATATCCTTTAGAAATAATTTTCACGCAAACCAAGGCAAGTGTCGAGAATGGAATACAGCCTTAGGTATCGCAACTATCTAGTCTAGATCATTAACAGTACATAGACAAATATGTATAGATCATAAATATTATGGCACAATGCAGTTAATGATGCAGAACCAAGTTAAATGTCAAAACTGACATTAGACCCTTTGTTGTGAAATATACAAGAGTGGACGAATTAGTTCAGTCGAATACTGGCATAAAATTTAAGTTACGAAGTTTAGAAAATATACCTTAATACAGTACTGTTTTTAATTCAACTTTTCCTTAGATACTAAATTAAATACGAGCCTTAATGCAAATAAATTTGACGAATAAAAATATCTTGTATTTGAAACAGTGAATAAAACAAAATGATCAAGTATTCAAAGACAAGACTAGGTCATAATTTTTCTATCCGAAAATGGAATACAAAATGTACGTTTAATACTAACACCTAATATGTATGTACTAATAACTAATATGTATTTATATACAATATGTATGTATGTATATGTAGTATATCAGTTGTGTTAGCAACCATAATACGAGCTAGAAATGGTTCAGTATGGGGCTAACCAGCCGTGTGTGAAAGTGTCCTAATATTTATTATTTATTTATTATTTATTATTAATACATGTAAAGCTAGTACTTGAACTAATTGGTTTAAAAAAACTAATTGAAAATTCATTATTATCGAGCAACAAAATCATACTAAAACTTATTTACTTAACAACAAAATGACAAAAATTACAATTTACAAATTAATATCTAATAATTGTGAGGCTTTTGGCTTCTTCTACAAATTAAAATCGAAGCATTGCACTTTGGTTTATATATTTTTTCGTCTTTATCCCAATTACCTCTTTAAAAACATAAGTAACATTAGCAAGTTAATCTTAGGAACATAAATAACATTAATGGTTGGAAACATGATTGATTAAAAAGTGCAAAACTCCCAGTCACCTAGCTTAGATAATTTGTGTTAAGGGGTATCCTTACGCTACCATTGAACTAATCTACATCTGGTTTCTCTTTGCTACAACTTTGACCCTCTCTGCACTTCTTATGTAAACTTATTCTTTTGACATTTGGAATCACTTAAAAACACATTCTTATTCTTTGGATTTAAGTGGCTTTATAAGTTTTACGAGTCTTATTCGACTTTAAACTTTATGGCATATGTTTATAAAGCTCATTTTCATTTTTAAACTAAAACTTATGATTTTACCCGGAGTTCTATAACAGTTTTTTTGGTACAATATGTTCTGCATTGCATTTTAAAAACTCCCTGATCTGAATCAGTGATGTGTAAATATTTTATGTGTTCTGTTTCGTTGTTGAACATTGATTGAATGGTGATTTCGACATTTGTCATGCATATTGCTTATTTTGGAGTCAGGTCGTGCATTGGTGGGTGTTTCCTTGTTGGTTAAATATTGTGAATGTTCATTTCTGATGCATATGACTTTTTAGTGTAGCGCCGGTAACTAAGATGATTTGACACGATCGTCGTTTTTTTTTATCAGAAAGTAACTTCGCGAACAACATATTTTACTGCATTCGATATTAAATATACAGTGTACAGTACTCTATATAACGACACTGAAGGGACTGTGCATTTTATGGCGTTATAGAGGGTGGTCGTTGAATGGAGAGAATGCATAATTGTATGGAATACAAGCTAAACCAACTAAAGCGAAATGATTTCGCCGCTTTAGAGAGTTTGTCGTTAAATCGAGTGACGTTACATGGCGTTTTCACTGTACATTTTTAAATTTTATTAATGTTTGTAAAGTATACTCATTGAATGGAATAGAATAGAATATTTTTATTCTTCATAATGTATCCTATTACAAATACAATTATTATTCATAACAAGATACAGTATGGACTTGTCAAGAAAAAAAACTCTAAGTAAAATATCTCGGTTAGCAATTAGATCATACTATGTCATTAGTGTAATACATATTTTTAAGCTTGAGGCTCATGGCTTCTTCCACGTTCAAGTACTTTTTTCCTTAAATTAGCTACAAACAACAACAACAATGGTATCGAAAGCCTAAGATAACAAATTGTTTTGAACTAAAACAGAGACTTGCTTTAGCACAATAGAAATCATTTAAATGTACCTCAGGATTTCCTTACTCTGCTTAACGCATAAAATACATCACAAGTACCTCATTAGCAATGTTAATAAGAAATTAAAAACACTTACCGAAACAGAAGTGGAATAAGAAGTCACTGAAACCATAACAATTTCGCAACAATATACGTAACAATCATACCAAACACGTTGATACTATCAACATTCAAAATGGAGACCATACTCCGCGTATAGTATCTACATACATATATCAATTATACTTTCATGCTCTAATTACAATAATTGCAACAATTATACAATTTTGGTGAATGGGTATGTGTCTATTATGGTAAATAGTGGTTGGAATAAATATAGGCGCAACATTTTAATGTACATACCTTAATAATAACAGCGGACCTATGAGGTGACCCTGTGGAACTCCGGTGAAACGGTACAACGCGTTTTACTTTAATATTTTTTTAAACATTACAGCTAAGTATTTGGATAGCAGGGTGCGGAACCACACGAGCACAGGAGTTAGCAACACTGGCTTAAGGTGGAGTGTGTTTAGTTTGGAATAACTAGCTTTCATGGAGGCTGCTGGGACTCAGCGTTAGGTGATTAGCGATAGATTTAAAATTAAGCTTACTTAAAGGTAATTCACTTGAACATCTTTGAAACTGTAGAGGTCCCAGCGCTTTTCAAAGTCTTTCTTGCCCAATTAGACTTTGGTATGGCCTACAACAATAGACTATTTAAGGTATTGAAAATATAATCTTGAATCTTAAACATCAACCACAGGTGAATAGGTCAACAGCATACATAAATTGACGACTTTTAAGAATGCCATAAACTTCGGGGGTTGCAAACATACATACGAGTTTATTCATAATCAACACCGACTACTTAAAATCAGGCGAGCTGTCTGTTTGTTTATCACCTATGCTATACAAAGTCGTAAAAGTTAAAGATTTCGATCAGTATAGCTAGGGTTTATAAGGTATTTTAAATGCCACGAAGGCGATAAAGAAGCAATTTTACTATGACATACGCGTGATCACGTTTAAATTCATATACATACTTATTGAGTGGAGAGATTTCACAACTCGCTCCAACCATGGTCCAGCCTTTCTCCCATCATAAATATTTAGTAACAAATTTACTAGCGAAAAGTAAAAGTTAATTGTTCTTCAAACGCCTCTCTTATCTTCTGGACAGATTGTTAGGCGCGGCACGGATCCTAAAGCACGAATGTCATAAATGTATATCCAAGAAATCCGTCCTCGGATATTATCATAGAGACTAGACTAGACTATTCATTTATGCAAAAATTTGCATAGTAAACGGATCTCTATATCTATAACGATATACGTAATAGTATTTTATCTCGAGCTGTCGTCCATTAACAGACGTGTTTGCTAAAACACTTCAGAATATACAAGCTTTTATTTTGTCACCAGTGAAATGCCTACTTCATTTTCATGTACCTATACAGAAAAAACTTCCATATCTGTATTCGCTTCATTTATTTGCTCGCATGTCATATTATTAATGTTCACAGGTCTTGTTACCTTTGTACGAAAGAATTGCGTGTACTCCAAAATAATACCAACAAAGGTACTCCAAATCAAGGGCTCCAAAGAACATCGATCAAAACACGCTCCAAAAAGTGGTTCCACAAAAACAAGAACCGGCCCCGCATACCATAGCAAGAGCAACAGCCGGCTTGTGGCCTACAGTAAAACCCAAGGTCGTTGCTGTACCGCTGTACACTTATATTCCTCTTTTTGTACCTTTCTTCCTTCCCAAATTATCAACGCCATATGCGCCTTAAGTGACCTTCGCATCTTCAACTTTATGCCGCTCGCTTTTAAGTTTACTTTCACTTGTCGTTTCCTGATTGGAATTCCAAAGGTCGCCGGGGCCATGTGTTGTGTTCTTTTTTTGCAAATGCTGTTCCGAATTATATGTTACCAACCCGTTTATTGTTTCTGGAAGCGTTATCTTTGTTATCACCTAGTTGTTACCGTAGACCAAAGGCTGTCAAATTAAATTGGGATTGTGCTGGTCGTGTGGATAAAAAGCATTCCGAACGCTGAGCAAGGATCGGCTCACATTAGAACCATTTTTCATCGGCATAGTATAGGCAGATCTAGGACCCGCTGGCGTGACGATCTTGACCAGTACGCGGATGAAGGACCGGGATTTTGAAGGGAGTTGGGGGAGACCTTTTCAGGAAATGAGACTGTTTAGTAAAGTAGTAAAAAAAGTAGTTACCGTTATACCCTGTAACTAACTGACAACAGATATTGTTCACGGTTGTTGAGACAAATGGCCGTAGCGCTGGATTCGGGTCACGCTTTAGTTGCTCTAGTGCTAATGTTAGTTCCTGTTTGTTATCAGTTTTACAATGAATAGATTCTTGTCTATTCTTGCCTTAATGTTTGTAAAGTAGAACACCAATCAATTAAGTTTCGTACTACATATTTTATTTAGGTGGTTTTTTTGCATTTGACCAGCATGACGTGTAACCACACGAGCTAGCGACACTCTGAGCTAAGATGGAGCATGCCTAGACTGGAATACCTTACTTTAATTGAGGCTGCTGGAACACCGCTAAATCCTTTGCGATAGTATTTTCAACTTAGCGGTAATTACTAGCCAAAATAAGCACTAGAAAATAATCTACGACCATTTTATTATGCACCACGGTTTCCTCATGTTGATGATGTTTTGCTTCACCGAAAGCTTGAACTCATTGGCGGGGATTGAAACCACAAGCTGCGGGATGAAAGTCGACCATACGCGCGACCGAACTGCCATTCATTGTTCAACCAATCAATCAGTTATTTACTCGTATTTTTCTTAAACAGTTACAAGACAAAACCAATTATGATTTGGTGTTATTCATTCTTAACTTGGTTGTACCTTTGTTTCATTTATCTCATCTTCTGAATGATCTTCCATCTAGACTTTACCTCGATCATTCCAGAGCACACGCTTCATTGAGTTGCATTCATAAGATTTAGTGCTTCCAATAGCAATCTGTCTTGGATCTAATTTCGACCGGATAGAGGAGAGCATGCGCTAACAACTTTTTATGGCAGAGCCGGCTTGTTTGCAATGCCAATGTTTTTGCAGCCGACGTGTTTGCTCAGTTTCGCAAGTCTAGGCATGGCTGGAATGTAGGTGCGAGCTTTATTTGGCGAGTTTTTTTTATATTCACTCCCAGTTACTAAGCCAATACTGGAATGCAGTTGGAACGAAGTTTTTAAGCGAACAAAGGATCTACATTCAAGTAAAAGTAAATAGGAAATTACTAAGCGTTTTGTTTCGACCTTCATTTTGAAGGTTTGGAACTGGATGGATGTTCGATGGTTGGATAGTTGATTTCTACATGTATAGAATATTAAAGAGAGATAAAAACAGCTGTTATGTACAAATTTTAATTCAAATTCAAAACATTTATTTTCAAGTAACAAGGACTCATACATGTTAGAGAAAATACCTATATAATGTCAAAAGCTATACAATTATAAAATATCAAAAAACAAAATAAAATAAATTAAAAAATGAGAATTTAAAATTACAATTTACAAATTAAATAATAATTAAACATAATATCACATTTAATTTCCAATAACAATCAATTTAATTTTTTCTCTCGTCTCGTCATTACTCACGTAGCTATTCGGAAATAGCGTGGTCTTTCCAGTTTTATTAGCTCATGCGGTAGCAATATATTCTTCACCGTGACCACATCTTTTTCTATTTTCATCACCATTTTCCACGTTTCTGTATTTAAAACCATCTTTATGGCCATTGTAAACATTTCATCTACATTATGTTTAAAGACTTCTACTACACTCTAAAGATTATTATCAAAACTTGATGCTACAACCAATAATAATATCCCATTTGGAAGCGCATAGCTTTACACCTTTTCCGAAACAAATAAGTGATTAATCACTACCTCCTTCCACTTAGTGTTCTAGTTACTTTTATGTCTAACTAGCTGACCCGGCAAACGTTGTTTTGCCTTAAAAATATATAGTAGAAGATTCTCAGACCTACTGAATACGCATATGAAATTTGGTAAAAATCGGTCAAGCCGTTTCGGAGGAGTACGGTAACTAACATTGTGTCATGGAAATTTTATAATTCTTTATTGGACATATAAATAAAAAAGGCACAGTAAAAGACAATTAACTTAAAATTAGTGTACCACAATTGGCGGCCTTATCGATTAAAGCGATCTCTTCCAGGCAACCTTTGGATGGAAAGGAATTTATAAACGACTAAAGAAGGACGTAGTGTACAATAAAGAATAATAAAAAACATACATATAGTATTAATAATCTTATCTTAATTTATATAATCTCGTGTCACAATGTTTGTCCTCAATGGACTCCTAAACCACTTAACCG
This sequence comes from Mellilla xanthometata, assembly GCA_035578125.1. Lineage (NCBI taxonomy): Eukaryota > Metazoa > Arthropoda > Insecta > Lepidoptera > Geometridae > Mellilla > Mellilla xanthometata. The sequence goes on from JAPUBQ010000035.1 coordinate 3,629,112, forward strand.
ATTATAATAAAATTCGCACACCATGTGCAGTTCGATCCAACTTGAGAGATAGGATAGTTTAAATCTCAAATTATAGTCGCAATTTTAATTTATTGCTAATATAATTTGTTATAATTAACTGTAAGTAACCTATCTATATAGTAATTGAATTATCAATGAAGTAATTCGTAAAAATGAAGTATCTTTTTGTACGTGTTACTCCTAACCAAAAAGAAACCTGGCAATAACTAACCTAAGGCCTATATTACTTAAAGTAGGCGACCATACGTTTTTATCAAATCGCTAGTGCCTTGAAAATTCGCAAAACGGACACAACCGTCAACGACGTCTGCCCTCATGCGTCTGCCCGCGTTCGGGTCGCGCACTCAGCGTTGAGCCACTTCTTCCCCACCGCACCTACCCCCGCTCCGTTCGCCTGGCGCCGCTGCATTTTAAATCTGTGATATCTTCGAAAATATTTATTTAATTTACATGCTTTAAAAAGCCATATTGATCTTTATTAAATGCACAATGTATTTAAGATACTTAATTGGATAAGGATTAATACTGTATTGCTTAAAATCGCTTCGTAAATAAGCCATTATTTCTCGTACAAAGTAAAGGGTAAAAAATGGTTATTGTGGGTTATTCCTAAGAGATAAACATATACCATCACGGACTTTTTTGTAGACCTTTTTAAGTAGTACAATACTGTAGTAATTTTTTTTGATCTATCTTGTAGGATTCAGTCAGCGTTTGCAATGTAAGCGCAAAAAATGTGTTTTTTTTTACGACCTCACATTAAAAACCTCAAAAATTGTAGCCTATGTGTTATTCTGATGTATAAGCTATAGCCTATGTGTTATTCTGATGTATAAGCTATATTGTGGTAAAGTTTCATTCAAATCCATTCAGTAGTTTTTACGTGAAAGAGTAACAAACATACATCCATACATCCATACATCCACACATCCATACATCCATACATACAAACTTTCGCCTTTATAATATTAGTAGGATTAAATAAAATCAAGTTAGTAATAGTAAAAACAGCCGCTGAACTAAGTCAGAGGTCTTCGGGTGGCTTGAAAACTCTCGTCACTGGAGCTTGGCCGCATAGCTCATTTGAAGCACAATAAAAAGGAGAAAAAAAATATGAAAATGCAAAAATAAAATATTTCTTTATACAGGTAAGCTTAATTTTTCGGTAATCTTTTAATTATTTACTAATCAGAAATTACAGCATTTATGATGAACACGCGAATATTATAATACCGACACTCCGTTAAGCTCTTTAGTCCGTCCTGCTCTATCGCACGAACACATTATAGCTCTGTCCTTTGCTAGCACCTCGTCCCGCGACCGCAGAGACGAACAGCGCTATTATGAGACATAGCTTACATCGTCCATTAACTAGGATATTATCAATGGCTACAACTAATTAAGGTACAGAATCGAAAGTTTTCGTGTTTTCCTCTAATTGATAGACATTCTTTGTTTTAATTCTGCGTTTAATATTGGATTTGACAGCGTGGGTTTAGTTTATGTGGTAGTTGTTAAAATCTTTATTGTAAATTCAAATGAGGCTTCAGAAGTTCAAGTTATGGCCTGTTAACATCGGGCGATGGACAAAGTTACGATGGAATAGATAATATCGATTAAGTAATGGTAGATCGTCACGTCATTCGAATATTAGTATCGATTTGAAATTGCTATTTTAAAGATTTGTAATTATATAAATAGGTAGTTTTTTGGATAGCTGTCAAAGTAGAACTGCTTTGACAGCTTTACAAATATGGTTTTGATGTTTAATTTGATGTTTTATAAAATAGTTCTTTGTTGTTTTTTTAGAATTATACGATTAGGATTTTCTCATTTTTGAGAATTCAAATTCTAAATGTCTATATTAGCAACACAATGAATGTATAACATAAAAAGTGTACCCTGTGATTGGTTAATTATTTATTAAGACATGAGTAAGACTACATAAAATAAAGAATTGCGAAAATAAAATAGATGAAAAAGAAGCACGAGTGTCGAAAGCTAATAGAAAACTTTAAGATGTTTCATTAATTAGTTCTGATAACCTTAATACAGAATTTAAACCAACTGTTATTATTTTATTCATACTTTTTTCAACATTATTATCGTCATAAGCCTTTTTCTCCCCATTGCTATATATAAGTATCTTTCTATTTATCTTATTCTTATTTTTAGGGTTCAGTACCATTAGGGTACCAACGAGACCCTTTTACTAAGACTTCGCTGTCTGTCTGTCACCAGGCTGTATTTCATGAATCATGATAGCTAGAGAGTTGACATTTTCAGAGATGACATATTTCTGTTGCTGTTATAACTACACATACTAAAAATAGAATATAATATATCTTTAACTAGGACACATTTTTGTATGGATTATGGTTGAACCGTTCATACGCAAACCCTAATCGCACGTGGTAAATTATTTATATATTTATGTAGTTTGAAATCTAGTCTCCAAGCCAAATGATTCCCATTTCTCTCCACGCTCTAACACGTTCAGTGCATAACACAGTAGTTAATTAGCAAAGTAAATGTTAAGTGTAGATAGAAAGGTCGCCGCCCTTCTCGCTTTCGAAGGAATTTCTTCGTAGAGATATGCTAACCGGAATACACACATACATACTTGTTTATTTCTTAGTATGTGTCATTTTGTCAGGAAATCTTGTTGACTAAGTTTTTTTTTACACAGAACAGCAAGGCAATTAACTAGCAGGGCGAAAAAAGCGAGCGACAAGCGAGAGAGAGAGCTACAGAGCTTGTAGCTTTAAACAAGCGACTCTCTGGCCTAAGGTGGACCATACCTAGTATGGAATGACTGGCTATCAAGGAGGCTAGAGCAGACCCTTATGAATGGCGACAGATTTTTCAACGTACGGGTGGCAACTACTAGAAAATGCTCTACCACCATACAAATTTAGATATCACACTCAAATCTTTTGCAACATGCATTTTACGAAATTGAATTTTGGAGTTTTAACGATTCTTCACTAAACCAAATGAAATAATCGTACCTCCGTCGTTAATAAAGAAACAAATGTATTTTTATCTATTCTAATAATTTAAAGAGGAAAAGTTTGATTTTTGTTGTTTTATGTTGAAGTTGAACTATAAGGCTAATTAATTATTTACACCATTACTTTACGTATGATTTTAAAATACTTTTAGATGATAGTATATTATCATGATCCGCTTTTATCGATCGAGTCAGCTGATACGGTAGCTTCGGCGAAAGTAAAACCAATACACTACTTTCATTGGTAGAATTTCTGCGCAAATACAATGTTGTTATGACATAAATACAATTTGCAAGTACCAAGGTGTAGATTACAAATGCAGAGCTCGGGCCCACATTCTATGGCTATTAAAAT